>CM048744.1:840136093-840767759 GCA_026315105.1 Locusta migratoria
AAGGCGGACCTTACCTACAAAGCAAATTGCCATAGCTGCTAAGGATCCCCATGCAGCGGAATAGCACCACAGCAATGGACATAGTGGAACATTCCTGCCTTTTACGTTATCTTTAAGTCTTTGACATATTCGAGACGAAAAAACAGTCTCAAGGTTTATAAATTTCCTTTTCTATTGATATTTATATCACCTTAGCCTAACGTTAAATGCAGGAATGTTCCACTATGTCCATTGCCGTGGTGCCATTCCGCTGCATGGGGAAGCGTGAAAACATGCCGGCAGCTGTCGCCTTAGCATTCGCGGGACTGTGACGCCCGTTCATATCTGAATCGTGTCCATGACCAGTCAAATTGGCCCGGTTAGCTCAGTCGTTAGAGCGCGGAAGATTATTGTTTTTCAAGTTGTGCATTGGAAAAGATATTGCCTCAAAAGAAAATCGTGTTAAATTTCTGGGAATAACCATACAAGACACACTTAAATGGGATGTTCATGTTGACACACTGGGAAGCAAACTTGCTAAAAATATATTTGCAATAACTATACTGAGTAAACACTGCAACGATACTCAAGTTCTTCGGACTGCTTATCATGCATTGATGTCATCCAATATTAGCTATGGAATAGAAGTGTGGGGCGCAACAACACAAGCCATCCTAAACAAAATTTTAAAATTACAGAAAAAGGCTGTAAGAATAATTTGTGGTGCAAAACTCATGCCGTAGTCTATTCCCTAAAGCTGGCATACTGACTGTTGTTAATATGTATATTTATAAATCAATTATGCTGATCCGTAAATTGAACCTAAACTTGAACTCTGATACACACAACTACAACACTAGAAATAAAGATTAGTTTCGTCTCTTAAGCCATAGGACTGCACTTTATGAAAGAAACCCACTGTATGCAGGACAAAGACTTGCTAATACTATACCAAGCTGCATAACATCATTTCCCACTGAAAAATTTAAAGTCACACTTAAAAGAATATTAATCACTAACCCACATTACTCTCTAGATGAATATTTCTGTTTTGCACAGAATAAAGAAAATGTTATTCCAGATTCATTCACTTCAGTCTGATGTTCCTTATATAGCTAATCAAAATTGAGAATATAAGTTTTGTTGCAAACATTATACTATATACCTCATAAGTTCATAACTATTCCTCCTATAAATATTGTGCTATGTATCCCTCGTTTTGTTGCAAACATTGTACTATATACCGTACCTCATAAGTTCATAAGTATTCCCCTTATAAATATTGTGCTATGTATCCCTTGTTTCGTTATAAACATTGTACTAAATACCATACCTACCTCATAAGTTCATAAGTATTCCCCTTATAAATATTATGCTATGTATCCCTTGTAATCAACTGACGTGTTCAGAAAAATGATACTTGTCTCATTTGATGTTGAATAAAGTATATATATATATATATATATATATATATATATATATATATATATATATATATATATAAGAAAGTCGTGTTATTTACACTATTTATAACTAAAGAACGTCTGAACCGATTTGGCTCAAAATTGGTTTGGAGATAATTTAGAAGCTGGAGACGGACGTAGGAAGGTTTTTAAATGCATGTTTATTGAATATTTCATGTATGACACATCTATATTAATGAAAAGGAATTGCTGAAGATATGAAAGCGCATCACTTGAGAATGGTTTCACCAATTTGGTTCATCTTTTCTTTGTTCTGTTCGTAATTCTCAGGACAAGGTTCGTATGAAAGAAAATTTTTGGAAAATCACCGGATAATATTAGAATTTGAAAATAACTGAATGTACGCTTCCAGCTCGGATTATTTTTCTAGATTCTCCAACAATCAGCTTATTCATTCACTAGTCGCCTAGAGACAAAATAAGCTGCAACGGAGCAAACAAATACACCAAGGAGGTTAGAAGAAAGGGAGGGCATTGCTTGAAGCCAGGGATTAACTAGTATGTAGGGTTTAATATTAAATCCGCTACACAGACATAGAAGGCAATGTTGGCAACAGCCGTTGATTCCGGGAAATTGCGTTACGTCGCTGTTAGCCAATCGGGTGATAGTATACAATATCCAATGACATTTGTCGATTTCTTACCAGTACTACGTTTTTCCTTCATGGAAACACTATTGATTGTTCTCATGGTTTTAAGTGATTAGCATTTGTAGGACTGTTTCCATAGCAGGAGTCCATTTCACTCTTATACACAAAAAATATCATCGTCCTCAGTAAGTTTAATGTGTCTGAAATTAAATTATTATGCGGATTCTCAAAATAATATCGTTTAGTATGGAGAGAAAATAACTGTCGCCAACTAAACTTTCATTGGCTGTCTCAAGCTTTGCTACGACTGGTCGGCTTCATTCCCACGATCCAACAGCTGTTGCCTGTGTAGCGGAATTTAAAATTTTACCGGTATGTAGCAATGTTGTTAATTGTTTCAATTAGGTTCCTAATAAGAGTTCATTATTCACTTACAAGTAAGATAACTAACAAGAAGTTCAAATTTATGAATTTTTATGTCTACCGTTTGATGATTCACCGAAATGAGGACAATCGCATACTGAAATGCCGCAGATTGTTTCATCCGTTCGCCGTTGATATGTATGTTCGTGCAATAAAACCATTAAGAGTACGGACATTAAAACTACTAACCTCACAGATAGAGCAGCTCGAAAGTTCCTTTTAATAACCCGTTTCCAATTGTTTTACCCATCCTTTTTAACTTATTTTCCCAATGCAGGTCCCGATTGCAATAATAATAATAATATCAGAGAGAGGAGGAGATAGAGAATGTGGGAATGAAATGGATTTAAAAGGTGGAATGACAGGAGGGGGAAAAGATGGATATGGTGTGGGGTAAGAGAGAGTGGTGTGAAGATACGGGGAGGAGGAAATGGACAAAGGAAGGTGGGAGGAGGCGATGGAGAAGTAGAGGAGATAGGAAGGGGAGAAGAAGAGAATAGATTAGGGTATATATCCCTTACACATTACTGACTGCGAAGCGTTGCCGCGTTTGCTAGTCTTTTAATAAATAAAACTAAATTTACATGTTAATAAAAATTCATCATAATGAAGGTTTAGGATCAGAAACTGGGAATATTTTGTAAAACAATTTATTTTGTCCGTCGCAGTTGCAAAATTTTGAAGTCAGTGACTAGTTTCGGACTCTACAGTGAATTTCTTCATTAGTCTTCTTCAAACCGTGGTAATCCAATGCATGTTACAAATGGCTACCAAAATCTTGTACATTATCCTCTGTCGATACATATCACTAGTTACTTTAAAATCTAAAGGAGCAGTAAAAACGTGATACATCCAGGGCCTCCAGCGAGTGGATGTATCACCTGTTGTAACTGCTATTTTAGGGAGTACTCTCTGGAGGCCCATGGATGTAGCACCTGTTTTAACTGCTATTTTAGAGTGTACTCAATGGAGCCCCTTAGATGTATCACCTATTGTAACTGCTATTTTAGGGAGTACTCTCTGGAGGCCCAAGAATGTATCACCTGTTGGAACTGCTATTTGAGGGAGTAGTCACTGGAGGCCTGTGGATGTATCACCAATTGTAAGTGCTATTTAAGAGAGTCCTCACTGGAGGCCCATGTATGTATCACCGGTTGTAACTGCTGTTTTAGGGAGTACTCGCTGGAGGCCTGTGCATGTATCACCTGTTGTAACTGCTGTTTTTTGTTTTTTTTTGTTTTTTTTTTGATAACTCACTGGAGGCCTGTGGATGTATCGCCTATTGTAACTGCTATTTGAGGGAGTATTTCCTGGAGGCTTGTGGATGTATGACCTGTTGTAACTGCTATTTTAGGGATTACTCGCTGGAGGCCTGTGGATGAATCACCTGTTGTAACTGCTGTTTTTTTTTGATAACTCACTGGAGGCCTGTGGATGTATCGCCTATTGCAACTGCTATTTGAGGGAGTACTTCCTGGAGGCTTGTGGATGTATGACCTGTTGTAACTGCTATTTAGGGAATACTCGCTGGTGGCCTGTGGATGAATCACTTGTTGTAACTGCTATTTTAGGGAACACTCGCTGGAGGCCTGTGGACGAATCACCTGTTGTAACTGCTGTTTTCGGGCGTACTCACTGGAGGCCTGTGGATGTATCACCTATTGTAACTGCTATTCGAGAGAGTACTCGCTGGAGGCCTGTGGATGTGTCACATGTTTTAACTGCTATTTTAGATTTTAATGTAAACAGTGATATGCATCGACAGAGGATAATGTATAAGATTTTAGCAGCCATTTGTAACATGCATTGGATTATCACTGTTTGAAAAAAGACAAATGGTTTGATAATGGATTCAAGAGTCCGAAACTAGTCACTGACTTCAAAATTGTGCAACTGCGATGGGCAAAATAAATTGTTTTAAAAATAACATGTGGTAATCCTCTGTGTAAACTGTTATGTTTTCAAATCAATCCCTTGAATCAAATGTCCCTACCAGCCTAGTTCCATAATTAATCCTTATATTTTTATTTAATTTCACAGAAGTGAGGGAGTTATTCAGGGAGAGGTTTGATTTACCACAATATGTTAAGAAAAGGCAAATCTACTTTTCTAGCTTGTTTTTAGATTTGGAGTCATAATATTGTCGGGAATGCACTCCTTAAAATTCTGAACGTAGTAGTAGTAAAATGTAAGGAACTAAATTTGTACCAAACACTAATGACAGTGAAAGGGTCGAAGGGCATGAACAAGACACAGTGGTTGGGAAGGGAGTAGAATAGGTTTGTATCCTTTCAGCAATGTTAATTAATGAGAACAGTGAACAAGCTATGAAATAAATCATGAAGAAATTTGTAAATGGAATTGAAGTGTACGGAAACGAAATGAAAACTTTGCAGTTCGCATATTGTAAAGTAACTCTGTCAGAACGAATGGACAGCATCTTAAACTAAGGTATTAGATTATCATTAATGAGAGAGAGAAAAGTCTAAAGGAAAACAGTCTTATTAAATCAGGCAAATCGGAGGGAATAAAAGTGAAAAAGAGACAAAAATATTCTTTGATTAATTTTGTTAATTGGGCAGTTAATTAACTTACGATACTCGTAGTGAAGAGGGTATATTCGATGAAATTCATACAGTGTAATTCCGAGGGCGCAGTGCACTGTTGGTTGGTTGTGGAAGAAATAGCCGGGTAAGGCATCTGATACAGCAACTCACACCGGAACGAGATGCACAGCCCATGAAATTATGTGTCTGACGTAAAATAAAACTCGTGTGCTTAACGTATAAAATATCTTGCCTGAAAATTACTTCAGAGCGAAAACGACGTAGTAACAATATATATGGTAATTGAAGTGCACCTCCCGTTGTTGCTTAATATGCAAACACGGCACGCGCCACATGTTAAGAATGGAGTACACACTCCGTCAGTTCGGTGTTCAGTATTATTTACTTCACCATTACCTAGTTTAAAGCTTTAATTTTGCTCTCTAGTACATCCAGTTGTACAGTACGGACCCCTAATTTAACCAACTTCGTCTTAGGGGATTACTTATTCCTGCTAACTTTGGCTTGTTGCTGTCCGTACACGTATACATTTATTTGTAAAACTAAACTTTCAATTTCGAAGTTAGGGAATGTTTAACTAGGGCAGCAAGTACTAAGTAACTGACTACAACATGTGGTTTGCGTTTTCCCTAAAATTGTTTATTGTCCTTTGCACCATAATGTCTGGCGAGAACTACTAAATTCGTTAGACTCCGTCTGATATGATTTGCTCGAGCGTACAGTTCCATACAGTAAACGGAATCACACCATTAATAAATTACACTTTGATCAGAAATCTGTAGCTAAGGTAGAATATTCAAACTTTTTAGGTGTATGCATCGATGAGGGTTGAAGATCTGCTGAAACGTTTGATTTCAGCTACTTATGCTGTTTGGGTAATCACAAATTTTGATGATATAAATCTCACTAAATTAGCTTACTATGCCCATTTTCATTCTCTGTTTTCGCATGACATCATTATCTGGGGTAATTCATCACTGAGTAAAAAAGTATATGAAATTTTTTATTACCAATTCCACCTAATTTAAAATTAATAGGAGTGTACATAATAATTACAACACTAGGAGAAAGAATTATCTTCACTATTCAAGGTTAAATCTAGCTATGGCACAGAAGGGTGAATCATGCTGCCACGAAAAATTTTTATCACCTACCAAACAGCATCAGAAGCATTTAAAAATAAATTAAAAGAATTTCTGAATGGCAACTCCTTCTATACTATAGATGAATTTTTAGATATGAATTAGTAAATCTGAATAAATAAAAGTAAAAATAAATTGTGTCATGTAATATCTAGTACAATGTAGTAATTTGTAATGACCCCTTTCATTAACCTGACACGTTCCACATCATTACAAAGGCAGGCCGCGGTGGCCGAGCGGTCTGCGGCGCGCCAGTCATGGTCTGCATGGCCACTACGCGGGGGTTCGAATCCCCCCCATGGGCATGGATATTTGTGCCGTCCTTAGTATTAGCTAGTTGAAAAGTAGTTTGTAAGTTTAGGAACTGATGAACCCTTAAGTCCCATAAGCTCTACAAACATTTGAACATTTTGATTTCATTGCGAAGTGTCGTATTTATGATCTATGGAACAAGTACTAATCTAATCCCTCAATTTTGCTAACAATAGCTACATGAATATTTAATCATTTGGGTAATGTTCCTAAAATGATTGCTATTAAAGTTCATTGTTGTATAAAATTAGCGCGCGGGAAGAAAGAACACCTAAATCGTTCCGTTTTCGATCTGATTTCTCTTATTTTATTGGGATGGTCGTGTCTCCCTAAGTAGGTGGGTGCTAGCAAAATATTTTGACATTCGGAACTAAAAGTCGGTGATTGAAACTTCGCAAACAGATCACGCCGCAATGAATAACGTATTTCTTTTAATGATTTCCACCCCAATTCGTGCAACATTTCCGTGACGTTTTTCCCCCCGTAACATGATAGGACAAAACGAGCTGTCCTTCTCTGAACCTTCTCAATGTCTTCCGTCATTCCCACCTGGTGAGGGTCCCACAAGGGGCAACAGTACTCCAGGAGAGGACGCACAAGTGTGATGTAGCCAGTCTCTTTGGTGGAGCTGGTGCATCTTCGAAGCGTTCTGCCGATGAAACGTAACCTTTGGTTCGCCTTCCCCACAATATTTTCTATGTGTTCTCTCCAGTCAAAGTTGTTCTTAATTGTAACTCCTAGGTATTTGGTAGCATCTACGACCTTAAGATTTGACTGATTTATCGCGTAATTGAAGTTCAGCGGATTTCTTTTAGTGGTCATGTGTATTACTTTACACTTTTCTTTATTTAGTGTCAATTGCCGATTTTCGCACCATGTAGAAATTTTGTCTAAATCGCTTTGCAGTTGCTTTTGATCCTCTGTTGACTTCACTAACCGATAAACGACAGCATCGTCCGCGAACAATCTAAGGGAGCTATTCAGATTGTCTCCTAAATCGTTTATAGACACGAGGAAGAGTAGGGGACCTATAACGCTTCCCTGTGGAACGCCAGATTCACTTCTGTTTTACTCGATGACTTGCCGTCAATTACAACGAACTGTGTTCTTTCTGATAGGAAATCGTGAATCCAACCACAAATTTGCGGAGATATTCCATAAGCATGCAATTTCATAAGAAGCCGCTTGTGGGGTACAGTATCAAAAGCCTTCCGGAAATCCATAAATATGGAATCGATTTGGGATCCCTTGTCGATGGCACTTAACACTTCACATGAATAAAGGGAAAGCTGTGTTTCGCAAGAGTGATACTTTCTGAATCCGTGTTGGCTACTAGTTAATAGGTCGTTCTCTTCGAGGTAGTACATAATATTCGAAGAAAGTATATGTTCCAAAATCCTACTGCAAATCGACGTCAATGAGATAGGCCTGTAATTTTGGGGATCACTCCTATTGCCTTTCTTGAATATTGGAGTAACTTGGGCAACTTTCCAATATTTGGGTACGGATCTTTCGCTGAATGATCGGTTGTAAATTATAGCTAAGTACGGAGCTATTGCATCAGCATACTCTGAGAGGAATCTAGTTGGTATACAATCAGGCCCGAAAGATTTATTTTTGTTTAGTGACTTAAGTTGTTTTACTACTCGAGGAAAATCTACTTCTAAGTTTCTCATGCTGGCAGCTGTTCTTGGATTGAATACTGGAGTGTTCACTTCGTCTTCTTTGGTGAACGAATTTCGGAAAGCTGTGTTTAGTAATTCTGCCTTAGCAGTACTGTCATAGGTAGTATTACCATTGCTATCGCGTAGTGAAGGTATTGTTTGTGTTTTGCCGCTAGTGTACTTCACATATGACCAGAATTTCTTTGGATTTTCTACAAGATTACGAGACAGGATTTCGTTGTGGTAACTACTATAGGCTTCTCGCATTGAAGTCCGCGCTAGGTTGCGAGTTTCAGTGAAAGATTGCCACTCTTGTGGATTCTGTGTCTTTATAAATTTTGCATGCGTTTTTCTTTGTTTCTGCAACAGTGATCTGACCTATTTTGTGTACCACGGGGGTCAGACCCTTCTTTCATTAATTTATTTGGTATAAATCTCTCGATTGCTACTGATACTATGTCTTTGAAAGTAAGCCACAACTGATCCACACTCGCATTTTTAGTTTTGAAAGACTGGAGACTATCACTCAGGAAAGCGTGAAGCGAATTTTTATCTGCTTTATTGAATAGATATATTTTTCGTTTATTTTTGGTGCATTTGGGCATTTCGACATTCAGTGTCGCTACTACAACTCGATGTTCGCTAATCCCTGTGTTTGTTTGTATGTTATTTAGTACCTCCGAATTATTTGTTGCTAGGAGATCAAGGGTATTTTCGCAACCACTTACTATTCTAGTGGGTTCATAAACTAACTGTTCGAAGTAGTTTTCAGAAAAAGCATTCAGAACTAGTTCGGACGATATTTTATATTTGCCGCCTGTTTTGAATACGTAATTATGCCAACATATCGAGGGTAAATTAAAGTCGCCACCGATTATAACAGTATGCTTCGGATACCTATTTTAAGTGTGAGTCAAGCTTTCTTTGAACATTTCGGCGACCGCATCGTCTGAGTCAGGGGGCCGATAAAAAGATCCAATAATTAATTTATTCCGGTTGTCAGGTATAAACTCTACCCAGACCAACTCACATGAAGTATCTGTCTCAATTTCGCTGCAGAATAAATCGTTAGTAACAGCAATAAACATGCCACCCCCTTTTTTATTTATTCTATCTTTTCTGAAGACCATTTGGCCCTTTGAAAAAATTTCGGCCGAAACCTATAACGATATGTGCCTCAGTACTTTCTATCAGCGCTTGGAGCTCTGGAACGTTCCCAATACAGCTACGACAATTTACAATTGTTATACCAATGGTTTCTAGATCTGCTTTCTTCCTGTGTCTGACCTGCCTCCTTTGCGACTGAAACACATTTTGTGTATTCCCGAGGCCCTCTAACCTAAAAAAAACGCCCAGTCCACGCCACACAGCCCCCGCTACCCGTGTAGCCGCTTCCTGAGTATAGTGGACTCCTGACCTATTTAGCGGAACCCGAAAACCCACCACCCTTTGGCGCAAGTCGAGGAATCTGCAGCCCACCCGGTCGCAGAACCGTCTGAGCCTCTGATTAAGACCCTCCACTCGGCTCTGAACCAAAGGTTTCGCAGTCAGTCCTGTCGACAATGCTGCAGATGGTGAGCTCCGCTTTCATCTTGCAAGCAAGACTGGCAGTCTTTACCAGTTCTGATAGCCGCTCAAAACCAGAGAGGATCTCTTACGATCCAAAGCGACACACATCATTGGTCCCGACATGAGCCACGACCTGCAGCTGCCTGCACCCTGTGCTCTTCATGGCATCCGGAAGGACCCGTTCCACATCTGGAATCACTCCCCCCGGTATGCACACGGAGTGTACATTGGATTTTTTCCCCTCCCTAGCAGCCATTTTCCTAAGGGGCTCCATAACCCGCCTAACGTTGGAGCTCCCAACTACTAGCAAACGCACCCTCTGTGAGTGCCCGGATCTTGAAGGCAGGGGGACGAGTACAGGGGAAGCGACACCATCTGCTTCAGGAGCACCATCCTCTGCCACAGACAGCGCCTCGAATCTGTTGTGCAAGACTAACCGGGGAGGCCTCCACTTCGGTCCTCCGGGAAGTCTTACGCCGCCTGACACGCGCTGAGGAGATCTCCCAATCCACCACGGATTGGGGGGCAACCTCCTCGCGGGCAGTGAGCGGGCTGGCCACAGCCGCAAGGCCGATCGGAGGGCACAACAGACGCACAGGGCGTCTGCTGCACCCCCGCGAGCGGCCCACAACAGCGGCGCCCACCCATCGCAGTCTCAAGCGTTGCCAGAGAAGCCAACGCCACCTGAAGCTGCGAGCGAAGAGTCACTAACTCTGCCTCCATCCGTTCGCAGCAGTCATAGTTCCTAGCCATTCTAAAAACCTATGTAACTTCCAAGTAATTGCGTCTGAGGACACAGAAGTTTGATAAAAAATGAGTTTCGAAAAATTAAACCTATCACTGAACTGTTTATTAAGGCGAATCTGAAAAATATATACGCGAGCTAATAAATCAAAATAACAACTGAACTGACAACTAAACGCGATTCTTAGTAAACAAACACGCGAGCACACTAAAGATTTAAGAACTGTAAAAGAAAGCACACACGAAATTAAAATATGTCGCTTCTATTAAGAAGCCGGTTATCGTACAATGTAGAGCTGCTGCTGGTCACGTGTGCACTGGCCGCCAGTCACTGAGCAACTGATATCTTGCAGGTGATATGTTGCCATCAACACTGAACTGCCGTAGACTGATCCCAGCTGCTTCCGGCTGCTCCTTACATACCCCCAAAATCTTAAGTTTAAACAAATGAGTACCTTCAGCGTGACGAATAAGTCTTTCGTACGTCGCACAATGAATATTTAAGTAATCAATTACGTAAAGTGTTTTACAGGTAAATTTTCCAGGCCTCTTTCCAATGCACTGTTCCGAATACTGTGCTCATAAATTTAAACAAATTAACGTTGATAAATTAACTTAGTTTATACAAAGACAATATATTAAAATAAACAAAAATAATACATTCTAAACAGATCATAATGTGTGTTTACGACACCTGCAACATATCACTGTCTCCTTGTTCATTGATCTGTCTTGTGTTAATTGTTATTAACAGGTCATTATTGTTTTCCCTTAAAAGTACATTATTATGCGCAATATAAATGTTGCAGATAATAAGGTTACACCAAATTAATCGAATTTTTTGTCGGTGCTTGACAGAACATGATAATACTGGGTGATCAAAAAGTCAGTATAAATTCGAAATGTTAATAAACCACGGAATAATGTAGATAGAAACGTAAAAATTGACACACATGCTTGGAATGACATGGGGTTTTATTAGAATCAAACAAAACAAAAAAAGTTCAAAAATTATTTGACAGATGGCGCTGACAGTAAAACGTCAGTGACTGCGCATGTAAATCGTGTATAAAATGAGCTGTAATGAGCGAGAGAATCAGATGTACCAGCAGTCGCAGCATGTTGACGTTACCTGAAAAGGTGCTTTTAGTAAAGCTGTATTATCAGAATGAGGAATGTACTAGTTCAGCGTTACGATCCTATAGCCATAGGAAGGGGATTCGAAAGGGTAAATGTCCGTTGACAAATGCAGCTATGACAATTATGATTTCGAAGTTCGAAGCCACGGGTTGTTTAGACGATAGACCGCAAGTGGCCGACCGAGCACAAGGCGTAATGCTGCTGAGACGGTTCAGGAAGAAATGGAGACTGTAGCGGGTTCGTCTATGCACGGGGAAGTCAGAGCTTGTGCAGTCGCACGTCGCACCGGCATTCCATACACTACTATTTGATTGGCACTTAGGCGTAACCTCCGATGCTATCCTTACAAAATCCATCGGCATCATGAATTGTTACTTGGCGATTTAGTGAAGTGGAGGCCATCTGCGGTGTGGGTGTTTCAAAAGATGGTGGAAGAAGACGTTTGGTTGAGTAAAGTGTGAAGCTCATTTCATGTTCCGAGAGTCTGTCAACACCCACAACTGCAGAATTTGGGTTACCGGAAATCCTAGAATAGTCGTGACAGATGAGAGGTACGCCGATATGTTACAGAATCGCATCATCCCCAGCCTGGCTGATAAACACCTGATGGAAGGTACGATTTTTATGCAGTTTGGCGCTCTACCCCAAAGTTCTCTTGCACTCGTCGTTTGGTGATGATCGTGTTCTCAGCCGCCACTTTCGTCATGCTCGGCATCCCAGATCCCAGACCTCAGTCCGTACGATTATTGGCTTTGGGCTTGCCTGAAGTCGCAAGTGTATCGTGATTGAGGAAATCTCTAGGGATACTGAAAGACAACATCCGACGCCAATACCTCACTATAAATCCGGACATGCTTTACAGTGCTGTGCACAACATTATTCCTCGACTACAGCTATTGAGGAATGATGGTGAACATATTGAGCATTCCCTGTAAGTGTGAGACGGGTGCTGTAATTAGTCTATTTTTCATACTAATCTTGTGTTACTGTATCTTTCTCTTTACACTAATTATTGAAATATGTAACATTTTTTTCTCTGTAGATCTTCCTTTATTTTGATATCTGTGCCTTTGGGGACACATCAGGGGTGATGGGCTCCTGGGATTGTAGTACATTCTATGTTTATATAAAATTTCTGGATTTTAAAGTTTATTGGCGCAGCTTGGCTGCTAAGAAATGGTTTTCCGTGTTGGGTACGGTCAGGCCACGCAGAGCAGAGAAGCTCTTGGAGGTCTCCCCCTCCCACCAACTTTTGCTCGCCTTCGGGGAAGGACGAGAGGGGCTAGTTTCACCTGCTCGGCGCCACGCTACGTCCGGTCGGCGGAGTTTACCTGGCAGAATTTTTTAGAGTGAGTGTGACGCTTTACACAATGTTGGACCGCGGTTTACGGTGGGCGATAGCGGGGACTGCCTTTTTAGTCATTCGGCCGTTTCGCAAGAGAGGAATTTGCCAGATACAAACAATAGCAGAGTGCTCTGGGCCCCGGGCTGTTTATGGAGACGTATTTCCCTTAGGCTTTATCTAAAAAACTTCATTGAAAGCAGCAGAGTTCGAACATAGTTAGTGAGACAAATGGTTAGGTTGAGAGGAAAGCATTCTGCCCGTCTGGCACCCCAGGGGTTTGGCTCCAGCGACTGTATATATAGCACAATGTTAACATTTTTAGGTCGTTTGACCGTAGCTAGGAGCAAGCTGAAATTCCTTGCAGGGCATTCACCCTGGGAACGGTGAAATCCGCGGGAAGCTTTGGTGGCGTGGGCGGAGCCTCTTGGCAGCCACAGAGAACGCGTCCTGATTCGGCAAATTATTTTAGAATGACAGCTAAACAATTTGTCAACGGCGCTACGCCATCCGATTGGTCTGACTATTAGCCGTTAGCAGATATTGGTGCGCCTTTTCGCGCGTGGGAGTGGCCGCCGTCACTTGCCGTGAGCTGCGGCAGAGCGCGAGGAGGCACGAGGACTTCGGTTTGAGCGTCCGAAGTGTACGGAGCTCGGGAGACACGCAATACTCCGTTTAGATTCGCGGGGAGGATATCGTCTTAAACGGTCCTCCGGTTAGACTTCTGTTTGATTCCGAAGAGTCGGACCTTGTATAACTTGTGTTTACTTCACGGACGTTACATTGTCCGGTGGTTACGCTGTAAGCGGCCACAGCATAGTTTTCGTTTTTCTAGAAGTCTCTATTTGAGCATTCGCGCCTTTGTGAATCGGGCACTGTTTTTTTACAGATCAGTGTGGCAGTTTTGCGTTCTCTTTTTCTTATCTGTAATCGATAATTTCAATAAAGTAATTCATCGATTTTTTTACTAGAAATATACAGATAAGTGCACTTATTTGTTGATAAAACACTTTTATATTCGTCAAAGGTTTACCTTGGTGTCAGTGTACGTGTAAAGATCTTCTATTCGGTGCGTTTATTTCAGATTTATGTCTACACTATACATTTATGTATTTCCATGTGCTAGCTTCCGACATCCCCCAGCAATGTGCTGATTCCTTCCTTATGTTCGTCCTATTCCTCCTTCCGCTTCCTATCCTACACACTATGAATTTGAGTTCCAATCTCATACCACTCAAGCCTGATATCGTTGTCTCCTGAACTATATGCTATGCGATAACATAAGTTTTCCAGGGTCGTAGAGCGGAATTTTAGAAAACTGTTTTCCAAATGTCTTGCGAATCGGTAGGAAAGATATAATAAATAGCGCGATGGAATATGTTGTATTGAATTTCATTCTTTTTGACGTCATATCTCCTGAGATTGCGTCGTACCATGATATAATTTCGAAAATTATTTCCATTGTATATGTGTACAACTTCTGTAAAATATCTAGCACCCACAGTTGGTAGTGTAAAACTAACAAAACGCCAAGTCTTGCCGAATGCTGTAGTCTTACAGCTCGACAGCGGAAAAGCAGTAACGTAAGTGATTAACTTACTGTCATCATTTTGGTGTGGTTGTCAACAGGAAAAGTTTCGTAAAGGATGGAAGTTATGTGTAAAGTTTATGGCGAGTCACTGAGTGCTCTCATTCTAAAATAGTGGAAGAACAAACACTCTTTATTCATGTGTTGCATGATGCCACAGTTTTCATTGTTTGTGATGCCATATCCCCTGTACTGTTTGTCGAATGTGATATTCTTCCCCACAGCAATTGCGTCCTGATGTTAAACACTATTTTTACTAGGTTTTGATGAAATCGGTCCATTAGTTGTTCAAGGAGGAAATGTAGAAAATATGCTAAGTGATGTGGTAGTTTTAGCGAATGTCATTATTTAAGATGTCACATCACACGAAATGTGTATCGTTGATACCTGTCAACCGCACAGCGGTTTTTGCCTGAGAGTAAGGAATATGTGTAGAAAATATGATTCAGATGGGGATAGCAGTTTAGAAGGAGAAGTGGAGCGCAAACACACACACACACACACACACACACACACACACACACACACACACACACACACACACAATAATATGTCTAGGTTCAGGCCGTTTCGGCGACAATACTGAAATACATGCTATTGGTAGGTCACTCAAATTGTTGCATTACGTTTCTTATTTTGTTTTGGACATAGCAATAGTAACCGATTTCATTCTATAGAACCGTAGTAATGAAGGAGAAAGCGACAAATTTGTTATCGCCTTGCTCTTGTAGGGGCTGCTTTCAAAGCACAAAGAACATAAAAGGAGGGGTAGATAAGTGTTAATCATAAGAAGCAATCATTAGTTCGTGGAGTTCCTGATGTTCACTTGAATGCAGTTGGAGAGCACGTTCCAGCGAACAGCATAAGGATGCGAAGCAGACAATGTAACACATAGAAGCAAGATACAAGGACTAATTTCAGTTGTAAGTGTGAATTGACCCATATTTTGGAAAATTTCAAGAAAAACGTGAGCTGTGAATAAGCACATTCGTTTGACAATAACTGAAGTTAATTTGTTGCTTTTTATATCATGATTTCTGTTGAAAACAATCGTTTCCGTAAATTTAATCTTCTCCAGTGGGATATATATGGCCGGCCGTGGTGGCCGAGGAGGCTAAGGCGCTCCAGTCGCGGTCTGCACGGCCACTATGGTCGGGGGTTCGAATGCCCCCTCGGGCATGGATATTTGTGCCGTCCTAGTTCGTTAGTAGTTCATAAGTAGTTTGTAAGTTTAGGGACTGATGACCCCGTAGTTAAGTCCCATAGACTATACAAACATTTGAACATTTGGGATATATATGGGATATCCCTCTTAAATTATAAAAGTACTGCATGAAAACCCTGCCTCGTCCTAGTACTCATTTTTTTCCGGTCTTCATTTAATCTATCTCATTACCAGCCGCGCGGGAGTAGCCGAGCGGTCTGGAGCGCCAAGTTACTGATCGCGCCGCCTCCCACCTCGGAGCTTCGAATCCTCCCTCGGGCATAGATGTGTGTGTTGTCCTTAGGTTAGAGTGACTTAATTGTAGTATATTGTAAGACTAGAGACTGATGACAAACGTAATTTCGTCCCATAGAATTACAAACGTTTGAACATATTCTCACTACCTTTTCTCTCTGTCCTCTTCGTTCCTTTTCATATCCCCCTCTTCCCCTCTCTTCATCTCCTCGCCCCCCCCCCCCCCCCCGTTTCTCTCTCTGCCCATCTCCACATACATTCCCCTTTCCCTGCCAATAACTTCGTCTATCGAACCCCTCCACCTCCTCATCCCATTACCCCCTCCATCTGTGAAAAATTATACGAGGGTGGTCAACAAAGTAAGTTACGTTTAATATTTCTATCCGCGGCAGCGCTAAGATCGCAGTTCCGAGAGTGCTCGGCAGTTACTCTGACTCTAGCAGAAGACATGTATGCCATTTTCAGATCGCTGCTGCCGACGTGTGCTTTGTAGTGCTTCTTTATCCTGTCAGCCGTAATTGCAAATACCGCCGCGTGTGAAATCAGATTTGTAATTCGTTTTCTAAATGCAAAGAAAGTTAAACCAAAGGAAATTCATCGCCGAACCTGCGAGGTTTAATGGCGAAATGCTATGAGTGATTGAATGGTTAGAAGATGGGTCAGACTGGAAGGACGAAGTGGACGCCTGTCTGTGGTTAATGGTGAACTGGTTCACAAAGTTGAAGAGAAGATTAATTACAACCGTAAGTTTACACTTAGTGCCCTTGCTGTGGAAGTTCCGCCAATCTGACGAGCACTAATTCATGCAATCGTTACTAAAAAACTAAAACTTCGAAAACTTTGCTCACGTTGGGTACCAAAAATTCATACTGAACAACGAGAAAATAACGGATGGGCAGTACAGTTTTTGACAAGCTACAATGAAGAAGACGACTGTTTTCTTTCGCGGATAGTCACAGGGTATGAAACTTGGGTATAGTACGACACCCCTGAATCAAAAACGGCAATCACTGGAATGGAGACACACTTCATCCCCAACGAAGGTTAAACCTCGAATCTCTTGACACCTCGAAAAGTAATGTGCACAGTTATTTGGGACGGAAAAGGCATTTTGATGATTCATTTCTTACCACGAGGGCAAACAATCAATGCACATGTTTACTGTGAGACCATTAAGAAATAACGCCACGCAATACAGAACAAGCGCCGGGGATTACTGTCAAGGGTGTTTTTTTTTTTTTTTTTTTTTTTTTTTTTTTTTTTTTTCGATAATACCCGACCTCAAATGGCGAATGTGACCAAACAACTCTTACGGGAATTTTACTGGAACGTGTTACATTATCCTCCGTACAGCCCGTACCTCGCTCCTAGCGAATTTCATCTCTTCTTACACCTAAAATCTATCCTTGGTGGTCAACACTTCAACGAAGATGACGAGCTGAAAGAACAAGTTACCAAATGGTTGAATACACAGCCGGGAAGAAAGCATACAAAAATTAGTCCCACGCTATGACATGTGCCTAAAAAATTTCGGAAGCTATGTAGCAAAGTAGTTTAAGTTGTAAACTTTTGGACAATAATATTTTTTGTGTATCTTCACATGTTTGTTTTATATAACCAAACGCAACTTACTTTGTGGACATACCTCGTATATAGTGACCGGTGAAGTGTTCACGCATGGTATGAAATCGTAGGTAGACGGTGATGTTCCACTTAGGGTTAAGCCTGAAAAATTTCATTAAGTTCAGGATAAAACTGTAGATTTTGTCGTAGTTCGTAGGTTAAGTATGCTCTGTCATGCACCATACGAAATTTTACGTAGACAATAACTTTCCTCTCGTTTCGAAGGTCAAGTTTGTAAAATTTCATCTTAATGGATTGAATGACACGGCAGCGCATAAAATACGGCAATTTCCCACTCATCTCAGAGTTTATGACGTGATATCTATAAATGTGAATGTCTGTTAGGTGTACGTTTATCACGTCTGAACCACAAGATATAAAGAGCTAAAAATTTGTACAGTTACTAATGTCTACCCAGGGAAGGCTTTAGGCACGGTTTTATGGCGATCGGATAGCTATATATATATATATATATATATATATATATATATATATATATATATATATATTAATGTGAATGTCTGTTCGGTGTACGCTTATCACGTACGAACGACAAGACGCAGAGACTTAAATATTTGTACAGTTACTAATTTATACCTGGGGAAGGTTTAGGCACGGTTTTATAGCGATCTGATAGATATTTAGTAATTTGAAGAATATAACGCGAAATGCGGGACAATAATTACTCTTTGAAATTATATTTACTCTTTGAAAATGGTTTTATTAGTTGCATTGTTGCTTGAGGGTTGATAATGATAAAAGGCTTGGAGTATATTGGGATGGAAAGTTATCGTTGTATATTAAATTCTACGTGTGTGTGTGTGTGTGTGTGTGTGTGTGTTCGCTCTGCAGCAAAAACTACAGAACGCAAACGAATGGTCTGTGTTAATTGTTGTCCGAAGTCTCCCGTTGTACACTTGCAGTTCCATAAGGGGGTGGAATATATGGTGGTTGAATGTCGTCAAATTATAAAACAAAATTCGGACTGAAGGCCAGTGATGACGTTTGCGACTCTGTAGCAAGGAGGTTACACACAGCGAAACGTGATGCCACAGACCATATCTTTGGTCTATGCGTGCTACAATGTCTTCAGCTTTTTCTCTGCAAGGAAATATAAGAATAAATAAATAAAGTAGTAAAAAAGAAATTTCTTTTAAAAAATCTCTTTAAAAAGAAATCGATTTGACGTTTCGCACATTACATCAAGTTATCGATCTGTGATATTATTACAATAATTATTGTTGAATTTCCTTTAATCCCTTCATATATGCCATTTCAGTTCAAAAGACTTCAGTTTCCAGTTTGTCTAGGATTTGCCATGACAATTAACAAAGCTCAGGGACAATCATTAAACGTCACAGGAATCCATTTAGAGCCCTCATGTTTTACACATGGTCAATTATACGTCGCTTGCTCAAGGGTGGGCAGCCCAAAATGTCTATATGGTGGTTGAATGTCGTCAAATTATAAAAAAAAAAAATTCGGACTGAAGACCAGTGATGGCGTTTGCGACTCTATAGGAAGGACGTTACATACAGCGAAACGTGATGGCACAAGTCATATCTTTGGTCTATGCGTGCTACAATGTCTTCAGATCTTTCTCTGTAAGGATCAGCATATGAATAAGAAAATATAAGAATAAATAAATAAAGCAGTAAAAAAGAAATTACTTTTATTACATCTCTTTAAAACTAATCGATTTGGCGTTTCGCGCATTACATCAAGTGAGCAAACTGTGATACTATTACAATCATTATTGTTGAATTTCGTGTTTGGATCCTTCGAAACGAGTGCATTTTTACGTGTGATTAGATCTACCAACACGCGAGCGGAGCCGCGGGTTTAAGCTAGTAGTATATAAGATATTGTTTCCTTTCCAGCGGCCGCTTCTAACCACCGGTATTTCTAGTATGTTATAAAATTAATTTTCATGCACGTATCTCAGCGTTCATGACGTTATATCGTCTTAGATGTGTGTCGTACAGTAAAATAATTATGCCTGTAACCTTCGGGAATTTGCAAGCAAGATTTTGACACAATTTCAAAGCAGTCGGTTGAACTATGCGACAGCGCATAAAATACGAACAAACAAAGATTCTTTTTATGTATGACATAAAAAGCAATCTGAATTTAAAAACTTTTCCTGACTTCGTATCCAACCGAAAAGAAGAAACAATTTTTAGCTACGTACGAAATTTCAAATAATTTGATCTTGAAAGGATTAAAAAAATGTTCAAATGTTTGTATAGTTTATGGGACTTAACTACGGGGTCATCAGTCCCTAGTCCTTACAAATTACTTATGAACTACTTACGAACTAGGACGGCACAAATATCCATGCCCGAGAGGGGATTCGAACCCCCGACCCTAGTGGCCGTGCAGACCGTGACTGGAGCGCCTCAGTCCCCTCGGCCACAGCGGCCGGCTTGAAAGGATTAAACCCGTATCTGTTTACAATATTGGCATTGCAGGGTTACGTATAGCGTGATTACATAAAACACCATTGGTAGGGGGGAACTAACCAAAGAAAATAAATAATACATTCTGTTTGATTAACAAACGTAATATTAACGTTGTTATTCAGTTACCTTGGAATACTTCCATTTCAGAATGCTCTTTACAAAGCAGTAGTACTTCATAAACGTTTTCCAGGAACTGCTTTAGCTTACAAAGCGAGTGAACCAACAGATGAAGAACGATGAACTGAAAAAGTTAAAAGTACGCTCAAAATTAAATGAAAACGCGACTACAGCGTTAAGAACAATCCCGGAAAATATGGAACTGGCCTTTGCGGGCAATCCACTTTTTTTCCCCCTCCTGGCTATTGCAGATCATTGCTCACGTGTGTTTCAAAGGGAGACCAAACAAAAAAAAAAACAAAAAAAAAACAAAAAAATCGGGTCACTTGGAGGCCGCTATGTGTGGCCGCGTGGCGGTATTGTGTGCTGGCGCTGGCGCCGCCGCGGTTAATGGAGTTTGTGTGTAGTGCCGCCGCGACGCGGAAAAAACGGAATATCGCGGTAACAGCCGTGTCGCTGTCCCGCCAAGCGATTGTTTTTTGTGCGAAACCAGCCTAGTGGCAGACGCAGAATTGCATTTCGGCGAGAACCAGCAAGTAGCCAGAGCACGCTGTAAAAAAATTTCTGCTACATACACTACGCAGAAACGTAACCCGTTTCTGTATCCAGCCAGCTTAGTGCCATTAAATGCGGTTCTACAAAAAGTAAATATCTTTGCATATACTGGTCCTACGCAGTAATAGTACAAGCGGGGAATTACATACCTACGAACGGAAAAAATTGCCTGATTTTACGGTTAAATTCGATATTATTTTTGCTGAATTCAGTGCTATAATTGGTCAATTGCGAGTTCCTTTTCTTGCAGATATCGGTCCTGTTTGTTGTCAAATTCAGCGCTGTTTTATTGGCACATTAGTTTTCTGCAATTTTCATTATAATTAATATACCAATTTCGGTGTTTTAATTCGTTTGCTGCATAATTATTTTACCAATTTCGATTTAATTATCATCGAATTTCAGTGGTAGTCTTTGACGTTTTAGGTATTATTTCTATCTATTACAGTGTTTGTTTACACCGCCGCGACGGAATAGCCATGCGCAGTGAGGCACTGTGATGCGGTGCGCGCGGCCATTTGCCGTGGAGGTTCGAGTCCTCCCTCGGGCATGGGGGTGTGTGTTGTCTTTAAGTTAGTTTAAGTAGTTTGCAACCCTAGGGACTAATAACCAAGCAGTTAAGTCCCATAGATTTATAAACATTTGAACATTTTTGAGTTTTTACCGAGCCGGTGTTATTTTTCCCTAATTCTCTGCTCGGATTTTGCAATTTTGGTTTTATTTGTTTCCTTCACCCCAAAGTTTGCCAAATTGGGAGTCTGAGACGATTTCGTTACCAGTTTTTGAAAGTTTGGCTATACTTTTTTGCCACATTTTCTGCTTTTCTATCAAAACTCGATGTTTATTTTAAATGTTCAAATGTTTGTATAGCTTATGGGACGGCACAAATATCCATGCCCGAGGGGGAATTCGAACCCCCGACCGTAGTGGCCGTGCAGACCGTGACTGAAGCGCCTCAGTCCCCTCGGCCACCGCGGCCGGCTTTATTTTAACTATTCCTATTATTATTATTATTATTATTATTATTATTATTTTGTCATTCCTCGTTTTCAGTTTATACTTTTCTGTTTCTATTTTCTGATTAAAAAAATAAATTTAGTGTGTTTGCAGTTGCGGTACTTTTATGCCAATTATATAATGTTTTGAGAAATCTCATGCACTTTTTTGCTAGTTTTTATGTTACTTGTTTCTGTGTTACTCATTTCCCCATCTTTTCATTTCTTCTGAATCGACTTTTCTTTCTTCCGGTTTCCCTGCATCCTTTCCAATTTCCCTGGCCTTTTGTTTTTTCTAATTCTGTTCAGTGCTGTACCAAATTTTGTGTATTTTGTCATACTGAGAGTTTTCTCATTAATTCTGTTCGTTTATCGACAAACCCTGTTCTTTTTTCTATTTTATTCTCATTGTTTGCATATTTAGATGTAATTTTTGACATCATGTGGTAGGTCATTACATAAAAAGTGGACTATCATTTTGAGACAGTTAATGAGGGAAATATAAGACAAATGCAGTAACAATATTAAGTATGTAACAGTTACAAATATTAACAGACTTATGACCTCTAATATATAACATTTAGTAGGGAAAAAGATCCCTCGGGCATGGATGTTTGTTTTGTCTTTAGTATAAGGTACTTTATAAGTAGTTTGTAAGTTTAGGGACTGATGACCCCGCCGGACGAGAGTAGCCTAGCGGTCTAGAGTGCCACGATACGAATCGCGCGGCCTCCCGCGTCGGAGTTTCGAATCCTCCCTCGGGCATGGATGTGTATGTTGTCCTTAGTATTGTTTGGTTTAAGTAGTTCGTAAGACTAGGGACTGATGACCAACGTAGTTTGGTCCCATAGAATCACAAACATTTGAACATTTGAATTTGACTGATCACCCAGCTGTTAAGTCCCATAAGCTTAACAAACATTTGAACAATTTTTGAAAGGAAAAAAAACGATATTTCGTAAAAATAGCCGACTGAATATTTTTCTCCAAATATCGCTAGTTTTGTGTTATTTTCACGTATGGTTTCAAAGAACCCTTTTCTGTCCCTATACAGAATATTCCTTTCCTTACTTACAGAATATTTGCTGTTCATACAACTGAAATAAATAAATACTTTCAGAAAAAACTATTACTTATCAATATATATACAAGAACGGCGTGTGTCCGTATAGCCGGCCGCGGTGGCCTGGGGGTCTGCGGCGCGCCAGTCACGATCTACACGGCCACTACGGTCGGGGGTTCGAATCCCCCTTCGGACAAGGATATTTGTGCCGTCCTTAGTGTTAGCTAGTTCATATGTAGTTTGTATATTTAGGGAGTGATGACCCCGTAGTTAAGTCTCATAAGCTATGCAAACATTTGAACATTTGTGTCCGTATATTTGTTTGTAGCAAAAAAGTTTGACTGCAGACCAGTGGTGTTTATGCAAGACTCTGACATAGTTCACGAGAGAGGGTGACTGAAGCGCCTCAGTCCCCTCGGCCACTGCGGCCGGCAATCATGGATGTTCAGTTGATTAAAGATTACGGTTCGTCACTATTTCTCACACTCACTCTTTCAGTTCTCTACACTCACTTAGCTTACAACCGAAAATATCTGCCTAGCGTTACTCATACCGATTGGCTGCTACGGCTTATCTTTGACACAGTTCATAAATTAACTCCGTGAATAAGCGTTACAAAATTAAAGAGGTAGTTAATCTCAAGTGCTCCATTAATTAGTATCAAGGAATATAACAATTTCTTGATTTACTTCCTCACACTGGAATTCAATATGACAATTCCCAGGTATTGCCAGCGATTCCATAAAGAGGATACTTGTGGCGAAACGCACAGATAGTTTCTGTACCAACATCTGATATTTAATTACACCATAGTCTAACATATTCAGTCACGATATTCATACCCATGAAAATTGTTACCATACGAGGTATGTTCACAAAGTAAGTTCCGTTTGGTTATATAAACAAACGTGTAAAGACACATAACAACATATTTATTGTACAAAAATCTGCAACTGTTAAACTATTTTTCTACATAGCTACCGAAATTTTTAGGCACTTTTCAAGCGTGACATAAATTTTTGTATGCCTTCTTCATAGAAGGTTGCCGCCTGTGTATTCAACTATGTGGTAACATGTTTCTCAGCTCGTCATCATCGTTTAAGTGTTGACCTCCAAGAACAAATTTTAGGTCTAAGAAGACATGAAAGTCTCTCGGAGCGATGTCCGTGCTGTACGGAGGATAATGAAACACGTCCCAGTAAAATTCCCGTACGAGTTGTTTGGTCACATTCGCCATGTGAGTGCGGGCATTATCGTGGGAAAAAAGGAGACATTTTTGACAGTAACCCTCGACGCTTGTTCTGTATTGCGCGGCGCAATATCTTAATGGTCTCGTAGTAAACATGTGCACTGATTGCATGGTCTCGTGGTAAGAAATCAATCAGCAAAATTCCTTTTCTGCCCCAAAAAACGGTACACATCTACTTTTCCAGGTTTCAAGATTGCTTAGCCTTAACCTTCGTTGGGGATGAAGTGTGCCTCCAATCCAATGATTGCCGTTTTGTTTCAGGGGTGTCGTACAATAACCAAGTTTCATCCCCGTGACTATCGGAGAAAGAAAGCCATCGCCTTCTTCATGTAGCGTGTTAAAAATCCGAGGCCCGACCGGATTTCCAGTCGAGAGCTTTACCCAAAGACTACCTACCCAGCGAATCGGTTCTTATCAGCTAGTTAACTCTGTATTATGTCATTACCAAATAGCTAAATTGATGTACACTAACCGAGTTGCAAGTTGCCAGAGGCAACAAAAAGTTGACTTACAATACTTGTTACATTTAATGAACCCATTTAGAAATTCAAATGAAATTTAAAGGTATCTCCCATTCTTGAGTACTCGAGCGGCTATGAGCGAGTGGTTAAGTTGGCCATTGGGTCTGGTTGAGGTACATCCGGTTGCTGTGGTACAGTACAGGAAGACTTGGGAATCACGGTAGGGAGGTGCCTAGGGTATAATACAGAAACGTAGAGCCTCTGGGTTAATTCATAAGGCTGCTTGTATTGCTCCTTCGCGTGTTTACAAGAACGAACGGATGAACACAGATGCAGGGTCATAACCTTAGACTTTAAAGTAAACGAGAGGTGAAGCTTGCAGGCTTCCTCTACCGATTACGAGAGCAAATAACAACTCTGGCGTATAAATACGTTTGGTATGGCGTAAACACAGTAAATAAAGGCATTGAAGTCTAAAAAAAAAGTTCAAATGTTTGTCAAGCTTATGGGACTTAACTACGGGGTCATCAGTCCCTAAACTTACAAACTACTTATGAACTACTTACGAACTAGGACGGCACAAATATCCATGCCCGAGGGGGGATTCGAACCCCCAACCGTAGTGGCCGTACAGACCGTGACTGAAGCGCCTCAGTCCCCTCGGCCACCGCGGCCGGCAGCATTGAAGTCCACGAAGTATTGAAAGCGGCCAGTTTCTATCTCTTCATTAAAACCGTTAGATTCAATTATACGACACATTGTGACATTAATGATGGGTGCATTTGGCCGAATGTACACAGATAAATACTGTCCTCAGTGCAGAAATATGTACTAGGTACTTGCTGCAAACCTTTCACCGTGTACAAGCTTCATTATGTATGGTAACTGAACGCTTCCATCTACGCTATCAGGTTCTGTCGTCAAAGCCCTTTGTTAGATGAATTAATTATTTAATTGTTCATTTTGTTGCCAACCGTTTTTGAATCGGTCATTACAGCTGTTATATTACTCATTAAGCGAAATAATCAACATACACATATGAAACCGAATGGCGTTTCAGTTATTAAACAGCGCTATTAGGAACGCTGCGGGAATATAAAGGCCACAGGTGGTGATGCGGCTCTTCATTTATTTAGGCGTTTCGAAACACTCATTAGAACCTGCAAGAATACAATCAGTTAGTGTGGTGTTACAAAAAAGAGAACTATTGAAAGAAATAGACATGATACAAGAATATTAAATTGAGGTAGAGGCATTGAATTAAAATTTATGTCGCGGCCGGGACTCGAACCCGGGACCTCCGGCGAAGTAACAGGGAGAGGACGCCTACTCGTCATCGCAGAATTCGTCCAAATGTATGGTACATGTAGGGCGTGGTGAGATATGAAAGTGTCCCAAAGTGGGAACTGCAGATGGCCAAGCGTTTAGGAAATAAAAGGAAGTTTCATACGGATCTATCACCATATGCATCTTATGAACTGTCACTGTACAGGCTTGTTTAGAAAGCGGTGTTTGGCTCAGCGTTAAGCGATCGGCTTTGTATTGAGAAGGCCGCGGGTTCAACTCCAACAGGCGACAATTTTTTTTCTGCTCCTTGGCAATGCGTACACCTACATATTGTTCGCGTAGGGATCGTGAGGACAATACTAGATTAATTGCAGTACGCACGAAGGCATTTAAACAATGATTTTTCCCACGCTCAAAACGTGAATAGAATGGGGAAAACCGTAATAACTGGTACAGTGGGACGTACCCTCTGCCATGCACTTCACAGTGGTTTGCAGAGTATTGATGTAGATGTAACTTACGTCACAATTAACCGCAACATCATACAGGTTATTTTATTTATTTATATAAGCAAAAAAGAAAAACCATTGGATGAAATTCGGGACTACAAATATATAAAAAGGGACTTTTGTTAATGCGTACTTGGGGACGTCGTGTATGTAAATCGTTACTTTTCATTCTTTTGCAATCGATCAATTACATGTACCGGGGTGATATTTATCGAAGAAACAAGGGAAGCAATAATTCTGACCGCATACTGCGCACGTCATGAACGCTGCTATTTTGCAGTTACATATTTTTTTAATGTCTCCATGCAAAACCAAACTTGATTGACATTATGAAAACAGCTTCTTTCCACGCCCAGTCGATAGCAATATGTCGCTAAATACTTGCGAGGACAGCTGGTGATGTGTAATGGAATGCAGTTTGATGCAAGCTTCTCGGGAAGTGATTTCATCTTCTTTCTCGATTAGGTAAGTGCAGCTTTGAAATGTTTTTATTAAATTTTTTGACGATAAAAATATACATAACACGGTTGCACTAGTGGCGTACATTTGGGGGCAATTACTTTGATACTGCACGTTGGCAATCCGTCTTCGTCTAGGAACAGTTCGTCATATGTTTGTGGATTTGTTTGTCCTCCCCACGAGTCAATCAATAGAAGTCATTTATTTTCTTGACGTAGGGCTTCATCACATCAGTTTTTTTTTCTTTGTTTTTGTACAAGTCTGTTGTCAGTTTAGCGGATTTTTGAAGAAGTGATGGTAACATTTGTATATTTTGCCGCGTACTCATCTACTGATTTTTGAACCCTTGGTCCGAAATAGCCTGTCGGCATAAGTAAACATGTGGCAATAGTTTTTCTGAGAGGCTCCTAGCATACTGGGCTTTGTTCATACACTTTCGTTTCACGCACACCACTTTTGACCCTTGGGTTGTAGGGTTTGGTCATGCGTCGATTGACACTGTCAGCCTAAGAGAAACTTATTATACGTGACATTACAAAAAGTCTTGCGCTTGACGTAGACAAATAAAACGTATTGCTTAACTGTTTGATCGGTGTTGATAACAAAGTCCTTGTCGTATTTTGGGATAAGATCTCCAGTTTGGCGTCTAAAATTCTCTGCCACAGCAAGGGTCTCTCTTTCTGATACAAATTTTGTAATCATTCTCTGTCGGGTTTTACGCCTTTGTATAAATTCATTGACCCAAATTGCTGATGCTTTGAATTCCGAATCTGGAAACTCGATCGCAGCAGCAAGTACCCATAGTTCCAAGTTTCTAGTAGTGACTTGCTGGTTACAGCTCCGTGGTTCTACGAAGCGATCATACGCCCAGAAAACCAATTGTATGATATTTTTAGTTCCGATTTCCACCCATTTTAATATGATCTTCCCAAATTTTCAAACCTCGCACATGCGTCAAGTGAGATGCACCTTTCGTTTGCAGGACTCTTCAACTTCCATTTTCGATGTGTTTTTTGCAAGATTAAGCGCCATTATTTTGTAATCCAGTGGGACGTATTCTGGATCTTCTTTCTTTTCCTTTTCTGCATCGGATTCATAGTCATCTCCTGACGAAATGCCATCCTGTACTTCTGCATCTTCACCTTCATCAACGTCTTCGAACCGAATCAACGCATCCTCGCACACAAACGTATATTCGGATAAGACTTCCAGTATTTTCTGGTGTACTTTGTTTGCCATTTGAATGTGTTCTTCTGTTATTGCCGAGGAACTTTCTGATGTGATCAGACCCTCTTCGGTCAAAGGAAATCCAGCGTCGTGCGCCCAGAACATCCTACACAGTAAATCCAGCGCTGTCCTCAATTGTCGCTTTGACACTTCGCTGTGCAGGCTATTATCTAATGGCTCCTGTCCTTTATCTGCTGACGTTCCAGGAATGTTAAGATTTTCACTTCCACTAAATTTTCCTTTATTGTTTTCACGGTACAGTTTTTTCTGCAGTGACACTGATATTTCCCAGAATATTCGCACGCTAATCTCGCAATATTCAAGTTAACCGGTCAAGAGCGAGCAGATGAGTGAGTTAATTGGCTAGCGTTGTCCCTTAACTTTTGTAAATCAGTACGACAAGATGTCTGACGATTAAGGAACATGTCAATGGCAACGATTACAACACGAAAGCAATACCATATCAAAGCATGGTCGTAATAAGTGTGAGTATCCACGAGAGAGAGTCCAGTACTCGTAGCACAGTATACAATCGGCAGCACAGTACGAACACGGAACTTGAGAGTACGGTGACGGATGATCTATTGTCTGGTAGCGGCCTTTTCATAGCTGCCCGTCGTTCAGGCCGATGTCGATGGACAGCTGTTGTTTGTACCGACAGCACCACCAGGGTCGAAGTAAATTCTCGATTATACGTTCAAATCAAATGTTTGTAGAGCTTATGGGACTAAACTACGGGGTCATCAGTCCCTAAACTTACAAACTACTTATGAACTAGCTAATACCAAGGACGGAACAAGTATCCATGCTCGAGGGGGGATTCGAACTCCCGACCGTAGTGGCCGTGCAAACCTTGACTGGGGCGCGCCGCAGACCGGTCGGGCTCTGCGGCCGGCTCGATTATTCGTGTCTGTACATTGTGGACCGTTCACAACCCCACGTTTGCAAGATAATATGCTTGTTATAAATAATGACGTCCCATGCTGATGTTGTGCACATATAAATACATAATAATACATGATTCTGCGATTAATTGTGAAGACAGTAGTGTAGGCATTGTCAAGGAGCAAAACTATATTATCCGCCGGGCGGAATCCAACTCGCGAACCTTTCAATAAAAATACGATCTCTTACCGCTTTTTTTAAAAAATTATTTTAATTCCTCTCTTTTTTTTCCGCCTCATCTTTTCCACTTCAGGCGTTGGCGCCAAACTACTATATCCCGCATAAACTAAACATCTCGCCTCTCAAAACAGGGTCTAGTGCCACCACCACTTTTACCCTATACTAAATCTAAGATTAAAGTAAGGGATATGAGAAAGTTTGTATAATTTTTCCGGTGGTCAGCATTTCTCTTAATTTTCGAAATTTGGCTCTTTACAATAGTTCTATAATCACCGACGTCGTGATCCGTTGTGCCTAATACGTAGTGCACTGTCATTCCCTTCAGACACTTTGTAGCATTTCTCTTCGTATTCGGGTATGAAATGTCATCAGGATAGAGAAAGGTCGTCATCTGAATAGCATGAGGTGCAGTGGGTTCAACGAAAGCCAAAAGGCGGCAGAGCAGATGCCAAATGTCCTTTGCCGTTCCGCAGACTAGTCGGTGTGTGTCCGTATCATGCACGTTGCACGTCTGGCACAGCGGCGTCGCCGCGAGGTGAATGCTGTGCAGACGTGACTGCGTGGGGTACTTTCCGTTCACGTAGTAGTACCAAGTAGTCCGTGCCGCTGTCGGCAAGTTAGGGGAGTGTACGTTACACCAGACTGCATTCCAGTCGACTGTTGGGTGTTTGCCTTCCACAACGTTCCGTCGTTGCCCCATCATCAGGTTTCCGTACACCTTACCGGACCGTAGGTAGATCATCTATGCGTAGTATACGTCTGAGGCAACTGTATTCAAGTAAAAATATACTGCAGTGGGACATTGCCGCGGGGACACGATGGAGATCTATCGGGGGTCCATATTGGGTAGTGCAATTTCCGTGAGGAGAAAGGCGATCAGACCGCTGGGGTCCTGTTTCCATTGCCACAGCGTCAGCCTCCCAAACAAAGCCATAGTCTTGACATTGGTGAGTCCTACCCTACCGCCCAACATCGGGAGTGAGAGCGTTGAGTAGCTCGCTTTAAAAATGTGTCCTTGGTTCACGTAATGTCCAAAGGCTGCTTGGATTCTGTCTGCAGTCGCTCTTGCATCGGAAACATCCTTGTCAAGTACGTCATTTTTGATACCAAGTAGGTGATTATCAAGTCGACCTTTTGCAGTGCATCCAAGGAGCGTAGTGAGTGTAGACGGATACATGCACGGATATTGTTCAAGAGGCGTTTGTAGTTGAGAGCTATCGTTCGGAATGTGGTCTTAGTGTACACCACTCCAAAACGTTTCATCTCAGTGACCACCTTAATGCGTCCGTCAGGTTGCGCAAGCAACACACAACCGATGTTAATGATTCCTGATTTTATCATGTTCATCTGTGCACCCGACGCTTTCCCGTAACTCTCTCTGTAGCAATCTCTTGATTTGAATGAACCAGGAGGATCACTGAGGCAAACACTGCTTTCTAGACACACTCTCTCAGGGGCATTTATAAGGTACATATGGTGATAGATCCGTATCAAAATTACTTTTATTTCCTAAACGCTTGGCCATCTGGAGTTCCCACCTGGCGCACTTTCGTATCTCTCCACGCCCTACATGTACCAGAAATTTTGACGAATTCAGCGATGATGAGTAGGCGTCGTCTCCTTCTAAGCAGACGCTAAAACCGCTGGGCCACCGAGAAGTAATGGACAGGGCGGCTGCATGGACTGTCTTAAGGCACGTCACACACACCCTCCACAATATAAAGCCTAGTAAGCGGGAGGTCCCTGGTTTGAATCCCGGCCGCTACATAAAATTCCATGCCTCTACTTCAGTTTAGTACCTTTAAAAGATATGGAGACAAAGTATGTCTCTGGACATTGTTTATTTGATATTTATATAAAACAACGAATCAAGTACATAGCATGCCTGGGGTAAAGTGTAATACTAATCGTATATCGCCATGGCATTGCTGAACTATACTAAAACAAAGTAGCAAACAGAATCGTCCAGGTAAATGAAAATAACTCAATATTTTTTTTGATTGTACACTCCGCGTACGAATGGCTCTAGCTGTTGTCTTAAACAAGAGTTTCAGATTGATGTTACCAAATAAGATTATTTTAATATGAATGGCGCTGCCCACTCCATGACAGATGCATACGATTTTATATCTAATATTTAATTTTTAACTTTTGTATATTCTATGTATGGATTCAACAGAACTTTACTCTTTTGTAAGCCTACTAATGCAACGTAGGCACGTTGAATCCCAATTTTAATTCAGTTGTTCATGATTTTATTTCCCGTAGCTTTAGTTTTAATTCTTGTTCGTTTTTAACATGTATGCATTCAGTAAGGCTTCAAATGCAACGTAGGCATTTTCATAGTGACAACTTCAGGTTCACTGGACTGTGTATAGCTGACGTACTTCACTGATTTGTGGCCATCTGAATGCCGCCCTAAGTCCCCGCCCTCGCCGTGCACTTGGGCACCGCCATAGGTATGTGCTCTAAAGCCGAATTCAGACAAACAACTAATGGCGTGCAACAGCCAGTTGCATAGTGAAGTTGTAGTTTAGTAGCAAATGTGAACTTCCTGGTTTTAGTAGCGCCAACAAGAGTCGCTACTTTTTCCAGACAACAAAAAGTTCAACCTGGTTGTACTTCGTTTCGCCACTTTCTTCCCCCACCACCAAATATCGACATTCGACTGTCACCTCGTGGGATATTTAGAACCATTTTACTTCGTATTAGTGTGTTTTCGTTCGAGGATTACGTTTTGGTGTCTTTGTTTGCGGCTAAAATTCAAATCAATTAAGAAAACACTTCGTGTGCTTGTGGAACAAAGTGCAACGGTCGTTTGGCCGCGAATGAAATGAGCCGTGCAAATCGCGATCAGCTGAGACTGTGGACGCCATGTTGAAAACTGCTCATCTAAATAGTATTTGTTACGTTCAGTGTGAACGATAGCTCACAGTGCAACTGCAGAAATAACACGCGTTGTTGTCTCAATTTAGTCGCTTGCGTGAACCCGGCTTAACAGTGGAAGTTGCACACAATAATGTTTCGTAACCACATTCCCTCCATCTATTCTATAATTTTTAAAATTGTTTATGACAACTTAGGTTTTTTATTGTTTTTTATATGGTTCCTACTTTCACATTCTTCATCATGTATACTAGTGCCACCCGGCAGCATCTTTCATTTAACTGGACGTTGCTGTCTACTAGTTTGCTTTAGTATAGGTCTGCAGGGCCATGACGATATACGACTGGTATTAAACGTTATCCCAGGCCTAGGTATATACTAGTTGTATCTACTGTGTATTATGTCTGTTTATTTTAATAATTCTCTTTTCTGTAACACCGTGCTAACAGATGGTTGTAATCTTGCAGAGTCTGGTGAAGATTGTTTCAAAACGCATTAATAAATGAACAGCCCCATCACCACCTCTGGCCTTTATACGAGGCGCGTCCAGAAAGTAAGTTCCGTTTGGTTATATAAAACGAAGGGTACAGATACAGAAAAAATAATGATTGTACAAAAATCTACAACTGTTAAACTACTTTTCTACATAGCTTCCGACATTTTGTAGGCAATTGTCACAGCATGGCACAAGGTTTTGTGTGGCTTTTTCATAGAATGTTGCCGCCTGTGTATTCAACCATGTGGTACCATGTTCTTTCAAAAATGTTCAAATGTTTGTTAAGCTTATGGGACTTAACTACGGGGTCATCAGTCCCTAAACTTACAAACTACTTATGAACTACTTACGAACTAGGACGGCACAAATATCCATGCCCGAGGGGGGATTCGAACCCCCGACCGTAGTGGCCGTGCTGACCGTGACTGGAGCGCCTCAGTCACCTCGGCCACCGCGGCCGGCACCATGTTCTTTCAGCTCGTCATAATCGTTGAAGTGTTGTCCACCAAGGACAGATTTTAGGTGTAAGAAGAGGATTACTGTCAAAAGATTTTTTTTTCCACGATAATGCCTACCTCACACACCGAATGTGACCAAACAATTCCTACGGAAATTTCAATGGGACCTGTTTAACCATCCTCCACACAGCTCGGACCTCTCTCCTAGCGACATTCATCTCTTCTTACACCTAAAATCTGTCCTTCTGTCTGATAAAGAGCTGTTACCACATGGTTGGATACACAGGCGGCAACCTTCTGCGAAGGATGCGTGCAAAAACTTGGGGCACGCTAAGACAAGTGCCTACAAAATTTCGGCAGGTATGTGGAAAAGTAGTTTAAGAGTTGTAGAATTTCGTGCAATAAAAATTTCTTCTCTGTGTACAATTTCATTTTATTACCAAACGGAACTTACTTTCTTGACGCGCCTCGTATTTGTACAGCGTCCCTAATAGCACTGTCTAACAACTGGTATTCAAACATGGGCGCATACCTCTTCAGAGACTTCACGTCTCGTATGGGTTTTATGCGTGCGTTTCTCAACCTCCTCTCCATAACAATCTACTACCCCCTATCCCATATCCCTATTTATGGATGTAGGGGTAGGTAGCCGTTGGTTTGAATTTGTAAGTAAGGTAGTTTAGTCTCGATGGATGTTGGTTGACATGGATCGCAAAAATGTCTGTAGGCTTTTTAAAATTTTTCACTATAATGTATGAATACAGTTGGCCCAGGATGTTTTAAATTTTTCATCAACTATTTGCATTCATAAGGGACCAAAGAGCTATGGTCTTCGGTTACTAGACTTACAAACTACTGAAAGTGACCTATGCTAAGGATAAAGCACACCCATGTACCTGCGAGAACTCAAACCTCCGGTGGAAGCGGCAGCATATCCGCGACATGGCACTCAAGACCACGCGAACCATAAACTACATCTACATGGGATACTCTGCAAATCACATTTAAGTGCCTGGCAGAGGGTTCATCGAACCACCGTTATACTATTTTATCTCTCATTCCATTCTCGAATAGCGCGCGGGAAGAATGAATACCTGAATCTCTCCGTTCGGGCTCTGATTTCTCGTATTTTATTCTGATGATCATTTCTACCTATGTACTGTAAGTTGGAGTCAACAATATATTTTCGTATTCGGAGGAGAATGTTGGCGATTGGAGTTTCGTAAGTAGCGCACGCCGCAACGATAAGCGCCGTTGTTGTAATGATTCCCATCCCAGATCCTGTATCATTTCCGTAACGCTGTCTCCCCTGTATCGTGACAGTACGAAACGAGCTGCCCTTCTTTGGACTCTTTCCATGTCCTCCGTCAAACCCACCTTATAAGGATCCCACACTGGGCAGCAATACTCCAAAAATGGACGGACAAGCGTAGTGTATGCAGTTTCTTTTGTTGTTCTGTTGCATCTTTTAATCGTTCTGCCAATAAAACGCAGTCTCTGGTTCGCCTTTCCCACGACATTATCTACATGTTCTTTCCAATTTAAGCCTGAAGTAATAGTAATTCCTAGGTATTTTGTAGAGTTTACGGCCTTCACTTTTCATTTATTTATCTTGTAAACAAAGTTTAACAGATTTCTTTTCGTTTCATATGTTTTAAAAACTTCAAGAATAATATGAAAACTTCTAATTTCTCATAGGTGTAGGAGGTTTGAGATTATTCTAAAAAATTCTAGAAATGTTCAAATGTTTGTTTAGCTTATGGATCTTAACTACGGGGTCATCAGTCCCTAAACTTACAAACTACTTAGGAACTAAGGACGGCACAAATATCTATGCCCGAGGGGGGATTAGAACCCCCGACCGTAATGGCCGTGCAGACCGTGACTAACGCGCCGCAGTCCCCTTGGCCACCGCGGCTGGCAAAAAGTCTAGACTCTGAAGTGTGTACAAATGTTTATAATTATTTACATATGAATTGAGTGGAAATTTCTACCGTTAAAGTTATAAAGTCAAAGTTCATTGATTTTTCGTCAAGCTCATTTTGAATTTTTGAATATTTTAATCAAATAATATATAAATTTCCTATTTACGCATTATAAGCAACGTACGTTAAATATTGCAATGATGTCTACTTGTTGAACATAGAGTGTTAATATTGACAGTACGGTGTATTTTGGCCGGGAAACACCGGATTTCGTTGCGATCATATTGAAAAGTATTAACACAGACTTGCATTTAAGTTTGAATGCAAGGTAGTCAGAAACAATTTTAAAGGCTTGAAATGTGCTGTAATTCGATACGTCCCACCATTTCAGATTTAATTAGCTTTGAAGGCAGGCAGTCTGGTCGTTTTGCGACAGAATTAAAGTAGTCTGCCAGTAGCGGTGTTGTCAGGCTCGTTCTTTGTTTGGTTACATCGAATTTAACAAGAGTGGGCGATAGAAAAATAGCACATTAGACCGTAGCAACGGTCAAACCGGAACTGTTGTCTAGTGGATCAGCAGCCTCGTGCGCTAATGTGCTTCTGTTTGTTCTGTTTTAGACAATCAAAGGACATTTTGCACAATACCGCCTCTAACACGATACTTCAGTTTACGCACACAAAGACCAGATTGGCTGATTTCAATGCTAATTAGATTGGACACGGTGCAACGTTCCCAATTGCAATATATGTCAAGCATTTCACACTGTGAGAATTTTTTTTCTAAACAGCCTAACCTTCAATGCCCTCACCAATTTGCCGGTTTGTTTTCGATCATCCCAAATATTTTGAGACAGTGTTGGTCGTGGCGTAAAAGTTACCCAAACAATTTTTTTATCCACGGTTTGAGAATGGGAGCAGTTATAGAATTCAGACAAAACATTACATATAGTTTTGAATTATTTCGAAACTTTTTGGCTTGACACGTCCAAATTAGTAATGACAGAAAAAAGTGTCTTACAACATTAGTGTTTTTCATGCAGTACAACTCCATCAACAGGATTTACTTTTAATTTTGTTGCAACATTTGTGTTTTTCATGCAGTAAAACTCCATCAACAAGTATTACTCTCAATTTTGTCACAATATTTAATTTTTTTATAAAAGCTAGATTTATGAGTCTCGAGCGAGTTTCCGCGTTTGTCATATGAATGAAATTCTTTAATATCAGTGTACAGACCGTTTTTATTTTCTGGTACATGACTGGTTTCGGAACAGCTGCCCATCTTCGGATCGCGTGATGAACGAATGTTCACAGACGTTACATTAACGACTGTAAACATTCGTTAATCACGCGACACGTAACTCTGTAGCTTCATAGATCTGATCTGAAGTGGCGCGACGGAGCTACGATGCGCGACGTCGTTCCCCTTCGGGGGTTCAAATCCCCCCCTTGGGCATGGATGTTTGCGTTGTGTTTAGTATACGGTAATTCATAAGTAGTTTGTAAGTTTAGGGACTGATAACCCCGCAGTTCAGTCCCTTAAGCTTAACAAACATTTGAACATTTTGATCTGAAGATGCGCAGCTGTCCCGAAACCGGTCATGTACTAGAAAATAAAAGCGATCTGGAGACTGATATTAAAGAATTATATTTAAGTTTTTCAAACATTAATACTCCATCAACAGATATTACGTATTGATTTTGTCACTTCTGTATTATCAAGGCACCTTACAGTACATTTTGTAGATTGCATCAATACATACCACAATGTGTGTGTCCACAGTTGTATCACTGTACGACATGTAGTTCAGGATCTATGACGTCATAAAATTTAATCTGCACAGAAAATTTACATTAGGGCGACAGTACTCAGCCTCTCAATGATGAAAAACTTATGAAACTCACTAAATTAAGTATACATGGCATCAGCCATAAATGTGATGCTTAACGTCAAATATTTAACCCATTAACTGAATAACCGTATATTAATCAGACTTTTGAAGCTATTTCATATGTAGCAGATTCGTTGAAGTATCTGGAATGGGAGATTTAGAGTTGTTACACCAAGCGCACTTCCCTCCTTAAAACAAAGCCAACAAAGTTACACGAAAAACTTTGTTGGTAGATTAGATTAATACTTGTTCCGTAGATCATATATACGACATTTCTTAATGATGTGGAACGTGTCAGTTAAGTAAATGTGCTCTATACATGACATTCAATATGTTAAAGATTAATATTATTTTACTTAATGTCAGTTAGGAGTGCAACTGGAATAATTCATATACTAGGGAATACAATTGTATTCTAAGCGATAGTTGCTTGTTGAAAAAGGAAATTTTTTAATACTTCGTATGTAATGCACAACCAGTATCGATGCACTATGGCATCATTTTCAAGTGCTACACTGTAAAGAAATGTGTGACAAAAGTACAAAGTAAAGACAAAAAGTAAGATACATTATAATTTTGTAAATGGTCAGAAGAGTGTTATAACATATGGTCTTATATGTATCATTTTGGCCAGCAGCTGTTTTAGGACCAAGTTGTACAGAAGCCTGTGCTTGAGAGAGATGGTCAGTCCAATTCAACCTAGAAATAAAATAAACTGTGTACTATGTTTCTTTCTATTGTTTGACTGGTAATGCTTAGTCATATTTTTAAAAATACCACCCCTTTTTATATATATTTCTAAAACTGGATAAGAGTCAAAAATTTTAAAATTACCTAGAAGTCAGATTGTTGCAATCAACCTTTGAGCTGAACACAGTGTGGTCTTTCACTGTGTTACAATTAATGTTGAATGTATGTTCAGCCTGCTCAGGTATGAGAGTCAATTCAAATGCTAAAATGGGATATATTGGTTACTCTCAGCATTTTAAATATTACTTTGTACTAAATTACAGATAGACAAAGGGATTTCCTTACACAGAAGCACTATCAATGTGACAAAAGTTGCTTGACTATTTTCCTGGATTGGAACAATCTGACGTAATTTTAAAATTTTTGACTCTTATCCAGTTTTAGAAATATATATATATATATATATATATATATATATATATATATATATATATATATATATATATATATATAAAGGGGAGGTATTTTTTAAAATATGACTGTGCATTACCAGTTAAATAATAGAAAGAAAGATAGTAGACAATTTATTTTATTTTTAGACTGAATAGAAATGACCATCTCTCTCAAGCACACGCTTCTGTACAACGTGGTTCTAAAACAACTGCTGGCCAAAATGATACATATAGGATCATACGTTGTAACACTCTTCTGACCATTTCCAAAATTGTAATGTATCTTACTTTTTGTGTTTACTTTGTACTTTTTATGACACATTTATTTACTGTGGAGCACTTGAAAATGATGCCATAGTGCATCGAAACTGGTTGTTCATTACATATGAAGTATTAAAAAAATTCCTTTGTCAACAATCAACTGTGGCCTAGAATACACTTATATTCCCTAGTACGTGAATGTTAAAGATTCTTTATTTACATTTTTTATTTATTATATTTTAATTATTTTCTTTTAAGTTTTATCTAAAAATTCATCTACATTGTAGAAGGAGTTGCCATTCAGAAATACCTTTAATTTCTTTTTAAATGTAGTTGGCTATCTGTCAGACTTTTGATGCTACTTGGTAAGTGACCGAAGACTTTTGTGGCAGTATAATTCACTCCTTTCTGTGCCCAAGTTAGATTTAACCTTGAATAGTGAATATCACCCTTTCTCCTAGTGCTGTAATTATGCACACTATTACTTTTGAATGTGATAGGATTGTTCTTATCAAATTTCATGAGTGAATATATATATTGTTAAGCTACAGTGAAGATCCCTAGATCTCTAAATAAAAGTCTTGGGTGGGCTCCAGCAATTATTCTGATTACTCGCTTTTGTGCAATGAATACTTTTTTAGTCAATGTTGAAATGCCGCAGAATATGATCCCATATGTAAGCAATGAATGAAAACAGGCATAATAAATTAATTTACTGAGATGTATATCACCAAATTTTGCAATGACCCTGATAGCATACGTAGCTGAACTCAAGCGTTTCAAGAGATCTTCAATATGTTTCTTTCATTTCAACCCCTCGTCAATGCAAACACCTAACAATTTTGAATATTCTACCTTAGCTACAGATTTATGTTCAAAGTCTAAATTTATTTGTATATACTTAGTTTTATCAAAGTTTAATGAGAGTCAATTTCTAAAGAACCACTTAATAACCTTCTGAATGATATCATTTACAATTTCATCAGTTAATTCCTGTTTGTCAGGTGTGGTAGCTATACTTGTATCATCAGCAAAAAGAACTAGCTTAGTATCTCCGTGAATGTAGAATGGTAACAGATACAGCAATGGTTTTATGTATCTTTCGACGTAGTCACCAAAATAACTGAGACTGTTGTTAATCTTTGGGATCAACTTTCGTGTTGACGTGTCGTACAAGTGTGCAGCCGATGAATGGAAGCAGTTTGTGAAAGTCGTCTTCAGCTGTTCGTCGTTGTCAGACCGCTGGCAGGAGGACTTGCCATTCAGAGCAAGAGACGTGGAACCCATACTGCCTGTGTCGTGAAGCTTCTTGGCAATACTCGTCCCCATACGACACAGCACACAGCAGTTGTTTCGCAGAACTCTGCCTGACAGCTGTTTGATCATCCAGCATACAGTCCTGATCTTGCTCCCAATGACTTCCACCTTTTCTTGCACCTCAAGAAATACCATTCCTCCGGCCAGCTTTTTGACAACGGCAGAGGTGAAGACGCCTTTCACAGGCCGGTTTCATTCACAGGACGCAGGCTTCCACAGTAGAGTAACACAAACTTTGATATGACGTCTCAATTCTTTTTCTACGTCACAAAATAAATATCGCTATTCCTGCTGTCAATAGTTTTTCACGCAATTTTTACTAATAGTATTATTATTATTATTATTATTATTATTATTATTATTATTATTATTATTATCGTATGCATATATTACAACAATAGACGCAACATACATTTAAACATGACAAAAATATATCTAATATATAAAGCAGAGTGTCCGTATATTTGTACGTGTTGCATACAAATCTACAGTTTTGTTCCAATCTTTATGAAATTTTGTACACGTAAGCTTCAATCCATGAGGACGGTCGCCGTAAGTGTAAGAATCACGTATGATACACAGTTCACGAGATATGACGTCATAAACAATGAGATGCGCAGAGAACTGCTGCATTTAGCAACAGTTCTGCTCATTTTCTCCTAAACCACTGGACCGATTTCAACCAAATTTGGTACACACATTCCTTACCGTGAGGTACAACTGCTGCAGGGTTATGAATCCTATACGACACATGATTCAGATTATATGACGTCATAAACAACAGGATTTCCAAGAAACTGCCACATAATGCGGCGAACTTTATAAATACGCTATACGAGAATCAGAGTACTTAGCGACTTGCAACAAATTTTATACATAATTTCAAACTTTTATTAAACTTTCTCTTGCTGACAACCATAGCAAAATGATGAAAGGAAGAAAGTTTCTCGCGTACTACTTTTCCGCTGCTTATTGAGTAAAACTACGGGATTCGATATGACTTTACAATTTATAATTTGTACACTACAAACTGTAGCCGCAGGAAATTTTGCAGACAGTATACACGCATATAGTTAAGTGTACCTTCTAAGTTGTATCACAGTACGACAGGTAGTTTATGAGGTATGAGCACATAAACAGTAACGTTCGTGGAAAACCGTCTCATCACGCACCAAGTCTTAATCTATTACTTCTTTACTACTAATTGTATTCCCAAGAGATTTTACAGACATACAGCATTTATACAAATAAATATATGCCTGAAAATGGCAGGAATAAATATCCTGGTAACGCCGGGTTTTCAGCTAGTAAATAAATATAAAATGGCTCAGACTGTGCACGGAAGTTGGTAGACTCATTCAAGTAGTGCCTCATCGGACGCTTCATGCAGCTTTTTAATGCCACCAAGGATACATCTGATCGGACTTACAATGTGGCTCATAATTTGTATATCACCACAGCCACACATACTCTCTCCTTTGGTTGATGAAAGCCAGGAACTATCACTGTTGGATCGCCTATCAGTTCGTGGTTCTGTGTTCTCATAGGTTGCCACTCACCTTTCCATTCTGCGTCCTGCTTGAATCCTGGGAGAGCATTTGGACTCCTATTTCATATGCTGGTCTTCTGTATGTGAAGCGTTTGGTGGGCAGAGATAGTAAGTCGCCGTGAGAAAGGATGGAGTTGTTTTTTTGGAAATTAGCTGACAAATGTTGTAAGGAGCAGCCTTTCGACGTTGCCCAGGTGGGCAGATCTACATCTACATCGATACTCTGCAAATCACATTTAAGTGCCTAGCAGAGGGTTCATTAACCACCTTCATAACTTTTCTCTACCGTTCCATTCTCTAATAGCGCGCGGGAAGAAAGAACACCTAAATCGTTCCGTTTTCGATCTGATTTCTCTTATTTTATTGGGATGGTCATGTCTCCCTAAGTAGGTGGGTGCCAGCAAAATATTTTCACATTCAGAACTAAAAATCGGCGATTGAAACTTCGCAAACAGATCACGCCGCAATGAATAACGTCTTTCTTTTAATGATTTCCACCCCAATTCGTGCAACATTTCCGTGACGCCCTCCCCCCCGTAACGTGACAAAACAAAACGAGCTGCCCTTCTCTGAACCTTCTCAATATCCTCCGTCAGTCCCACCTGGTGAGGGTCCCACAAGGGGCAACAGTACTCCAAGAGAGGACGCACAAGTGTGATGTGACATAACGGGATGTTGGGTGTTCTGCCGGATGTCAGTGTCGAATCTACAGATTTATTTCTGATACGTGGCTCGTAACCTTCACCAGGTGCCACCCGAGACTGCTCTCTCGGTGGACCTGGTCCAGTATTTATGTCTGCGGTCTTCCGCCTCCACCGACGGTCGTGTGCACTCCAACTGTGGTCCGCGACCGTGGTCCCCACCTCTGAGCGTTCCATCTTCGGTCTGGTGCTCCGCTTGCGGCTCGTGCCCGCTCCCTAATATCTCCTGGAGTGTTAACGTTCTGTTTTACGTCCGATGCGGTCCTAGGTCTCCCTCTGTGGTCCGCGCCCGTCAGCCCCACCTCTCAGTGCTTCATCTACGGACTGGCGCTCTGGTTGCGGTTCGCGTTCGCTCGCTGTGCTCTTCTGGAGTGCTGACGTTCCATTTTGCGTTTTCTGCGGCTCCCCTGTGGTCCGCGCCCGCCAGACCTGGCCCTGGGTGTTGGATATTCGGTCGCGCTTCCTTTGCGGTACGTCCCCATTGGGCCTACTCCTGAACGTTCTGTCTTCGGTTCCATGCACCTGGTGCTCTGCTTTGGGATCGTTTTGCATATCTACACCTTCAGTTCTCCTGTTCGTGGTATGCTGCAGCTGTCGTAGTCGCTTCTTTAATAATTCTACATTAGGATCCCAGGCTCTACACAATTGGGAACCTCTGCCCCGGTTTATGAGCTTTTCATGCAGTTTTATCTCTATTGATTCATTTATTAGTTCTTCTTGTTCTTCTTCTTCTTCTTCTCAATTGTCGCTTGGGCCTTGTAGACCATTCTCTAGACTCCTCTTCCAGTCCTCTCTGTTCCTTGCTTCTGCAGTCCACTCCTTTTCTCAAGCCCATGATCACCACATCATCCTCGATGTCATCCTTCCATCTAGTACGTGGCCTTCCTCTCTTCTGTTTTTCCTCCATGGATTCAGAGAATGCTACTTTACGTAGTCGTTCCTCCTCCATCCTCATTAGATGTCCAGCCCACATCAGTTTTCTTATCTTCATCCATTGACTAATATCAGTCAGTTAATATAACTCTTTCAATTCCTTGTTCTTCAGAAGCCTCCACTCCCTTGTATCTGTCACTTTCTTGGGGCCAAAAATTTTCCGTAAAATTTTCCTTTAAAAAACTAATAATTATTGTTCGTAAATTTTTCTAAATGTTAAGATTTCTGACATTTACAGAGCTATTGGTATAATTACATTCTGATAAAGTCTCAATTTGGAACTTCTCGGCACAGCTTTACTGTGTAACACATCTCGTAGACAAAAATAACCTTCATTTGCTGCTGTCAGCCTCGCTTGAATTTCAAATTACATTTAATTTGTTGCTTCCCAAATATTTAAAGGTGTCTACGCTTTTAAAAGTGAGATCAGCAAATGTCAGAGGACTGTCATTATTAAGTGCCTTGCTCATGACGATGTACTCTGTTTTCTTCTTGATGATCTATAACCCTGCTTTCTTTGCAATCTTTCTGTAAGAGCTTGTCATGTGTTGCAATTCTTATGTATTGTTAATTATTAGGACAATATCGTCCGCGCAAGACGATGTATTTTATTACGACCCATCTTTATTCCAACTGGGTTTGCTTTTATGTGTTCCCTATATATATCTTTTCTAAGACCAGATTGAAAAGTATTGGGGATAATGCATCTCCTTGTCTAAGGCCTGTTATGCCCTCAGACTCCTTACATACTCCTGTGTTGGTCTTTCAATAAGTTTCCTCCAGGCACATCTGAACTAGGCTTATTAACTTTCGCCGCGGTGGAGTAGCCGAGCGGTCTAAAGCGTCTCGCTGTGGAGCGCGTGGTTGCTCGCCGTGGAGGTTCGAATCCTCCCTGGGGCATGGGTGTGTATGTTTGTCCTTAGGTTAGTTTACCTAGGTTTAAGTAGTTTGTAAGCTACGGACTGATGACCACGCAGTTTGGTCCGATAGATTTACAAACATTTGAACTTTTTTTTATTAACTTTCCAGGAAATTCAAACTCTTTGAAGACATAAGTTATTGTGCTTCTGTGTATGCTGTCGTAAGCTGTTTTGAAGTCAACAAATACCATGTGGATGTCAACGTTACATTCCCAAGCTTTCTAAGTTATCTGTGGAAGTGTAAACAGGTGGTAGCTAGCTGACCTATCTCTTCTAAAACCATTCTGATAATTACCTACAATTTCCTCTGCTAGTGGTATCACTCTCTTGAGTAAACACTAGACAGCATTTTGTAAGTCACATTTATTACACTGTCCCAAAATCTGCGATAGTGGCGGGTACGACGGGCGCGGACCATAGAGGGAGTGCATACCACCGTCGGTAGAGGTGGAAGGTTACAGATATAAATACAGGAGCAGTCTTAGGTCGCACCTGATGAAGGTTACGAGCTGTGTATCCGAAAATCGTGCAAATTCGACACTGACATCTAGCAGAACACCCGACAACCCATTACGTCATTAGATTGCTGAAGAGTTACAGGTGGTCAGATGCTGTTAGACAGCGTTTAGGAGTTGATCGGAAAGTACCACTAACGACTCTTATAGCTGAGTTCAGCTGGACTGTTTACATGTGCGTTCCAGAGCCCAACTGGTGTTCTGCTGCCAAGTATACCAACGCCAGGGATGCTCCACGGAGAACTGGTCAAGAGTACTAAACTGTGGCCTGATCTTTGCAAATGCTAGGCGATCGGAGTGCTGGAATCGACAGACTTCTGCTTTAGTTCAAGTAACTACCATACCGGAAAAAAATGTTACATCTGGAAAGGCGATGTTGATTTTTTCCGATGTCGAGAAATGCCACCTGGTTTATGTACTGACTAGCTTAACACCAACTGCTTCGCTTGCGTAGGCTATTGGTCTGCACCAGTTGCTTCTCCCCCTTTTCATAGATATAGCTTAAGTACTATCATAATGAAATGTTGTGATACTACTTGTAGCCACGGCAGAATGGCCGTGCGTATTGAGGGGCCATGCTGTGGTGCGTGCTGCGTTCACCTTCGGGGGTTCGATTCACCCCTCGGGCATGGGTGTTTTTTTGTTGTCCTTAGCATTATTTAGTCTATCTTACTTTAAGTTAGTGTAATAAGTTTGTAAGCCTTACGGACTGATGGCCCCATAGTTAAATCTCTTAAGATTTACAAGCATTTGAACATTTTATTTTACTACTTCTAACCCCCTATGGCACCGCTTAATAGTTGAATTTCGAAAAATTCCCCAAATTGTGTATTTTACAATACCAATTTTTCCAGGTCTAGCTTCAAAATTGTCTTGACAACAATGTGCTTTCGAAATGAATTTTTGAGCCTTTATTTTACCCCCTTGGTTGTTGAATTTCCAAAAATACCGGAACTCGTGTCTTTTTAATCCAGATCAAGAGTCCATATCCTAAGTTTCGTAGTTACAGCTCTGCGGCGGCTTCCCTGGCCAGCACCACCTCCAGTGGAGCACGTGTGGTACGTGATGGGCTGACAACTGACAGGTGGACTCGTCAACACGGAGCTCTCGCAGAACTACGCCAACAGTTCGAGCACCTGTGGAATAATACATCCCAAGACTAGTCGCCATCTACATGTTCCAATGGAGGCACAATCACAGCCAGCATTGCTGCCCGTGGTTGTTCTACCATGGAGCGACATTTGGTACCTCAGTATCACCTGTAAATGTAATCATTCCATGCACTCTATATTCATTGATTCAACAGTACATTTTGAATGGAAAATGCTAAAATATATTATTTTATATTTGCCTGTGTATGTCGACTCTTTTTGAAGAATTAAAAGAAATGGAAAAACATACTTTCTGGATGCATTCCATATCTAAGCAGAAATCTACTTCAGGAAGTATCTGGAATTACGAAACCTACTGGTAGAACTTCCGGGTTATATGGCCGTGGTCCATAAAACTTTCTAGTTCCACCTAACGTTTCGTCCAGAGCTGCGCCGGACATCTTCACAGGTTTTCTTACTTGCGTTGAGTCTTCCCTACTGATGAGCTGGGTTTCTGAGAGCGCCATATATACTGTGAAAAGTGGGCGTGGCCAAGATGTCACGATATCAGCAGAGATAGTCCTTGTCAGAGATAAAACATCACTATCGATTGCAATCGGTCAGAGATAAAACTTGTCGATCCTTCAAAGCTACTGTCCATATGTCGCTAAGTTTCATAGCTTCCTCTTTCCTGTTAAAATTTTCTTTATGTTTGTATATTTCAATAGCTTCCCTGTATTGTCGTGGATAATAATTCCTTATTGTAGATAAAACTGATGTTTCCGAAAACCTCACTATATGACATCCAGATTGAAGAGCATGCTCTGCCACAGCCGATTTATCTGTTTTTTTTTTTTTTTTTTTTTTTTTTTTTTTTTTTTTTTTTTTTTTTTTCCTAGTCGGCAAACACTTTTGTGTTCCTTCAGCCCAGTTTTATCTACATTGACCAATTATCCACGACAATACAGGGAAGCTATTGAAATATATAAACATAAAGAAAATTTTAACAGGAAAGAAGAAGCTATGAAACTTAGCGACATATGGACAATAGCTTTGAAAGATCGACAGGTTTTATCTCTGAGCGATTGCAATCGGTAGTGAATGTTTTATCTTTGACAAGGACTCTCTCTGCTGAAAACGCAGTGATCTCAATGATTAACACTGGATACACAACTGTAGTGCTTTGAATCTGTGAAAATCGTGACACTATTTTTGTTAGGTTGGCAACTCCGTACGTATAGGTCCTGTTGTTCTTCTGTATTCGGCGTTCTTTGAAAATTAGATATGAATGATTAAGTACTTTAATAAATACATTATACTAAAGTTCGAGTTGTTTATGCTTGAAGAGAACTCAAAGGAAATGAAGTAGAGTTCAAATCCATAGATGAACTATATTTTTAGCCATTTCCTATCATACTGAATTTAATGATTCAAATGTGTGTATAGTCTATGGGACTCAACTACGGGGTCATTAGTCCCTAAACTTACAAACTACTTATGAACTACTTACGAACTAGGACGGCACAAATATCCATGCCCGAGGGGGGATTCGAACCATGACCGTAGTGGCTGTGTAGACCGTGACTGGAGCTCCTTAGTCTCCTCGGCCACCGCGGCCGGCGAATTTAATGAATAAATGACACTGTTGTAGACGCTAATTCTCGTGTTCATTCCTCTATTTGCCTCCTGTTTAGAATGCCATCCGTTTGTGCCCACCGATTGGAAATTACTGCATGAAAAACAACGCTTATATCAGTCACCTCGAATTGATCGTTTTTACACCTTCACTTATCTTTCTACAGTAAAACAATTTAACCATTTAACGCATTGTGGTAGAAACACTACTTCTGAATAAAAATGTAACTGACGTACACGTTTAAAAAAAAAAAAAAATCCATGCCGTGTTCTGCTGGTCGTTTCATGAGTATACGGTTTATTCGATGTCTCAACTATTTTGTGAATAGTATTAAAATACTCATAGGTAGCTGCCATTGTATTTGAGTTACTTTGTTCGGAAAGCAACTAGAACAAAAGATTTCAGATGTCATAACGTTAAATTCGGTGTACGCAAATACTATTAACAACTAGATAGAGACAGATATACGATCATCAGAGTGGCGTCGAGCGTCACGCTTTCGTAATATACAGTACTGACTCCAGATTATCTTTGAGCTCACTGTGAATACGTGACATCTTGACCACACCCACTTTTCACGGTATATATGGCGCTCTCAGACACTCGACTCATCAGGGGGGCTCCCATCCCCTGGAGCACGACGGCGAAATACCTAGGGGTTACCCTAGATCAAAGGCTCACCTGGAAACATCACGTCAGTGATGTAAGACAGAGAGCCATTGCGCGATTACGCGTAATTTATCCGCTGCTTAACCCGCAGTCGTCGCTGCCGCCGGAACATGGGATCACGATGTACAGAGTTCGCCCAGTGCTCGAGTACGCGTCCCCAGTATTTGGAAACGCCGCAGACCTCCACATCGAGTCGCTGCAGAGGATCCAGAACCGCGCCCTGAAGACTGCCCTGCATCTTCCGAAGCGGTACCCCACCGCCCGGCTTCACGACGAAGTCGGCATTTTGCCCCTCAGGGAGAGGTTCCGCGCCACCGCCAGGAACTTCTATGAGAAGTCCCAGCAGTCCCAAAACCGGCTCGTCCGGGACCTAGGGACACAACAACACTTCAGGCCAACGACTCGTTGGCCTGACCTGCTACGGGATTAATCTTATAATCTCGTAGCAACCGTGGAAGAAACCACACACCGTCACCAGCTGACACACTAAGACCCTTCCTCCAGTCAGGCCACTAAATTGTTTTTCATATGTTTCAGGTACCGCAGGAACAGCAGTTAATGCTTAGCCTGCAACCCATCGGACCAAGGTCGAGGTCCGTCAAGAGAAGCGTGAGCGTGAGCTCGACTCATCAGTCGGCAAGACTCAACTCAAGTAAGAAGACCTCTAAAGATGTCCGGCGCAGCTCTGGATGAAACGTTAGGTGAAATTGGAAAGTTTTATGTACCACGGCCTTATAACCCGGAAGTTCTACCAGCAACTATGACATCCGGTCGTGAAAGCCTTCATTGCATGATTAGGAAACCTGTTTTGCACGAGTCTGTGAACGACAGCAATAAAAGGCAATACGGTATGTCAATTTGACCAGTATTTTAACACATTAATATATTTTAATCGTTTGAATATGGTAGGCGAATCTGCTGCTTGTTGACAAGTTACCTTGCAGACCATTTCTCCTTACTAACTCCTTCCTGTTGTCCATTCAAATAGACGTTATTTGCAATTGACAGTTTATTATGTCTCCACTATAATTAATTTGATAAATGATTTCACATACATACTACTGTAGATGGATGGGGACGGAGGGTCTGGGGGGGCGACACACGCATAGTCGTCCACTAATTATGCCGTGCCACGCACGCCTCGCCTCCACAACACGGCCGTGTATAATGCACGCGGCGCAGCAGGGACGCGCTGAAAGCAGGGGCCACGTCAGCAGGTGGCGTGACGTCACAGGCGGCGGCTTTGTGCTGGCCTATCTCCCGGCGCATCTCCCCAAAAGCTGTCTGACATCAGCCTGGGCGAAGCACAGTGCGCCGCTACCCTATAAGCAATTCCCCTCTGTCTGATAAGCTGCAGTTCCGCCGAAAATATTCTTCTAATACTCATTGTTTTATTATCAACCTACAAAGTGATCCAGTAACTCGTTGATCATTCCGGGGCAGTAGTAGAAGAAAGCAAACGGAAAGCTGAAGCTCTAAATTTAACCTTTAAGAAATCTTTCACGCAGGAGGACCGCACAGATGTACCATCATTTGATCAACGTACTAATTCCGAAATGGGGGACATAGTAATAGGTATTTCCGGTGTAAAGAAGCAGCTGAGGGAGCTAAATACAAAAAAGTCTGCTAAGCCGGATGGAATACCAGTTCGGTTTTACAAAGACTGTTCTGCGGTATTGGCCACCTACTTAGCTTGCATTTATCGCGAATCTATAATTCAGCGCAAAGTTCCCAGTGATTGGAAAAAAGCGCAGTTGACTCCCATTTATAAGATAGGAAAGAGAACTGACCCACACAATTACAGGCCAATATCGTTGACATCAGGTTCCTGTTGAATTTTGGAGCATATTCTCAGTTCGAATATAGTAAATTTCCTTGAGATGGAAAAGCTTCTTTCTATGAATCAGCACGGGTTTAAGAAACATCGTTCGTGTGAAATTCAGCTTGCCCCTTTCTCACATCTTGCGAGCCATGGATGAAGGGCAACAGGCGGATTGTGTTTTTCTCGACTTCAAAAAGGCGTTCGACGCGGTGCCACACTGCAGACTGCTAACGAAGATACGAGCTTATGGAATAGGTTCACAGATTTGTGACTGGCTGGAAGACTTCCTAAGTAATAGAACGCAGTACGTTGTTCTCGACGGCTAGTGTTCATCAGAGACGAGTGTATCGTCAGGCGTGTCCCAGGGGAGTGTGATAGGACCGCTATTATTTTCTATCTATATAAATGATCTGATGGACAGAGTAAGTTGTAATTTGCGGCTGTTTGCTGATGATGCTGTGGTGTATGGGAGGGTGTCATCTTTAACTGACTGTAATAGCATACAGGATGACTTTGAGGAAATTTCTACTTGGTGCGAAGAATGGCAGCTAGCTCTCAATGTAGAAAAATGTAAGGTGATCCACATGAGTAGGAAAAACAATCCTATAATGTTCGAATACAGCATTAGTTGTGAGCTTCTTGATGCTGTCGCGTCGTTCAAATATCTAGCCGTAACATTGTAGAGCGATATGAAATGAACCGAACATGTAAGGACAGTTGTGAGTAAGGCGAACAGCCGACTTCGGTTTATTGGGAGAATATTGGGAAGAGCCCGCGTATAAAACGCTTGTACGACCACGTCTTGCGTATTGCTCAAGTGTTTGGGACCCGCAGCAGATCAGTTTATAGGAAGACTACGAATAAGTTCAGAGGCGAGCAGCTAGGTTTGTTACTGGTAGGTTCGACCCATGCGCGAGTGTCACGGAAATGCTCCGGCAACTCAATCGGGGATCGCTGGAGGAAAGACGACGTTCTTTTCGTGAATTTCTTTTGAGTAAATTTGGAGGGCCGGAATTTGAAGCTGAGTGTAGTACGATCTTGCTGCCGCCTACTTACATTTCTCGTAAAGTTCACAAAGACAAGATAGGAATTCTTTTTTCCTCGTTCTATTTGGGAGTGGAATAGGAAAGGAAATGCCTAGTAGTGGTACAGTGTACCCTCCGCCACGCACCTTACGGTGAATTGCGGAATATGTATGTAGATGTAGAGGTGCTCCATGATTCACGGAATAATACGTGCTTGGAATGACATGGGTTTTACTGTAGCCAAACAAGTATGCAAAATAACTAACAGATGGCGCTTCAACTACACTACTACATAAAAACAAGTCGTCAATTAATGTCTAAACCGATTCATTTCATAATTTTACATATTACTTGACATTCGGGCCTGTATATATATGCCACAAAGAATTTCCTTCGTCTTCAGAATCGAGATGTTAGGTCCAGGTAGAGTGGTGGATGGTAACAGTACTTTCCACTCCTACAATCCCTGTATGCACCCGCACATTGTCATGCAAAATAACGGGTGCGTTACACAGAAACTGTTGCCACCTTGAAGACTTTGATGACACTGTCGTGCTGTAGAACGTTTGGCAAATTCAATCTTGATCCAACTCGTTGTATGTATGTATGTATGTATACAGGGTGAGTCATAAATGAGGAAAAATATTTCGTGCAAATTGTCACACACTGAGCTACAAACATAAATTGATTTTCCGCATTTTCCTTTGTCAATAAATGACAATGCAACTGAATGGTAAAAATCTGGAAATATGAACTGGAGTTTTGGGTGTTACTGTGCACCAGCATTTCCAAGGGGACAAGTTCCTTTCCCTATACTAACTAGCCACAGTACACAATACTGTCCAGTATAAACAGTACGAGATAGATGTGTGATGCGCTGTTATTGCATGCAGTGTCAAGCAAACCGTCCCTTGACGCCGCATGCCTCGCCTTCTCGTAAGCGGTTAGACTATCTACAACACTTGCATGTTGTGCCCTGTTGCCGGTCTGTCCTCTTGGCCAATGATGGCGCACAGTAGCAACCAAAAGTCCACTTCACATTGCCAGATTTTTACCTATCAGTTAAATTGTCATTTATTGACATAGGAACATGTGAAAAACGAATTTATGTGTGTAGCTCAGTAAGCAACAATTTTCACGAAATATTTTTCCTCGTTTATGACTCACCCTGTATATATACATATATGAGGTTTGAAACTTAAATAGTCGCAAGACTGCTGTGGAGATACTATGCAATGCAATCTACTATTGTTACTGACAGTACACATTGTTGACATACCTACCTTACGCCCCAGCAAATGGACTCGGTCATCCCACGTCACCGGCGTGCTCACCATCGACGGAAACAGTCACTTGTAAGCGAGCAGTGTAATGCAACGGTGTCAGTATATTTTTGAAACAGTTCAACGGATTTGGATCAAGATTGAATTTGCCAGAGATCGTACAGCACGACAGTGTCATCAAGGTCTTCAAGCCAGCCACATTTTCTGTGTAAGCCACCATTATTTTGCACGACAATGCGTGGGTGCATGCAGCGACCAATGAGACTGGGAAGTACTGTGCCATCGACCATTCTACCTGGACTAGAGTCTTTGATTCTGAAGACGAAGGAATTACTTCGTGGCATTCGTTTCAGAACCCAGAGACTCGACTGGCAGTAGACCGCTTCATTCCCATCATCAACAGAACAGGCTCTGAAAACGGTATACTACGCCTTCCACATTGCTAGTAACTGGTTCTACAAAAAGATGGTGACTGCTTTGAAGGACATTAACAGGTGACAACATGTAACGTTTTTGTATCCGTTGTGAGTAAATAGTTGCCACTATTTAAGTTCCAACCGTCGTATATCGTTTGTTTGAAACATATTTGTCGCTTCACCATAGATGACATTGTAATTGGCAAAAATGAAAATGAGATGAAAATTGTTGAAAAAACGATGATATCTCGAACAAATACACTTCAGATTAGGAAAAATCAAGGTGCAGTTTTTGATATTTTTTTAAGTCACAATGCCTGGCAATGTTTTATAATGGCTTAGTTCCACACACGAAATATGGTGGGTCGTGCATGTCTAGACAAATATGGGGAAAACATCCTTTCCAGTTTAAAACAACAGCCTTGGTGGTGGCCAAGCGCAGTGAGGTGCTATGCTCCAATGCACGAATCCGCTCGCTGTCGAGGGTTTGAATCACTCCTTCGGCATGGATGTTTGTGAATATCATAAGTAGTTTGTAAGTTTAGGGACTGATGACCCCGCACATAAGTCCCTTAAGCTTAACAAACATTTGATTCTTTTTTAAACAACAGTTGACAGTATGTGCGCTCTTAAATTATTGCTCTCGTTCGTTTAGGGTGAATTTGTTACATTCACCATCAACGATGACAACGTGCAACAAATGGAATAAAATCCACTGAATCCTACAATCGAGTTTTTAAACGCATGTTCAAATGTTTTTATAGCTTATGGGACTTAACTATGGGGTCATCAGTCCCTAAACCTACAAACTACTTATGAAACTAGCTAATACTAAGGACGGCACAAATATCTATGCCCGAGGAGGGATTCGAACCCCCGTCCGTAGTGGCCTTGCAGACCATGACTGGCGCGCCGCAGTCAGCTTGGCCTCCACGCTCCGCGGCCGCACAGTCGAGTTTCATTTTGGCAATGTATACGACGGTCACAACAAACGCGTTCAGGACAATACCGAACGATCAATGGCAATCGGAGAATGCATGACGTAGATGCGCAAACCAAGCTTAAACTCGACTGCCGTCATTCCTGTTTCCAACTATAAATATGCATGGGTATATAGTCTACGCTAAATACCCTAATCTCTCTGCCCATAACCCTCCTCAAAAATGTTCAAACGTTTATTAAACTTAAGGGACTTAACTGCGGGGACATCAGTCCCTAAACTTACAAACTACGTTATACTAAAGACCACACAAACGTACATGCCCGAGGGGCGGGGGAGGGGGGGGTATTCGAACCCCCGACTATAGCGGCCGTGCAGACTGAGACAATCCTCCTCCCTCATCTCTTTCCATGTAAAATTCTCACTTCTTTGTACTATTGGCTCCGACTTCCAGCGAAATATTTTGGGGTACTCAGCATCGACACAAAATGAGGAAGGGAAATGAAATAGAAAAGATGGAAACAGAAATTTGGTGAAAAATCAGTGTTGTCAATTGTGCCAGGACGACCTGGCCGGCAGCCTACTACAGCAGCAGTGCCCCAGGGGGCGCTCAGCAGCGGTGCGGTTGTCATTTGGCGGGGTGTGACTGCTGCAGCAACAGCCACAGTTACTTAACGAAGTTCCATCATGCAATGATATGGATGGACATTCTTATTATCTTATTTGTTTGTAAATCTATCTTACCAAACTGCGTGATTATCAGTCCGTAGCTTACAAAATTACTTAAACTAAGGTAAACTAACCTAAGGACAACACACACACACACACACACACACACACACACACACACACACACACACACACACACACACACACATACCCATGCCCCAAGAAGGCCTCGAACCTCCGATGGCGAGCAACCGAGCGCTCCGCAGCAAGGCGCCTTAGACCTCTCGGTTACTCCACCGCGGCTTCTGCTATGAAGTACAACATACAGCGTCATTAAACACGCCTTCACGGGCAGATAGAAAGTGAAGCACACAGGGCGCTAGTAGCCGTACTTGATAATAACACAGACACTCAAAACTAAATTCGGGAAAGTCATATTGCTCCCTCTCCACTGAAAAAAAAAAAAAAAAAAAAAAAAAAAAAAAAAAAAAAAAAAAAAAAAAAAAAAAAAAAAAAGGAAATATGTTCAATTGTTTGTATGGTCTATGGGACTTAACTACGGGGTCATCAGTCCCTAAACTTACAAATTGCTTATGAACTACTTACGAACTAGGACGGCACAAATATCCATGCCCCAGGGGGGATTCGAACCCCCGACCGTAGTGGCCGTGCACACCGTGATTGGAGCGCTTCAGTCTCCTCGGCCACCGCGGCCGGCCTCTACACTGAAGTAGTGCAAATGGACTTGTGCTGTGTCACGGAATAGATAACCACCCCTTCAAGTGCTTCAACGATGTATTCAGTTCTACTTGCTTTATGAAGTTGCAGGAAACTCTCGGAAGGCAGAGGTCTATATTGCTTGCTCCTATACGCAAAACAACTACATATCTGCTATAGAAACAGGAAAGTTTTCTAACTGCAAGAAACAAATTTTTGCGCTACTTTGTGAAATCGTGTAATTTTTTTTCTTTCTCGTTAAAAACGAGAAGGGAATGTTTATTGTTGATCGGCTTATAACACCGTATCTGAAAATTCCGAACTTCTTTAAACCCTACTAACTGTATTAAATTCTGTTATTGAAATACTAAAAAAAAAAAAAAAATGTTCAAATGTTTGTAAATCTATCGGACCATCATCCGTAGCTTACAAATTACTAAGGTAAAGTAACCTAACTTCCCGTTACATACCTATGCACTTTTAGATATACATAATGTTATGTTAGGAACCCATGTCGGAAAACGTTATCCAGTGACACTGTATGGACATCTTTACCTTTGAGATTCTCAAGTAAATCTATTGCCAGCATTTTGCTGTACATATTTTGGAAGAAAGTAGTATCGATTAAATCAGTATAAAGAAAGTCTAGTAGCAATGGACACAGAAAAGCTTGACTATCAGCGCTTGATTAGTAGATGACATTTGTTTCACAGTATTCAAGAAGTAGACGTGCTCATAACTCTTAGGGTGTGCATTTCAGAGCTCAAGTGCTCTAGAAATTATCTTGTTTTGGTCCGTACTACTTCCTCACACAGTATGGAAATCTAAGAGCTCGTAGCAGGAGAGGTTTGTTTCATAGTGCCAAATATTAGGAAAACGTATAATATATCAGGACATCCTAAGCGGATGTCATATAAATAAGACTGGGTGAAATATAAGAGTTAAAGAACAGCATCCAATAGGGCAATTTTTTTTTTTTTTTTTTTTTTTTTTTTTTTTTTTTTTTTTTGTAAATGTACTTCATAGGCACTGCAAAAATTGTCACCACGTTCAAATGTTTGTGCATCTATGGAACTTACCTATTGATACTATCAGTCGCTGGACTTACAAACTACTTAAACTAATTTCACCTAACTACAAAACACACACACACACACATACATACATACATACACAAGGGAGTATTTGAACCTCCGACAGGGAGCAACCACCCGCTCCGCAACAAGGCGCCTTAGAGCGCTCGGAAATTTCAACGCGGCGAAGTATTATAGAAACCACATTATAGCACTTATACAAACCACATTAAAGTATCTCGTAGAGTAGTTTTACTTGTACAGTGTTAGCCAAGAATATTCAAAGTTGATTAAGATACCAATGTAATCCGTTGGTCTGACAGGCTTTTGGGATACATTGATAAACGGCAATGGTAAATGCAAGTTTCTTCTTGCTCCGCAGTTGTAGTTATATGATTTGTATAGGTTAGATTACAATCTTTTGAAACTAAAAAAGTAGTGTAATTCAGACCAGTTGCGTTTAGTTATTTCAAACCATCTCCTGTCGTCACCCGTACAGGAAATATATTTTGTTTTAAATTTTTGTGTGGTTTTTTACTGAATTTGATCATAAACAGTTCTCATGCTATGGGGCTATTTCATTCTGAATAAAATTAACTATTGTGATTGCTCACGTTTCTATGTTACCCTCTTCGTACGTCTTATTTTCATTTCAACTTGTTTTCTAATCTTCCTAAACGCATCTCGCGGCCTACAAAAAAGGCGAGTTTTGTCTGTTCGGTGTACGTTTATCGCGTCTGAACCACAAGACATAAACAGCTAAAAATTTGTACAGTTGCTAATGACTACCCGGGGAAGGCTTTAGGCACGGTTTTATGTCGATCGGATAGCTATTTATCTATATATATTAATGTGAATGTCTGTTCGGTGTACGCTTATCACGTTCGAACGAGAAGACGCAAGGACTTAAATATTTGTACAATTGCTAATTTGTACCTGAGGAAGGTTTTAGGCACGGTTTTATAGCGATCTGATACATATTTAGTAATTTGAAGAATATAACGCGAAATGCGAAACAATAATTACTCTTCGAAAATGGTTTCATTGGTTGCATTGTTGCTTGAGGGTTGATTATGATAAAAGGATGGACTATATTGGGTTGGAAAGTTATCGGTGTATATAAAATTCTAAGTGTGTGTGTGTGTGTGTGTTAATATTTCGCTCTGCAGCGAAAACTACAGAACGCAAACGAACGGTCTTTGTGTAATTGTTGTCCGAAGTCTCCCGTTGTACACCATAGCAGTTCCATGCCGATAGCTAAAAATGTTCAAATGTTTGTATAGTCTATGGGACTTAACTACGGGGTCATCAGTCCCTAAACTTACAAACTACTTATCAACTATCATATACTAAGGACGGCAGAAATATCCATGCCTGAGGGGGGATTCGAACCCCCGACCGTAGTGGGCGTACAGACCGTGACTGGAGCGCCTTAGTCTCTTCGGCCACCGCGGCCGGCGCCGATAGTTATAAGGGGGTGGAAGATATGGTGGTTGATTTCGTCAAATTATAAAAAAATTCGGACTGAAGGCGACGTTTGCGACTCTACAGCAAGGAGGTTACATAGAACGAAACGCGATGCCACAGACGATATCTTTGGTCTACGCGTGCTACAATGTCTTCAGCACTTTCTCTGTAAGGATAAGCATACGGATAATGAAATATAAGAATAAATAAATAAATAAGGCAGTAAAAAAAGAAATTTTCTTTTAATACATCTCTTTAAAAAAATTGATTGGACGTTTCGCACATTACATCAAGTGATCGATCTGTGATATTATTGCCGGCCACGGTGGCCGAGGGGATTGAGGCGCTTCAATCACGGTCTGCGCGGCCACTACGGTCGGGGGTTCGAATCCCCTCTCGGGCATGGATATTTGTGCCGTCCTAGTTCGTAAGTAGTTCATAAGTAGTTTGTAAGTTTAGGGACTGATGACCCCGTAATTAAGTGCCATAAGCCTTACAAACATTTGAATTGAACAATTTGTGATATTATTACAATCATTATTGTTGAATTTCGTGATTGGATTCTTCGAAACGAGTGCGTTTTTAGGCGTGATTTTTTATTTCTTATGTATTCTCTGATAAGTGTAACATGTTTTTAGAAAAAAACCAGATGGACAGAGAGAGAGTGAATAGGAAAAGTACTAACTGAAGGCTCGGATAAATAAATAAATACCAGAGCAACGCCGGGTTTTCAGCTAGTTTCCTATATAGCTGACCACTGGAGAGGCTTCTAAAGAAAGCACAACCGTCTCGTCTAAATTACGGTACGTCTTTGAGCTTTTGCAGATAGAAACCTAACCTACACAAATTACAATTGTAATCATTTATTTTATTGGTTCATTTTTATAGATGTTATTTTAGAAAAACATTCTAGCGATTTGGCATTTTTTTTTATACTGTAGGCAGTTCGATGCTGCGGAAACTAGTAGTCAGTCAGAAATATAAAAACAAACAATTCATTGTGATCTTGAAATAGAGTTTTAATAGAATTACGACAGATGGCTCTTTCTAGAGTTGACAATGCCTGGATCGGTCGGGCACTCACCGATGAGCAGGTTGATGCCCTCGGTGAGGTCCTTGTCGTAGAGCGTGACCACCTTGCGGCCGTCCACGATCAGCGGCGTGATGTCGAGCAGCACGCCCTCCGTGACGTCACAGTGGTCGTGGCCCGGCCGCGTCACCTGGTACACCGCCGTCTCCGGCTGGCGGCGCCTGCAGAAGGAAGGAAGGAAGCTTGGAGTCGACCGTCGCCCCGTCGACAGCGTGGTCATTAGAGACGGAGCTTACACTCGGGAGGTTTGGGTAAGGAAGTGGAAGGAAATCGGCCGTGCCCTATCAAAGGAACCATCCCGGCATTTGCCTGGATTGATTTAGGGAAAACACGGAAAACCTAAATCTGGATGGCCGGAGATGGATTTGAACCACCATTCTTCCGAATGCGAGTCCAGTGTGTTACCACTGCGTCACCTCGCTCGGTGGCGCCTGCAGAAGAGAGGAGGGGGCCGTATTATAGCTCAGGTGTACAGGATGCTGGGGAACAGGGTCGAATACTCTAAGTGGACAGGTTGGATTATATGAGGGGGAGTTGGAAAAGAAGTGTCCCCTGTCGACTGTGGGCAGAGTAATGTGTGAAATAAAAAATAGAATGAGACATTAAAGATAAGACATATATTTATTTTCCCACCTTATTTCCAAGTACATTAAGACATTTGTCATACTGCTTTATAAGCTTCAAACAGCCGTCCAAGAAAAAATCAGGGCGTTCCATACCGAAAAAGCATTGAATGGTTATCGGTGAACGCGCACGTGCAAGACACCGATACACCACTGGGTAGAGGTCGACCATGAACATCTCAATGACTTTCGGATTGTGACGAGGGACGAAACGTGGGTCCACCATTACACGGCCGAATCGAAGGCCGCATCCATGGAGTGGAAGCAGAGATTATCCTGCTTAGCCATAACAGGCGGAATTAGCAGCACACCAACTGCTGGAATGGAAACCATGCTGGATATACCCCCATTACACCTTTGGGTCAAGATGGAGGCAGCGGCTGGTGCATACAGACTCAAATCTGGCACCAACTGGAACTCTCTGGGATATCCAGAATCCCACACTAAAATAGTGAGTGAGGTAAATATAGGAAAGGTTGGGGAAATGACAGCCGACTATATTATAACCCCATACTGCTTCAACAAGCCTTTCAATTTAACAATTGGAAGTAGCGAGCAGTGGGAGAAAAATAGTTCGCCACCCTACGGGGGATATTGTCTGGTTCACTAACGGGTCAAAATCAGACCAAGGTGTTGGGGTCGGGGTATATGGGGTGCAGCCAAAACTGGATGGCGTCATCTCTCTAGGAAAACTGGCCTCAGTATTCCAGGCCGAAATCGCTACCATCAGGGCGTGTGTGGAGGAGAATTTGCGTAGGTGCTACAAAGATCGTAGCATCTATATCGATTCAGACAGCCAGGCAGCCCTGAGATCACTGGCAGCTCCTGCAACAAAGTCTAAAATTATTGCAGAATGTCACAGGGTTCTGGTGGAGCTAGGGGAAAGCAATAGAGTAAACCTATTGTGGGTCCCTGGTCACTCGGGGTTCAGTGGCAACGAACATGCCGACAGATTAGCCAGGATGGGGGCAGAGACTCCATTTATTGCACCGGAACCTGTCCTGACAATCACCAAGGCAATGATCAAATTGGAGCTACGTAACTGGCTCAGAAGACAGCACGTAGAATATTGGACCAAAGTCTATCAACAAAAACATAGCAAGGTAATGATGCCAAAGCCATGTTTTAAAAGAAGCTCTGCAATCCTGGGCCTGAACAGGAGAGATATTAGACTCATGGTTGGATTGCTGACAGGCCATGGGAATTTCAAAAAACACCTACGTACAATGGGAATAACAGAAGAGGACCCTAAATGTAGGATCTGTGACGACGGTGATGAAACTGCATCACATCTAATCTTCGAATGCATTGCATTGGATAATAAAAGGCACAGAATATCTGGGACAACCAGACCCGAAGAAATTGTGTCTAATAAAGAACTGGTAAAGGGACTCCTTGCACTGTTCAAGGGCATTGGTTGACTTTACTAGATATACAGGGAGCGACACCGCACAATAAACTTAGTTTCGGTGCGGGCAGTGGCGGGTTGTACCAAGACTGTTATGGCTTCCCTGGAAAAATCAAATCATTGGAGTGGAAACATCCGTCGTCACCTGTCCGAAAGAAGTTCAAAAGCACTCCGTCTGCACGTAAAGTGCTACTCACTGTTTTGTGGGACGCTCAAGAAGTTTCGTTGCTGGACTATTTGGGGAATGCAACCATCAATGCTTCGCGGTACTGTGCCATTCTGTCGAAATTGAAAGAGGTGATACGGAAAAAAGCGGCCTGGCTTTCTCAGATCTGGCGTTGTGCTGTCGGATGACAATGCAAGACCGCACGCGGCGACGACAACGCAAAACCATATTCCAACTCTTGGTTGGGAGCGCCTACACCATCCGCCATACAGTCCTGATCTCTCAGGAAGTGACTCCCACCTGTTTCCAGCTCTGAAGAAGACTCTCGGCGGGAGGGCTTTGGAAGCGATACTGATGTCAAACAAGCCGTTCAACAGTTCTTCCGTATGCAACTTCCAAATTGTTTCCTGATCGGCTTTTTGAAGCTTATAAAGCAGTATGAAAAATGTCTCAATGTACTTGGAAACCATACAGAAAAATAAATACATGTCTTAGGTTTAATGTCACATTCTATTTATTCCCTTTCAAATGCAACTCTCACCACAGTTGACAGGGAAAACTTATTTTTCAACTCCCTCTCGTATTAAGAATGGTAGACTGTGAAAAGACTGTGAAATGACCGTAATCAAGCATGAGTGCAGCAAACAGTCGCTTATCAATTTTTATTTTAAAAAAGATGCAGCCATACTTAAGCTACAGTATAGCAATCATCGTTGCCTTAAGTAGAGAGTCATATAGACCCTGAAAACTTGTATATGCAGGTACTGTTTTAACGATCTTAAACTGCACTGTGTAAGTGTATGAATATGAAAACCTCAGAGGGACAATCAGGACGAAGCAAAGAAGCTGAAAGTTGAAGGAAAACACAGAGGGCGTACAAAGGAAATAAACATGAAGGAAACTTTGTAGATATCATGCATAATATACATATGGTAATGTATTTTATTCAGAGATAGCTTACAATTGTAATTTGTGTGTGATACTGTAAGATATTTTGCTGTCTAAACTCTTTAGTTGAGGTTAACATGGCGTTTACTTAGATCGATGCACCATGGGGTTACCATAATAGTGAAAAAGTAATTCTCATTGGCCTATAAAATGGTGAGTGATCACATTGGATGGGTAGCACAGTTGCACACATGGATTTGACAACCTCATAATCAACTCTGAGGAATCATTCTTCCACGAGTGCAATATGTCTGCAACCGTTGTGGGAGGTGCTGGTCTGGTTACAATCGGTCTACCAAGTCCATCCCAGACATGCTTAATCAGGTTTAAGTCCGATGAACAAGATGACCACTCCATTTGTTTCGTTCCTTCATCATGTTGTCCACCAGTGCATCTCTTTCGGGACGAGCGTTATCGCCCACCAGAAGGAGCCCATCTCCTATGGCACCAGCTTAGGTCACAACAAAAGTTCGAAGAACCTCTATACCTCTGCTCAGTCAAAATGCCAGTTTGAACGACTTAGAGGTCCGTACATCCACCAATACTTACACCATTCGTCCATCACCATGACATGGTGGTGTTACCTGAGCATAATCACGTTCTCTCCAAATGAGGGAACGACGATTTTCCGGCTAAACGCATAATTTTGACTCATTTGTGAACAGAACCCGGCGCCATTTCTTACTACTGCAATCCCGATGTTCTTCCGCCCAATTTCTGCGGGCCAAACGGTGTCATGCGTCTAATGGGACACACACCATAGGCCTCCGTGCGTAGAGGCCCCGTTCCCGAAGGCGATTTCGGACTGTTCTGTTGATATTGCGAGGCCTGATGCTGTCTGGACGGTGCGTTGCAGCTGAGTTGCATTCAGCCTCCTGTATCGATGGGATCGTAAATGGAGATAACGGTCATCTCTTGTTCCTATTAACCGTGGATGACCTTGGCCTTCCTTTTTTAATTGTTCCTGTTGTCTGAAACTGCGTCTACATCCTGGAAAATACCATTTGGGATACTGCAATAGCAGCAGCAATCTCACTCTGTCTGTCCCACTTTCAGCCTTCCAATAGCTGCTCATGCCTCATAAGTCACGTTATTTTTGAACTGCACTACCTGCTCACTACACTATCTGAATCCAACTGCTTGTGTTTTTCGTTTGGTACGTTTAAACACAAGTCAACACCAATCGCTCTGCAACAACTTTTTGTTATTACCACTATGTCCATTGCCATAATGTTGTCTGTACTCTGTAGAACCGACAGAAAGACGTTGTACATTTTAATTCATTCTCCCAATGACCTTACTTCAGAACCTAAATGTCTCAACTGGTCCTCTAATTTTAAATATAAATTGAGAAACCCTGAGATGGTTTTTCGTCTCTAATTTGTCCAAGATATTAAAATTTATGATGCGCCCGGGAATCGAACCAGATCTCAATGCTTACTAGGCTGACGACTTGCCGTTTTTTTTTTTTTTTTTTTTTTTTTTTTTTGGGCTTCCTTCCACCCCTTCAGCCCGTCCTTCCGCTCGCCAATTGAGCCTTCTTCGGCTAGCTTCTGCTGCTGTAATTATCCAGTACTATGCGGAGAATAATAAACAGAATATCCTTCTTCATAAAGAAATAAGAAAAACAGTACTTCTTCTTTTGGTAATTATAAATAAATGATATCCTTCTTCGATGAGAAATAATAATAACAGGACATGCTTTTTTTTTCTATTTTTTGTCAGTCTCACATGTGCACGTTGAATCGATTTCGGCGTCTGGCAGCTTCGAAGTCTGTCTTCTCGAAAATGTTTGCATCGCAAAGTTACCGTATTGTGTCTTAATTCTGAAGTCGTCTTCTCATTAACCTCGAAGCGCTGGTCTCCAAAATCTGACGTGCTGCCATGGCTAAAACTAAAGGCGGAGTACTCCACTCCAAGTACAGGGATAAATAAAAAACTGTAAAATAATGTATGTTTTGAAACTGTTAAAAATAAAATGGAAACACAAATAAATCTTTCTTCGAAGATAATTTTTCAGTTCAAGTTAATATCCTAATTAAGAAAAATCCGTATTTTTCTCTATACTTTTCTGTTCGTTGAAGTTTCTGGTGTTCTGTCAATTGCCGTTAGACCACCGCACCTCTAACGATTAAGGCGCCTCGGAATAGTCTAAGGACGACTTCCCTCCACTTGACAAACTTTAATTCAGCTTCTTTGTTCCATAGATAACTGCCACTACTGCCAAGGCTCTCCATGCAGCGGAATAGCACCTCGGCAATGGACATAGTGGAACAATCCTGGTAAGGTGATATAAATATCAATTTAAAATTAAATTTAGAAACCCTGAGACTGTTTTTCGTCTCGAATATGTCCAATACGTTCAAGATGAAGGTGAAGCAATGAATTAAATAAAATTTGTGATGCAGCTGCGTTATTTCAAGATAACATGGGTGTAAAGAGCCCTAATAGTATCTGTAACTTCGTCTCATTTCCCTTGGATACCAAGTTGTTTACTATTTACCAGGGAAAACGCTCCTACAGCCTGTGCGTGCAGCTAGTGAAATTTTGTTGTAGCCGCTCAATACGTCTTGATTAACAAATTATTAGTGAACTGAGGTCCCGCTAAGCTGTGCCTCCAAAATTCTTAAAATTCTTTTGCGAATAAGGCTAACAGACTTCGCTTCCTTTTTTTAGATTCCAACGAGAGTGAAAGTCATGTTGAAATAACTCGTCACACTAAAACATGTTTGTAAATTCTTCAGTTATGTTTTATTGTGTGTGATTCTACAGAACATCCACGTGAATCAATCTCATTAACAGCAATCGTAGTAACTTTCAGACAAAAGATCGCACTGACGTGTATTACAGCCCACTTTAGATTTGTAGTTTTATAAGTTTTTGCAAACATTTTGCACCAAAATAATAATGTAAACAATAAAAAATTAATTAATAAGAGTGTAAAACTCGTTTAGGGAAAAAAATTAGGTAGTGCCGGGTTTTGAACCGCTGACCTTCAGCGTCACAGACCAACGCGTTGCCCACTACGCTACTTTTTTTTTCTTTTTGTTCATATAGTAGATCTATGGTTCGCGGTCGTTCGTTCAGTTTGTTCATGGTTGTTCGTTGGATGGTTGGCTCAGCTTTTTTTATTACAGAGGGCGTTCAGCCCTCTGACCGGGCGCGCTGAGCCACGGCGCCCGGCTTTCGGTACGGCCAACACTTAGCAGTTGCGTTCTTAAATCTCATACTATTCATGGCCGTTGTTAACTGATGCTATTATGGCATTTGTAGATAATAAATGATCATTTATCGTACGAAGAACGACGTGTTTGTGTTAATTCTTCAGTGTGCTATTGCTTTGAAATGACAACTTGTAAGTTAAAATAAGAAAATCATCAAATACGCAACGCAAGATGGCGTATGCCACATAGAGTTCTGGGCGAGGAATGTCACGTGACAACTGCGAATGGCTGGTTTTCGTTAATTCAGTGAACAGTGTCAAAACTCTGTTATTTTTGCAAAAATCCTTCAAAAGGTACGAGATATGAAAAAAAAATAAGGGAACAAAGCTGTAGAGAATCTTCTCCTCTACAAATTAGATTATTCCATTTTAGCGTCAGATTAACGGTTTACATGCAATTAAAATTACATTTCAAACGGCCTTTTTTTGGTATTACTAACGTATTTCTTGTCCGAAATATTTGAAAAAGCTATGTTCTGGTCTCTGGTAGCCAACAATTATGTCTGTAAAATTTGGTGGCGATCGTTTGAACGATTCGACCTAAAAAGTGGGAACACGTTACAGCCAGAAACACCTCGTCAAATCGCCGTTATTTTTGCAAATATCTCTGCAACGATGCAAGATATGAAAAAAACATAATAGAGCGAAATTCTAGAGAATTTTCCCCCTCTACCAATTAGGTTATTCAATCTTCGTGTCATATGAACGGTTCGTTTGCAATTACAATTATATTACAAACGGCTTTTTTTGGCGTTACTACCGTATTTTTTGTCCGAAAAATTAGAAAGCGGGAGGTTCTTGTCTCTGTCGGCCTACAATTATGTCTGTAAAATTTGGTGTTGATCGGTTGAACGGTTCGTCTTAAAAACGGGGAACACGTTACGGACAGACAGACAGACATACATCCCAAAATCGCCGTTACTTTTGCAAATATCTCATAAACAATACGAGATAGGAAAGAAACATAATAGAGCAAATTTGTAGAGAAATTTTCTCCTCTACAAACTAGTTTATTTAATTTTCGTGTCAGGTGAATGGTTAAGCCGTTATTTTTATTTAAATTTCCAGCTGTCAAAAAAACGATCGCAAAGGCCCACTTTTAGTGTTACTACCGTAACCTAAAGTGAGCCAAAAGGACAATGCTTGATGATCCGTATATACTATTATTTTAGATCCCCATATAATACGTCTGCCTAGAGAACATGGAGGTCTGGGTTCGATTCCCAGCCGCATCACATACCGTATTTTATCGCATAAGCTTTCCCCTCACATATTCCGCTTCCCTACGATTTTTCATAATTGAAATATTATTTTATTAATATCGCGCCTAATTCCCTCTCCTGGTTCGTTCTAACAGCAGCGGCCTTCAAATAACTTGACAATGGACGCAGCGGTACTGCCACGAACGAATATTTCCATTATCAGAACATTCCGTAAATTTGAAACGTTAAGCCACAGACATATTTCTACGTCCGTTTGCTACAAGTCGTCATAATGGCGAAATATTCAAACTACACGACAAAATTTAAACTAAATGTGTTATCTTACGCCGATACAAACGGAGTAAAAGCTGCAGGACGGCATTTCTCCGTCGATCCTAATTCAATACGGTATTGGCGGAGACAAAAAAATAAACTCGTGGCTGCAAAGGCAAGCTCCAGATCTTTCCGTGGCCCTTGTGTTAAGAAAATAAATAGCGTTACGGCAAGTTTAACAACATCAGTTGCGACTTCTAACGTTTGGCTTGTCGGGGTGAAGGAGACGCCGTTGCCCGGGTAACATCAATAATGAGCCGCCTTTTTCCACTCCCGCCGCCACCGGCTCGGCTTGTGAGGTACCGCTGTTGCCAAAGCGTGTGTAAGCAGTAGAGTTGGCTACGGTTTCATGGTTTCGAAACCAGGTTTCGATTCACACAGCAGTTTCAGTGTTTCAAAACCGGCATCTTTCACGGTTTCGAAACCATGCGGTTTCATTCCGTTCTGTTTCGGATCACATTCGCGGTCGACTGTCGATACACTGCAAACGTTTCTTCCTGTCGGTTACACGGTATCGTGTCGGTTTCACGGTTTCATGTCGGTTTCACGATTTCATGTCGGTTTCACAACACCGGTGTTTCAAACCAATAATGCAGAAACGCGGAACAAACTAATGGTATCGTGAGTCTGCAGCTTATGATTACTGATATCAAGATTCGTTAGCAAGAGACTGCTGTATTCCGAAATGACATAATGTTTGCTTTATAAATCTAAAAGAACAATAAAACAACGTTCACTATTTGCATTGAAAAACCAGTTAAATTCTAGGTTTATCTACCATATTAAAGACACACGAGTGAAACTACATTCTTTAAAATAAGATACAACATGAAGCCTGAAATGACATTTTTATACTAACAAGGGTAGGTCGAATATTTAATCTCGTGTTATAGAGTTAGTTTCTTACGAGCGAAAACGAAGTTACCTACTGTCGTTATAATTTTTCGACACTCATGTTAAAAGAATTGCGGCGGTGGTGTAACGGTCAAGACGTACAAGTAATGAACTTGCCTCTTACTTTATTATTTATGTAATTCCATAGCAATACTTGTGATTATTTAGTATGCCATTTATTCCCTATAATTTATTTAGTATGTATAGAAAGTAGCATTTATGATCCATCACTGTGATATGCGTACCGTATTGCAGCCTCGTGTGACTATGTTGGCAACATCAACAACACGGGATAAAATCTTTATCAACATGTTCCGTATAGACCAAGAAGTAAATATATACTCTATGGTTGACAGGTTCTTGTATGTACCCTTGCCCACAAAGTGAAAAATATTGCCCTCCTAGAACGAAGATTTCGTGACAAAACATAAATTGCTTCACGGTTTCATGGTTTCGAAACAGTGTCTCGAAACCACCGATGGTACGGTTTCATTCGTTTCGAAACCGTCAGATGTTTCAGTTTTCCCATCTCTAGTAAACAGCAGCACGTGGTGTCGCGCGGTGGCCCTTTGCTTTCTCTATCCTGCATTGTTGTGTCCTACCGACAAAGAATGTTTCCAGGCGCCAGCGTGGCGTTAGATGTTGCCGGCGCGATCAGCATACGCTGGAAACTGTGAGAACCCTCCACTCGCTCCGCACCGACATGTCAAAAGTCGCAACTAATTTTAAACGCACTGTAGGTACCATTTTTTCACAATTTGCCGTATACCGGTATCTTTTACTGCCTAATACATAGTTTTTCTTCCTTTCTGAGTTGTTGTTGTTGTTGTGGTCTTCAGTCCGGAGACTGGTTTGATGCAGCTCTCCACAATACCCTATCCTGAGCAAGCCTCTTCATCTCCACATAAGAACGACAACCTACATCTGTCTGAATCTGCTTACTGTATCCATCTCTTGGTCTTCCCCTGCGATTTTTCCCCACACACTTCCCTCCAACGCTAAATTAACAATTCCTTGATGTCTAAGAATGTGTCCTACCAATCTATCCCTTCTTTTAGTCAAGGTATGCCAGAAATTCCTTTTCTCTCCAATTCTGTTCAGTATCTCCTCATTAGTTACGCGATCCACCCACCTAATCTTCAGCATTCTTCTGTAGCACCATATTTCAAAAGCCTCAATCCTCTTCCTGTCCACACTGTTTATCGTCCATGTCTCACTCCCATACAAGGCAACACTCCATACAAATGCCCTCAGAAAGGACTTCCTTAGGCCTAAATCAATATTCGATGTTAACAAATTTCTCTTTTTCAAAAACGCTTTTCTACCCATTGCCATTCTGCATTTTATATCCTCTGTACTGCGCCCATCATTTGTTATTTTACTGCCCAAGTAACAAAACTCATCTACCTCCTTTATTGCTTCGTTTCCCAATCTAATTCCTTCAGCATCACCTGATTTTCTTACACTGCACTCCATTACCCTAGTTTTGCTCTTGTTAATGTTCATCTTATATGCTCCTTTCAGCACACTGTCCATTCCATTCAATTGCTCTTCCAGGTCCTTTGCTGTATCTGACAGAATTACTATGTCATCGGCAAAACGCAATGTTTTTAATTCTTCCCACTGAACTTTTATTCCTTCACCAAATTTCTCCTTGCTTTCCTTTATAGCTTGTTCAATGTACAAATTGAATAACATTGGAGAAAGGCTACAACCCTGTCTCACTCCCTTCCCAACCACTGCATCCCTTTCATGCCCTTCAACTCTGACAACCGCTGTCTGGTTTTTGTACAAGTTGTAAATAACCTTACGCTCCCTATAATTTACTCCTGCTTTTTTCAGAACTTTAAAGAGTTTATTCCAATCAACATTGTCAAAACCCTTCTCCAAATCTACAAAAGCTAGAAATGTAGATTTGCCTTTTCTTAATCTATCTTCTAGGATAAGCCGTAAAGTCAGTATTGCCTCCCGTGTTCCTACATTTCTCCTGAACCCAAACTGATCTTCCCCGAGGTCGGCTTCTACCAGCTTTTCCATCCTTCTGTATATAATTCGCGTTAATATTTTGCAGCCTTGACTTATTAAACTGATGGTTCTGTAGTTTTCACACCTGTCTGCACCTGCTTTCTTAGGGATGGAGATTATAACATTTTTCTTAAAGTCTGAGGGTACTTCACCTGTCTCATACATCTTACACACCAGGTGAAACAATTTTGTCATGGCTGGTTCTCCCAGAGACTTCAGTAGCTCTGAGGGAATATCATCTATTCCAGGGGCCTTGTTTCGACTTAGGTCTTTCAGGGCTCTTCTCTCAGTACAGTATCTCCTATTTCATCTTCATCTACATCCTCTTCCTTTCCTACAATATTGTCTCGAAGTTCATTTACTTTGTAGAGCCCCTCTATATATTCTTTCCACCTTTCAGCTTTCCCTTCTTTGCTGAGAACTGGTTTTCCATCAGTGTCCTTGATATTCACAGAGCTGTTTTTCTTATCTCCAAATGTTTCTTTTATTTTCCTGTAGGCTGTATCTATTTTTCCCCTATTTATACATTTTCTACATCCTTGAATTTGCCTTCTAGCCACTCCTGCTTAGCCATTTTGCACTTCCTGACAATCTCATTTCTTAGTCGCCTGTACTTCATTTTGCCTGTTTCATTTACTGCATTTTTATATTTTCTCCTTTCATCGATTAAATTTAGTATCTCCTGTGATATCCAAGGATTTTTTGTAGGTCTTTCCTTCCTACCTATTTTGTCCTCTGCTACCTTCACTATTTCATCTCTCAATTTTACCCATTCCTCCTCTACTGTTTTATTTCCCCCCGTTTCTGTCAATTGTTGCCTAAAGCTCCCTCTGAAATTTTTAAGAACCTCAGGTTCCTTCAATTTATCCAGGTCCCATCTCCTTATTTTCCTACCTTTTTGTAGTTTCTTTAGTTTCAGCCTACAGTTCATAACCAACAAGTTATGGTCAGAGTCTATGTCTGCCCCTGGGTATGTCTTACACTGTAGAACCTGATTCCGAAATCTATGTCTTACCATTATAAAATCTATCTGATATCTTCCGGTGTCTCCTGGTCTCTTCCACGTATACAACCTTCTTTTGTGATTCTTGAACCAGGTGTTTGTTATAACTAAATTATGTTCTGTGCAAAATTCTACCAGGCGGCTTCCTCTTTCATTCCTTTTGCCCAGACCATATTCACCTACTATCTTCCCTTCACTTCCTTGTCCTACTACCGAATTCCAGTCTCCCATAACAATTAAATTTTCCTCTCCCTTAATTGTCTGAATAATTTCCTTTAGCTCCTCATATATTTCTTCGATTTCCTCATCATCGGCAGAGCTAGTTGGCATATAAACCTGTACTACTGGTGTCGGTGTTGGCTTCGTATCTATCTTGACAATGATAATGCGATCACTGTGCTGGTCATAGTAGTTTACCCGCATTCCTATTTTCTTATTCATTATCAATCCTACTCCTGTGATACCCCCAACTGATTTTGTATTTATAATCCTGTACTCACCTGACCAGAAATCCTGTTCATCCTGCCACCGAACTTCACTAATCCCCACTATATCTAACTTCAACCTATCCATTTCCCTTTTTAAATTTTCTAATTTTCCTACTCGATTAAGGGATCTAACATTCCACGCTCCGACCCGTAGAATGCCAGTATTGTCTTTCCTGATGATCACATCCTCCTGAGTAGTCCCCGCCCGGAAATCCGAATGGGGGACTATTTTACCTCCGGAATATTTTACCCGAGAGGATGCCATCATCATATGTTCATACAGTAGAGCTGCATGTCCTCGGGAAAGGTAACGGCTGTAGTTTCCCCTTGCTTTCAGCCGTTCGCAGTAGCTGTGTGGCAAAGCCACATTAGCTGATGTTACAAGGCCAGCTCAGTCAATCATCCAGACTGTTGCCCCTGTAACTACTGAAGAGGCTGCTGCCCCTCTTCAGGAACCACACGTTTGTCTGGCCTCTCCACAGATACCCCTCCGCTGTGGTTGCACCTGCGGTACGGCTATCTGTATCGTTGAGGCACGCAAGCCACCCCACCTCGGCAATGTCTGTGGTTCATGGGAGTGGCCTTTCTGAGTAACTACTCGCATAATTCCCTCCATAGTGTTTTTCAAGAAAAAATTTCGAGAAAAAAGGGGAGAATTACGCGATAAAATTCGGTATTTTAATTGATTGCTTCACCTTCATCTTTAGTTACGGTCCCCTAGTTGGCTGGACCAGTGCACAGTGGCGCAGCCTACCTGTCGTCCTGCGGCGGGCCGTAGCGGTCCCCGGGCAGGTGTTCGGGCCTGGGCGGCCCGCGGTGGCCGAGCGTCAGCCGGGAGTCGTCGATGCGCACCAGCAGCACGTCGCCGCTCTGCAGCTCGGCGCCGCCCTCCCAGCTGACCGACACCGGCGCGCAGTCCGCGCCCTCCTCCACGTCCTCGCCCTCGCAGTCCGGGGTCACCTGCCGGCACACCAGCGTCACACTAACGTCATAAACGTACAACTGCAGGAGACCTGTAAGTATGGGAAAGAGGAGGTGATGACGTTTCTCGACCTAGCGAGGGCATTTGACAGTGTTACCAGGAAGGATGAAGGGTGGCAGCACTTTGTCGCTGTCGGTCTCTTTGGCCAAAGACGTTTGCTATGAACAGTGGAGGCAGTTAGTGAAGAAGGAGTGAGTGTGTGCAAGTGGACAGACGAAGTGAGATGTCACTAGAGAGCAATAGACAGAGAGTTGTTGTAAGACGTTAGGATTGTCGAAAGTTTTTATTTTTTGCTACGTATTTTTATTGTAATTTGATGTTTAAAAAGGTATTAATAATCTATATCTATAAATGTGAATGTCTTTTCGGTGTACGTTTATCACATCTGAACCACAAGACATAAACAGCTAACAATTTGCACAGTTACTAATGTCTACCCGAGGAAGGCTTTAGGCAAGGTTTTATGGCGATCTTTTAAAAATATATAATACTCTTTGAAAATAGTTTAATTGGTTGCATTTTTGCTTGAGGGTTCATAATGATAAAAGGATCGAGTGTATTGGGATGGAAAGTTATCGGTGTATATAAAATTCTACGTGTGTGTGTGTGTGTGTGTGTGTGTGTGTGTGTGTGTGTGTGTGTGTGTGTGTGTTTTAATATCTCGTTCTGCACCGAAAACTACAGAACGCAAACGAATGGTCTGTGTATAATTGTTGTCCGAAGTCTCCCGTCGTCCACCATAGCAGTTCCATGCCGATAGCTATAATTGGGTGGAAGATATGTTGGTTGAAAGTCGTCAGACTATAAATATCGGACTGAAGGCTAGCGATGACGTTTGCGACTCTATAGCAAGGAGATTACGTAGAGCGAAACGTGACGCCACAGACTATATCTTTGGTCTATGCGTGCTACAATGTCTTCAGCTCTTTCTCTGTAAGGATAAGCATACGAATAAGGAAATATAAGATAAATAAATAAAGCTGTAAAAAAATCGATTTGACGTTTCGCGCATTACATCAAGAGTTCGATCTGTGATTTTATTACAATCATTATTGTTGAATTTCGTGATTAGATACTTCGAAACGAGTGCATTTTTACGTGTGATTTGATCTGCATTACTTACTTTCCTGATAATGTTGATTAAAAAATTTTGTTTGTAAAGAAGGTATTGTATTTCATTTCATCCTTCAAAACCAGTCTCATAACACACTACTGAAAGATAGATTATCTATCATAATCAACCAACACGCGAGCGGAGCAGCGGGTTTAAGCTAGTAAGTCATAAATCATAATGGGGTTTCACTTAGAGGACAGTTTCATTCTCCCATATTTTTAAAACTCAGCATTATTATTGGCAAGTTATCTTAGGCGATAAGTTTTAAACGGTAGGGTACATACAAGTTTCAATTTTATTTATATTTCATCATTTATGTAATGCAATGGAACAAACTGCTGTCTAAAGATAAGAGGTGAGTGAATTTAAATTTATTTATGATTCATAGTCCGAGTAAAAGAGTAAACTGTACTTTGTAGCCCGCTTTTGCTATGTTCTTACTTATATATATATATATATATATATATATATATATATATTCACTAAGTGTGTTTGCCTCTGCAACTTATAAAATAATAGCTGATGGGAAATTTTAATGCGGTAGGTCAACACAAGAAGTGTTACACTTTCTGCAGAGCTATCAACATAGTTTATTGTATCATTTTCCACAGAGTTACAGCACAAAGATATAATATTTTAAATGGAACAATAGTGTTTTTGTAAAAAGATATAAAATAGGCAAGATCGCTTATCATCAGTTTTTATTAATGACGTCCGGTTTCACTGATCTATGTCAGCATCATCAGGTCAAATAAAATATTTTACAAGGCCATAATCTTGTAACGTCAAATAGTTGTTATATAAAACGATTTACAGTGCATAAGTGCACTAAGTCATTATAATAAAACGTAATTAACACAGTGAGTGACAAAAGTTTGCTTTTGTAAATCGTTTTATATAACAACTATTTGACGTTACAAGATTATGGCCTTGTAAAATATTTTATTTGACCTGATGATGCTGACATAGATCAGTGAAATCGGTCGTCATTAATAAAAATTGATGATAAGCGATCTTGGCTATTTTATATCTTCTTACAATAATATAAATAGATCGCCTCCTATAACGTAAACCAACTCAATAGTGTTTTTTCTATCGTGCAATGGATTCTTTGAAACCAGCTGCGTCCAAATGAATTTAAACTACATTCCGATCACTGTTAGTTTGGGAGCTACAACCCTTCAAAGTTTCAGGGGCAGATACCACAAACGCTGCGCATAATGCAATGCGCTTTCTAAATGTGGTGCGGCCGAGTTCTAACGTCGCTGGTGTCACGGAGCGAGAAGCTTCGTCGATGCGCTGTTAGAATGCCGACTGTCGCCGCACACGGCCGTATACCCGACAGTTGGAGCTCAATATACCACAGTTACTGACATCGGATGACAATGGCATACACGAACAACGAGTACGTTGACATGTTGCTGAGGCTCGGCGAGTGCCGACACGATGCCACTGAAGCAGCCACAGCGTATACCGTGACATATCCTAGGCGAAGAGCCCCGGCAGCCATTACGTTCTTACGTGCGGAACAACGACTTCGGGAAACAGGCAGCTTGGTAATGCGCCGCAGTAACAGACGAAGACCTGCAAGACGTGAAGAGACAGAGCTGTTTGTTTTAGCTGCACTACACCACGATCATCATGTCAGCTTATGAGCCGTTGCTGCAGTCGCTGGTGTCAGTCTCACATCTGTGTGGCGTATAGTACACGGTCACAGGTTTCACCCGTACCGCCTGTCATTGACCCAGGAGCTACATGGGAACGATTTCCGTGCAAGAGTGACATTCTGTGAGTGGGCCATGCGTAATTTCACGCTGGAGTCTTTACAAAGTGTTATGTTCTCTGGTGAGTCCACGTTCACAAATTATGGTGCAGTGAATCGCCATAACATGCACTAATGGGCCAGAGACGATCCTACGTTGTCGACCGTCAACGTAAGTGGTCTATTAACGTGTGGTGTGGAATCCTTGGGGATGAAATCATCGGTCAACACTACTTCCCAGGTACACTGACAGGTGAGTTATATCGCGCTTTTATAGCCTACAGTTTGGGTGGTCTCCTTGAACATGTGTGTCTACACACGAGAGTCCATATGTGGATGCAGCACGATGGTCATCTAGCCCATTCTGCGCGTGCTGGTTTGGAAGAACTAAACAACAGGTTTGCAGGAAGATGGTTGGGGCGCCATGGTCATCAATCATGGCCCACAAGGTCGCCCGATTTAGCACCAGTACATTCTTTTTATGGGGATATCTAAAGGATCGTGTTTATATCACTGAGCCCACATCCCCAGATGATCTAAAACGGTGCTCCGTCACACCGGCGATGTTACATCTCGACCGCAGATCCTTTCGCCGGCGCATTACATTAAGCATTGAGGAACATGGACACACATTTGAACATCTCATGTAAATCAACTTCCCACCGCCATAACATCCATCACCCACCACACAGCCATGTATTATGTACAGCGTGTGGTATCTGGTAACTTTGAAGGGTTGTAGCTCTCAAATTAACAGTGATAGGAATGTAGTTTAAATTTATTTGGATGCAGCTGGTATCAACGAATCCAATACACGATAGAAAAAATTATTGTTCCATTTAAAAAATTATATATTTGTGCTGTAACGTTTTGGAAAATGATACAACAAACTATGTTCATAGCTCCGCAGAAAGTGTAACATTTCTTGTGTTGACCTACCGCATTAAAATTTCCCGTCACCTATTATTTTATAAATTATAGAGGCAAACACACTTAGTGAAATATATATATATATATATATGCCAATCGTGGAAAATACTCGGCATACCAAGTTAATTACGTCACTTGCTTATTGTTCACTTTTGTTATGTCATTCATATTCAGCTAATTTATGACCAGCATTTCTTGTCTGTTGTGTAACGCACCCTTTTATACAGATATTAATTGCTCCACTTGCTGATAACACAATAATTGGTTTGTTAATAAAATTAGATCATAAGGTGTTGGGACACACAATAATTGTTGCTAGGCTCGCAACTGAATCCATACTCGGTCACTTCTGGCATCTAATAAACTAACCTTTCATTTTTACTTTAAATAATTAGTCAATTACCCAATTATCGGTTCCTTTTATTGCTATCAATTACTATTACAGTTTGTTTGTCATTCTACATATGAGTACATTTATATTCAGCATTACTTGGTATCCTCCCTACTTAGCTAATGAACTATTTTCACAATACAACATTTTGTTTGTTAATGAGGAATAACAATCACCACTGGGTTCCAAATAGATGTCATATCCAGTCTGTGTCACAGTAGTAAGTTAAACTTTAATATTTAATTAACGGACATATAATTGTCAACTTAAGTGCTCTTATTGTGTCATACCTTTACGTTATTCCACAGCTATCAGGCACTGTTCGTGATTGTCTATCACTCCACCCATGATCACATTTAATTATGCATATCAAATTTGTATAAACTTTGATCAGTATTTAATTTAATTAATGAATAAGTTGTCTGTCTGATTAACGAAACGGTGTCTTGAGTTACAACCAGACTTGTCATTCATTGCTTAAAGAGACTCGTGTTTTGGATAGTTAAGCGCATTAACAGGGTCATACTCATTGCTATCAGTCGATGCTAGGCTGATTAATTATAACATTTACTCTTACTCGATGTTCAGACATTGAGATAAGTGCTGTACCAACCTTGATAGGTGCTGTTCAATCTACACATAAACCTTGCACACTCACACACGCTAGTTTGTCTCCGATCCCGACCAAGATTATTTTATTTCATTTTATTTCAACATATAAGTTTGAACGAGGTATGGCGAGCCTTGGACAGAAAGGGAGATGGTACACTTGAAGTACTCCAATGTATGAAAATGTTATTTGATTGTAGCTATCAAAATGTACAGATAAAACCTTGTTAGTTTTATAATATGTCATTGGACATTGATATATCATTTACTCATATTAAAACCACAGGACAGATTGTTCACAGTAGCTATGTATTTGTTCTTTGTATGTACAGGAGACTGGAATATAGTTGATTTGGGCCGAAATCGATAGGCTACACCAAAATATTATGTATAGTTTTGTATTTTTAATATTCAATGGTCAAAAGCTGTTCAGCAGCACCTACACAAAACGTTTCAAATGTTAGGAGTTTAAATCTACATGGGATACTCTGCAAATCACATTTAAGTGCCTGTAATGTAATGGTTGGGTACGTGGGGGAAAACCGGCAGATCTGTGTATTGTGGTAAGATGGATGAAACATATTTCTCTTATGTGATGTCTGCTGTGATGTGCGAGGTAGAGTACACCGTCGTAGATATGATTATCGAGAATACGTAAAAGTCTGCATTCCACTGTAGTTAGGTAAGCTTCTATGGAAGAAGGAGGGATACGGTAGACCCATGTTAATATGGACAATTCCTATAAGGCGTCAATGGTGTATACAGGATATGTAATGCGAGTGGGTCAACACTGTGTCCTGTCTCTGGTGTGTTTTCATCGGGCTCTAGGAGGTACATGGTGTGGCCACACCGTTAACGTTCGCATAGCCTTCTTTTGAGAAAACAGATTCAGCGGTGAGTGCGATTCTTTAGTTAGTAAAGTATTTACCTATATCTACATCTACATACATACTCCGCAATTCACCGTAAGGTGCGTGGCGGAGGGTACACTGTACCACTACTAGGCATTTCCTTTCCTATTCCACTCCCGAATAGAATGAAGAAAAAAAGAATGCCTATATGCCTCCTTAAGATTCCTAATTTCTCTTATCTTGCCTTTGTGATCACTATGTGAAATGTAAGTAGGCGGCAGCAAGATCGTACGACACTCAGATTCAAGTTCCGGCCCTCTGAATGTCATCAACACAAATTTACGAAAAGAAAGTCGTCTTTCCTCCAGCGATACCCAATTGAGTTGCCGGAGCATTTCCGTGACACCCGCGCATTGGTCGAACCTAGCTGCTAGCCTCTGAACTGCTTCTGTGTCTTCGTTTAAACTGAAGTGCTGCAGGTCACAAACACTTGAGAAATACTCAAGACGTGGTAGTACAAACGTTTTATACGCGGTCTCCTTTACAGGTGAAGTACATATTCCCAAAATTCTGTCAATAAACCGAAGTCGGCAGTTCGCCTTACTCACAACTCTCCTTACATGTTCGTTCCATTTCATATCGCTCTTCAGTCTTACGCTTAGGTATTTGAACGACGCGACTGCATCAAGAAGTTCACTACTAATGCTGAATTCGAACATTATGGGACTGTCTTTCCTACTCATGCGCACCACCTTACATTTTTCTACATTGAGAGCTAGTTGCCATTCTTCGCACCTACTAGAAATGTAATCAAAGTGATGCTATATGCTATTACAGTCAGCTATTACAGTCAGTTAAAGACGACACCCTTCCATACACCACAGCATCGTCAACAAACGGCCGCAAATTACAAGTTACTCTGTCCATCAGATCATTTATATAGATAGAAAATAGTAGCTGTCCTATCACACTCCCCTGGGGCACGCCTGACGATACACTCGACTCTGATGAACACTCGTCGTCGAGAACAACGTACTGTGTTCTATTACGTTGGAAGTCTTGCAGCCAGTCACAAATCTGTTAACCTATTCCACAATCTTCGTTAGCATTCTGCAGTGTGTTACCGAGTAAAACGCCTTTTTGAAGTCGAGAAAAACACAATACGCCTGTTGCCCTTCATCCATGGCTCGCAATATGTTATGTGAGAAAAGGGTAAGCTGAGTTTCACATGAACGATGTTTCCTAAACCCGTGCTGATTCATAGAAAGACGCTTTTCCATCTCAAGGAAATTTACTATATTCGAACTGTGAATGTGCTCCAAAATTCAACAGTAAACTGATGTCATCGATATTTTCCTGTAATTATGTTGGTAAGTCCGCTTTCCTTTCTTATAAACGGGAGTCACCTGCGCTTTTTTTCCGATCACTAGGAACTTTGTGCTGAATAAAAAATAAAAAATGAACGCTATAACGTCGTCAAAAATATATAATTGTACACAAGCAGAGGCTTGGCTCCTGACGGCAATTAATTTGATCTCGATACATCATGGTCTGTTCTCGCTGATGCGGGAATACAGTATTGTGGCTGCGAGCTTTACAGAACGTAATAGGCTGTGGTTATAGGAAAAGACAATGTGACGAATGGAGATTTGGGTTTGGCGGGGTCGTGCAGGAAACAGTCCTCTGCAGTCGGGTTGGTCACTGTGTCCTCGGTGGCGGAGTGGTCAACGCGTTTGCCTAGTAAGCAGGAGATCCCGGGTTTGAATCCCGGACGGGCACAAATTTTCATTCGCCGCCTATTGGTATTACAACTAAACCTAGTACAGTGAAGCCATAAGTGATTGCGATTTATTTTGTTAAAAATGAATGCTGTAACGTCATCAAAAATATATAATTGCATTTCTTCTTCTTGGTAAGAGTAACTTCGTTCGTGATATATATAAGCGCTGGGTTTTTGTTTTGCTCACTCCACATGTTTATAAAGTTAGTTATCGCGTTTAGTAGTAGCACCTTGGATTTCAGATGCTTATTAAAAATAAACCTGTTTTACAGTTTAGAAAGGTACTTCATACCGAGAAGTTTCAGATACTATCCGCAACTGATTAGCAGGTAACCGTGACCCACAAGAATTTGTAAACATGACGCATTTGCTCCTTCGTGTTCCCTTTTTGTATTGCAGTACCAAGCACCAGTTATACATTTACTGCAACCTCGTCATATCATAAGTTTCCATCTTGAGATGCCAGATACAGTGCACGAGAGAAGGTGCTCTAGGCTGCAACGGGAGTAAAACGAGAAGCAGTTCTAATGCTTGAGTTAGTGAACTATAAAGTTGTACAACTTTAACTTATTGAGAATAGAGTGTGAATGCAAATGAAACTCGCAGTTATTACCATTAATTATTGTTCACATTTTATCAATTTCCATCGCTAAAAATTAAAGTATCTTATTTTCAAACTATTCGTAATCCAAAGATACTGTTAATGAAATAATGTAACCAAAGGGAATGGAAAGTGAACTCACTAGAAAAGGATGTGGAATCCAATGAGTATTACATTATTACTTGTTTTTGTATAGGTCCTGAATATTTCCGCTCATAATACGGACTATACCCAGCATTCAGCCAGCAAAAGATATTTTTAGTTATGTGCTAATAGTACCGTAATTATAGAAAAATGTCGAACTGACGTGCTTTAGGCCCACTTTATATCTGTAGTTTTAAAAGTTTTTGCAAACATTTTGAACCAAAATAATAATCTAAATAACAAAAAATCAATTAATAAGTGTGTCTGAAATCGTTTTAGGAAAAAAATTAAGCAGTGGTGGATTTCGAACCACTGACCTTCCGCGTCACAGTCCAACGCATTGCGCACTACACTATAGCTGACAGTTAGCAAGTGTGTGCTTTAATATCATACTATTGGTGGTCGTTGTTAACTGATGCTTATGTGGAATTTTTAGACACTAGATTATCATTTATCGTACGAAGAATGACGTGTTTTTTGTTAATTCTTCAGTGCGCCATTGCTTTGATATGACAACGTGTAAGTTACAATAAGAATACCATCAAATACGCAACGCAAGATGGCGTATGCCACTGAGAGTTCTGGGCGAGGAATGTCATGTGACATCTGCGAACGGCTGGTTTTCGTTAATTCAATGGAGGGTGTCAAAACTCCGTTATTTTTGCAAATATCTCTCAAATGATACGAGAAATGAAAAAACCATAAGGGAACAAAGTTGTAGAGAATTTTCCCCTCTACAAATTCGTTTATTCAATTTTCGCGTCAGATGAACGGTTTATTTGCAATTAAAATTACATGACAAACGGCTTTTTTCTTATTACTGACGTATTTCTTGTCCGAAATATTTCAAAAAGCTAGTTTCTATTCTCTGGTGGCCAACAATTATGTCTGTAAAATTTGGTGCCGATCGGTTGAACGGTTTGAACTAAAAAGTGGGAACACGTTACATACAGACAGACATCGTCAAATCGCCGTTATTTTTGCAAATATCTCTGCAACGACGCAACACATGAAAAAATCATAACAGAGCGAAGTTGTAGAGAATTTTCCCCTATACCAATTAGGCTATTCATCTTTAGTGTCAGATGAACGGTTCGTTTGAAATTACAATTATATTACAAAAGGCTTTTTTTGGTAAAAAGGGAGGCTCTAGTCTTTGGCGGGCTACAATCATGTCTGTAAAATTTGATGCTGATCGGTTGAACGGTTCGTCTTAAAAACAGGGAACACTTTACGGACAGACAGATAGACATCCCAAAATCGCAGTTATTTTTGCAAATATCTCTGAAACGATACGAGATATGAAAAAAAAAACGTAAGAGTGAATAGTTGTAGAGAAATGTCTCCTCTAAAAATTCGGTTATTCAGTTTTCGTGTCAGATGAATGGTTAAGCCGTTATTTTCATTTAAATTTCGAGCTGTCACAAGACAATCGCAAAGGCCCACTTCTAGTGTTACTACCGTGACCTAAAGTGGGCCAATAATTAAAACTGTTTTTGCTATAGATACTACCAAAAAGGTAGAATGTGTATTTAAATCATTTGACAGTAAAACGATTTATTTCTTTGGGAAGCGATGTTCACTCAGTCTGCTGTATATTTACGTTGCAGTAAATATTGTCTTGTCTGAGTCGATATTGTGTAAGTTTCAGTGGTTAGTTTGTATGTCTTATTCATTGCTTTTATCTTTACCACGTCAGCAAGCTGACCTGAATTTGGCAATGTTAGTGTCGTAGTGAGTGGGTGGCTGAGCTTTTTCGTCAGTTCCCCCCTCTCCTCTCCCTCCCACCACTGTGGACAAAAATAAATGTGTGCGCCGAGAACTTGCACTTGCAGTTGCTTTTGCTGCTGCACAAAAGTTTGCTTTCATACTACAAAATTTAAGTTTATATGTATATACATAACGGATGGTAGTTTGAGCCCCCAGCACACTTTGTGCACTGCAATGAATAAAATTCTTCGTGCAGGCTACACTGTGCCAACACAGGCAAAATTCTTTAGAGTGTAAATGCTCTCTGCTAAACTTATCACACTTACCATGAGTAATCAAATCTGTGAAATTTTTATTCATATCTTTTGAGCAATTAAAAAGAAAAACTAACTATTGGTGGTTTACTATAAATGTCGGCAGCGTGTGTAGCTGGTTTGAATAAAAAAATTATTTACTCATTTAACTGGTTGCAAACTGTAAGAGTAATTAAATCCCTATATAACTGCAAACCGGCGACTTTGCTCCAAATCAAAATTAACTCTGCCAGCCAAATGTAACTACTAACCTCACTCATAGGCAATGTGAGATTACTGTAACTAGTATTTTAAAAAAGGTTAACTTGTTTTTTTTTATTTTTATTGGTTTTTTCTGTTCCATAATATCCAACTAAGGAGTGAGACTCTATGGTCATTGAACAAGTCAAACATTGTTACACAAGAATGGTAAAAGAAAATTTTTAAGTAGTCCTTTGCACACGACAATCTTAAGACAAAGTGAAAAGAATCAATAAAGAAATAAATCAATTACCTTAATTGTTTAACTTTTCTAGGAGTTCCTCGGCAGAATAAAAGGAGTGAGCCATGAAGTAACTCTTCAATTTAGATTTGAAAGCGTGTGGACTAGTGCTAAGATTCTTTAGTTCTTGTGGTAGCTTATTGAAAATGGATGCCGCAGAATACTGTACACCTTTCTACACAAGTGTTAAGATGGTGTGATGCAAATGTAGATTCGACTTCTGTCTAGTATTCACCGAGTGAAAGCTACTAACTCGTGGGAATAAGCTGATATTATTAACAACAGACGATATTAAAGGAAAAACATATTGTGACGACAGAGTCAAAATTCCCAGACTACTGAAAAGAGGTCGACATGAAGTTCGCGAACTTACACCAGATATTGCTCGAACCGCCCTTTTTTGAGCCACAAATATCTATTTTGCATCAGGCGAGTTACCCCAAAAAACGATGCCGTACGTCTTAAGTGAGTGAAAGTACGCGTAATAGACTATTTTTCGTGTTGAAAAATCACTTATTTCAGATATTGCTCTAATGGTAAATATAGCAGAATTTAGTTTTGGAACAAGATCCTGAACATGAGCTTTCCATGACAGCTAACTGTCTATATGAACACCTAGAAATTTGAATTGTTCAGTCTCACTTATCATATGCCCATTATGTGTAATCAAACTGTCAGCTTTCTGCCTTGCAAAGTAAAACATGAAATAACATTCCCAATTCGGGTAAACTCAGATGCGAAAATGCAGACACCACCTCTCATTCCAAAAGATCACAGTGGAACTTTTTGTTAGAAGAGGGATATACACTGTTTGATACCTGGTAATTCACTCTCCAAATGTGAGAATATCCAATGCCGATTGTTACAAAGCAAGAAATCGATAATGGATGTGTCAAACTGTCTGTAACGTATAATTACGTAGGCTTCCGCGGCCAGAGTCAGATGACATAAAGGTTTTCTGGGTATGGTACCGCGTCATGATGTAAGGCTATTACTTAAATAACCAACGTTTCGGCCAACGTTACAGTGGCCACTGTAACGTTGGCCGAAACGTTGGTTATTTAAGTAATAGCCTTACATCATGACGCGGTACCATACCCAGAAAACTTTTATGTCATCTGTCTGTAACTTATCCTTCGTAAATCCTGACAGGATAAATAAAAAGCAGTCCCAGCAAGGAATATATATATATGGTTTAACTTATCAAAAGCACAGGCTCGTTGGCAGACACACAAATAAAATCACACACAAACACAAAAAAATCTAGTTTTCGTAACCGTTAGTTGCTGTGTCAGAAAAAGAGGAAGGAAGGAGGGGGAAAAGGGAAGGATGCGGGTTATAAGGGAGTGGATGATGAGTCTTTCCAATCCCGGGAGCTGAACGACTTACCTTAGGAGTATTTCCTTGGAAGTATACTCAGATGTGGTTGCCTCTATAGCAGTTCGTAATTTCGGAAGCGTTGCCAGTGTAGGATACTGGGCACCCTCGGACATCTCTATTATCTCTCTCTATACATAAAAATCAATTGCTGTGCGTTAATCCCGTTAAATCTATGAAATGGGTTGACTGGTTTCAATAATTTCTTTCTTTCCATATACAGGGTGTTACAAAAAGGTACGGCCAAACTTTCAGGAAACATTCCTCACACACAAAGAAAGAAAATGTGTTATGTGGACATGTGTCCGGAAACGTTTAATTTCCATGTTAGAGCTCATTTTAGTATTTGGATTGTTGGATGAACCCTTCGCAGAAGTGTACCCGTGGAGGACAATCAGCTGCTGATAGTGCCTGCCCGTAGCTCTCTCCATACAGTTACCTTGTACAGCAGCAACTTGTCTGACGCTGACATTAGGGTTATCGTCAACTGCACGAAGAATTGCCTCGTCCATTGCAGGTGTCCTCGTCGTTCTAGGTCTTCCCCAGTCGCGAGTCACAGGGTGGAATGTTCCGTGCTCCCTAAGAAGCCGATCAATTGCTTTGAACGTCTTCCTGTCGGAACACTTTCATTCTGAAAATCTGTCTCGATACAAACGTACCGCGCCACGGCTATTGCCCCGTGCTAATCCATACATCAAATGGGCATCTGCCAACTCCGCATTTATAAACATTGCACTGACTGCAAAACCAGGTTCGTAATGAACCTTAACCAGTTGATGCTACGTACTGATGTGCTTGATGCTAGTACTATAGAGCAATGAGTCGCATGTAAACACAAGCACTGAAGTCAACATTACCTTCCTTCAATTGGGCCAACTGGCGGTGAATCGAGGAAGTACAGTACATACTAACGAAACAATTGGGTATTTCGACAATTGTCTGCACGAATTATTTCAATTTACATTAAAAAAAAAACAACTAAAATGAGCTCTAACATGGAAATTAAGCGTTTCTGGACACATGTCCACATATTTTCCTTCTTTGTGTGTGAGGAATGTTTCCTGAAAGTTTGGCCGTTCCTTTTTCTAACACCATATATATGGGAAACATTCCTGGTAGGAAAAATCTGTATATAAAAAAGAGATAACCCTACTGTCAGCGTGAGACAAGTTGCTGCGGTACAAGGTAACGTTGACCACGTCACTGTATGGAGAGTGTTACGGGAGAACCAGTTGTTTCCGTACCATGTACAGCGTGTGCAGGCACTATCAGCAGCTGATTGGCCTCCACGGGTACACTTCTGCGAATGGTTCATCCAACAATCCAAATACTAAAATGAGCTCTAACATGGAAATTAAGCGTTTCCGGACACATGTCCACATAACACATTTTCTTTCTTTGTGTGTACCTTTTTGTAACATCCTGTATAAAGAAAGAAATTATTGAAACCGGTCAACCCATTTCATAGATTTAACGGGATTGACGCACGGCAATTGATTTTTATGTATTGAGAGAGATAATAGAAATGTCTGAGGGTGCCCAGTATCCTACATTGGCAACACTTCCGGATTTATGAACTGCTATAGAGGCAACCACGTCTGAGTATACTTCCAAGGAAATATAACAAGCAATAAGTCCTTCAGACGACCTAGTTGCACTTTACCTGGGAATAGAAGGTCCAACACAGACCTAGCGAGGTGGCGCAGTGGTGGCACACACTGGACTCGCATTAGGGGGGACGCTGGTTCAAAAATCCACCTCCGGCCATCCAGGTTTAAGTTTCCCGTGATTTCCCTAAATCACTCCAGGCAAATGCCAGGATGGTTCCTTCCCCATCCATTCCCAAACAATCCGGGCGTCAGCTCCGCCTCTAATGACCACGCTGTCGACGGAGAGTTCTACATCTACATAAATACTCCGCTAATCACAATGAAGTGTATATAGAACCGCTTTTATGATATTTGTCTACGTTTTCATCATCTAAAAGAAAAACGAAAAACTGAATCTATCAGTTTTCGATCGAATTTCTCGATTTTGTGATGATGATCATATCTCCCTATGTAGGTGGGTGCTAACAAAACCTGTTCGCATGCGGATGAGAAAGTTGGAGACAGAAATTTAGCAAATCTCGCCGTAGCGAATAACGGCATTCTTTTAATGATTTCAGCCCCAACTCGTGCATCATTTCCGTGAATCTCTTCCCCTATATCGCGATAATACAAAAAGAGCTGTCCTTCTCTGACGTTTCTCTATATCGTCCGTCAATCCCACTTCGCAGAAATACCTTAACGGCAGCAATACTCCGAAAAAGGATACACTAGCTTAGTGTAGGCAGATTCTTTCGTAGAAGTGTTGCGCCTTCTGAGTTTTCTGACAATGCAACGTAGCTTTTGGTTCGCCTTCACTACAATATTTTCTACGTGTTCTTTACAATTTAATTTCTTGGTAATTGTAATTCTAGGTATTTAGTTGAATTTACCCCTTTAGACTGACTTTTTGTGTAAATGAATTTTAACGGATTTTAGTGCTCTTATGGATGTCTTCGTAGTTTTGAATCGTTAGCATCAACTGCCAAATTTTGCACCATGCATATATCCTGTCTAAATCAGTTTTCAGATGCTTTTGATCTTTTGCTGTCTTTACTAACCGATAAATGACAGCAACATGCGCGATTAGTCTAAGACAGCTGTTCATGTTGACTCTTAAAAGATTAGGAACACTAGGGCCCTATAACACTCTCCCTCGGAACGCCATACATCACTTTTGTTTTACCCGATGACTGCTGCTACTACTACGTCAGTTACTACGTAGGCCTCCTTTCTGACAGGAAATCACAAATCCAGTCGCACAACTGCGGCGATGTTCCATAAGCAGACAACTTGATCAGAAGACGCTTGTGAGGTACAGTGTGACAAGCCTTCCGGAATTCAAGATATATGGAATCTATTTGGGATCCGTTGTCGATAGCATCTGCCACTGTGAGTAAAGAGGTAGCTGTAATAATAAAATTTCGTATGGCTCGTTGGCCTGGTGCAAGTATTTCAATTGGACGCCACTTCGGCAACTTGCGTGTCCCTAGCCTATCCCAGTTATCCAAGCGAGGAAAGGGGACTTAATGTGGAATCCGAACCATGTGGCGTTTCTGGTGACTCCTCACATCGCTGAGAGGTGACGGATGGGTTAAAACGCAGACTGAAAAAAAATCGATATCCGACCAGGTTTCTAACCCGCGACACTTCTATTTCCAGTCAAGGTCTTTATCCCGAGATCACCGGACCCGACTCGGAGCTAGCTGTGTTTGAAATGAATAGTACTTTTTGAATACGTGTTGACTATCGCTTAATAGGTCATTTTCTTCGAAGTAATTGATAATGTTTGAGGAAAGTATATGTCCTAAACTCTGCAAACAGTAATCTTACTTCCTATTACAGTAAAGCATTAGCGAGTACACCACGACTTTTGTCAACTCATAGTTCCCCATAGTGAGCAGCAGTCAAATGGCCGCACCTAGTTCTGACTGCTCTGACCGTTTATTTTGAATGATTAAATTTCACTTTGGATCTCTCATTTTGTATATCTAGTTCTGACTGTTCTAACCGTTTATTTTTAACGATAAGTTTCATCTTCGGAACTCTCATTTTGTATATCTAGTTCTGACTTCTCTGACCGTTTATTTTGATTGATTAACTTTTATCTTTGGAACTCTCATTTTGTATACCTAATTCTGGTTGTTCTGGCTGTTTATTTTTAAAGATTAACTTTCATCTTTGGAACTCTCATTTTGTATACCTAGTTCTGACCGTTCGGACCTTTTATTTTGAATGCTTAACTTTCATCTTTGTACCTCTCATTTCGTATACCTAGTTCGGACCGTTCCGACCATTTATTTTGAATGATTAACTTTCATCTTTCTACCTCTCTTTTCTTATACCTAGTTCACCATTTATCGTTGGATATCTGATCTGAAAGGACTAAGAAATTAACGGATGCCGGTGTAACAGCCACTCCTTTTAAATGTGGTAGTACTGACTTTTGACAACGGGGGCCTGCAGATGGTGTGGTTATAACACTGAAACCGGGCGCATAATTGAATAAATAATCTTAATACAGTTGCTGGTACTTTCTTCCATCTTCAGAGTTATCAGCTGTAGCCCCAGCCCATGGATTACGGAGAGAAATACACTGCAAGTTAGCGTGTGGAGTGTGGATGCAGATGTAGAACCTTTGCATACTGTAGGTCGAATTTCCATTCCCAGCTCGTAAACACTTCCACCAAACTATAGAAAAGCGGGCTGAAGTGATGCAGTCTTTGTGGCTTCCCTGCAGAACGCACGGAAAACGTAATTACGAAACGTAAATGGAACCAGCCGACGGATAATTCCAGTGGAGCAGACGTTGCGTCGCTTTAGCCAGCACGGGCCTCTCGCGTCAGCTCAGACTCTGAAAATAAGCGCGTTTAATTACTGAAACACCGAAATCCGGGCAAAGCACGGCGTGTTTAAGTGTTCGCTTTTTCCGCTTCAGCGGTGACCGTCGCGTTCTGCAAAAGGTCCGGAATGAGCAGTTTTAACGGAGAGCGCAGAGGGTGGTTTCTGCAGGGTAGGGGGTGGGGGGTGAGGAGGAGCCGCCAGGGCGCAGCTGAGCCTCTCGGGGGTGGAAAACTCACCGCAGTCGCCCACGCGGAAAATTAGGCGCGACCGTCGCAGCGCGGTGGAGGGGGTTGCACATCGCCCCGGCAACGGCACTTCTGCGCTCATTCGCGCGAACCGCCGGCGGGGAATGTGAGAATAAATATTCAACGGCCATCTGCATCTCAGCGGCTTAAGCGCGAAGTAAAAAGGAGTAAATAGATACAGGAAAACGCTGTGGCATGTACCCCTCACGTCCGATCAGTAAAATTTGTGTGGTGTTCAACTGTGCAGTTTGATCCAGCAGTGACGTGTTCGCTGAACTGACAAAAATTATGGCATACCGATATGCACAGATGGCGGTACACAGTGGCGTATGCTGGGTTTGTAACTTGGGCTATCACTACCATCTCACTTTCAGTAATCATTGGAGAATTCAGTTTAACGAGATCCTCAGGGTGGTGAAAATGGAAAACATTGCCATGAGGACAGTATAGCATAAGAGTATTACAGTAACAACATTCACTGCTGTGAAAGTTGTTACCAACTGACAGTTACAACAACACTAGCGCTCCTACCGGTGGGCAAGCCGTCGAAGAAGAAATGTTCGTTAATATTTATTTATTTATTTGTCCAAAAATCTTTGCAGATGGTGGGACACAAACATACATAAATTACAAAACAATATTTTTAAACAAGAACACACACACAAATTTCAAAAACAGGTTTTTTCACCATCAATTACAGGGATAAAATGTAATGTAACAACATTCTTGTTTCATCAGATACAAGAATTTTACAATTAGATATGGAGGTTTGCAGTTCAAACACTGACCTAAACTACAAAAACAGTATTTTTCCAGCAAGTAAGTTACAGAGATAAAGTGATGAGCTCTGTGTCGTGAAAGTTGTACAAAATAGATATTTGTGGTTACATCCTCCCACTACCGTATACTTTCTTTGCAGAGATCATTCCTGCATTTTGTTGTCTTAAATTTATTTTCAGACATGTGGTCCAAAATTTCAGCTACAGTGTGGAAGCAATGGTCAATCAAAAAGGTTTTGAGTGGTTTGCTGAACAGGGAATGAGACTTGCTATTTGTTATTGCTGATGGCAAGCTATTGTAAAGATGGACGCCTTGGTGGAATGTGGAGTTTTTGAATGCAGTAACACGGATACTTTGTACGTGGAGTTGTTTTTCTGTCTGCTGTCATGGCAGTGGACATTTGAATTTTTGTTGAACTGTGTGATATTTGTTTTCTACATCTACATCTACATGGATACTCAGCAAATAAAATTTAAGTGCCTGGCAGAGAGTTCATTAACCACTTCCATAACTTTTCTCTACCGTTCCATTCTCTAACAGCGCGCGGGAAGAAAGAACACCTAAATCGTTCGGTTTTACATCTGATTTCTCTTATTTTATTGGGATGGTCATGTCTCCCTAAGTAGGTGGGTGCTAGCAAAATATTTTCACATTCAGAAGTCAGTTCTTCAAGATTATGGTAAAGGAGATAAACTTTTGCAGGCAGTTATAGGGCTTTACGTAGACTGTCAGGCAGCAGTTAGAGTAGATGGCACATTGAGCTCATGGTTCAGGGTAGTTTCAGGGGTAAGACAAGGCTGTAACCTGTCACTACTGTTGTTCATACTATTCATGGATCATATGTTGAAAACAGTAGACTGGCAGGGCGGGATTAAAATAGGTGAAAACAAAATAAGCAGTCTCGCATATGCGGATGACTTAGTTGTAATGGCCGATTCAATTGAAAGGTTGCAAACTAATATTTCAGAGCTCCATCAGAGGTGCAAGGATTATGATATGAAGATCAGCATCTCCAAAACGAAAGTAATGTCTGTGGGAAAGAGATTCAAACAGATTGAATGCCAGATAGAAGGAACAAAGTTAGAACAGGTAGACAGTTTCAAGTGCCTGGGGTGTATTTTCTCACAGGATGGCAACATAGCGAAAGAACTGGAATCGCCGGCCGCGGTGGCCGAGGTGACTGAGGCGCTCCAGTCACGGTCAGCACGGCCACTACGGTCGGGGGTTCGAATCCCCCCTCGGGCATGGATATTTGTGCCGCCCTAGTTCGTAAGTAGTTCATAAGTAGTTTGTAAGTTTAGGGACTGATGACCCCGTAGTTAAGTCCCATAAGCTTAACAAACATTTGAACATTTTTTTTGAACTGGAATCGAGGTGTAGCAAAGCTAATGCAGTGAGTGCTCACCTAAGATCTACTCTCTTCTGCAAGAAGGAAGTAAGTACCAAGACTAAGTTACCAGTGCACCGCTCTATCTTTCGATCAACTTTGTTGTATGGGAATGAATGTTGGGTGGATACAGGTTACCTTATTCATAAGGTAGAGGTTACAGATATGAAAGTACCAAGAATGATTGCAGGTACTAATAGATGGGAACAATGGCAGGAGGGTGTCCATAATGAGCAAATCAAAGAAAAACAGGGAATCAACACCATAGATGAAGCAGTTAAGCGAACAGACTGAGATGGTGGGGTCATGTTACACGCATGGGTGAAGCAAGGTTACCTAAGATACTCATGAGCTCGGCAGCGGAGGGTAAGAAGAGTCGAGGTAGACCAAGAAGAAAGTACTTAGATCCAGTGCAGAATCATTTTGAAGTGAAAGGCATAACATCAGACGAGGCATCAATGTTAGCATTGAATAGGGGATCATGGAGGAATTTTATTAGAGGTACTTTGCTCCAGACTGAACGCTGAAAGGCATAACCAGTCTCTAATGATGATGATGATGATGATGATGATGATGATGGCTCAATGTTATCATTGAATAGGGGATCATGCAGGAATATTATTAGAGGTACTTTGCTCCAGACTGAACGCTGAAAGGCATAACCAGTCTCTAATGATGATGATGATGATGATGATGATGATTCAGAAGTAAAAGTCGGTGATTGAAACTTCGCAAACAGATCACGCCGCGATGAATAACGTCTTTCTTTTAATGATTTCCACTCCAATACGTGCAACATTTACGTGACGCTTTCCCCCTCGTAACGTGATAAAACAAAACGAGTTGCACTTCTCTGAACCTTCTCAATGTCTCCGTCAGTACCACCTGGTGAGGGTCCCACAAGGGGCAACAGTACTCCAGGAGAGGACGCACAAGTGTGATGTAGGCAGTCTCTTTGGTGGAGCTGGTGCATCGTCTAAGCGTTCTGCCAATGAAACGTAACCTTTGGTTCGCCTTCCCCATAATATTTTCTGTGTTCTTTCCAGTCAAAGTTGTTCGTAATTGTAACTCCTAGATATTTGGTAGAATTTACGACCTTAAGGTTTGACTGATTTATCGTGTAATTGAAGATCAGCGGATTTCTTTTAGTGGTCATGTGTATTACTTCTTTATTTAATGTCAATTGCCAAATTTCGCACCATGTAGAAATTTTGTCTAAATCGTTTGCAGTTGCCTTTGATCCTATGTTGACTTCACTAACAGATAAACGACAGCATCATCCGCGAACAGTCTAAAGAAGCTATTCAGATTGTCTCCTAAATCGTTTATAAACAGGAGGAGTAGGGGACCTATAACGCTTCCCTGTGGAACGCCAGATATTACTTCTGTTTTAGTCGATGACTTACCGTCAGTTACAACGAACTGTGTCCTTTCTAACAGGAAATCGAGAATCCAATCGCACAATTGGGGAGATATTCCATAAGCACGCAATTTCATTAGAAGCCGCTCGTAGGGTACAGAGTCAAAAGCCTTCCGGAAATCCAGAAATATGTAATCGATTTGAGATTGCACAGATGGCGGTACCGGCAAATGGTAAAGCGTTGAGGGAGATATCAAATGACACTATACTCGCCTCACAACCCCCCACTCCCTAGCGAAATCCGTAATGGGGGGTGCGAGGCAACTTTGAAATATTTTATAGGAACAGTTTTTATTGCAGATTTGGATTCTTCGTGAAACTTTATTTTTTTTTTTCGTTTCTTGATAAATGGCTCTGTAATCGACAAAAATGAAAGTGTAGCATACCCGTGACGAGCCTTTTCAGCATTTCTGTGGGCCTTATAGTACCAGGAAATGATATCTATTCTCTCTCTCTCTCTCTCTCTCTCTCTCTCTCTCTCTCTCTCTCTCTGCAATCAATAACATTGGAGAACAATTGCGTAGAGGTGGGTACACTCCGAATCACTGAAATACAACAAACTTTCTGCACCTGGGCTGATCATAGTTTGTGATTCATTCGATTGTGGGAGATGTCACGAGATAGCATTAACAGAAACATGAAAAACTGATTTTCCTGATCTGTTGCGTATTTGTTTGAGATATTACCGTTTTACAACAATTTCCACTTTTTTAGTTTTGCCTATTACAGCACCATCTATCATGAAACGAAAATAAAAAATATTTTATACAAACGTTAGGTATTTATGCACGGAGAATCCAAATACCTGTTTAATTACACCCTGTCCATCCATTTTGAAGAATTAGCACTAAATGTTGAAGTACAATGCACACTAGGAAATAAATAACACCAATACAGCTGTTGTCGTTGACCTCCAGGTCCATCAAATAAATAACACGGCCAAGAAGACGCTGGAAAGTTAGACAGTATTGTCAGTATTGGCAGTAGCGGCGTTAGCAGTAGCAGTGCTCAGTAGCATAAGTTGGATTTTAAGTCATGATAGCCACCGATATATGACAATCTTACATCTAATGGGATACTCCTAAAATCACATTTAAGTGCCTGGCAGAGGGTTCATCGGACCACCATAATACTATTTCTCTCCCATTCCATTTTCGAATAGCGCGCGGGAAGAAAGAACTCCTGAATCTCTCCGTTCGAGCTCTGATTTCCCGTATTTTATTCTGATGGTCATTTCTACCTATGTAAGTGGGAGTCAACAATATATTTACGCATTCGGAGGAGAATGTTGGCGATTGGAGTTTCGTAAGTAGCCCACGCCGCGACGATAAGCGCCGTTGTTGTAATGATTGCTATCCCAGATCCTGTATCATTTCCATGGCGTTGTCTCCCATGTATCGTGACAATACGAAACGAGCTGCCATTCTTTGAACTCTTTCGATGTCCTCCGTCAAACCCACCTGATAAGGAATCCACACTGGGCAGCAATACTCCAAAAATGTACTGACCAGTGTAGTGTATGCAATTTCTGTTGCTTCTTTTGAGGGTTCTGCCAATAAAACGCAGTCTCTGGTTCGCCTTTCCCACGACATTATCTACGTGTTCTTTCCAGTTTAAGTCTGAAGTAATAGTAATTCCTAGGTATTTTGTGGAGTTTACGGCCTTCACTTTTGATTGATTTATCTTGTCAACAATATTTAACGTATTTCTTTTTGTACTCACGTACTCACTGGAGTGGGAGATGCAAGAATCTGGTCACCAGTACCAGCGTTCAGCAAGGAGCTCAAGAACAAGAGAAGCACTCATTTAGAATGACTGATCAGAACGATAGGATGTCGCCTGGAACTGAAAGTCACCTGTCATATCCGTCATAGGTTCTGCCACTCAAAGGCAGCCGAAGGCCGTCGATTCGACCCCAGAGCAAGGACGCACCGCCTCAATGCCTCGTCGCCAACTCTGGTTGAAGCACAATACAACACTTGTGGACCAAGAAGACGTGAAAAGTCACACGGCACCGCCAAGTGGTAATTCCGCAGGATTTGCGGTCCATTAACGCATGTCTGGAAAGAGCGCTTCTGTCGACGGCGAACACTGTTCAACTGGTTCGCAAGAAGCATGAGGTACGCCGCCAGCGTAATCGGAGTGCAGAGCTAGCGCACACACTTTGCCGCCGCAAGCCTCACCGCCGCTGCCGAAGACACTAGCCCAGTCATTTTATTACAGTAGAAAAATTACTGATTTATTTGTTTAATAAATGTATTTTGTGAAAGGGCTGTTTCATTTACACCTCATACCCGCACCAAGAAAATGCCATTTCATTTCAGAAGTATCTTCACTACGGTTACTTCAACACACATAGTGGTGTCGAAACCTTGAGAAGATGAAAAACCTATTTCTATGAATCAGCACGGTCTTAGGAAACATCGTTTATGTGAAACTCAGCTTGCCCTTTCCTCACATGACATCTTGCGAGCCATGGATGAAGGGCAACAGGCGGATTGTGTTTTTCTCGACTTCAAAAAGGCGTTCGACGCGGTGCCACACTGCAGACTGCTAACGAAGATACAAGCTTATGCAATAGATTGACAGATTTGTCACTGGCTGGAAGACTTCCTAAGTAATAGAACGCAGTACGTTTTTCTCGACGGCGAGTGTTCATCAGAGACGAGTTTATCGTCAGGCGCGCCCCAGGGGAGTGTGATAGGACCGCTATTATTTTTTATCTGTATAAATGATCTGATGGACAGAGTATGTTGTAATTTGCGGCTGTTTACAGATGATGCTGTGGTGTATGGGAGGGTGTCGTCTTTAACTGAATGTGATAGCATTCAGAATGACTTAGACAAAATTTCTAGGTGGTGTGAAGAATGGCAGCTAGCTCTCAATGAAGAAAAATGTAAGGTGATGCGCATGAGTAGGAAAAACAATCCCATAATGTTCGAATACAGCATTAATAGTGAGCTTCTTGATGCTGTCGCGTCGTTCAAATATCTAGGCATAACATTGCAGAGCGATATGAAATGGAACAAACATGTAAGGACAGTTGAGTAAAGCGGACAGCCGACTTCGGTTTATTGGGAGAATTTTGGGAAGATGTACTTCACCTGTAAAGGAGACCGTGTATAAAACGCTTGTACGACCACGTCTTGAGTATTGCAACAGATCAGTTTAAAGGAAGACATAGAGGCAGTTCAGAGGCGAGCAGCTAGTTTTGTTACTGGTAGGTTCGACCAATACGCGAGTGTTACAGAAATGCTCCGGCAACTCAATTGGGTATCGCTGGAGGAAAGACGACGTTCTTTTCGTGAATTTCTGTTGAGGAAATTTAGAGGTTTGCAATTTGAAGCTGAGTGTAGTACCACAGAGTAACATATACAGTCACGACACTTCCGCGGATTTTTGTTATACACTGCGACAGCAGCGCTGCAAGCGGAGGGCAAGCTACTTTTATGAATACGATAGTGGATGAGTGCGAGTAGTATCGTTTATATTGATTTTAAGACAATTTTTGCATTAGAGAACGTATTTAGTATCATAAAATAGATAATAACTTTGTCTTTCTTAGGTTTCCTAAAATCCCTGACAAGGTTGAAAACGGTACATTGCGGCACAGTTAATTTACTGTTATCTTGTAACCCACAGGGTTATACTGAATAATTTAATTTACTATTAAAAATGGAAAAATGGCTAGGAAACACCGAATACCCGCCCTTGGGCAGAAAGACGTGTTTTCTTCTGAAGAACGTTAACGTTTCTGCACTCCAATTCCAGTGAAATCAGTGAGGGTGGGACGTAGGAAACGAATGTAGAATGCAATAACTACAGTATTTAACATAGGAAATCAGCCACCACAACTGTCACTGAAGGAAAGCATAAGAAAAAATGTTCAAATGTTTGTTAAGCTTATGGGACTTAACTACGGAGTCATCAGTCCCTAAACTTACAAACTACTTATCAACTACCTTATACCAAGGACAGCACAAATATCCATGCCAGAGGGGGGATTCGAACCCCCGACCGTAGTGGCCGTGCAGACCGTGACTGGAGCGCCTCAGTCCCCTCGGCTACCGCGGCCGGCGAAGACATCAGAAACGTGACAAGAAAACTGAAAAAGCAATCAAACTGTATTCAACAAAGAAGAACGCAATTCCACAATTGTTGCTACAGCTGAACCACAAACGGCAAGAATCTTCAACACACTTTCTTCTTAAGCTAAAATAATCACACTCAAAAGAATATGCGCTTATAACAAAGACGAGTGAAGCCTAAAAGTATGCGAATCGTTAGACCCCATACCACAACGATACGTGTCGAAAAACTCTTTGTCATAGTAAGAACACACCAAAATAGAAATTAATATTTCTATTATGTTTATATTATACTTATCTTCAGCGGAATAGGCTGCAAATATACACATATTCGTAAGTATTGGTTCATGACGAAGTTCTTCGTTATACCACTGAATCAGTAAGTTCGACTGTTTTTACATTACCTTCCGTATTATGTATGCCTCTTGACATATTACTAATGCTTGTAACACAAAAATTAAATTAACTATTTCGTTAATTATGAACACAAATAATTACAAACGAACATCACTCTTTCGGCGACTTGCCCACCGCTAGGAGCGCTAGTGTCGCAACTGTCAGTTGGTAACAAGTTTCACAGCAGTGAGTGTCGCGACTGTATATGTTAGACTGTGGTTGTACGATCTTGCTGCCACCTACTTACATTTCGCGTTGTGATCACAAAGACGAGATAAGAGAAATTAGGGCTCGTACGGAGGCATATAGGCATTCGTTGTTTCCTCGTTCTATTTGGAAGAGGAATAGGAAAGGAAATGCCTAGTAGTGGTACAGTCTACCCTCCACCACGTACCTTATGGTGAATTGCGGAGCATGTATGTAGATGTAGATGAACAGTATAACCTGCCACTGTCTGGCTGCATATCATTGATCTGGAGCTTCTAGATAAGCTCAGTACCAGGAAAGTGAGTGGTACCGCTGAGCCGCATATAACAGTGCCGTGTCCCAGGCTGCCGCAGCGTCTCGCCTGGGCTCCCCCCCCCCCCCCCCCCCACAACCAGCCCTCCTCTAGACAGGCGCCCTCCAGAGAGCCGGTTATCTGGAGAGAGGAGAGGATGGGGTTAGCCCCGCCGTATTTTTGAAGCTACCCCTCCCCGACCCAGAACTTCCATCACGCAGCGCCGCCTGAATCCTCCGCTGTACCGCGCGGTGCATCGCGAGACCGCCGTGAATCAGGTTATCTGGCAGCTCGGGGCGCGGCTCCGCCCATCCGTTCTGCGTAATGCGTGGGCAGGGGCCGCCGCGCACAGTGCCGCCTTCCTCCCCACTGTACGACTCAGCCGGGTCCGACACCTTTCCGCGATTTATTCGCCTGAACACGGAGACCACGCATTTTTCATCCGACAAGATTGCCCGAACATTAGTTAAAAGTCTTTGTACGAGGCGCGTCCAGAAAGTAAGTTCCGTTTGGTAATAAAATAAAATTGTACACAGATACAGAAGAAATTTTTATTGCACAAAATTCTACTACTCTTAAACTACTTTTCCATATAACTGCCGAAATTCAGCAGGCATTTGTCATAGCGTGGCACCAGGTTTTGTATACCTTCTTCATAGAAATCTGCCGGCAGCAGTGGCCGAGGGGACTGAGGCGCTCCAGTCACGATCTGCACGGCCACTAAGGTCGGGGATTCGAATCCCCCCTCGGGCATGGATATTTTTGCCGTCCTTAGTCTTAGTAAGTTCATAAGTAGTTTGTAAGTTTAGGGACTGATGACCCTGTAGTGAAGTCCCATAGACTATACAAACATTTGAACATAGAAATCTGCCGCCTGTGTCTTCAACCATTTGGAAACAGTTTCTTTCAGCTCGTCGTCATTGGTGAAGACCACCAAGGAAAGACTTGAGATGTAAGAATAGATGAAAGTCGCTAGGAGCGAGGTCAGGGCTGTACGGAGGATGGTCAAACACGTCCCAGCCAAGTCCCTGTAGGAGGTTTATCGTCACATTTGCAGTGTGTGGTCGTCCGTTGTTGTGAAGCAAAATAACACCTTCTGACAGCAGTCCCTGGCGCTTATTCTGAATTGCACGGCGCAATTTCCGAAGTGCCTCGCAATAAGCATCTGCTTTGCTTGTTTGACCACGCGGTAAGAAGTAAATGAGTAGGATGCCTTTCCAGTCCCAGAACACTGTTGACATCATTTTCCAAGGTGTCATGATTTGCTTCGGCTTTACCTTTGGTGGGGATGAAGTGTGCATCCATTCTATTGATTGCCGCTTACTGTCAGGGGTGTCGTAAGAAACCCACATTTCATTTACTGTCACTATCCGTCTCAGAAACGGGTCAAAAACTCAAGTGCACTACCCATCCGTTGTGTTTTGTGTTGGTCAGTGAGAATCTTTGGTACCCAACGTGAGCAAAATTTACGGAACTTCAGTTGTTTGGTAACAATTTCATGCAACAGTGATCGTAAAAATTTGGGGTAAGTCCATAGCGAGAGCACTAATTGTAAACCTACGGTTTTCCTGGATCTTGTCATCAATCGCGTGAAGCAGTTCTTCTGTAACCAAAGGTGGACGCCCACTTCGTTCTTCATGGTGCACATCACTACGCCCGCCATTGAACTGTCGGACCCATCTTCTCACCATCGAATCACTCATCGCATTTGGTCCGTAAACATCGCAAATTTGCCGATAAATTTCACTTGGTTTCACTTTCCTCGCATTCAGAAACCGAATCAACAACCTGATTTCACAGACGGGGGATTTTCAATCAACGCCGACATTTCAAACAAGCACAACAAAGCGTACGTACCATCAGGGCGTGTGTGGAGGAGAATTTGCGTACATGCTACAAAGATCGTAGCATCTATATCTATTCAGATAGCTAGGCAGCCCTGAAATCACTGGCAGCTCCTGCAACAAGGTCTAAAATTGTTGCAGAATGTCACAGGGTTCAAGTGGAGCTAGGGGAAAGCAATAGACTAAACCTATTTTGGGTCCCTGGCCACTCGGGGATCAGTGGCAACGAACATGCCGACAGATTTTACATCTACATCTACATACATACTCCGCAATTCACCGTAAGGTGCGTGGCGGAGGGTACACTGTACCACTACTAGGCATTTCCTTTCCTATTCCACTCCCAAATTGAACGAGGAAAAAAGAATGCCTATATGCCTCCGTACGAGCCCTAATTTCTTTGTGATCTTTACGCGAAATGTAAGTAGGCGGCAGCAAGATCGTACTACACTCAGCTTCATATTCCGGCCCTCTAAATTTACTTAACAGAAATACACGAAAAGAACGTCGTCTTTCTTCCAGCGATCCCCAATTGAGTTGCCGGAGCATTTCCGTGACACTCGCGCATTGGTCGAACCTACCGGTAACAAATCTAGCTGCTCGCCTCTGAACCGCCTCTAAGTCTTCCTTCAAACAGATCTGCTGCGGGTCCCAAATACTTGAGCAATACTCAAGACGTGGTCGTACAAGCGTTTTATACGCGGTCTCCTTTACAGGCGAAGTACATCTTCCCAAAATTTTCCCAATAAACCGAAGTCGGCTGTCTGCCTTACTCACAACTGTCCTTACATGCTCGTTCCATTTCATATCGCTCTGCAATGTTACGCCTAGATATTTGAACGACGTGACCGCATCAAGAAGCTCCCTACTGATGCTGTATTCGAACAGTATAGGATTGTTTTCTCTGCTCATGCGCATCACCTTACATTTTTCTACATTGAGAGCTAGCTGCCATTCTTCGCACCAACTAGAAATTTTGTGTAAGTCTACCTGTATGCTATTACAGTCAGTTACAGACGACACCCTCCCATACACCACAGCATCATCAGCAAACAGCCGCAAATTACAACTTACTCTGTCGATCAGATCATTTATATAGATAGATTAGCCAGGGTGGGGGCAGAGACTCCATTTATTGGACCGGAACCTGTCCTGACAATCACCAAGGCAATGATCAGATTGGAGCTACGTAACTGCCTCAGAAGACAGCACGTAGAATATTGGACCAAAGTCTATCAACAAAAACATGGCAAGGTAATGATGCCAAAGCCATGTTTTAAAAGAAGCTCTGCAATCCTGGGTCTGAACAGCTGAGAGATTAGACTCATGGTTGGATTGCTGACAGGCCATGGGAATTTCAAAAAACACTTAAATACAATGGGAGTAACAGAAGAGGACCCTAAATGTAGGATCTGTGATGACGGTGATGAAACTGCAACATCTCATCTTCGAATGCATTGCATTGGAGAGTAAAAGGCACAGAACATTTGGGACAACCAGACCCGACAAAAATGTGTCTAATAAAGAACTGGTAAAGGGACTCCTTGCACTGTTCAAGGGCAATGGTTAGCATTACTAGATATACAGGGAACGATACCGCACAATAAACTTAGTTTCGGTGCGGGCAGTGGCGGGTTACCAAGACTGTTTTGGCTTCCCTGGAAAAATCAATCAATCAAAGTGTACGTAACTGACAGCGATCTCCAAATGGCGCACGTTCTTCTCCTTGATACACATCGTCTACAGCGCATGTGCGGAACTGCAATCGCAGCGCTGCAGCGGAGATAAATTGAAACGGAACTTACTTTCTGGACGCGCCTCGTATATAAAGCCGTGTGTCAGAGTTTCCGACAAAAGGATCAGGGAAGAAACAAAAATGTCACATAAGCAGTTTGGGTTCATGCCAGGCAGAGGAACGATGGCTGCAGCTTTTATCTTGACACACACACACACTCACTCCGCCCCATACAGACCGCGAGGGCCCAAAGGGTACTGACCGGCCGCCGTGTCATCCTCTGCCCGGAAGCGTCACTGGATGCGGTATGGAGGGGGGCGTGTTCAGCGTCCCGCATTCCCGCATTTCCAGAGCGGAGCCGCTACTTCTCCATAAAGTAGCTCCTCAGTTTGGCCTCACAAGGTAGCTGAGTGCACTTTACTTGCCAATAGCGCTCGGCAAACACGGACGGTAACCCATCCAAGTGCTAGCCAAGCCCGACTGCGCTTCTGTGATCTGACGGGAACCGGTGTATCCACTGCGGCACGGCCGTTTTTTCCTGAGACAGCTGATGAAAAAGTATCAGGAGCGACAAAGAGACCTCCTTAGACCTGTAGAAGGCGTTTGATACAGCAACGAGAGATGCTCTGTGGACAAGCCTGAGAGCGAGGAGTGTGCCAGAAAAGTATGTTCGACTGGTCAAAGACATGTATGCCTGCACAAAAGTAAGATCTAGTGTCGGAGTCACTCAGAAGTTCGGTACCATGGTTGGACTGAATCAGGCGTCAGCACTAAGTCCATACCTACATCTACATGGGATATTCTGTAATTAACATTTAACTGCCTGGCAGAGGGTTCGTCGAACCACATTTGTAGTATTTATCTCCCATTCCATTCTCGAATAGCGCGTGGGAAGAAAGAACACCTAAATCTCTCCGTTCGTGCTCTGATAATTCGTATTTTGTTCTGATGATCATTTCTACCTATGTAAGTGGGAGTCAGCAATATATTTTCGCATTCGGAGGAGAATGTTGGCGATTGTAGTTTCGTAAGTAGCCCACGTCGCATCGATAAGCGCCGTTGTTGTAATGATTTCCGTCCCAGATACTGTATCATTTCCGTAATGCTGCCTCTCCTGTATCGTGAAAATCCAAAACGAGCTGCCCTTCTTTGGACTCTTTCGATGTTCTCCAGCAAACCCAACTGTTCAATATAATGACGGGTGTGTTGATGGAAGGACTGCAAGACTTGGCTTTATGATCGGCTAATTTTGCAGATTATGGAGGAGAGCAAACAGAAGGTAGAAACAACATTGGAGTGATGAAGGAAGGAAATGAAAAATGGAGGATTTAGAGTTAATAGGAAGAAGACGGAATACCTGTGGCTTGGTGAAGATCGAAGGGATGGAAAAATTATGTTGTTGAATGATCAGTTGGAGAGAGTTAGAGAATTCAAGTACCTGGGTTCCTATGTAACCAGTAAAAGAGATTTAGATGAAGTGGTAAGCCACAGGATCCAGGCTGAATGGACGCACTGGAAAAGTGTGTCAAGTTTGCTCTGCGACAAAAGAATAAACCAAAGACAAAACGAATTTTTTTTAATAGGCGGTGAAACGAGCTATGTTGTATGGTAGTGAGATCTGGCCGTTAAAGAAAGTGCAGGAGAAGAAATTAAAAGTGGCTGACATGCGTATGCTCAGGTGGACGATGGAGAAAACGAGGATGGACAAAATAAGAAATGATCTTATTAAAGAACAGATAAGTGTACTGGAGGCATCGAAAAAATCCCAAGAACGAAGACTACAATGGTACGGGTACGTGATGATAGGGATGATGGACACCTGTTACAGAGAACAGTGGAGTTACGAGAAGAAGAGGCAGACCAAACTGAAGACCTGAGGGAGAAGGCACTGTGCCGGGTCGACGCGTGGGACCGAGAGAAGGGGGAAGGCAAAATCAGGAACAGCGACAAGCTGAAGAAGAAGTCCTGGCGTCTTTGTGTTTCTGTGTTTGTACTGCAAAAAAGTCTAGTTTTGTTCCAGTCTTTATGAAATGAATGACCTTCAAACCATGACGGTAGCCGTAAGTTTATGGATCACGTACAACACATAGTTAATGAGATATGACGTCATAAACAATGAGGTGCCAGAAAAACGGCTGCATCGCGCCACAATGCTGCACATTTCTTCCTAAACCACTGGACCAATTTCAACCAAATTTGGTACGCATATTGCTTTCCGTTAGGCAACAATTTTAGTGGCGGTTGAAATTTCATCATTTTGATGTGGTTGCCAGCGACAAAATGTATAGTAAACGTTTTAAATGCTTTGTTGCTAGTCGCCAAGTTCGTTCATTATCAAACAGCTTACCAAAGACGTCTCTTCGCATCATGTTGACTTTATGGCAACTCTTATTGTTTATGACGCTATATCTCCTTAAACATGCGTTGTATGTGGTTCTTATCAGTACTAAGCCGCGACGGAGCGGCCGAGCGCATTGAGGCGCTATGCTGCGATGCGCGAGGACGTTCGCCGTCGGGGGTTCGAATCCCCCGTCAGGCATTGATGTCTTTAGTATAAGGTAGTTCATTAGTATTTTGTAAGTGTAGGGACTGATGACCTCGCAGTTAAGTCCCTTAAGCTTAACAAAGATTTGAACATTTTGCTTCGAAGTCGCATACTAATTCACACCATGCCTCGCGACCACACAAGAAGTTTTAATGTCCTAACGCAAACCGTCCAGAATTTATGACGATTCAATTTCGTATAGATCAATAATTTTCTCCATTTATTTGTTTCTACAATTTAATTCTTGGTCAGTAGTGTTAGAAAGAATAGCAGGAGATGGCAGCGGTTCTTGTAGAGAGGAGTAGGCTTTTGACAATGAGAATCCGTGTTCAGGCTGCTGCTTGAGGTCGTGGCAATAGCGGACAATCTGGCTTAGCATTGTTAGTTACTTTTTGTCCGCAGTGCTGTATTATAGTGTAGATATTTAGGTTATCCGACTATGCAACGTATTAATAATAGATTTTATTGCCATATGCATTACGCATTTATTTGGAAGTCATCATCAGTGGCCTGTAATATATACATGATTATGTTTTACAATATTTAGTATTTACGTTTCTTAGTGTTTTGGGTTATAAACAGTTCTGGAGCGTTATTTAAGTATAGTTACTGATATTTGGATGCTATTACTTACAATATTTCGTTGATACTGTTTTGTGCTGATTTGTGACTTCCGGTAGTTTTGCTTCAATTATGTTCCTTTTGCGTTTTTCGCACTTCACAGCTAGCGCGCTGGCCGTGGTGGCCGAGGGGACTGAGGCGCTCCGTGCACGGCCACTACGGTTGGGTTTCGAATCCCCTCTCGGGCATGGATATTTGTGCCGTCCTTAGTCTTAGATAGTTTGTAAGTAGTTCGTAAGTTTAGGGACTGATGACCCCGTAGTTAAGTCCCATAAGCTAGACAAACATTTGAAACATTTTGAAACAGATAGCGCCATTAGGCACATGCCATTTTGTTTGTGTTGTGTTTTTGTTTTGATTGGTGTTGCCAACTATTGAATGTGTGTTCGTAATATCTTTGCTTTATGTCAGTGTGTGCGTGTGTCTGCCTGTCTCTCTTTTTATCTCTCTGTCTCTCACTCTGTCTGTCTCTCTCTCTCTCTCTCTCTCTCTCTCTCTCTCTCTCCCCCCTTCCCTTCAGGAGTCATTAAATAAGTAAATCAATTAATACATCAGTAACTGGTGCAGTTCTCTATGGAATTACATCGAAAATACACACACACACACACACACACACACACACACACTCAGCCGGCCGCGGTTGCCGAGGTGACTGAGGCGCTCCAGTTATGGTCAGCACGGCCACTACGGTCGAGGGCTCGAATCCCCCTCGGGCATGGATATTTGTGCCGTCCTAGTTCCTAAGTAGTTCATAAGTAGTTTGTAAGTTTAGGGACTGATGACCCCGTAGTTAAGTCCCATAAGCTTAACAAACATTTGAACATACACACACACACACACACACACACACACTGATATAAAGCAAAGGTATTACAAACACACATTCAACAGTTGGCATCACCAACCAAAACAAAAAGTCAACACAAACAAAATGGTATGTGACTAGTGCTGCTAGCTGTGAAGTGCTGAAAAACAAAAACGTAAAAGGAACTTAATTGTAGCAAAACTACCGAAAGTCACCAATTAGCACGACATGTAAAGCAGTATCCACGAATTATTGTAAGTAATATCATCTCAATATCAGTAACTATACTTAAATAACATAAAACACTAAGGAACGTAAATACGAAATATTATAAAACATGAAAATGAGTGTATGGCTTTCTTGGCCGGGAGATCCGTTGCGGGATTGTTCGGCCGCCTTTGTGTAGGCCTAAGTCTTTTTATTTGACGCCGCGTGGGCGACTTACGTGCCAATGATGATGATGACGATGATGATGATTAGGACAACACACAACACCCAGTCCCCTGGCGGGAATCGAACCCGGCCTCCTGCATAGTAGTCAGCTACGCCACCGCTGACTACTATGCCGGACATTATAAAACATAATCATGTATATATTACAGGCCACCTGACGACTTCCAAACAAAGGCGTAATGCATATGGGAAAAAGATCTATTATTAATCCGTTGCATAGTCGAATAACTTACATATCTACACTATAATCTGGCTTAGGTTTTTAATAAGTGGTAGGTACGTATGGTCCCGTTTTCTCTCAGAGTAATGTATTTGGTCGATTTCTTATGTGCAATTTCAAAGTATGGCCTACTTTTAAGCCAAAACTGGAGACCGCACCCCAAAGCATTCCTGTCTGGGACGCCTGCGTCGGGCCAAATAAATTGCAGATATCCGGTGGATCTCGCCCAAATGAGCCGGGGGCACGACTTCTAGTTGTTCTATCTGGCTGGCACTGAGGGAGCTTATCACACCAGGGGAGGGCGGGTAACGAGGGGTGGGGCGGGAAGCACTAAAATACGACCAGCCGACCTTAATTAAACTGTAGGGGTGGGGGGTTGAGATTACCGAGGGTGGCGAAAGGCGGCGACTCCCAGGGGCCGGAGCGGTCTCACGTGCAGATGAGACCAGAATAGGACAGGCAGCGCCGAGGGTAGGCTTCTCAGGCGTCTTGAGTTACAGTTTCACTCGTGTCGAATTCTTGTTCCCTGTCTGTAGCGCTGGCGGCAATCTCTGGGAAATGGTAAGGTGCGGGAAGTTTACTGGCTCTGAAATATCATCGAAAGGATCGCTGGCCATTCAGTTATAATTTGCACAAATCAAAAAATAAATAAATAAATAAAAATAAAAGATAAATAAAATAAAATTTAAATCAAATTAAATCTATATCTATAAATGTGAATGTCTGTTCGGTGTACGTTTATCACGTCTGAACCACAAGACATAAAGAGCTACAAATTTGTACAGCTATAAACGTCTACCCTGGGAAGGCTTTAGGCACGGTTTTATGGCGATCGGATAGCTATTTATCTGTTGTTGTTGTTGTTGTTGTGGTCTTCAGTCCGGAGACTGGTTTGATGCAGCTCTTCACAATACCCTATCCTGAGCAGGCCTCTTCATCTCCACATAAGAACGGCAACCTACATCTGTCTGAATCTGCTTGCTGTATCCATCTCTCGGACTTCCTCTGCGGTTTTTACCCTACACACTTCCCTCCAAATTCACAATTCCTTGATGTCTAATCTATCCCTTCTTTTAGTCAAGGTATGCCAGAAATTTCTTTTCTTCCCAATTCTGTTCAGTACCTCCTCATTAGTTATGCGATCCACCCAGCTAATCTTCAGCATTCTTCTGTAGCACCACATTTCAAAAGCCTCTATCCTCTTTCTGTCCACACTGTTTATCGTCCATGTTTCACTCCCTTACAAGGCAACACTCCATACGAATGCCTTCAGAAAGGACTTCCTTATGCTTAAATCAATATTCGCTGGTAACAAATTTCTCTTTTTCAAGAATGCCTTTCTACCATTCCCATTGCCATTCTGCATTTTATATCCTCTGTACTGCGACCATTATTTTACTGCCCAAGTAACAAAACTCATCTACCTTCTTTATTGTTTTGTTACCTAATCTAATTCCTTCAGCATCACCTGATTTTCTTCCACTGCACTCCATCACCCTAGTTTTACTCTTGTTAATGTTCATCTTATATGCACCTTTCAGCACACTGTCCATTCCGTTCAATTGCTCTTCCAGGTCCTTTGCTGTATCTGAAAGAATTACTATGTCATCGACAAAACGCAATGTTTTTAATTCTTCCCCCTGAACTTTAATTCCTTCTTCAAATTTCTCCTTGCTTGGTAGAAATAAATACTCGTTATGTACAATTTTTCACTTCTTCTTTAATTTGTATCAAACATCTTCTCCACCAAAACATTGCAGCTTCAATACATATACAAAGCATCAGAACTTCGCTGGTAGTACTTCCATTTCAAGGCGCAGACTAACATAGATTCCAGTGCACTTTGTAAAAGCCAAAACTCGAACTCCCCTACGCAAGGCGGTGAGGCAAATATATAACATTGACAATAATGGCATTACATTACTCATTGTTCATAACAATTGAATATACTAATTTACAATTGCCGAACACAACAGTAAAATATGTCACGTACACGAAAATAATCACAATATAAAATGAAAACTATACACATAATAGTTTTAGATCGTACCTATCTTTTTAAGTTTTAATCACGCTACTTTTTGTTTGACAACAAACCAAAATCTTAAATGTTAATTAGTTAGTTAACGAGTAAATCATACATGTTCCTAACATATATTGAACTATCAATTATCTTGGCAATTCTCAAAATAAGTTCAAAATCTCACGTCAGTCAATAATACAGAGAATTATAATATTCAAATCTCGACTATTACATTAATTACACAATTAGCTGGTCTACACAACTTGTTTATGAGCCTAACATATATAGAATGCTATTTATTTTCATTTCTCTTTGTTTTTCAAAAAGGTTTTACAATTCGCCTGTTTAAGTCTTTAAATAAGATACAATGACGAAACTATCGTTTATAGAACTGTCTGGAAAGAAATTATATGAATCTCTTGATTAATGAAATCGATCACTTGTTTTAATTACAGTATCACCGAGACACTGTCCTACACTGATTCCTAGGCTGGCTATTTCGTTTTTAACTAACTTCACACGCAACATGTATCACTATTGAACCACACGATTCCGGGTCCGACGCAAACGGTAGCGTACGGTAACATTGAGATGAGTGGACCAGGCAGACGGTTTCGTACGATAACATTGAGATAAGAGGACCTGCAGTATCGTCACAATGGGCATCTGTACCTGTACACGCCATCCAAGCTCTGTTTGACTCAATGTCCAGGCGTATCAAGGCCGTTATTACGACCGGAGGTGGTCGTTCTGGGTACTGATTTCTCGGGATCTATGCACCCAAACTGCGTGAAAATGTAATCACATGTCAGTTCTAGGTATAATATATTTGTCCAGTGAATACCCGTTTATCATCTCCATCACTTCTTAGTGCTGCAATTTTAATGGCCAGTAGTGCAATATAATACTGTAATAGTGGAAGTTCTACAGAAAATTTGCATAAAGGAATGTAAAAGAAGGAGACACGTCAGCAACACTTCCGCGCGGATGATGAATGGTGATGGTAATGAGGCACAGGTCTGGCGCGCTGCTGCCGTTAAGAAAGTCTGCAGAGGAGGCGCATTTTCTCGCAGAGCAGAGGTCGGCGGAGATTAATGGAGGATCTGGCCGGCAATAACCGAGCCCCGCGGGGAGCGGCCGCGCGTTCTGCCGGGGGACTCCGGAGCGCGAAGAATTCCGGCCCGCCGCGGGGAAACTCCGCGAGGGAAAGTTGGCGGCCCTGCCGCTCACCTGCCAGCCGGAGGGATTGATGGCCGCTTAAGGGCCACAACTTCAGCTTCCCGAGGAGGCAACTCCGCAGATCGCGTTATACCGCCTCGCGCGCTTGTCTCGAGGATCTAGCCACCGCCCGACGCTCAGAGTTCCAGGCTCCCAGAGGGTGTTTCCAAAATGTTCCAATTTTTGTAAATTTATGAGACTTTTTTTCCCAAAATACAAGGCGCATCCAGAAAGTAAGTTCCGTTTCAATTCATCTCCGCTGCAGACGATGTGTATCAAGGAGAAGAACGTGCGCCATTTGGAGATCGCTGTCAGTTACGTACGCTCTGTTGTGCTTGTTTGAAATGTCGGTGTTGATTAAAAATCCCGCCACCTGTGAAATCAGGTCAGTGATTCGGTTTCTGAATGCGAGGAAAGTGTAACCAAGTGAAATTTATCGGCAAATTTGCGATGTTTACGGACCAAATGCGATGAGTGATTCGATGGTGAGAAGATGGGTCCGACAGTTCAATTGCGGGCGTACTGATGTGCACGATGAAGAACGAAGAGGGCGTCCACCTTTGGTTACAGAAGAACTGGTTCACGCGATTGATGACAAGATCCAGGAAAACCGTAGGTTTACAATTAGTGCTCTCGCTCTTATCACTTCACCAATGACGAAGAGCTGAAAGAAACTGTTTCCAACTGGTTGAAGACACAGGCGGCAGATTTCTATGAAGAAGGTATACAAAACCTGGTGCCACGCTATGACAAATACCTGCAAAATTTCGGCAGTTTTGTGAAAAAGTAGTTTAAGAGTTGTAGAATTTTGTGCAATAAAAATTTCTTCTGCATCTGTGTAAAATTTCATTTTATAACCAAACGGAACTTACTTTCTGGACGCGCCTCGTATCCATGTCGAATACGAACAGCAGCTATAGCGTAAATTGGCGGTTTATTTTAGTTAAAAGAAATGCAACCAGCTGCCTTGATGGATGTTTTTTATAACTCCAGAACTAGTTTTCGAGCCACCGCGGGTTCATCTTCAGTGGATACTTTACAGGAACATTTCTTTTGCTAAGTGTAGGCTTACTCCGAAACCGAGCGAGGTGGCGCAGCGGTAACGCACTGGACTAGCATGCGGGAGGATGGTGGTTCAAATCCACCTCCGGCCATCCTGATTTAGGTTTTCTGTGATTTCTCTAAATCATTTTATAGTTTTCAAAATGACAAGCTAAGATCGCACACTAACAATTTATTAAATGACGACCGGTTTCGGTGCACTGTGTCACCATGCAAGGAATAACGTAAAAACATAAAAAAATAACTTACATTTGGGATTAAGAGGTACTTAACCTACTTCGTTAAAAAAATTGGGTATAAAATGACAAGTGCAGCATTGCACTTAGTCACTATATAAAAATATATAAAAACATGATAGCTTACAAAATACTGACAGCTCTGAAGATTCTAGTTTACATTTTGACGCAAGGTGGCGGCACCATAGCTGGTTTCACAGTCAGTTATTGCATAAAAACAAATTGTCACAACTTTAGTCTAAGATATGAAACCCATATTCCATGTATGGGTGACATTACAATTATATACTATTATATACTACAAGTGCCTCTTAATCCCAAATGCATGTTGTTTTTTATGTTTTTACGTTATTTCTTGCATTTCTTTTATATTTTTGAGAGAAGACCAGATTATAACATAAATGTGGCCAGATGGTGGTGACACGGTGCACCGAAACCGGTCGTCATTTAATAAATTGTTAGTGTGCGATCTTGGCTTGTCATTTTGAAAACTGTAAAACGATTAGATCGCCTCCAGACCCGACTATGTCAGGTAATCTTTCCCTAAATCACTCCAGGCAAATGCTGGGATGGTTCCTTTCAAAAGGGCACGGCCGATTTCCTTCCCCATCCTTACCCAAAACTCCGATCGTTAGCTCCGCCTCTAATGACAAAGCTGTCGACGGGACGTTAAACCCTAACCTTCCTTCCTTTCCTTCCTTCCTCACACTGTCGTGGTTGTTTGTTTTTATTGTACATGTAAGAGTAACCAAGTTATGCATTGGGCACTGACGTTTTTATACATTACAGCATGTTTTCCACACTTGGTGCTACACATTTACAAAATAGCAAGATATGCATTGGGCGCTGACGTTCTTTTTTTATACATGACAGTATTTTTGCTATGCTTAGCGTTACACATTTACAAAATATTTTGTAAATGTGTAACGCTAAGTGTAGCAAAAATGGTGTCATGTATAAAAAACGTCAGTGCCCAATGCATAACTTGCTTACACTTACACCTTCAATAAAAAACAGAAACAACCATGACAGCGTAAACCTACACTTAGCAGAATATAAATGTTTCTGTAAAGTATCCATTGAAGATGAACCTGCAGTGGCTAGAAAACTAGTTCTGAATTAATAAAAAACATCCATAAAGGCATTTGGTTGCATTTCTTTCAAGAAAAATAAACCGTTAATCTATGGGACTAAACTGCTTGGTTATTAGTCCCTAGTTTACAAACTACTTAAACTAAGTTAAACTAACCTAAGGTCAGCACATACACCCATGCCCGAAAGGGTAAGGGGGCTTGAACCCCCGACGGCGAACGGTCGCGCGCACCACATCACAGCGCCTCAGTGCGCACGGCTATTCCGCTGCGGCATCGGGTGTTTCCAGAAATAAAATGACATATGGCTCCAATTGTCTCACTTCAGCCAGGGCCACTAGAGGTAGTCCGTTTGCTATGGCCTTTTGAGAGCTGGAAACTTAGTTGCAGATAACGCTTTAACGTTTCATCTGAAACGAAAACTGAGTAAACGGCCTTATATTGGAAAAATTCTCTGCGACTTTGCTCTATTATGTTTCATCAATACCCCGCACCGTTTCACAGATATTTGCAAACAAAATTGCACTTCGACACAGTCTGTACGTCTATTCTGTCTATAACGTGTTGCCACTTTTAACGATCGGTACCAAATTTTTGCCGACGAATTTTTTCCCTGCCAGTTTGCGGTATAACCAGACGTCCCCAGACGGAGGTACTACGCCCTATCTCTGCCATTATGCGCCGGATCGGATAAAATCTGAAGATAAATTTGTTCAGAATTTGATTGTGAAAGTTGGTACACGCGCCTCAAGGTATCATTCGTCATATGGCTCTGCTGTCATATTCTCTGTAAGTCATTTAATGGATGTTTTATATTCAAGGATTATTAGCTTGTGCTCGAAACCGGTATGGTAAAATAAATATATACAAAAAAGAAAGCAGATTAGTCATTACATTCATGTATAACATCATTGCTCAATCAGTTATTGGAGTTTCGAAGAACAATTTGAGGTTGATATTGCATTTATAGATGAATACAGCGAAGGAAAACACCTTTTAGTTCATAGAATATTCAGTTGGTTCTTGGTAGAATATTTGATACATGATCATGAATAAAAACACGACAATGTTGCAATTTTCCACAATATTTATTGCTTAGTACAAACTAGTTTTCGGCTGTTACGCCAACATCAAGTACAAAGATACCTTTGCAACATTGTCCTGTTTTAATTAGCGATCAAAACACCTTTCCATAAAAAAATAAAAAATAAATATTTTAAAAAGTCATGTAGCGTAATTAAGTCAACATTCAGGATCATTGGAAGCGGTTTCGTTATATCCGAAGCCCCCCCCCCCCAAACACACACACATTCATACGAATTCTGTCGTAGTTCAATGATTTCGGAAAGATCTTCTATAGAAAACGCCGAAAAATAAATTTAAAATCGCGCTGGCCTATTTTTCCGCCAATAGTGGTAAATATATCGGACAAAATGGTAATACAAACATATTAAGTAATATAAATTTAAATAAATAAAGATATTATACAGTATTTTATTATTTTTATTTATTTAATTTTCTGTCTTTTATTCAAAAATGTTCAAATGTTTGTCTAAACCCATGGGGCCAAACTTCTGAGGTCATCGATCTCTAGACTTACAAACTACTTAATCTGACTAACTTATGTTAAGGATAACACACACACACACACACACACACACACACACACACACACACTTGCCCGAGGGAGGACTCGAACCTCCATAGCAAAACGCCTAAGTCCGCGCGGCTATTATTTTATTGAATATTATATTATTATTTTTATTTAATCTACTAAGTTTCCCTCTAAACCTCTAGAAGTGTCTTGCTTGATTATCGTCAGCCAGGGATTATTTTTTCATCATTCCGGTTTTCTTCGTGATTTCAGACTCTTGTTCATTTAACTGATCCATACGTAAATAGACTATAGTAATATATATGAAATAATATTTTGAAAGTATCGATTTCCTTTCCTTTGTTGAAAAATAACCATACAACACCGCTCAAAATGACAATATGTTTTATTTCAGCATGATGAACGTTTCCGTCTCACTTATTTCGTTCACATCCCCGTTCGTTGTGTATGTGATGGAAATAATTTCGTCGTAAAAGTTAAAATGTTGAAATAACACAAGTTTTCAATGTGAGTGTCGTGTTGTTGTTACTTTGCAATAAAGAAAAGGAAGTAGATGCTCTGAAAGTACGAAGCTTTAATTGTTAATATTATTTCATATATAACTATTATTATAGGCAATCAGTTAATAAACAAGAATCTGAAAACAACGGAATAAAAAAAAATCCTGGGCTGAGGATTCAAACAGGAAACCTTCAGCTTGCTATACTTTCCTGCAACAGCCATTTTTATTTTTCTTTATTTTTTTTTCTTTCTTTCTTTTTTTTCATTTTAGTATTTTCCTTATTTATTTTTTTCAGCCACTGGATCATTTGGTTCACCGAGCAGACGTTCGTGTATATGACATACCACCGAAAGTTTCGGAGCGTTTCCTCGTGATTGGCCGACCATTTCGCCGTATGGCTGGTACATTGTGACTCTATGGGGTAACCCCACCCCTTAACTTCAAAAATGTTCAAATGTTTGTTAAGCTTATAGGACTTAACTACGGGGTCATCAGTCCCTAAACTTACAAACTACTTATGAACTACTTACAAACTAGGACGCAACAAATATCCATGCCCGAGGGGGGATTCGAACCCCCGACCGTAGTGGCCGTGCTGACCGTGACTGGAGCGCCTCAGTCACCTCGGCCACCGCGGCCGGCCCCCTTAACTTCATTTTCCAGCCATGGCGTACCGCGGTGTCCCCATATTGCATATTGAAATGGGGGTATTAAAATAAATTGAATTAAAATATACAGGGTGTCTCACGAAAGACGCCTGCCAGGCGTCCGCGGATCGCACAGTACGGCTCGCGGCCACCGCCACCGCATCCGCCGGCCACGGCAGCGCCCGATTCTCGGACTCTATTGTGCCGCGGGCGCATACACTGAGTTAAAGTCTAAAAACACATTGCCATCTGAGTAACCCAAGCTTACCTTTATTTACAGTAGCTGTTCAAAATGACGTCCCTCTTTGGAAAGAGCGGCCTGACATCTCTTAAACACATTTGCGAACACTCGACGAATTTCGGCTGCCGAAATCTGGGAAATGACTAGTCGAAACTTTTTTCACGAAACAAATTCTGACAATTATGTGAACAATAACCTGCATCCATTTTTTTTCAAGAACTTTTGCCCAACGATAATCTTACTTTCAAGATTCTGTCCATTCCATTCAATTGCTCTTCCAGATCCTTTGCGGATCCTCTGACAGAATTACTATGTCATCGGCAAACCAAAAAGTTTTTATTTCTTCTCCCTGAACTTTAATTCCCTCTCCAAATTTATCGTCGAATTCCTTCACCGCCTGCTCAATGTACAGATTGAACGACATTGCGGAAAGGCTGCAACCTGTCTTACTCCCTACCCAACCTCTGGGTCCCTTTCATGCCCTTCAACTCTAATAACCGCTGTCTGGTTGAATATGACTCTTCGCTCCCTATATTTTAACCCTGTTACATTCAGAATTTGAAAGAGTTTATTGCAGTCGACATCGTCATAAGCTTTCTCCAAATCTACAAATGCTAAAATCGTAGGTTTGTCCTTCCTTAGTCTACCTTCTAAAATAAATCGTTATGTGAGTATTGCCTCCCGTGTTCCTACATTCCTCCTAAATCCAATCTGATCTTCCCCAAGGTCTACCTCAAAGTTGGATTCTACAAGTTTTCCATTCGTCTATAAGTACTTCGTGTTAGTACTGTAATTTTCACATTTTTCAAATCAAATGTTTGTAAATCTATCGGACCAAACTGCGTGGTCATCAGTCCGTAGCTTACAGACTACTTAAACCTAGGTAAACTAACTTAAGGACAAACGCACACACCCATGCCCCAGGGAGGACTCGGACCTCCACGGGGAGCAACCGCGCGCTCCGAAGTGAGATGCTTTAGACCGCTCGGGTACTCCACCGCGGCTCACATTGTTCTGCACTTGCTTTCTTTGGAATTGGAATTACAATATTCTTCTTTAAGTCTGAGGGTATTTCCACTGTCTCATACATCTGGCTTAACAGGGGGAACAATTTCTTCATGACTGGCTCTCCTAACACCACGCCCATACTATTAAAAAATTGAGGTGCCACACAATCTTACACGCAAATAAAACCATGCGAATCAAACGTCACTTACCTGAATTCTGCAGAGTAGATCTCCTTCCTCTATAAATACCAAGAAGGGAAACACACCCGGCCGTATCTCTTCGGCCCCTGCTGGCTGGAAATAGCCACCCCCTCCTGCTACCAGCGTCCATAATGCAACTAAAAATCAAATTTAAGACGGGCAGTCGCGCACGCGCTCTTAAACTGCTCCCTGGCAGATTTATAGCCGCTGGGAATCCCTTTTCTGTGCGCAGGAAGGCATAAATATGGCGCCGGCCGTGTTACGCCGCCATAAATATTTTACGTGCCGACAGAGCCGGACTAGCACGCCTGCACTCCACGCACGTGCTCCGTGCACAGGGCGAGCAGTTTTTGCTGTGCGTGAATTCGTGACGAGTTCGGTCTCAGTTACAACACGTTCTCGTATTAAGAGAGGTAGTGAATGCTTCTATGTCACGTAGGTGCTCCATCGCAGCATATAAATCCAAACATTGTCAAAAATGTTCAAATGTTTGTTAAGCTTATGGGACTTAACTACGGGGTCATCAGTCCCTAAACTTACAAACTACTTACTAACTACCTTATACTAAGGACGGCACAAATATCCATGCCCGAGGGGGGATTCGAACCCCCGACCGTAGTGCCGTGCAGACCGTGACTGGAGCGCCTCAGTCCCCGCGGCCACCGCGGCCGGCCCAAACATTATCCAAAGCTACGAATATGTACGACTCCTATTTACATATTACTTAGTAGTTCCGAAATATAATCGTGTTAAGCAGGAGTAAAATATAGGGAACGTAAGGTTATTTACAACTTGTACAAAAACCAGACAGCGGTTGTCAGAGTTGAAGGGCATGAAAGGGATGCAGTGGTTGGGGAGGGAGTAAGACATTAAGCAAGGAGAAATTTGGAGAAGAAATTAAAGTTCAGGGTGAAGAATTAAAAACATTGCGTTTTGCCGACGACATAGTAATTCTATCAGAGACAGCAAAGGATCTGGAAGAACAGTTGAACGGAATGGACAGTGTGCTAAAAGGTGCATATAAGATGGACATTAACAACAGCAAAACTAAGGTAATGGAATGCAGTCTAAGAAAATCAGGCGATGGTGAAGGAATTAGATTAGTTAACGATACAACAAAGGAGGTAGATGAGTTTTGTTTCTTGGGCAGTAAAATAACAAATGATGGACGTAGTACAGAGGATATAAAATGCAGAATGACAATAGGTAGAAAAGCGTTCTTGAAAAAGAGAAATTTGCTTACATCGAATATTGATTTAAGCCTAAGGAAGTCCTTTCTAAAGGCATTTGTGTGGAGTGTTGCCTTGTGTGGGAGTGAAACATGGACGATAAACAGTGCGGACAGGAAGAGGATTGAGGCTTTTTAAGTGTGGTGCTATAGAAGAATGCTGAAGATTAGGTGGGTGGATCGCGTAACTAATAAGGAGGTACTGAACAGAATTGGGGAGAAAAGGAATTTCTGGCATACCTTGACTAAAAGAAGGGATCGACTGGTTGGACACATTCTTAGACATCAAGGAATTGTGAATTTAGCGTTGGAGGGAAGTGTGTGGGGTAAAAACCGCAGAGGAAGACCGAGAAATGAATACATTAAGCAGACTCAGACAGATGTAGGTTGCAGTTCTTATGTGAAGTTGAAGAAGCTTGCTCAGGATAGGGTATTGTGGAGAGCTGCATCAAACCAGTCTCCGGACTGAAGACCACAACAACTACTACTATCTGTTAAGCGACAAAAGTATGAGAGTATTGTTAAATTTTGTCTAATTGTCAATAAATTCATATTTATTAACTGTCCAGGAAGAAAAGAATTAAACGGAGATGAATATCTTGTAGACAAAACCTGCTGTTTTTATAAAAACAAAATACACACACATCAAAAATTGTTTTGCATCACCCACCAATCGGATTCTATGCTGTAAACTGACACATTTTCCGATTTACTGACAAACAATTCCCAACAAATCACTTCATTAAAACAGAACTATCAAATGTTTTTCTTGGGATGTGTGTAGCAAACTCATTGAATAAGAAGTTGCATGACCCCTCGGATGAATGCAGGCTTGCACCTTAATTCATCCCATTCTTCAATCCTACGTAACTCCCGTAGATTTCGTGGTTGATCGGGACGTGTTCGCATCCATCTTTTCCATTTATATGACGCATTTTCAACAGGATTCACATCATCGGAAAATGCTGGTCAATCCAGCGGTGTAATGCCAGCACGAATGATATAATCGTTGACGATGCTTCCGCGATGGGTTCAGGATTTCTCATCCATAAACTCATATAAACATCAAAATAGTGATGAAAGGATTTAACGATGGGAGTTGGACGATGTTACTCCTGTGTTACGTAGCCTTGAGTTTCGCCTTGATGGGCGACATTGTTGTCCGAAACCCCCACAAGATACCCGCCAGAACATAAGTGATCCACTACTTTCCCGTCATCGCTGGGCAGTTCCCTCTAATGTGCAGCGTTTATCAGTTTCCCTCCAGTCCCATTATCGACAATCATCTGGTATCAGACATAATTTTTACTATAGTTGATATAATCTATTTTTTTATAGTCACAAACTGCTAATGTTTAAAAAAAATTTACGTTTGTCGCCAACAGTTAAAAAAGTTGTGGTTTTTCTTTAAGTTCTTATCCAATCTTCAGAATCTTGTAGTTGCAATCGCAGTACTAGTGGCAACAAAGACGAGATGGGTTGCAGATACAACTACATTAATCTGAAGAGGATCCAGACCGACTGAAACAAGTATATGTAAATGCAAGCAACTGTTGGCTGATAACAATCTGTTTTTACGTCATCGTACAACTGTCTGTTTGCGTATTGAGCCAAATCACGCACAAGTTGTCACTTATGTAAAATTATTTAAACATTCTATGTCAGCATATGTTTCGGAACGACATTATCCGATACTCGAGTTCTGAAAACGAGTTGTTCGTCATTATCATCCCTATTATCATTATTATGAGTTTGTAACAACAGTATCTAACTTATGCTCATATTTCTGTACCATAACAAATGTTCAAATGTTTGTTAAGCTTATGGGACTTAACTACGGGGTCATCAGTCCCTAAACTTACAAACTACTTATCAACTACCTTATACGAAGAACGGCACAAATATCCATGCCCGAGGGGGGATTCGAACCCCCGACCGTAGTGGCCGTGCAGACCGTGACTGGAGTGCCTCAGTCCCCTCGGCCACCGCGGCCGGCTGTACCATAACAGTTACGAAAAAGCTTGCAAATGATTCATCTTCTACACTAATACCATCATCACGAAGAAGGGTTCTTCGTTACTTCGTCTCAACTAATCGCAATACATTAGCAGGATTGATTAGCAATCACCGCCCCATCCGACGCTTCTCCACACAAATGGCATCACAAAACGCAACTTCGGAGGCACACTGCACCGTCCCTACTGGCGAACCGACAGATCAAAGTGGAATGCGGGATGGCACACGCAGAGGCCTCTAACGGACGACTGCAGAGTTTTGCAGACGCGGGAGTTTCACTAGTGCAGTAATGGATCTTTACATTATCTCTCATACGATTTTGGTGTATATGTGTCTGTTCGAGCCCGAGTACTTTCCTTGTGAGACGTCAACCGCAGTTCTGGATGAAAAGGCTGAGCTGAAGTGCTTCACGGACCACGCCCGTACATGGCAGTAGCTACAGCCGCTGTGAACGTACCGTTCAACAGTGAATCCCAACCCCGCCACTGTGCTTCATCGCGCGCGGCGTGGAGAAGTATTAGGGTGGGCAGGACAAGTTGGGGGAGAAATAGTAGAGTGGATGGGACAAGTTGGGGTGGAGCTGGAGGAGTCGCAAACTGCGGCAGTTGCGGCGTAAACAGGGGGTGGCTTATCTGCCCCAACAGGCGGGGTGGCCGCACCGCAGTGCGTGCGGGAGGGGGAGGGGGCGTGGCAGCCTGCCAGGCGCCGGGGGCGACCGACGAAGTAGCGCCGAAATTCTTCTCTGGGAGGCTCAGCCGCAGGCTACGTCCAATCGTCTACTGCAGTACCTGCCATAAAGTCCGTACTGTCTTTAGAATTACACTGAAGTGTCGTAAGGGCCGTTGTAGGCATGTGTATTCAAACACAGTAAATGTGAATATTATAGGTAACGCAGGGGAAGGAAGAAGGATTAGGAACGGAAGGATTGACAGTGGCTGCATTTAGGCATTGTACAACGGGAAAAATGAGTACAGGGGGCATGTTATCCGGTTCTATATCATTTCCTTTCCTCCTCCATGTTGCCGTGGATGGCGCACAACAGTTCGCGTTTGTTTCGCAATTACAGTGTACGCGAGGGTTTTAGTTACTCCCCAATGCACTGCGTGAAGAGATTCAGGTGTTCACGATCGGAGAGATTCAGGTGTTGATTCTTCCCGCGCGCTATTCGAGAATGGAATGGGAGATAAAATAGTATACAGGTGGTTCCATGAACCCTCTGTCAGGCACTTAAATGTGATTTGCAGAGTATCCCATGTAGTTGTAGATGTAGTAGAAACTTTAAATTTCACCAACCTGACGTCTTCTACAGATGTCCCCACGCAGATGACAGCACGCAGATCGGAGTTCTTGATTGGGGCTGAAATTATTATACTATTGACAGGAACTGATCTAATTACGAAATAATACTTTCTAGTGGGATGCCATCTAGTTTATTGAAAGACTTCAGAAATCCAGCAAACAGCATAATGATATCAACTTGACACAGATTGTTTTAAATGAAATTAAAAATAAAGTCATTTCCCTTGATCTAAGATGCTTAAACAATGTTTTATGACCGCCTACGTATGCATGTTACACCACCGAGTGCGCGTACTGAACTAACATGTTTCTCTACCGAGCGCCTGTTCTGAACTGAAGAGTGGCGGCTCGATGCAAGACTGCCTTCGTTCAGCGATTTGGCGCGCAAACATGGCTGCCGTGCATCGTCCGTCTTATATTAACTATTTTGTTTATGTTTTTAGTAATTGTTAATCTGTTTTACCTACTCAGGGCATAGCTTAGCTTTGAGGGGTTTTTCTAAATTGAGTGTGACATTGCACAAATAATTAGTTTAATAAATATTAACAAAAATATGAATGCGCTTTCGCGCGTGACCGCCAGTGCTACAGCCAATCGGCGTCCAGTGCCTGCCGCTCGGGGACTTCCCTAGAAATCGGGGAGATTTGCCAGTGTTCTTTCCCATGAGAAGCCGACCTATTGTATCACTGTCGTGGTACTCACCAGCTTTTACCATCTATCGCCTAGTGGTCCTAACCAGCTGCACTGAAGCAATACTTCGAACTTATTGTGATGGCTTTAAGCCAGAAATATTACAATTTAAAGCAAACAATGGCGACAAGTGAAAATGTGAGCGGGACCGGGAATCAAACGTGGGTCTTCCGCCTCGGGCCGGCGGTCGCCTCTGCGGTGAAGTAATTGAAGCCAACGCCGTCTTCGCGTCAATATTATATTGGTGTGGTGTCTGTTTTATCGCTGGCATGTGAGGCGTCGCTCTACGAAGCCCGAGGGCGCGAATTTCGCTTCACCCTGTATATTTATGACAACAGTTGGCGTCATATCGGTTACTGCTGCTACAGTGTGAGGTTATCACGGTTTAAGTGAGTCTGAACATGGCGTTACGACAGTCTAACATACACTGTCCGCCGGCCGCGTTGGCCGAGGGGACTAAGGCGCTCCAGCCACGGTCTGCACGGCCACTACGGTCGGGGGTTCGAATCCCCCCTCGGGCATGGATATTTGTGCCGTCCTAGTTCGTAAGTAGTTCATAAGTAGTTTGTAAGTTTAGGGACTGATGACCCCGTAGTTAAGACCCATAGACTATACAAACATTCGAACATTCATACACTGTCCCGACACACTCTGCTGTGAAAGTTGGTACTAACTGACAGTGAGCCAAGCTGTTTGTTAAAGATATGGAGACGAGCCTCGTTGGAGTAGCCGAGTGGTCTAAAGCGCCTTGCTGCGGAGCGCGCGGTTGCCTGCCGTGGAGGTTTAAAATTTATTAACAGTAAAGAAATGTTTATCTTTGTTTAAAAATAATTTTGTAGGTAGATTAAATATCTGAGTTATATTTTTCTCTGAAAGATTTTAAAATCCAAAACATGACATTGTTGGTAATTTTCATTAAGTTACATCAGTTAGAAAATAAACCAGATATTTTATTTTTAATAATTACTTCGAGTTTGTTAAACAGATTACAGTTTATCCCTCCTCACGTTTTTATTAAAAGTGCCATAGATGTTTTCTGTAGTTAGTTTTCCAGTAGTTAGTACAGCAGGAAGCAGTTTGGTGTTGCGCAGATTTATGCAGTAAGTGAAAGTGAGAAAGAATCAGTTTTTGTCAAGCTTACAGTTCAGTATGATTCACAGATTTCAGGGTAGGACAATTCATACAGTGTTCAGTTTAACAATTGTTTGCACTGAGTCACATTGCATTGATAAATATTGTGTTCGTTACATTCCGTTAAAGATTGTTAGTTCAGTCAGAGTTATAGAGCCAGAATTATTAACACAGTGATTTTCATTATCAGCAATTTTCAGACAGTTAATTTTGTTACGACATTTTCATACAGAAACAATTAGAAGTATGTATCCCATTATAATAAACATTACTCAGTCAGATAGGTTTTGTAATACCTTTACATTCACATAGAATACAGTTAAAAATACGCAGTCGGATTAACATAACGTTGTACAAAGGCATTCAGCTAGAAAAAGTTCAAACACACAGCAGACCGAAATTTTGTAAGAGAGAAGGAGAAGCGAGAAACTTTCATACGGAAATTAATGTTAAAACAGTCGAATTTAATTGATTCAGTGATATAAAATACAACTTCGCCATAAGCAAATGATTACGAATATGTCTATATTTTCAGCTGATTCCGTTGAAAATAAGTATGTTATAAACATAACAGAGACATAAATATCTATTATGGCCTGTTCTTACTATGATAGGCAGTTATTTGACGTGTATCATTTCGGTTGGGAGTCTAATGATTCGCACATTTTTCCACGTCCCTCGTCTTTCTTATATGCGAATAATCATTTGAATGTGATTACTTTTGTTTCAAAAGCCAATGTTTTGAAGATTCTTGCCGTTTGTGGTTAGCTGTAGCAACAATTGTGGAATTAAGTTCTTCTTTGTTGGAAAACAGTTTGATTGCTTTTGCCGTTTTATTGTCACGTCTATGAAGTTTTACCTTCAGCAACAGCTATGGTGGCTGATTTGGGACGTCAAATACTGTGTTATTGCATTCTATATACACTCCTGGCCATTAAAATTGCTAGACCACAAAGATAACGTGCTACAGAGGCGAAATTTAACCGACAGGAAGAAGATGCTGTGATATGCAAATGATTAGCTTTTCTGAGCATTCACACAAGGTCGGCGCCGGCGGTGACACCTACAGCTTACTGAGACGAGGAAAGTTTCCAACCAATTTCTCATACACAAACAGCAGTTGATCGGCGTTGCCTGGTGAAACGTTGTTGTGATGCCTCGTGTAAAGAGCAGAAATGCGTACCATCACGATTCCGACTTTGCTAAAGGTCGGATGGTAGCCTATCGCGATTGCGGTTTATCGTATCCGACACTGGTCGCGATCCAATAACTGTTAGCAGAATATGGAATCGGTGGGTTCAGGAGGGCAATACGAAACGCCGTGCTGGATCCCAACGGCCTCGTATCACTAGCAGTCGATATGCCACGCATTTTATCCGCGAGGTTGTAATGGATCGTTCAGCAATGTCATCACATGTCAGTTCTAGTATAATATATTTGTCCAATGAATACCCGTTTATCATCTGCATTTCTTCTTGGTGTAGCAGTTTTAATGGCCAGTAGTGCACGTTTCTTGCTTTTCAATCTCACCGATACTACTGGAGTTTTAGTGAAGAAACTTTATCTTCCTCAGTAGAAATGCGACGTTTTTCTGCTAAAGGGCATATCTCACGGTGGTTCCATTTCTTATTTTTAACAGAAAACGAATATATTTTAGTTTACAAGATAATAGTAAATAAAATTTCATGTCTTAGGAAACTTAATAAAGGAAATGTGGAGCTATTTTTAAGTTATAACCTATTTTTATATTACGACATGTTGTTGTTATGGTCTTCAGTCCGTAGACTGGTTTGATGCAGCTCTCCACCCTACTCTATCCTGAGCAAGCCTTTTCATCTCCTCATAAGAACGGCAACCCACATCCACTTGAATCTGCTTACTGTACGCGTCTCTTGGTCTCCCTCTGCGATTTTTACTCCACACACTTCCCTCCAATGCTAAATTTACGATTCCCCGATGTCTAAGAATGTGTCCTACCAAGCGATCCCTTCTTCTAGTCAGGGTATGCCAAAAATTTCTTTTCTCACCGATTCTGTTCAGTACTTCTTCATTAGTTATGCGATCTACCCACCTAATCTTCAGCATTCTTCTGTAGCACCACATTTCAAAAGCCTCTACTCTTTTCCTGTCCGCATTGCTTATCGTCCATGTTTCACTCCCGTACAAGGCAACACTCCACACAAATGCCTTCAGAAAAGACTTCCTTACCCTTAAATTAATATTCGATGTTAGCAAATTTCTCTTTTTCAAAAATGCTTTTCTTCACATTGCCATTCTGCATTTTATATCCTCTGTACTGCGATCATCGCATGTTATTTTACTACCCAAGTAAGAAAAGTCATCTACCACCTTCATTATTTCGTTACCTAATCTAATTCCTTCAGCATCGCCTGATTTTCTAAGACCGCATTCCATTATTTTTGTTTTGCTCTTGTTAACGTTCATTTTATACACTCTCTTCAACACGCTGTCCATACCATTCAACTGCTCTGTTCACTAAATGAAATAAATCGGATTTTGCAATCAGTTATGGCTACACTGTACTAGGTTTAGATGGAATACCAAAGTGCGGCCAATGCAAGTTTGTGTCTGGCTGGGATTCGAACCCGGGATCTCCTGCTTAATAGCCAGACGCGTTGACGACTCCGCCACCGATGACACACTCCCGCCACTCCCAAATCTCTATTCGCCACGTTGTCTCCTTCCTATTAAAACAGCCTACAGAACAAATAGCCTGTGGTATAGGAAAGGTACTGCGTTGCGAATGGAGATTTGGGTGTGGTGGGAGATGTGCAGGGAAGACTCCACTGCAGTGGGGCTGGTCACTGTGTCCTCGGTGGCGCAGTGGTCAACGCGCTGCCCAGTAAGCAGGAGATCCTGGGTCTGAATTACAGCCGCACACAAATTTACATTCGCCGCACTTTGGTATTCCATCTAAACCTAGTACATAACTGATCGCAAATTGCGATTTATTTCATTCGTTGAACGCTGTAACGTCGTCAAAATATACAATTGTATGATAAATCAGAAAATAACAGCATAGATATTATTTTAAACTTATTTACCAGTTACCAGTTACAGTTTCAATAGATTTCTATTTACAATATTTTCTTACAGTGGTGGCTTCATTATTTCTTATTACTGTAATGGTAGCACTAATGTTACATTTGAAGAAAAATCCATAGATTGAATTTGTAAGATTAAACATATGCGGTTGGAGTAGCATTTGGGAATGGCAAAGGGGGGGGGGGGGTGAGGAGGAGGTATGTGTTATGTGATCCAAGTATCTGGATGTATGTTTTGTTTCCTCAGGCTTAAAGAGTCTTTAAAATTTTTGTGGAAAGAGTTGTTTGCCAGTTTTGTTTGTTCATTTAAGATGGCGTGTGGTGCTTTATTGTTATGGATGAAAAGCATAAGAAAGGGGACTGATGCTGTTATTTTTTGATTTCATTAATCAACACAGTCGCAGGTTTCACACATCCAGAATGGATACAAGTTTAATATAATTGTATGTTCCCTAATGTAATAAGTATACTGAAATCAATATAAACGATACTATTCGCACTCATTCAATCCCGTATTCCATATGTAGCTTGCCGGTCGCTTGGAGCGCTGCGGTCGCAGTGTATAACAAGAACATGTGGGCGTGTCGTGACTGTAAATATTAGACTGTGGTGTTACAACCGGTGCACGAGAGGTGCGACACACAATCACTGAGGTAGTGAGGTGGTGACCATCCCTTACGTCCATTTCACGAGAGCGCCGTGAATGTCGGTAATCTGGAAAAGCATCAAACGTTCTACTTCAATACGGCCGGAAAAAGATTCTTCAAGAACGGGTCCAAAGACAACTGGAGAAAAGCTGCGTCAAACGGGACACGAGTGCAGCCCTTGCACAATTACTTTCAATGCACAATTTTCCTAGCATCAGACAGAGGTCCTACACATGACGTGAAAAAGTATGAAATAGAGCCATAATATTAGATGAACGTCGTGAGAACTTTGTGAGGCTTTAAATCAGCTAGTTTAATCCTTATCATTACATAAATACGTGAACATAAAAACTGAAGTACCTATTTTTAATGTTGATTATGAAAAAAGGCAAATGAATCATAATATCAATCAAAATGGTTTCTGTCAAATATGTCAGAAAAAGAAAAATTGTGTGTACGCAGCGTTAAGAGTCGTTGAAGGAAGTGGGCCTGGACTTTTTCAGATGTAAAGCGGCATTAGAAGACAACCAGGCACGAGGGCCATCTAGCGCTAGAACGGCTGGAACTACGATGTCGATGATATTGTCAGCAGAGGTAATCAACCTATCGCAGTAACGAAATAACGTAAATAACACGAAAATTGAAGTACTATTTCTCAGTTTTAATTGTGCAACGAGGCTAGTGAAACTTGTTTTACCATAGACGTGTAAAAAACCAGTCATGCCTGTTTAGAGACATCGAGAGTGTCACCCCTGCGACTGTGACAGGAGACAGGTAAGTACGTATCCTGGCAGATCACTCCACACAGTCATTCTACACTTCCAGCAGGAGAATGCAGCACCCCACACGTCCAGAATCGCTTCACAGTGACACCAGGAACACTCCTTCCAGTAACCTTCGGGTATGCGGCCGGATCCCGTCGTCATTCTGACACTATATTTCGGCCTGGAAACGTCCGGCCATCTTCAGGTGAGTAGCGAGTACTCAAGAGCCCAGGTGCAGTCGCGGTATTTATAGTGGTTCTTGCGCTTGCCAAAAAGTGCTGGTGTCGTTTTGCGCATGCGTTAGGTGGAGTCATGCGCGCTACAGCCGAGTTGTATGTGCTGCCCTCGGTGGTGGAAGAGCAACAGTCATCTAATCATTGATAATCGATTGATGGCGTCGATTACGCTGTGACTGGATAATATTAATCACAGGATTCCAATTTTTGTCGAGTTGAAGGCCATTGTCACGATTTATAAGACTGTGGCAAGACGAATTTCCACAGATTCTTTAATAACCCCGCGCTAACTGCTGGTGTTTTCAGCACTTTAATACATCGAGTGCATGTAATATCTGACGAAGACAACCTCCACGCTGAATTATTATAACACCTGAATAAGGCATTAAAGATAATGGGTATACTTCTCGCCAAATAAAGAAGGCCATGTACAACCTATAATAACACGAATCAACGCACAGAGGACACTGATGACGACTACAAATCAATTGCTTTCCTTCCTTTTGCCTGAAATGTGTTCTCCAAAATAGGTTGCTTAGGAGAAATAAAATCAAAGTTATCTTCCGTCCACCTTCGAAGAGCTTGGCATTAGTAGGATCCGTCAATGATGATCTGCAACTGAGAAAAGCGGGTGTTTACAAGAATCCTTGTGAGTGTGGCTCTGCATATATCGGCCAGACAATTCAAACTGTACAGGAACGATGTGTAGAACACGAAAGACACACCCGTCTACTTCAACCACCAAAATCAGCGTAGCAGAACAGTGCATTTCCATGGGACACTCAATGGAATATACAGGGTGTTACAAAAAGGTACGGCCAAACTTTCAGGCAACATTCCTCCACACAAAGAAAGAAAATATGTTATGTAGACATGTGTCCGGAAACGCTTAATTTTCATGTTAGAACTCATTTTAGTATTTCTTTTTAAATATAAATTGAAATAATTCGCGCAGACAATTGTCAAAATACCCAATTGTTTTGTTAGTATGTACTGTACTTCAACGATTCACCGCCAGTTGGCCCAATTGAAGGAAGGTAATGTTGATTTCAGTGCTTGTGTTCATGTTCTTCTTCCTAGGCTCACTAGAGCACGTTATCATGATTTCATACGGGATACTCTACCTGTGCTGCTAGAACATGTGCCTTTACAAGTACGACACAATACGTGTTTCATGCACGATGGAGCTCCTGCACATTTCACTCGACGTGTTCGTACGCTTCTCAACAACAGATTCGGTGACCGATGCATTGGTAGAGGCGGAGCAATTCCGATACCTCCACGCTCTCCTGACCTCAACCCTCTTGACTTTCATTTATGGGGACATTTGAAAGCTCTTGTCTACGCAACCCCGGTACCAAATGTAGAGACTCTTCGTGCTCGTATTGTGGTCGGCTGTGATACAATACGCCATTCTTCAGGGCTGCATCAGCGCATCAGGGATTCCATTCGACGGAGGGTGGATGCATGTTTCCTCGCTAACGGAGGACATTTTGAACATTTCCTGTAACTCAGTGTTTGAAGTCACACTGATACGTTCGGTTGCTGTGTGTTTCCATTCCATGATTAATGTGATTTGAAAAGAAGTAATAAAATGAGCTCTAACATGGAAATTAAGCGTTTCCGGACACATGTCCACATATAACATATTTTCTTTCTTTGTGTGTGAGGAATGTTTCCTGAAAGTTTGGCCGTACCTTTTTATAACATCCTGTAGTAAAACAAAAATTTTAACTCGAATCTCCAGTTTCTGGGATTCAGTTATTAAAGAATCGGTGGAAATTCGTCTTGCCGACAATCTCATAAATCGTGACAATGGCCTTCAGCTCGACAAAAATTGGAGTCCTGTGATTAATATTATGCTACCACAGCGTAATCGACGCCAACAATAGATTATCAATGATTAGATGACCGTTGCTCTTCCCCAACTGAGCGCAGCCAACACCACCTAGAAGACAAAGCCTCACAATTGGCGGTGTTACGTCACACTGACCAGGCCGCGGCCGCCAGCTTACTGGCTGCCCGCTATGAGCCTGGGGGCGTGCCACAGCGGACAGCCATTCCGCTGGCGGCCACGGCCTGGTCAGTATGACGTACACCGCCAATTGTGAGGCTTTGTCTTCTAGGTGGTGTTGGCGCAGCACATACAATTCGGTTGTATCGCGCATGACACCACCTAACGCATACGCAAAACGACACGAGCGCTTTTGGCACGCGCAAGAACCACTATAAATACCGCGACTGCACCTGGGCTCTTCAGTACTTGCTACTCACCTGAAGATGGCCGGACGTTTCCAGGCCGAAATAACGTGTCAGAAGGTCTCAGCACCCGGCCGCACATCAGAAAGTTACCGAATGAAGATATATACTCCGGGAAAACTTCAGAGGTGACACCAGGACCCCCCCCCCCCCCCCTCACCAGGGGGCTCACGGTTCATTCGTGAGTATGTGAGTGGCGAGCACAGGGCTCCGAGCTAATTCCTTCTTTACTTCCCGGACTGCATTTACTTTCCTCCTCCCCTCCTTTCCTACCCTCCCTCCTTCCCCTCCATACCTGGGGACTGATAACCGCAGTAGTTTAGTCCCCCTACACCAACTAAACAACCCAACCCCAATCACACCAGGATCACTCTTCTGAGTAAACAACCCCGCTGGCCAACAACCAGGTGTCGTTTCTGGCGCGTCTTCACATCGTTGGGAGATGAAGGCTGGGTTGAAACGCAGACTGAAAAATTCCGAGGTCCGACCGGTTTTGAACCCGCGACTATTCGGTTTCCAGTCAAGTGCTTCACCCTGAGACCACAAGGTGATCAAGATAGGTAAGACACCCTTTATACAGACGATGTGGTGTGCTTCTTTGGAGCACGCCTCGGTGCTGGCGCCGGGATGACGCAGTAGCGCCCTGGTGGCTTGGCCGCCTCGTGCCTCCCCCCCTCCCCCCCAACCCCCTGGCAGCCGGCCAAATCCCGGCGTCCGCCGCCATAATCCAGCAGCCGGCAGCCGGTCCGCTCCCAGACTTAGGGCTGGCGCCTAGCCTAGCCTCGGGGCCGACACTGCCACTGCTGCAAACTTCCAGCGAGCTTAGGGCTGCCAGCCGCCGCTCGACTTTGCGGAGAACTCTACCGGAGCGCTACACAGATAAACCAAGGAACAGGGAAAACTGGAGAGCACGGGCTAGTACAGGGTGTCCAGAAAAGGGCTCCCTGATGTCAAAATTAAATATCTCGAAAACAAAGATCGATAGCGGAACGCAGTAAACAGTTTGTTTATTGTGAAAGCTGTAAGAAGTTTATACAGCAGTTTGAAATAATAGTTACAAAAGCTGCTAAAAGATGGCGCTGAACGCTGTACAGCTCATATCAGCATACATAAGTGAAATAATCGTATTAAACACTCTTTGCAAACAATCACGTCACAATGTTTTCAAATTGTTCACCATTGGCACTACAGATGAGGCGCAAACGAAGAATGAAATTCGCCATCACATTTCGTAGTGTCTCAACCGAAATGGATTCACATTCCACAGAGATCGCCAATTCAAGCACGACTAGCGTGGCGGGATGCTTCGGGTAGACCATGTCTTTCACTATGCATCACAAAAAGATGTCACATAGAGTCAAATCCGGCGAATATGGAGGCCAATCCATGCCTGTACCAGTAAATCTGGGATATTCCCGAAGTATTCCTCAAGAAAGCGGAACACTTGTTCGTTCCGATGTGGTAGGGCTCCATCTTGCATAAACCATTTAGTACCTGGTCGATCCTCTAACGCTTGCTGTGTGGCGACAAATTGTTCCAAAATTGCAACGTAACGTGCACCAGTGACCGTTTCTCGAATGAAAAAAGGACGAATAATGCCTCTGCTGCATACTGCAGCCCACACAGTAACTTTAGGACAATACAGGGGTTTCGCTTCACACCAATATGGCTTTTCGGAACCCCAAAATCGCCAGTTCTGCCTATTCACGTATCCATTCAGGTGGAAGTGTGCTTCATCTGTAAACCAGATGCAGCCAACATCAAATCCTTCACTATCAATCATTGTAAGCAAATGATTAGCAAAGGCAACTCTTTGTTGCACAGCTCGTACGGGTATGGCCTGGTGCGTTTGAATTTTGAATGGAAACATGTGTAGGCTCTTTCTCAATATTTTCTGCGTGCTGGAACGCTTCAAACCAGTCTCAATTCTACGAACGGATGACATTGGATTTCGCTGAACAATTCCAGAAACTGTGGCGATATTTTCAGGCGTAACTACGGTTTGCTTGCGTCCAATATCAGTTGCCTGTTCGTTGAAATTTTGGGTAGAGCATACGAATGGTTTTCGCATCGGGTCCTTTTGGAACATTAGATCGTGCTTGAAACCTTCGCATTGTTGCTGTAGGACTGTTCTATCCTGTGATACTCTAGCAACCAGAAAAACCATTGCTGAATGGAGTACATGATTTTAATCTCTTCCTTCGGTATGCTAACCTCCTTTCACGTTTCAATAGTGGAACATCGTTCTGGGCTTCGGATCACTATTTATGCTAGGCATTACGTATGGCGAATACAGCGCTATCTGTTAGAATCTTTTGTAACTATTATGTCAAACTGCTGTATAAACTTCTTACAGCTTACATAGCGTTTACTGCATTCCTGTATCGATCTTTGTTTTCGCGATATTTAATTTGGAAATCAGGGAGTCCTTTTCTGGACACCCTGTAGGAACACGTACGATGATTGTAGGTGGAATGGTGCAGCAGGTAATAATGAACAGTGAATAGCTTTAACATTCGGACGCTGTGATACTTTAATCACGTAACGCTGTAACTTTATTAGTAGCAAAATATTATATTAGTTGATGTGTCATGTAAATAACAGCACAAACTTTATAGGGATTATTTTATGCATGTTACCAGCCAAGATCGCGTTTTTATTTTTTAAGATGACTCTTGTGCAACCGTTGCGGAAACGTATATTTTAGCTCTAATGACGTATTCAACTTTACCATCAATGCCTGTATTTCACGTTTGTATTAATCTACATCTACATGGGATACTCTGCAAATCACATTTAAGTGTATGGCATAGGGTTCATCGAACCACTGTTATACTATTTATCTCCCATTCCATTCTCGAATAGCGCGCGGGATGAAAGAACACCTGAATCTCTCAGTTCGAGCTCTGATTTCCCATATTTTATTCTGACGATTTTTTCCACCTATGTAAGTGGAAGTCAACAATATAATTTCTCATTCGGAGAAGAATGTTGACGATTGGAGTTTCGTAAGTAGCGCACGCCGCACTGATAAGCGCCGTTGTTTTAATGATTCCCATTCATTTCCTGTATCATTTCCGTAACGCTGTCTCACCTGTATCGTGACAATACGAAACGAGCTGCTCTTCTTTGGACTCTTTCGATGTCCTCCGTCAAACTCACCTGATAAGGATCCCACACAGGGCAGCAATACTCCATAAAAGGACGGACAAGCGTAGTGCATGCAGTTTCTTTAGTAGTTCTGTTGCATCTTTTAACGTTTCTGCCAATAAAACGCAGTCTCTGGTTCGCCTTTCCCACGACAGTATCTACGTGTTCTTTGCAGTTTAAGTCTGAAGTAATAGTAATTCCTAGGCATTTTGATTCATTTATCTTTTAAACAAAGTTTAACGGATTTCTTTTCGTACTCACGTGACGACTTCACACTCCTCATTATTTAAACTCAATTGCCAATTTTTACTCCCTGGTATCTTATTCAGATCGTTCTGCAGTTGGTTTTGATCTTCATATGATTTTACTAGACGGTAAATGACGGTGTCATCTGCAAACAACCTAAGAGAGCTACTTAGATTTTCACCTAAATCGTTTTATTAAATAAGGAACAGCAGAGGACCAATAACACTATCCTGTGGAACGCCCGATATCACATCTGTTTTAGTAGATGCCTTACCGTCGATTACTACGAACTGTGTCCTCTCTTTGTATAGCCTCCCCCCCCCCCCCCCCAATGCATATCAATTTCACCTTGTATTGTCGACTGCATGCGAGACCCCATGTTGCAGGTCCTGTACGAGCCTTTGTGGATACGGAAAATATTCGACTGCTGCCCTGGCCAGCACATTCTCCAGATCTCTCACCAATTGAAAACGTCTGGTCAATGGTGGCCGAACAACTGGCTCGCCACAATACGCCAGTCACTACTCTTGATGAACTGTCGTATCGTGTAGAAGCTGCACGGGCATCTGTACCGGTAGACACCATTCACGCTCTGTTTGATTCAATGCCCATGCGCATCCAGGCCATTATTACGGCCAGAATGATTATTCTGGTTACTGATTTCTCAGGATCTATGCACCCAAATTGCGTGTAAATGTAATCACATGTCAGTTCTAGTGTAATATATTTGTCCAATGAATAGCCATTTATCATCTGCATTTCTTCTTGGTGTAGCAATTTTAATGACCAGTAGTGTAGTTACTAGACATCTACCTTCATACAGTTCTTGATTGCATTATATTTTCTTTCGTTCAGAATACAGTTATGACGCAGCGAAGTAAAAATATCTTATTTTCCGAATATTAAATTTACTTAACTATACACTGTATCAAATCGGCCTGATATTAAATTAGGTGATATGCTAAATGTTATAATACAGAAAATAAATATACTTATAAATTGTATGCCTTATAATGCGACAGGTGACTACAATACAACTGCGATCTCAATAGTATGGCAGTGAAGACAGGTAATGTATCAAACAGCACAAATATTCTATACTGTAAATGTACATCTTTCGTTGCACATTTCAGTCTTCAAAACTGCATGGTCATTTTCACGCGGTTTTCACACGAATCGTGAGCGAAGTTTCGGTCAACCAACGTATAAGCATGAATACCTCAAAATCTTGTCACGAAAAAAACTAATTATAATGTTATTTTCAGTAACTTTCGTGTCTATTCACTTATTAGAAACTTTTAGCTTAAAGTACTGCTTCACGAATTTATATTGGGTATTCGCAAGTAACTTCAGCGTATTTTCGGACAACATGTAATAAAAATAACATTGCAGGGAGAAAAAAAAAAAAAAAAAAAAGAAAAAGGAAAGTATACTAAATTTATTTATCAACGAATCCTGTGTTCTTGTTAATATCCAGAACTACTAGACAAATTTGTATCGGATTTTCACCGGAAACGTGAGCGTATTGTGTGGTATCTAAAGCAGAGAGGAAGGGAAGGGAAGATACCGTAATTTGAAATTTACTTGTGTGCGATGCTTATAAGTACGCTATTAGCATCGTAGTCCACCAATGAACTAATACATGCCGCTTCCGGGTGCAGTTCCTCCTGGAAAAGGGTCGTCCATTGCTGTTTGGTCGATCTGGGCTCTGCAAATGTTCAAATGTTTGTATAGCTTATGGGACGTAACTACAGGGTCATCAGTCCCTAAACTTACAAACTACTTATGAACTAACTAAGACTAAGGACGGCACAAATATCCATGCCCGTGGGGGGATTCGAACCCCCGACCGTAGTGGTCGTGCAGATCGTAACTTGAGCGCCTCAGTCCCCTCGGCCACCGCGGCCGGCGATCTGGCCTCTGCAAATATACTAGAGTAAATCGACCGTCCAGCGTGTCCTACGGCCACCGTCCTTGATGCCGGGCAGTGTGGAGTTACGTGCTGGGAAGTTTGTCATCTGGTGAAAGTAGTGACCGGCTGAACATCTGGCAAGTTGAGTGTCTCGCTTGGACTTCGATCGCTCAAGGTGCTGCTGTGAGTCTATCCTCTCCTCCTTGAAATGACTGGCGTTGTAGCACGAATCGAATCGTGGAGTTACTGTCTCTACGCGGCGTTATGTTTAGCGTGCAGGAGTGATTTGGATGGTGTGGAACTTGCTCTTTCTTCACATGAAGTGCTATCGACAAGAACACTGTACCCCAGAAGCGAGTTCTAATGAAATTGCGTGCCTCTGCAATATCGCCCCAATTGTGCGACTGGATTCACGATGTCTTGTCAGACAGGACACAGTTCGTAGTAATTGACGGTAAGTCATCGAGTAAAACAGAATTGATATCTGGCCTTCTCCAGTGATGCGTTATGGGTCCCCTACTCTTCTTTGCGTTTATAAACGATTTAGGGAGACAATCTGAGTAGCTCGCTTAGACTGTTCGCGAATAATGCCGTCGTTTATCGGTTTGTGAAGTCAACAGAGGATCAAAAGCAAATGCATAGCGATTTAAACAAAATTTCTACATGGCAATAAACACTAAATAATAAAAAGTGTGAAGTAATACACATGACCACTAAAAGAAATCCGCTGAACTTTACTTACACGATAATTAGTCAAACCTTAAGGTTGTAAATCCTACTAAATACCTAAGAACAACTTAGACTCGAGAGAACACACAGAAAATATTGTGGGGAAGGCGAACCAAAGGTTACGTTTTATTGGCAGAACGCTTCGAAGATGCACCAACTCCATCAAAGATACTGCCTACATCACACTCGTGCGTCCTGCCTGGAGTATTGTTGCCCAGTGTGGGACCCTCACCAGGTGGGACTGACGGAAGACATTGAGAAGATTCAGAGAAGGGCAGCTCCTTTTGTTTTATCACGTTACAGAGGGGGGGGGGTTACGGAAATGTTGCTCAATTTGAGGTGGAAATCATTAAAAGAAAGACATTATTCATTGCGGTGAGATCTTTTTGCGAAATTTCAATCACCGACTTTTACTTCCGAATGTGAAAATATTTTGCTAGCACCCACCTACATACGGAGACATGACCATCCCAATAAAATAAGAGAAATCAGATCGAAAACGGAACGATTTGGGTGTTCTTTCTTCTCGCGCACTATTGTAGAATGGAACGGTAGAGAAAGGTTGTGAATGTGGTTAATGAACCCTCTGCCAGGCACTTAAGCGTGATTTGCAGAGTGTCTATGTAAATGTAGATGTAAAGCCTAATGCTGTTTAATTGGCGAAATAGCCAGTTTCCATTGTGTAATTCAAGCTACCTACAATGCTGAGAGTTCCTTTGTCTGGTTTGTACCCTCTGTTCTCTTGCCTGCTATTCACCGTGCGCTAGTAATCTCAAAATAGTCAATTTGCTCTGTGTTGTTGCCTTATTTGTACCCTCTCGTGTCGTTGATTCTATTCAACACTCGAGAGTAACCTGAGAACGACTAGTTTTCCAGTGATGACAAATCTATTTGTGTGCTGTCAGCCACAGCGCCTTTGAGTTGGGATTGCTCGGACCGTTTGCTCGCAACAGTACTGTGTCAGCGGCGTTGCTGGCTAGTCTGCCAGCACTTGTGATTCCCCCTCCTCCGCTCGTTGCATTTGCGTCCCGGTTTCCACCCGACGCTGCGGAGAACGTTTCCAGCTAGCGGCACTCCCTTGGTTTTGCAGTCTGACCCTGTTTAGAGCCCCACCGCCCCAGACTTAGATTTAAGGGACCACGTGTGGAGTCGCCTGCTGGAAAATGGTTTCTATTTTTTTTTATTTTTTTTTTCAATGCAGCAAAATATCGGGGAGGGCTGCTGGACAGGCATCTAAACTGTTAAACACACCTAATGTACTCATATTCACAGAATATATGACTTCAACTGCGAATGAGTAAAGCTGAAAATATATACCCAGACGGGGTTCGAACCCGGGTCTCCTGTTTTCTAGGCAGTTCTTCTGACCGCTACATCACTGGGAACACAGTGATCACCGCACCTGCAAGGACTACCTAAGCACGCCTCCCGTCAGATACAAATTCCCAGCTTTACCCTGCCCACAGTACTGAAACTCGTTGTCACTATGTACTAATTTCCGTAAGAGTAGCTTGCCCACCCCTCCCGACTAACGAAAGGATAATTGCCTGTCACCTAATGTACATTCTCAACAAAATAAAAATCAAAGATAATACGACTTGTTCAAGGACACTTTCACGGTTGCGACGACCAGACAGCCATACATACCTACAAAACGTACATTAGACCAGTAACAGAATACGCAGCCGCACCCTTAGGAGGCAAACATAAACCCATCGCTGAAAGAATCTACTCAACAGAACGTCGCCTTCTTAGCAGTATCTGGAGACTACCAAGATTCACCCCCAGTGATGAGGTATACCACATCACTGGGACTGAACCCACACTGGCCAAACTAAGAGCACGATACGGACGACACATATACTGACTACAAGGACTAGAGACACCAGAAATCCCACATTCAAGGACCCTCAACCGGCGCGTACAGTGGCACACACTTCCCGACAATTCCCAGATATGGCACCGGTCATGTAACCGATAACTCGACAAGCCCCACTACCACCACACGTGGATCAAGGACACACTGACTAAAATAAAACACCAACATTACCTCTGAACAAGAACATGCACACGCGAAACACACAAAACACTTAAAACACAAAACAAATGCACAAAAAATACCAAATTAAAAGACAACTACTAAAAATTAAAATCGAAAAATTTCAAAAATAAAAAGTAAATGTTTACTTCGTCATTTCAATAATAAACAATACAAAATACAAAAGATACGAAGAAAACCATATCAAAAACCAAATATGTATGCAAATAATGTATATACATGTGATTCTTCAGTTTCTCCCGGCGTATTTGATAATCAAAATATCCACGGGTGTACTGCCGGTCTATTGTGTCCAACGGGCACAATATTTCGGCGATCATAGATGTCGCCATCAGGTCAACTGACGGACTGAGCTCCTGGAAACGCGCCGGAACGCTACGGCTGCTCGAAGGGAACTGGGTCCTAGCCCGGTAGCGGGCGAATTAAATACCCTCGGCCCGCGGAGCGACCCCTCCGCGGTCCGCGCCCCGCGCCGCGGCCGCGCAGTGGAACCGATTGCACCGGCGTCTGAGATGACGTCGGTGTGAGGGCTCTGTCCGCCGTGGTCGTCACTTCGTTACGTTTGCTAGATTTACTCTTAATTAACCCAATCGCTGGTTCCCAAGCTTTGCTAATATTATAGCCAGAGTCACGGTTTATGAGGTCGTCACTTGTGCGAATTTCAATGGCCTCTCTAAAGACGCAGTCCCAGTATCTCGACGTCTGTACCAGAATCCTAGTGCGTTCATACTCCATCGCATGATTCTCCGACAAACAATGTTCAGCGACCGCCGACTTGCTCGGATACATCAATCGTGTGTGCCTCTGTTGTTCATCGCATCCTCGACGGTACGCATAGTCTGTCCAATATATGACTTTCCACACGGAATCTGGTACAAGCCGGCCTTCCTCAAACCGAGATCATCTTTGGCACTCCCCACCAGTGCCCGTTGGACAAAATATACCGGCAGTACACCCGTGGATATTTTGATTAATGTATATACAGATTCTTTCTTCTTTCTCCAATACCTAACCAAAAACTCAGTTTATATGTGAAAAAAAATCTTCTATAAATATGTCCAAATTATCTATTATCGTTAATATATATGAAATTTGTTCTCTTGCACAATGATACAAAATAAAAAATAAAAAGTTAAAAATGAACCTGTTACCTAAAAAGGCTGAAAATGGCAATCAAGCATGAATGAAATGTGCAGAAAAAATAAAATAAAATAAAATAAAACAGTAGGCGCGGCGGAGCGGCTGAGCGCATTGAGGCGCTTTGCTTCGATGTCCGAGGCCGTTCCCCGTCGAGGGTTCGAATCCCCCCCTCGGGCATGGATGCGTGTGTCGTCTTTAGTATAAGGTAGTTTGGAAGTTTAGGGACTGATGACCACGCAATTAAGTCCCATAAGCTCGACAAACAGTTGAACCTTTGAAAAACAGTAACGAATGGCGTTGTGACTGCTCGAAGTGTCTTTTGTTATTCTGTCAATTCATGTTATACATGTACTCTGTAAGAAACATTGAAGTTCATTGCAGAGGGTTCATCGAACCGCTTTCTTGGTGTTTCTCTACAGTTACACTCTCTAATAGCTTGCGGGAAAAAGGAACACCTAAATCTTTTCGTTTTCGATCTGAAAATTGTGCCCGATGTCATTCTCATTTAAATTCAAATTTAAATGTAATCTTATATTCATTTGCCTGATTTTTTATGTGCAGAATATTCTTAAAGCTTTTAATTGTTGGCCTAAAAAACGGCATTACTTAAAATCTTTATCTGCCCCTGTGTCTGAGCTAATGATGCGTTCTTACTTAACTGTCCATTTACGTCCTATAATTGTCTAAATTTTGTAAATTTTCTTAATGTCCAGAAAGGGCTGTTCTTTTGGAACAGATCTTTCGCAGTAACTATCTGAAGTCTTATTTGGAGCCCCTACATATTTGCGTAGTTAAATTGGTTCCGTTTTGAAAAAAAAAAATCAATAGTTTGTTAAAGCGTAAGGGACTTAATTGCGGGGTCATCAGTACCTAATCTTACAAACTACTTATGAACTAACTTACACTAAACACAAATACCCATGCACGAGGGAGGATTGGATTCGAACCTCCGACGCGGAAGGCCGCGAGATGCGTAACGTGGCGCTCCAGACCGCTCGGATACTCCCGCGCGGCGGTACCGTTTTGACTCAGATGATGTACCTACTAGCCAGTATTAGGTACCGAGGCTAGGTATTGATTATTGTGACTACTTTCTGGAAATAACCGTTATTACTTTTGGCGATTTGCTCTGCTAACGGTATACTACGCCTTCCACGTCACTGGCAACGGGTTGTACACAAAACTGGTGACTACTTTGAAGTACAGATAGATGTGCAAACATTGAACGCTTTATAAGGCCGACCTAACGTTTAGGAATTTGGTATGCAGTATGTGTAATTGGTAATATACCGAGATGGTACGTGCAACATCCTACAACTATATTCAAATTCAAAAATAAATTAAACTGGAACGTTTATGTAATTAATATCCTCACTTTAAAGAAAATGTTTTACCCCTACAAGTGGGCCTTGTTAGGAGACTCTGTTCCTAATATGGCCCGTAGCCACATCTAGTTCATATTAAAATTCTGGGGCACGTAAATAGCAGGAAAAGCTGTTGGAATACACTGCAAGAGTTGTAATGTAATTTTAGTTTAGACATAAGTGGAATAAGATGATACATAGAATTTTATATTTTCATTTTTAACGCTTCATACAATACTGTTGGTAGCTTGCTTACTGGTTATTAACTCTTCAGATTATTAAATTTAATCAGCAACCAACATTGTTCTGACAGCAGTAAGTTTCCTTATCGTAAGTTAATAGTAACATAAGTCTAATCATTGCATTTTCTATGATGGGCCTTATGGGGAACAACCCGTTTTAAACGAGTGTGTGTTTATTGTTTAAAAAGAAACGTTTCTTTGTAATGTAATTTTATTTTAGACATAAGTGGAATAAGATGATACATAGAATTTTATATTTTCATTTTTAACGCTTCATACAATACTGTTGGTAGCTTGCTTACTGGTTATTAACTCTTCAGATTATTAAATTTAATCAGCAACCAACATTGTTCTGACAGCAGTAAGTTTCCTTATCGTAAGTTAATAGTAACATAAGTCTAATCATTGCATTTTCTATGATGGGCCTTATGGGGAACAACCCGTTTTAAACGAGTGTGTGTTTATTGTTTAAAAAGAAACGTTTCTTTGGGAAGATTATGCCACTATCATAATTCAGCATAATTTTCTGTACACATATACATATTTACCAGTACAAATGCATCAGGACCGAAGCGATTGCATTAGATGAAACGTACTGTGAGAATAAGAAGCAGCCCTCATTTGTTGAGCACCGTGTCACAATTGAAAGTAAAATGGCCGGCACGAGAGCATGTGCGGAAGTAGTTGTTGCTTTTTTCCACTAGATGTCACAAACTATCATTACCAATGACATTTAGCTCTGTTTTCAAACTTTCTATACTAGAAAATGAGGGTGGGCCTTATTAGGAACCAGGCCTTATTTGGTACATGTTGTTGTGGTCTTCACACCGCAGACTGGTTTGATGCAGCTCTCGACGCTACCCTGTCCTGTGCAAGCCTCTTCATCTGAGAATACGTTCGGCATTCTACATCCTTTTGAATCTGCTTACTGTATTCGTCCCTTGGTCTCCCTCTACGATTTTTACCCCATACACTTCCTTCTAATGCTAAGTTGACAATTCCTTGATGTCTCAGAATATGTCCCACTAAACTATCCCTTCTCTTAGTCAGGATATGCCAGAAACTCCTTTTCTCCCAGATTAGGTTAAGCACCTCCTCGTTAGTTACGTCATCTACCCATCTAATTTTCATCATTCGTCTGAAGCACCACATTTCAAAAGCTTCTATCATTTTTTTTATCTGAACTCCTTATCGTCCACGTTTCACTCCCATACAATGCTACACTCCAGACAAATGCTTTCAGAAAGGACTTCCTAACATTTAAATTAATATTGGAATTTAATAAGTTTCGCTTCTTTAAAAACGCTTTTCTTCCCAAAGCCATTCTGCAGTTCATATCTTCTTTACTTCGGCCACCAGTAGTTATCTTGCTACCCAAATAACAAAATTCATCTACCAATTTTATTGTCCCATTACCCAATCTAATTCCTTCAGCATCGCCTAGTTTTCTGACATTGCATTCCATTACCTTCGATTTACTCTTGTTAATGTCCATCTTATATCTTCCTTTCAAGACACTGTCCATCCCATTTAATTGCTCTTCCAGATCTTTTGCGTTCTCTGACAGAATTACTAAGTCATCGGCAAACCGCAATGTTTCTTTTTTTTTTTTTTTTTAATTTCTTGCCCTCTCCGATTTTCTTCTTCCATTCCTTCACCGTCTGCTCAATGTACAGATTGAATAACATTGGGGAAAGGCTACAACCCTGTCTTAATCCCTCCCCAATCTCTGCGTCCCTTTCTTGCCCTTCGACTCTAATAACCGTTGTCTGGTTTTTGTATAGGTTGAATATAACTTTTCGCTCCCTATCTTCAGAATATGGAAGAGTGTATTCCAGTTGACATTGTCAAAAGCTTTCTCCAAATCGACAAACGCTAAAAACGTAGGTTTCACTACCTTTTATGTACCTTATATATATAAACGTAGGTTTCACTACCTTTTATGTACCATATATATATATATATATATATATATATATATATATATATATATATATATATATATATATATATATAAAGGTACATAAAAGGTAGTGAAACCTACGTTTTTAGCGTATATATATTTTATTTTTGATTGATTAATTATCTGATATTATTTTCATGTACTGTTTTGTGTTGTAACCATAGCCATGACCTGTATTTAGTCCTACATAAGTAGATATTTACAACTACAACAAAATAGAATAACACGAAATACAATAAAATTGAGCAGGATCTTTCGGAAACCACAACGAAATGAGAGAGAACTCGATTTGTTAAGCTTTGCTGCGTATCCACCAGCGCTAGGCAGACCCCTCACTCGGCCACATTGCAGAGTCGGCGCTGCTTTCGCAGAGACAGAAAAGGCGGTTGGCGCTACCGTGCAGCCGTGTCAGATGCGGCTGGAAACCACCTGCTTTTTCCACTGCGTTTACCCTTTTTTGTCCGATCCGGTCGACTGTGTTGGCTTTAATAAACGGCAAAATTTAATTTCATGCAGTGCAATTACTTCCGAAACAGGTAATTAATTATCATTTTCGCGTGCAGCGCTGTTTGAAACAGAACACCACCGAAGGAGGGCGTAGCCGTCGCGTCCCTCATTTGCAGGCTCGCTGGATCAATTACTCTGTCTGTAATTGTACGGCGTGCGCAAAAAAAGAGGAATAATTACCGTAGAAATTTAATTTTTCACGTTAGAATTTCAGTATTTTTGCTGTGGCGCTGTATACATTTCGGCCGAAAATACGCGTAACGAGAAACAGGTAAAAAGCGCAGTGTCGCAGATTTGTCGGTCGCATTTGAACAACGCGAAAAGTCAGCAAATAATTGATTAGGGAAAGTAAACTCTGTAATAGCTGTAGCACACATTTCCGCGAAATGTCACGTTTTTTGTGCTTCAGCCAGGTAATATGAACGTTATTAGTCGGTTGTTATTGGCTTCCTGATGAAAATCAGTCGAACAGTTGCTTTCTGAAAGGCAAACAGGCAGGGAAATATTAAACGAATGCGAAATTAAGCCAATTATGACGATGACTCCCTCCATTTGACGAATTCGAAAGTAAAGTTTCGAGTATCGACATGGTACAAAATCCTGAAAAGTATTGGTCTTATTTAAGTCAGTAAACGAAATTATATATCCACACATTCTGTTGTAAGGTCAGAGATAAAAGCGTTCCATCTGCGGGTTGATTATAGAGATATGTAATCGTATTATACATGTAAAAGCTTTGTTTATTTTTATGAACTAATATTTTAGGTATTTCTTGTTCATTTCATGTATGTTACCTGTTTAATTTGTAATGTTAACTGAATATTTTGACTGTACATATGTAAACTATGCTGTCAAAGATATTATGTATGAATGTAAGCAGCGCGCTCCCCTGCGCCACTATATTGTTGATGCTGAGGCAGTCGGTGAGAGACGGAGTCTGAGTGTGGCTCTCGAGGCGTGCGGACGCTGTCCGCGTGTGTACCTCTGACAAGGGGAGGCCGCCAATTGTGAAATTCAGATTCGATTCATACTGCGCATAATGAAAGCTCATGGCCAGAGGTGTAATTTGAAAGCACCAAGATGCACTTCTCAGCCGTTGTCGAGAAAATCGACCTACGATCTCTACGATTAGAAATATTGTACAGAGGCGTGGCGTAGCGCAAAGCGCTTGGGTTCGTAATCCGAAAAACCGGTTAGTAACAAATAAAATTTGCAGAATATTGCACAATTATCTCGTGTGTTTCACTCAAAATGAAAAATATTTATCCACCGCCACACCCCACCTTATACTGTCACCATACCAAACTCATTTCTCTATAACTACTTCATAGAGGATTTTCGCACTGTAGTTCTTCTTAATTGTAGCAGGCGAAACAAAAAGGCTGGTACCTAAATAAATGACAAAGGGATAGCATAGCAACTGTAATAGCCGAATGGCAACGCACTGTGCCGATTCGATCCTGCATAGAGTAAGACCGCCCCTCCCCTTTCTCTTTCTATCAGCAGTAAACCGTAGGTCTCTAATGATTGGAAGAAAGCATAGTTATTTTCCATTTTCAAGAAGGGTCAGCGAACAGCGGTGCAAAACTACAGGCCAATAAGAAGTGACAAAGTCTTTCATGAGGTATGCGCCCGCTATGATGAACAGAACACGAGACCGTCTGAAAGCAGTAGATACAGGCATCCAGGCAGATGCCTTGTTTATCTACTTCGGAAGGCGTTCGATGCGGTTCCACACTGTTGTCCATTGAAGAAAATACCAGCGTACGGAATACTGGACCGAGAATGTGAATGAATGGAAGAGTTTTTAGCATAAAGGACACGGCATCCACAGTCGACAGACGGAGCCCTCATGCATGAAAGCAATGTCTGCTCTGATCCACGGAAGTGTTGTGGAACCATCACTTTCCTCAATATACAGGGTGTTACAAAAAGGTACGGCCAAACTTTCAGGAAACATTCCTCACGCACAAAGAAAGAAAATATGTTATGTGGACATGTGTCTTGAAACGCTTAATTTCCATGCTAGAGCTCATTTTATTACTTCTCTTAAAATCACATTAATCATGTAATGGAAACACACAGCAACAGAACGTACCAGCGTGACTTCAAACACTTTGTTACAGGAAATGTTCAAAATGTCCTCCGTTAGCGAGGATCACCAAACGACACGCGCAAGAGATCTTTCACGCGTCTAGCAATACTCTGTTTTGTTCTAATAAAACCCCATGTCATACCAAGCATATCTGTCAATTTTTAGCTCTCTACCTACATTATTCCTTGATGTTAATAAATCAAATGTATACTGACTTTTTGATCACCCGGTATATTCCGCTCCTAGCCAATTATTATCATAATTTGATTTGTAACTAAACACCGCAAGGATTGTACACGCTGAAATTATAATTGCTCTGGCGTCACAGATATCACGTCAATTAAAGAACTGCGGTGCATGAACTATGTACCAAAGCAAGAATAAGTAGCGCACAACATTTCCGCGGCAATTTTAAGCCGGCTGCGGTGGCCGGGTGGACTGAGGCGCTTCAGTCACGGTCTGCATGGCCACTACGGTCGGGGGTTCGAATCCCCCCTAGTTCGTAAGTAGTTCATAAGTAGTTTGTAAGTTTAGGGACTGATGACCCCGTAGTTAAGTCCCATAGACTACACAAACATTTTAAAACAAACAGAAATTTTTATGACGAAGAATGTTTTATACTCACAAGGAAAGTACTTAGGCTCGAATAAACATATCTGTATGAACGTTTGGTTACAGTATCACTATGTACACCTCAATGTGCTGGTGGGTGTAGTTTTTATGCAAAACTTTGCAATCATGCTCTAGATAGCACTGTAAAAAATGTTCAAATGTTTGTTAAGCTTATGGGACTTAACTACGGGGTCATCAGTCGCTAAACTTACAAACTACTTACGAACTACCTTATACTAAAGACGGCACAAATATCCATGCCCGAGGGGGGGATTCGAACCCCTGACCGTAGGATAGCACTGTAGATGTAATTGTAGGCGCCATATGTAATGCAGATATCTGAACTATAACTTGTGTAATAATCGTCGTACATGTTCTCTAGCGTACTGTCATCAAAAGCCGTGATGATAGTTGCAACTTTAACGTTTTTCTCGGAAGACTGTTGGTATTTACTGCCACTGCTTCCATTGCCTCTTGCCGCATTTACCGTAGCACTACCGCTTGCAATGGGTTGTTTGTCATTATCATCCCTATCATTATCATTATGTGTTAGTGTTACAACACTAACTTATGCTCATATTTCTGTACCATAACAGATACGATAAAGCATGCGAATGATTCATCTTCTACACTAATACCATCTTCACGAAGATTGGTTCTTCGTAACTTCATCTCAACCAATCGTAATACATTAGCAGGATTGATTATCAATCGCCGCTCCATCTGGCGCTTCACTACACAAATGTCACAAAACGCAACTTCGGAGGCACACTGCACCGTCCCCACTGGCGAACCGACAGGTCAAAGTGCAATGTGGCAAGGCACACGCAGAGGCCTCTAACGGACGACTGCAGAGTTTTGCAGATACGGGAGTGTCACTAGTGCAATAAAGGATCTTTACATTATCTCTCATGCGATTTTGATGTATATGTGTTTTTTCGAGCCCAAGTACTTGTCAGTTTTGTAAAGTGGAAGTTTGAATTCCTGTCAGATCATAAAGGGTTAGGTAGACGTACTGTGACAATGAAATGCAAGCCACATAGGCAGTGGCGGACCAAAGGGGGGGGGGGGAAGGGGGACGGTGGGTGTGGATCGCCCTGGGCCTCCCGTCTTGGGTGGTGGTGGGGGGGGAGGGGGCTCCAAAAAATGGCCACTTTTTTTTTTTTTTTTTTTTTTTTTTTTTTTTTTTTTTTTTTTTTTTTTTTTTTTTTTTTAGTACTATGAGTGGACAGGGGGCCTCATTTCCGTTCGCCGCCGGCCCGGGCATCGGACAGCCTTAGTCCACCAACGCGCGTTAAGTGCCACCTGGGGGCAGTACCGCGGCAGCAGCGCCGCGAAATGGCGGCTCTCATTCCATCTCCCGCCGCCTGCGAGGTTCGGTCAACACCGCCTAGAAGACAAGGCCTGACAACTGGCCGTGCCTACGTCACTCCGAGAGGCAGCGGCTACCAGCTGACGTGGAGGCCCTGAATATAATATGAAGTACCAAATGTATGCGCCACCTCAATTGTTTTAGATTCTGCTGACGGTGGTACTGAGGCATCGAAACAGGTGGTTAAATAAAGCAAACAAAATTATACCTTCCAGAATGGAACTTCACTCTGCAGCGGAGTGTGCGCTGATATGAAACTTCCTGGCAGATTAAAACTGTGTGCCGGAACCGGGACTCGAACCTGGGACCCTTACCTTTCGCCGGCAAGCGCACTACCGGCTGTGCTATCCCGACACGACTCACGATGCCGCCAGTACCTCGCCTCCTACTTTCCAAACTTCACAGAAGCTCTCTTGCAAACACGCAAGACTAGCACTCCTGGAAGAAAGAATATGGTGGAGACATGGCTTAGCCACAGCCTAAGGGATGTTTCCAGAATGAAACTTCACTCTGCAGCGGAGTGTGCGCTGATATGAAACTTCCTGGCAGATTAAAACTGTGTGCCGGAACCGGGACTCGAACCTGGGACCCTTGCCTTTCGCCGGCAAGCGCACTACCGGCTGTGCTATCCCGACACGACTCACCATGCCGCCAGTACCTCGCCTCCTACTTTCCAAACTTCACAGAAGCTCTCTTGCAAACACGCAAGACTAGCACTCCTGGAAGAAAGAATATGGTGGAGACATGGCTTAGCCACAGCCTAAGGGATGTTTCCAGAATGAAACTTCACTCTGCAGCGGAGTGTGCGCTGATATGAAACTTCCTGGCAGATTAAAACTGTGTGCCGGAACCGGGACTCGAATCTGGGACCCTTGCCTTTCGCGGGCAAGCGCACTACCGGCTGTGCTACTCCGACACGACTCACGATGCCGCCTCACAACTTTACTTCCACCAGTACCTCGCCTCCTACTTTCCAAACTTCACAGAAGCTCCCCTGCAAACAAGCAAGACTAGCACTCCTGGAAGAAAGGATATGGTGGACACATGGCTTAGCCACAGCCTAAGGGATGTTTCTAGAATGAAACTTTCACTCTGCAGCGGAGTGTGCGCTGATATGAAACTTCCTGGCAGTTTAAAATTGTGTGCCGGAACCGGGACTCGAACCTGGGACCCTTGCCTTTCGCCGGCAAGCGCACTACCGGCTGTGCTATCCCGACACGACTCACGATGCCGCCAGTACCTCGCCTCCTACTTTCCAAACTTCACAGAAGCTCTCTTGCAAACACGCAAGACTAGCACTCTTGGAAGAAAGAATATGGTGGAGACATGGCATAGCCACAGCCTAAGGGATGTTTCCAGAATGAAACTTCACTCTGCAGCGGAGTGTGCGCTGATATGAAACTTCCTGGCAGATTAAAACTGTGTGCCGGAACCGGGACTCGAACCTTGCCTTTCGCGGGCAAGCGCACTACCGGCTGTGCTACCCCGACACGACTCACGATGCCGCCTCACAACTTTACTTCCACCAGTACCTCGCCTCCTACTTTCCAAACTTCATAGAAGCTCTCCTGCAAACACGCAAGACTAGCACTCCTGGAAGAAAGAATATGGTGGAGACATGGCATAGCCACAGCCTAAGGGACGTTTCCAGAATGAAACTTTCACTCTGCAGCGGAGTGTGCGCTGATATGAAACTTCCTGGCAGATTAAAATTGTGTGCCGGAACCGGGACTCGAACCTGGGATCCTTGCCTTTCGCGAGGAAGCGGGCAGCGGTAGTGCGCTTGCCCGCGAAAGGCAGGTTCGGGTCCCGGTTCCGGTACACAATTCTAATCTGCCAGGAAGTTTCAAAATAATAGCTGTTGGTAAATTATTTCCTACAATTCATCGACCATCCTTTGTCCCCCTATTCCACGTTTGTGTTTGCATACACATGGAAATATAGGTTTCTTTGTTTCTTCGGCGTAATAAATAAACGCCGCCTGTGTGTATGTTAGGTGTGGCCACTATTGTGTGGCTGGGCCATTAGTGCAGGTGCAGGCAGTGAGGTGGCGCGCGGCTGTTAACCAGAGCTGACCGCCGCGCCGGCCACGCCAGCAGCGGTGGTGGAGGGTCCTCCGCAGCTACCAGAGGCCGCCGCAAACACGCCGCCCGCAGAACAAACGCCGGCCGCCTCTCCAGCACGCACTCGCCAGTAATTGTACGCGCACACTTCTGCCACTCCGCAAACACACAATTACCGCTAAACCCACCGCTCCAAAGAAGCGAAGGGTGCGTTTATGCCGCCACCTCGCTGCTCGCCGGCGCGTCTCGGCGATAATGGAGCAAGCGCCCTAACAGGGCGCATTCATGAAGCGTCTCTTCTTTACTGAAATAATATTAATTACAATGCAGGCTTAAAATGTAATAAATAATTAGGACAACGAAGTATTAAAATTCCAAGATAGGAAATATTCATTTATTGTTTGTAAGAAGGCGTTCTATCAACATGATATAATGGAGAAGGTGTTTTAAGTATTTTAACCGTATTGTGTGTGACCTACCATTGGTCAATGTTAAATGTTTTATGATTGACGTACCATTTAAATGTCATGCGCCTTCACAAAACAAAAACATAGGACACAAGTGACCAGATGATAATACCCTAAAGTGTATCGAAACTGGTCGTCAGGAAAAATAAATCAATATTTTGCGATCTTGGCATTTTAATACTTCAAAGTAAAGAGATCGTTGTCCTACCATGCAAAAATTAAAATAATTGGAACATCAATTTTAGCAGCCTTATGGGTAGTGGTGTAATAATGAACAGAACTGGAGGCGCAAGTAGCAGTATAACATTATGGATATTATTATTTACTAGCTGCAGACCCGTCGTGTCGCGGGTACTTATTTATTCCAGTCTAACGTTAGTCCATCTCCTATTTTCTCTCTCTGTCTACCTATTCTTTCCTTCTCTCTCTGTTAACCTAACCCAGAGGAAGACAACTGTAAGGCTGGTCGCAGTGGACGAGCGGTCTGCGGCGCGCCAGTCACTTTCTGCACGCCCACTATGGCCGGGGATTCAAATCCCCCCTCGGACATGGATATTTGTGCCAGTTTTAGTATAAGGTAGTCCATAAGTAGATTGTAAGTTTAGGGACTGATGACCCCGTAGTTGTTAATCCCCATAAAAAAATTAAAAAAAATATAAAACTTTAGTCGGTGTGACGTGTGAGCAGGAAAAGCAAGCCTGTCAATCCGTGTTCGGCGAGAAAGACAGGCCTCAGCACACCGATCATGCCAAGTAAGCAAGGGATTTCCGAGCCGTCGCGATCGCTAGCCGATTGGCCGGCCTCTGGGGCACACCCCACTGCGTCATAGCGGACAGACCGAGGCCGACGAGAGAGACAGGCCGCGGCGCGCACGTCATATCACGTGATCAAGTGAGGCCTGAGCCGGCGCGATCGCTAGCGGATTGGCAGGTCGGTATAAGACAGTGGGCTGGGCCCCAGCTGCCGGCCAATCCACTAGCGTTCGCGACGGCTCAGGCCTCATTTGATCACGTGATATGAAGTGCGCGCCGCGGCCTGTGTCTCTCGTCGGCCACGGGCCAGACACTGAGCTAGCGATCGCGCCGGCTCGCAACTACCTTGCTTACGTCGCACAACGTTTGCGCTAGGGCCTGTATTTCCCGTTGGCCGCATGTCAATCACTATGACGTTAGGCGAGAGCTGTGTTCGCGATGTTGCCCAGGTAAACGGGGCCGTGTGTGCGGAGCTGGAGGGCTCAGTCACCATTAGAGTACAAGAAAACGGAGCAATAGGTTTTCCTGTTTGTATGGGACAATCTGATTCTTTTCTTGGAATACGGTGAAGCTGGAAAGTGTTTGGTGTGTAACAGAGAAGTACAAAGTATGAAAAAGTAATTAACAGCGTCATTATTTCTCTCGCCGCGCAAATGAGATGCGAAATATGAAGAAGAAGAAGAAGAAGAAGAAAAAGAAAGAGACGCCTTAATATCTGAATTAAAGAAACGTACTGATACGGATACTGAACTGTTTTCGAAGCTATCGCAAGTGCGTGCTACTGATCTTACTTCATGTCTAACATATGTGCAAATTCTGCAGTTTGAGTCAAGGTTTGAAAATGTGGAAACACAAAAAAAAAAAAAAAAAAAAAAAAGTGTGTTTAGCTTATGGGACTTAACTACGAGGTCATCAGTCCCTAAGCTTACAAACTACTTATGAACTAACTAAGACTAAGGACGGCAGAAATATCCATGCCCGAGGGGGGGATTCGAATCCCCGGCTGTAGTGGCTGTGCAGACCGTGACTGGAGCGCCTCAGTCCCCACGGCCACCGTGGCCAGCTGTGTGTGGAAATACGGTTTACTATCTTTCACCTAGTTGCAAAATCGTTTTCAGTGGATGTTAACAAAGTTACTACAAGGTTTCAAAAGGAACTGTTGAATTTACACCATGATGATTTATTGAATGACAAATATAAACACGATGAAGGCTTGGCAAACATTTATAAGAATGTGCCTCAAAACAGATTTTTAAAAAATGTTGAAATGTTTGTTTACCTTAAGCGATTTAATAGCGGGGTCAACAGTCCCTAAACTTACAAACTATTTATGAACTACCTTATAGTAAAGACGCCACAGACATCCATGCTCGAGGGGGGATTCGAACCCCCGAAGTGGAGCGGCCTCGCGTATCGTAGCATAGCGCCTGAATGCGCTTGCCCACTCGCGGCAGGTTTAAAAACTAACGAAAGAAAACCGAAAAGGAAAATGTACGAAAATGGCTACTTAATTGTACTTTACAGTTTTCCTCTAAATTGTAGAAAAAAATTTTATTATGTTATATTCCCTTCACCTTGTAAAAGTGCAGTTCTCACATTAAGTGCACGTACATTATAATTTCCTCCTGTTATACAGATGACATACATTGTGTGCAATCTGTATGTATTATTTAATTAACAAGTTCACTGCGGCTGACGCTGATGATAAGCGTTTCCGCGAACAACACGCCAGTACTCAGTTTAGTTCAAATGTTCAAATGTTTGTAAATCTATCGGACCAAACTACGTGGTCATCAGTCCGTAGCTTACAAACTACTTAAATCTAGGTAAACTAACCTAAGGACAAACACACACACCCATGCCCCAGGGAGGACTCGAACCTCCACGGCGAGCAACCGCGCGCTCCGCAGCGAGACGCTTTAGACCGCTCGGCTACTCCACCGCGGCTCAGTTTAGTTTGTTTGGCTGTGCACTCGTGTTAGTACAAGCCACCAAAAAGCATCACGTAACGTTCTCCTGTCTGCAGTCGTGTGTTTTCGTCTGTAGTGATTTGCTATAAAAACATCGCCTTTACATCTTGCAAATTTATTTGTTATATGGGATTGGATTTCCATAGCACCACATTGCAGATGAGACCTGTTTCTTTTTCTCCGTTTAATAAACCTTTTGGTGTTTTCGACTAATTCTTTGTCAATGAAGCGGAATTACCACTTGTTTGAATTTTATTTTCTTTCCAGTTTGCAATAAAATCAATAAATCAGAGGTGTTGTTAGAATTGTCTGCAATAAATGCATATGACGCTTATAAGCGTCAGACAGCTTGCAGCATTTATCACATGATCGGCATGCAGCTAAAGCGTACTTGTATTCCTAAACCTAGCACCACCCCTTGTGCAGATGTTATATTCGCTTTCAATACTACAGGTTTCGCAGGGGTTTGATTTTAGCTCTCGGCGCACGTGCGCTTACAGGCGTCCGCCTAGGGCCTTAGTGGCCCGCTCTGGTGACCGCAGCGAATATGTTAAAACAGTATGTTTTAAAATTAGGATGTCGTAGACCTCACTGTAGTCTTCACACCAGATCTGTTCCCTGTGTTTCCTAAAATGCTGTACTCCACACGCTGTATTCTATTCCTGCAAGGCAGAAGTACAGAGCGAGGCCAAGAGAAAGACAGGTCCCAGCGCAGACGTCATGCCATGTAAGTAGGTAGTTTCGAGCCGGCGCGATCGCTAGCCGATTGGTCGGACGCTGAGGCACAGCCCCATTGCCTCATAGCGGCCAGCCACTGAGCTAGCGATCGCGCCGGCTCGGAACTACCTTGCTTACGTGGCATGACAAGTGCGCTGGGGCCTGTCTTTCTCGTTGACCTCAGTACAGAGTGCGTGACGTCACACAGTCAACCCTCCTACCTTGTGAGCAGGCAGAGCGGCCTGGGCTGACGTCACATCGGCGCTGCCTGTCCCCTGATCTAACCCATATCTCCCTCTTCCTCTTCCTCTCTCTCTCTCTCTCTCTCTCTCTCTCTCTCTCTGTCCCTCCCAATCACCTCTAGCGTATTGTCAAAAAAAGCAGTGATGATAGTTGCAACTTTAATCTTCGTCCCGAAAGACTGTTGGTCTTCACTGCCACTTCTTCCATCGCCTCTTCCCGCACTTACCGTAGCACTACCGGTTGCAATGTGTTGTTCGTCATTATCATCCCTATTATCATTATTATGAGTTTGTAACAACAGTATCTAACTTATGCTCATATTTCTGTACCATACCAGATACGAGAAAGCATGCGAATGATTCATCTTCTACACTAATACCATCATCACGAAGAAGGGGTCTTCATAACTTCATCTCCAACAATTGCAATACATTAGCAGGATTGATTACCAATTGCCGCCCCATCGACGACGATTGTTACATAAGCTTTAGTTAAGATATCTGCATTACGTATGGCGTCCACAGTTACATCTACAGTGCTGTCTAGAGCATGGTTGCAGAACTTTGCAGAAAAACGACACCCACAAGTACATTGAGGTGTACGTAGAGATCCGGTAACCAAACGTTCATACAGATATGTTTGTTCGAGCCCACGTACTTTCCTTGTGAGATGGGAATTATTGAATTTTTGGTATGATGTATACATTCTCTGAAAATGTTGAAACTATCATAAGGTAACTTTGGCCCTTTTTTCATTGAAATGACGATTGTGATTGGATCAGTTTAAATAATAATAATAAGCAAGGAAACAACAAGTTTTGTTTTCTCATTTATATCAGCCAAGATCGTTTATTTCTTTTATCACTATTTCAGACGATAAATTCATTTCCTTTTTATTTTCTGAATTGAAAGCCAGTAATTTTAATAATCGTTGTACTCTGATAAATGATAGTGTTTGTAAGGATTCCTTTTTACATACTCAGCCTCTTCATTGATTTCATAACATTCGTGAACTGAATAATTAATTTTCCCACCATTATTAGCAAGCAATCTCAGGTTGTGAGTTTTAACAGTAGCGGCAGGCAAAGGCGGATTTACAGAAGGGGGGTGGCACATGCCCTTCCCCCAGACAGCCTGAAAAAATTGAGAGAGAGAAAGAGAGAGGGGGGGAGGAAAAGAGAGAGAAAGAGAGGGGAGAAAGAAGGGGAGAGGGGGAGGGAGGGAGGGAGGGTGAGAATTTCAGCATTTATTGGAGCAAATTAAAAATTTCAAAGGCATTTTTCTGCCATAAGATACAAAGCATCTTCAAGCCAGTACAAAGTCTTCTAGAAACACAATCAAGTGTAATTTTATTGATCGGGTAACCTTTCTTGAACATTTATCACTTTTGCGTAGTAAATTTACAAAGCAAGGGGGAGAAATTGATTCACTGCAACGCGACACATGAAATCTGATTTTAGGTTTTGAGAGAATATAAAAAATAGTGCGACACATTTATTTTACTGGCTGTTTGATTGTTGTTCAGTGCGTTGTTTGACAATGAAACAGCTACGCCGGGAATAGTATTGTTGGTCCACAATAAGTTGACGATTCGTGCGGTGGCTGTTGGCAGCGGCATGGGGCATGCACCATGGTTGCCTGGAGGCGAGGGGCAGTGAGCGGAAGCCAGCGTCGCAGTGTTGAAACCGTTACCCATAATAATGTGTGCAGTGATATTCGTTTCTAGGGGCAGTGTAACGTTGGCAGCGCGCCGAAGTAAATGAATGTCCTGAAACTAGTGCAGATGTTTCCTGCTCCCGGCATCACCAGGTAAAATCGTCTTCACTTTCGAATTGACATACTTCCATCTAACTACCAATAAATGCACTACTAATTTCGGCGCACTATGGCGTCATTCTCAAGAGTCTATGATTACAAATAAATATTATAATGATTCAACCACATTAAACATAACAAGTTCAAAAAATTACCACAAAATAAAAAAAGAGTATCGGGAGTATGGAATCCTGCATTTATTAACCCCCGTTGGGGGTTCGAATCCCTCCCTCGGGCATAGAAGTTTGTGTTGTCTTTAGTATAAGGTAGTTCATAAGTAGTTTGTAAGTTTAGGGACTGATGACCCCGTAGTTAAGTCCCATAAACTTAAACATTTGAACCATATGATCAGGGGCGCAACGTCGCGGAGTTCGCTACCGCTCCCGCCAGGATTTCAAGTTCTCCCTCGGGAATGGTTGAGCGTGTTATCCTTAGAATAAGTTGGTTTAAGTAGTTTGTAACACTAGGGACCGAGACCTTAGAAGTTTCGTTCCTTAGAATTTCAAACATCTGAACTTTTATTATTATTATTATTATTATTATTGCTTTTTTATTTTTTACTTTTATTTATTTATTTATTGTTACTTTTTTTTATTTTTTGTGATCAATATGTACTAGGTTTTTGTACAGTCACCATTAATTCATTTGGTACAAAATAAAAATGTTCGAATGTTTGTGAAGCTTACGGGAATTAACTGCGGGGTCATAAGTCCCTAAACTTACAAACTAATTAGAAAGTAACTTATACTAAAGACAGCACAAACATCCATGTTCGAGAGGGATTCGAACCCCCGACGGGGAACGGCCTCGCGTATCGGGGCATAGCGCCTCAACGCCTTCGGCCACTCCGCCGCGGCCATCATTTGACACATTTAACATCATAATCATGTGGGCATCATTCTACGAAACTTATCTTTCGACCGTATTACACAATTGTTTGAGTTTTCATGTTGACAGTCTTATTCAATCTTGTAGAACAATTTTTCGAAAGTCGTAAATATGTGGAGGAACCAATGCAATTACGCATGGCTTGCTCTGTATAGGGAGTCGCATATACCAATCTGACCAAGCTGAGAAGCAGGTACAAATCGAATTTAATTCAGAGCGTGAATGCCCTCTATTCAGCTGTGGGCAAGTGGTTCATGGTTTATGATGATTAAGGATAAAACAAGTGTGCCCACAACTGAACACAGAGCATTGAGACTGTCCGTTTTTTTTTTAAATTATTATTTTATGTTAAGTTTTTAAGCTCTTCATTATTTAATGTGAATGAGTCATTATAATTTTTTATATAATCATAGCCACTTCAAAATGACGCCATAAAGCACAGGAAGTAATAAATGGAAGTTTTTTTCTATGAAGCGACTTTGGGTTTGGAACATATTTTGGCATTTCCTAAACATATGTTAATTGGATTACACTGTTTCAAATTCTGTTATCAGCAGGAGTAAAATATAGGGAACGGAAGTTTATTTACAACTTGTACAAAAACCAGACAGCAGTTATCAGAGTTAAAGGGCATGAAAGGGATGCAGCGGTTTTGAAGGGTGTAAGAAAGGGTTGCATCCTTTCCCCAATGTTATTCAATTTGTACATTGAGGAAGCTATAAAGGAAAGCAAGGAGAAATTTGTAGACGAAATTAAAGTTCAGGGTGAAAAAAAATGCGTTTTTCTGACGATATTGTAATTCTGTCAGAAATAGCAAAGGACCTGGAGGAGCAATTGTACGGAATGGACGGTGTGTTGAAAGGATCATATAAGATGGATATTAACAAGAGAAAAACAATGATAATGGAATGCAGTCTTAGAAAATCAAGTGATGCTGAAGGAATTAGATTAGGTAACGAATCAATAAAGGTTGTAAATGAGTTGTGTTACTTGGGCAGAAAAATAACACACGATGTTCGCAGTACAGAGGATATAAAATGTAGAATGGCAATGCAGACAAAAGCGTTTTTCAAAAGAGAAATTTGTTAACATCGAATATTAATTTAAGCATAAGGAAGTCCTTTCTGAATACATTTATGTGGAGTGTTGCCTTGTATAGAAATGAAAAATGGATGATAGTGCGGACAGGTAGAGGATAGAGGGTTTTGAAGTGTGGTGCTACAGAAGAATGCTGAAGATTATGTGGGTAGATCGCGTAACTAAAAAGGTCCTGAACAGAAATGGGGGAGATAAGGAATTTCTGGCATACTTGATTAAAAAACGGGATCGATTGATAGGACACATTCTTAGACATCAAGGAATTGTGATTTCAGCATTGGAGGGAAGTGTGCGAGGTAAAAATCGCAGAGGGAGACCAAGAGATGAATATAGTAAGCAAATTCAAATGGCTGTAGGTTGCTGATCTTATGAGATGATGAATAGGCTCGCTCAGGATAGAGTAGGGTGGAGGGCTGCATCAAATCAGTCTTCAGACTGAAGACCACAGTATGTTTCGTCATAATCGTTGTGCGAATGCTGAGTGGACGTCTTCAGTTTACACAAAAATTTTCTATTTTTCTGACATTTCCTTGTTTTCCAGGCAAATTTTCAAATGCCTTTCCCTTCATACCGAATACAGAAAAGTAGTCACATAAGTCAAGCCATTTTCAATATGCGGTTACCAACGAACTCTTACTGGCAAAATAGCTCGACTAACGAACATAATGGGCAGGGTTACTACGTCAATTGAGTGTAGATGAGGGTTTGGTTGTTTGTTTGGGATAGGGGGACTAAACTACTGAGGTTATCAGTCCCCCAGTGGGGACATGAAGGAGTGAGGTAAGGAAAGGGGCGAGGTCAAATGATATTCAGTCTAGGAAGTAAAGAAGGAAGGACGACTGCATTAGCTCGGGACCCCGTGCTCGCCACGCACGTACTCAGGAAAGAACCGTGAGCCCCCTGGGGGCAGTGTAGGTGAGATACAAATTTATATCTGACAAGAGGCGTGCTAGAGAATTACATGCAGGTGTGGCCGATGGTGTAGTGGTCAGCTCAACTGCTTGGTAAGCAGAAGACGCTGTTTCGAATCTCGATCCAGCAATATTTTTTAACATTCCTTATTGATGTAATTCAGTGTCCAATAGGCAGCTAATGTCTCTAATGAAATGTTGAAATGTTTGTAAATCTATCGGAATAAACTGCGTGGTCATCAGTCCGTAGCTTACAAACTACTTAAACTAAGGCAAACTAACCTAAGGATAACACAAACACCCATGCCCGAAACACCCATGCCCCAGGGAGGGGGGGACTCGAACCCCCGAAGGCGAACGGCTGCGCGCACCGCAGCACGGCGCTCCAGTGCGCAGGGCTAGTCCGCCGCGGCTATCTTATGTTTTTATCATTTTGCACGACAGGAAACAAAGATACAGTCGAAATACGGATATATCATTTAAATTATGCCAAAGTATACGAGGTTTACTTCATCTTGCTATAAGAAATAAAATTTATGTTGTGAACCGTCGCGTTTACTGCCTTATCTCGGAGCACAGGTGACGCCGTTCCATTCTGATCTCGCAAAATAAAAACTGCTGCCAACCATCCGATAACAATGATCAATACCGCAACTCGTAAATAGCGAGCGACTTTGTCAGGAAATTGGCCATTAATCTTCCGTTGATGTATCGAGTAGCTGACAGCTGAAACCGAGGCACACATCAAAACGTAGCGAGGTAAATACACAAAGTATATATATCACTGCCGACATTCGAATTTTTCATCTACAGTTTTCTGAACTTCCGCTCCACATTGTTCACTGGGAGGAAATATATTTCATCATGTCAAAACTTGAAGAAGGTACATTATGTGTACGAGTACGCGTTAAGAATTGTAGAAGTAAATTATTTCATAACTAAAACTCTGATTCTGCCTTCTTCATCCAGCCATCAAATCTCCTAATAATAGGACGTTAACTTCAAAACCTGCAGTCCTGATTACCTGCTAAGAGTGCAACCATGGAAATGACACACTAAATGACATCGTAGGAAAAAGCCAGTAAACAACGTTGTTTAGTGTTTAGTAATTTCGCTTCCCTTTTATAGAACAGTAACGTTCTCGTCACCTGTCTCCGTTACCACTAAAACTGAAGTAAGTACTCGTTTGAAGTCACCTTCCGTCACACAGTTTTCAAATGCTCAAATGTTTGTAAACCTACTACACTAAGGACAAGACACACACCCATGCCTGAGGTAGGAATCGAATCTCCGGAAGTACAGGCCGCTCTGTCCGTAACATGAGTAAGTTTTACTGTGATATAATGTGAGTGTTCCAGTGGCACTACGTTTAGGCTTTTCATGACGAGTTTTCCAGTATTTCTCATATATCATTTATTTTCTAATATTATGATTCAAGATATTCTAAAATTATGGGGAAACACACCATCCGAGCCGTCTAAGGCGTCTCGCTGCGGAGCGGGCGGTTGCTCGCTGTTGGAGGTTCGAGTCCTCCCTGGGGCATGGGTGTGAGTGTGTGTGTGTGTGGGTATTGTCCTTAGTTTACCTAGGTTTAAGTAGTTTGTAAGCTACTAACTGATGACCACGCGGTTTGTTCCGATTGATTTACAAACATGTGTGTGTGTGAATCACACCAGTTTCTTTTATATTTTCTACCAGCTTAAACTCGCGGCTCCGCTCGCGTGTTGGTTGATTATGATAGATAAACTATCTTTCAGGAGTGTGCTATGGGACTGGTTTTGAAGGATGAAATGAAATACAATACTTTCTTTCGAAACAAACATTTTTAATCAACATTCAGATAAAAAATAAAATTTCCTTATACGTATGCTTATCCTTACGGAGTAAAAGCTGAAGACATTGCAGCACGCATAGACCAAGGTCTAGATAAGGTCTGTGGAATCATGTTTCGCTGTATTAACCTACTTCCTATTGAGTGGCAAGCGTCATCGCTGGCTTTCAGTCCGAATTTGTTTATAATTTGACGTCTTTCAACCATCATAACTTCCACCCCCTTATAGCTATCGGCATGGAACTGCTATGGTGTACAACGGGAGACTTCGGACAACAACTACTCACAGACCATTCGATTGCGTTCTGTAGTTAACGCTGCAGAGCGAGATATTAACACACACACACACACACACACACACACACACACACACACACACACACACATTGAATTTTATATACACCGATAACTTTCCATCCCAATATATTCCACTCTTTTATCATTATCAACCCTCAAGCAACAATGCAAGGTGGCCGAGGGGACTAAGGCGCTTCAGTCACGGTCTGCTCGGCCACTACGGTCGGGGGTTCGAATCCCCCCTCGGGCATGGACATTTGTGCCGTCCTAGTTCGTAAGTAGTTCATAAGTAGTTTGTAAGCTTAGGGAATGATGACCGCGTAGTTAAGTCCCATAAGTTCTACAAACATTTGAACATTTTGAACAACAATGCAACCAATAAAACCACTCTCAAAGAGTAAATATAATTTTGAAAGAGTAATTATTGTCCCGCATTTCGCGTTATATTCTTCAAATTACTAAACATCTATCAGATCGCTATAAAACCGTGCCTAAAACCTTCCTCAGGTATAAATTAGTAACTGTACAAATATTTAAGTCTCTGCGTCTTGTCGTTCGGACGTGATAAGCGTACACCGAACAGACTTTCCCTTTAATATATATATAGGTAAATAGCTATCCGATCGCCATAAAACCGTGCCTAAAGCGCTTCCTGGGTAGACATTAGTATCTGTACAAATTTTTAGCTCTTTATGTCTTGTGGTTCAGACGTGATAAACGTACACCGAACATTCACATTTATAGATATAGATTTAAAACTTAGTTCGTCTGCAACATTGGTACGCTGCTAGAACACTGACTCTTAGCTCAAGAGAATTACAATAATGATAACAACAAAAAATTGCTTGTTTATGGAATATCGTCACAGCTGTGCGATTGCATTCACAGTTTACTTTTTTGTATAGCTTATGGGACTTAATTACGGGGTCATCAGTCTCCTAAACTTACAAACTACTTATGAATTAACACTAAGGACGCCACAAATAACCATGCCCGAGAGGGGATTCGAACCCCCGACCGTAGTGGCCGTGCTGACCGTGACTGGGGCGCCTCAGACCCCTCGGCCACCGCGGCCGGCACACTGTTTACTGTCAGAAAGGGCAGAGTACATATTAATCCACGGAAAGTCATAGAATAAAACAGAAGTGATATCTGCTATTTACAGGGAAGCGTTACAGCGTCGGTACTGTTCCTTGACTTTATAAACGATTTAGGAGTCAATCTGTAAATCTCTTACACTATTCACGGATGATGCTGCCTTTTATCCATTCGTAAAGTCACCTGAAAATCAAAAGCAACTACATGATGCGAAAACTGGTAATTGATCATAAATAATGAAAAGAACGCTTAAGAATTACCGTAGGGAAGCGAATCAAAGGCTACATTTCCTTGGAATGACACTTCAATGATGCAACACATTAATAAGGAAACTACCTACACTACATTTGTACGTCCTTTTTTGGAGTATTGCTGCGCATCGTGGAATCCACACCAGGTCTGATCAACGGAGGATACAGAGAAACTTGAGAAGAGGGGAGCTCGTTTTGTATTAACGCGATATAGGGGAGAGAGAGACACGGAAATGATGCACGAGTTGGGGTGGAAATCGTTGAAAGAAAGACATTATTCTTTACGGCGAGTTTTTTTGCGAAATTTCTTTCACCAAGATTGGTACCCATCTTCATAGGGAGACATGAGATAAATGAGAGAAATCAAGTAGAAAACGTTTATATTTAGGTGTTCTTTCTTCACACCTGTTATTCGAAAATGGGACGGTGAAGAAATATCCTGAAAGCAGTTTAACGAACCCTCTGTCAGACACTTGAATGTTATTTGCAGAGTAATTATGAGATGGAGAACGTCGTACTCAGTTCGGGATGCAGAGAGGAAGTTAGCAGTAGCGGTATGGACGAGTACGATAACTTTTGACCTCTGGATGTCGTTAAAGGATAGCGAGATGAAAATACATTTAAAGCTTCCCCAAGAACATCATGTTAAGAACATATGGTAAACAAAAATGTGCAAATGTTTGTAAAGCTTATGGGACTTAACTACGGGGTCATCAGTCCCTAAACTTATGAACTACTTACTAACTAGGACGGCACAAATATCCATGCCCGAGGGGGGATTCGAACCCCCGACCGTAGTGGCTGGTAAACACTTAGACGATGTACATTAATTATAGATTTGGCATCCCCTCCCAAACATCGTGGTTTTTTAGGTGTTGCTTGATAGCGGATAAAGATTTTCGGAGCACATAGAGCTCAAATTGGAGAAACTTGCTACAGTTAGTCAAATGGACATTTGCGGTCCTTAGTGGCTAAACGACTAAAAACCGATTTTTGTGATTTTGTGATTATCTCTATACTTAAAAGACGCATTTGTTCTCTGTCTGTCTGTTCTCTTATAACTCAAGATCCAGACAACCAAACAACGTGAAGTTTGGCACACGTGCACAAAATTACATGGGGAACGTTCTGAAACAGGTTTCGTTCTATTTTCGTTCTATGGTGTAAAAATTGGCAATTGACTCAAAATAATGAAAAGTGTGAAGTTTCTAATTATGGCAATGGATCTTGGTTTTCATTTTCGTAATACAATCCTTAAATTAATTTACAAGAAAGCTCCGCCATTTGACTGTCATCCATGGGTTTTGTACTTATTAAGTGACAATTACCACATCCGTCGTATTTAGCATTTTCATGTTGCGACCTTCCTGTCGGTATTCGCCAATAAGATTTGGGCAATACATAACTCAGGATAGTAAAACTTTATGGCCCGTTGTCTCTCTTCATAGCGGTGAGTTATGTATGTCAGCTTCTATGCCCTAAACAGGTACCCAATCTGTTTAAACAAGAACAATACTTAATCTGTAGTTTAGCTACTCTATCAATCTGCAGATGGTGACGCGAAAAATATATTGAAATAAACATAATTTAAAGCTCAGAATAACCAACTGCATGGATTCTAAGATAATGTTTAGAAGAGGTTTACTCACGAAGTAATTTTTATATAAATGCAGTTTATTACTCTTTTTGGACATGAAAATGCGGAGGTGGTCCTACTTTATACATCAGTAAATATCTGAATATTTCCCCAACTATCGTTCATGAGAGGCACAATAAGTATCACACGCGTTCCAAATTATCACTCGTAAATTAATTAAGTCCATTGAATATTGCAGTTCCAAATCAGCCAGTGATCAATTACAGTGTTGCCTATAAAACACAGTTTGTAATCACACGAGTACACGATTGCTGAATTATCACAGTTCCACAGTCCTACTACCGTGCATTGTTTATAACTTTTCAAGCAGAGACTAAGTTCTGCAGTCACAGTCCCGTAAATATTCTAAGTTCACACATGCCTATCTCTTCAAATCACAAGTTCGTAACGCGGCTTCAGACCGCCCAGCGTCACAACCTTTCGACACCACGTCCAAGTTACGAGTCCTCTCCCAAGCGTTCGAAAAGCGTGCTCCCTCTGCTCCCAAAATTGTATCCTTCCGCGCATCCTAACGTCTCTATTTTAAAATGTAATTTCCCTTTCAAAATATTATACATTTGAATATCACAGAATTATGTGCTTAGACCACCTCCCTACAAATATTCTTTACATTTAACAATAATAAAAAACGTTTGAGACTGAAGCTCTTTGCTAAGGTAGCTATTAAGCATGGCATCTCACTGTTTAATGTACTGCCGCCGTCGAAATAGAGTTACACAATTAATATTTAATTTATTATGGCTTTTTCTACAGATATATTCAGTTAGTGTCCACAAATAATCATAATTGTTTATATATAAATATTGTGCTGCATATGTACTATTTTTAGTCGGCCATGCAATATTTAATTGGCAGTTTACAACATAAGAAAACGAACGTTACTAAGAATAATATTAAATATAATAAAATACATTTATAAATGTAATGCGCTTTGCTGGGTTCATGTTTTGCATTTCTGTGATGGAATCTATGTTCTAAAACAAAAATATTACTACCTCAACGAAAAGCAGAACAAGGCAGTAAAATAAAGTTTACTGGAAGGATACGGAAATAACTTGGCACGTCTTTAAAGGTAGGTAGCTTGGTGCAATGCTGCCCATTTGCTTCTTAAACTGTTTCTGGTAAGCACTACGTCAATAATTGTAAATATAAGTCTTATAATATTATTATTATAGTAATGAAATTTGTCGGATTTTTATTTGTAAGGGATGTTGAAGTTGTAATTACAGAGTTTGATTTTCCCAAGTCTCCTGAATACAGGCATATAATTATATTTACCGTATGAGCATTCCCTGATTATATATGGACTTTTAGAATAATGTTTGTGGCTATATTGTATTTCAGTTGCAATCTGGAATAGCCGCCCTCGCTCAGCCAAGAGCGTGGTTTCCGGTTTCCGAGCACATTAGTAAAACCGTGACTACCTGTCCATTCACTAGGTTCAAACTGTTAACCAGCCGGCTGGGGAACCCAAAGGCCTGGCAAAACCCGCCTTTCACATGGAAACATTCAGATTCCCCCTATATCTATAATATCACAATATAACACAAACATTTAGAATTGTCTGACATGTCAGAGATACATGTAAACGTCATTTCAATCTTACATATTTATATATCACTATAATATGCCTAATATGATTGAAATCATTAATCTCAATTGAAATTAAAAAGTATTCATCACAAATAAGTGGCGGACGTTCCTTTTAAAAACTTTATGTGGCTGTAGTTCCCCCGCAAAGGGAAAAATGAAGTCCATTAATGTTACACCGCATTAGCAAGACGTTGGGTAAATATTTTTGTGCGGGCAAATCCGATAAAATTGAAAAACAACACTCTTCCCCATTGCGCTGCAATCAAAGAGCACTGGATTACGGGAGAACGTAATTAAAATCTGTTAGTTAATTTGGTGAAAAATTAAGTTCGTCGATTCCGTGCAATTCAAGCAAAGAGAAATTATTTGTCTGTATTCAGAACATTTTTCTTTTAATCTTAATCTGATGAAAAGCCACCGCGAGGATTGCTAATTAATATTTCAGAATTTAGCTCCTTGAGAGCTATTTAATTCTACCACTAAATTATAAAAATAATAATAATAATAATTCGCTAATGAAAGTCAGAAATAACAAAGACGCTGATTTGTTTTATTGAATGCATCTGATATTTCGCCTCAGGCGCTTCTCGAAATACATCGAACAATACAAATGTGCGCACAGAAAAGCACTGATCAACCCCAGGCAACGTAATAAAACTGAAGTAAAGGAAAAATTTTGTGTACGTTCTATAAATACATTTATATTTTGTTTGTCGCTTTTCGGCTCGCAAGGCCTACTTTGTTTCCTGCATATTTATTAATGGTTTGAATTATACCTTTTCAGTTGTACTGCCGCAAAAGTCTCTATACAGTCTGGGTGAATAATTCTGGTCTCTTAGCAGAATACTGCAGTTTGTCTGCGCATTCATGTTTTCAAAAAAATGTTCAAATGTTTGTATAGCTTATGGGACTTAACTACGGGGTCATCAGTCCCTAAACTTACAAACTACTTATGAACTAACTAATACTAAAAACGGCACAAATATCCATGCCCGAGGGGGGATTCGAACCCCCGACCGTAGTGGCCGTGCAGACCGTGACTGGAGCGCCTCAGTCCCCTCACCCACCGCGGCCGGTTTCATGTTTTCCACGTGGTTTAGTATTGCCCCTCATGTTGTAATTTTGCAAACAAATTTACATGGTAAATGGTAGCTTAGTTATATAGTGTTTTGAGGTTTATGGCTGGTATGGGAGTGGAGTTGAAACGTATTTTTCTTTTCGTATTCTTATAACATTTCGTAGCAGCGATGTAGCTCTCTTAGGGCACAGACACACGTGGGATCTTAGTGCACGGACGTCGACCGCAAATGTGACGGGGCTATCCGATCATTTTTGTTTACAGCTGCAGAAGGCAACATATAGTGTATTACAAGGTAAATTCCAATCCTTCAAATGTTCAAATGTTTGTATAGCTTATGGGACTTAACAACTGGGTCATCAGTCCCTAAACTTACAAACTACTTATCAACTAGCTAAGACTAAGGACGGCACAAATATCCATGCCCGAGGGGGGATTCGAACCCCCGACCGTAGTGGCCGTGCAGACCGCGACTGGAGCGCCTCAGTCCCCTCGACCACCGCGGCCGGATCCAATCCTTCGTTCGTCATATTGAACACAGTGTTTTTCAACTACAAAGTGGTGCCATCTCGATGGTGGTCATATTATTTTGTCAACCCCTTGTTGTTTCCACAACTAAACTTTGTCTCGATATGTAGCAGAAATTCCTAAGAGATTCCAGTAATATACAGAGTGGTCAGGAGCAGTATACAAAATGCGTAACGGTGTTCAAAATGTCCAAATGTTTGTATAGCTTATGGGACTTAACTACGGGGTCATCAGTCCCTAAACTTACAAACTACTTATGAACTACTTACGAACTAGGACGGCACAAATATCCATGCCCGAGGGGGGATTCGAACCCCCGACCGTAGTGGCTGTGCAGACCGTGACTAGAACGCTTCAGTCCCGTCGGCCACCGCTGATGTGCAGCGGTTGGGTCTTTATATACCACTCTCACTTTCTTACTTTATTCATTCCACTCCACATAATTCGCGAAGAAAAAAAATGACTACAGATATGACTCCTTGTGGTCTCCAGTCGCTCTAATTTTATCCGCATTTTTTGCGACATATACGTAGTACGATGACCGATAATGGTTGACCCGGAACTTCCTGGCAGATTAAAATTGTGTGCCGGAACCGGGACTCGAACCTGGGACCTTTGCCTTTTCGCGGGCAAGCGCACTACCGACTGTGCTATCCCGACACAACTCACGATGCCGCCTCACAACTCTAATTCCGCCAGTACCTCGCCTCCTGCTTTCCAAACTTCACAGAATCTCTCCTGCGAACCATGCAAGACTAGCACTCCTGGAAGAAAGGATATGGTGGAGACATGGCTTAGCCACAGCCTAATAAAGTTTCATTCTGAATGGTTGACCCTTCTACCAACGCATTCTCTCAAACAGTAGCCTGTACTGCTATGTGGAACGGTTCTCTTTTAAAAGGCAGTCTTTGGACCGTTTTTTTTTTTTTATGATCTCTGTGACGCATTCGCGCTTACATAAGGTACCTGTCGCGAACCGTGTTCCTCTCCTTAGAACCTTATACCTGGCAATGTCAATAAGCTGTGAGACTTGACGCCTGGAGAGTGAGATCTCACGTGACAGTATGTAGCTCACGCTGCCGTGTAACGGCGTGAACTGCGGCATCCTGTGCAACATACAGAGTCGTGTGGGTGCCTATCCTCTAGGCGTCAAGTCTCACAGCTATGTTTGTATAGTCTATGGGACTTAACTACGGGGTCATCAGTTCCTAAACTTACAAACTACTTATGAACTACTTACGAACTCAAATCAAATCTTCAAATGTTTGTATAGTCTATGGGACTTAACTACGGGGTTATCAGTCCCTAAACTTACAAACTACTTATGAACTACTTACGAACTAGGACGGCACAAATATCCATGCCCGAGGGGAGATTCTAACCCCCGCCCGTAGTGGCCGTACAGACCGTGACTGCAGCGCCTCAATCTCCTCGGCCAACGCGGCCGGCTGTCACAACTTATTGAGTGTACCACGTATATCCCCTCTGTCAGTCAATTCTGAAACGAATCCCATGCCGACAGAAAATGGATTTTTCGTAAGTAAGAGGTGCCGTTGATTGTTCAGCGCAAAACTTTGTGGTTTAAAAACAATGGTGAAGAAAATCAGCTAATCTTTTTCAAAGGAACCGTCCAGGTGTTTGCCTGTAGGAATTTAGAGAATTATGGGAAAGTTAAATCCTGATGGCGTCAAGATAATTGACTATGGAATTCCAGTGTGGTTACCACTGCTTCAGCCCGCTCGACGAGTGTTCTGGTATCGACTTAGCTTGTTGTTGCACTACACTTCTTGAGGATTGTTTAATCTACATCTACATCTACATGGGATACACTGCAAATCAAATTTAAGTGCTTGGCAGAGGGTTCATCGAACCACAATTATACTATTTATCTCCCATTCCATTCTCGAATAGCGCGCGGGAAGAAAGAACACCTGAATCTCTCTGTTCGAGCTCTGATTTCTCTTATTTTATTCTGATGATCATTTCTACCTATGTAAGTGGGAGTCAACAATATATTTTCGCATTCGGAGGAGAATGTTGGCGATTGGAGTTTCGCAAGTAACCCACGCCTCAGCGATAAGCGCCGTTGTTGTAATGATTCCCATCCCAGATCCTGTATCATTTCCGTAACGCTGTCTCCCCTGTATCGCGACAATACGAAACGAGCTGCCCTTCTTTGGACTGTTTCGATGTCCTCCGTCAAACCCACCTGATAAGGATCCCACACTGGGCTGCAATACTCCAAAAATGGACGGACAAGGCTTCTGCCTTACCCAAGGTTAATTTTGCGTGTTAATTCCTAAATCGTTCTTTCTGCAGATTTCATTTTATGGAAGTAATTCTACTGTATTTGTAAAGTCATGCAGTAAAGACATTTCTTTCGTTGAAACTTCTTGGCAGATTAAAATTGTATGCCAAAACCGGGACTCGAACCTGGAACCTTTGCCTTTCGCGGGCAAGCGCTCTACCACTGAGCTATTCCGGCACCCTTCACGGCCCGTCCTCACAACTTTACTTCCGCCAGTACCTCGCCTCCTACTATCCGAACTTCACAGAAGTTCTCCTGCGAGACTTGCAGAACTAGCACTCCTGGATGAAAGGATATGGTGGAGACATGGCTTAGCCACAGCCTAAAGGATGTTACCAGAATAAAACTTTCACACGGCAGCGGAGTGTGCACTGATATGAAACTTTCTCGCAGTTTCAAATTTTAATCTGCCACGAAGTTTCATTATCAGCGCATACTCCGCTGCAGAGTGAAAGTTTCATCCTGGATTTCTTTCTTTGTTTTTCAAAACTTTACATTTCTTTCAAAGTTCGTGTTTCTAGTGTAACTAAATTAATCTATACGTGACTGAATTGGATTTATTAAGAAATAAAAACGTTATTTTCTTAATTTAAGAATAGTAAGCCCAGCTTTAGCATAACCAAATAAATATAATTTGGGTGCGATTTCGCTATGTTTTCGAGAAAATATACTTGTCACTTACATCCAGTTTTCTCGTAATTTTACACATTGGTCCTTGCGGAAAAAAATTACGTAACAATAGCCGAGTCACACTTCTGCCTCTGCTTCGTGACATTGCGAGAAAATCGCCTCGACCCCCTCCGCTCCCTCTCCCCCTGACCGCCGTCACGTAATTAATGGAGGCCCTGAGGCGACAGTGCGGAACCGTATCGACCGCCTTCTGGTCGTCAGGAAACTCGCCCTCCACCTGGACCTTGTGTCTGCTTCTATCGAGTCTCCTGGGCGAATGTGTCAAGCTGGCGTTAACACCACCGGTGCTTTCCGAACCCATTTTCTTTCTTACACAAGATATTTTAGCTCTCCGTAAATCACACAGTATAGGAGCGTAAATCATGTTAAAAACTTCTAGAGCAGGTCTACGTCAGAGACATAGGCCTACTGTTTTGCCATCTGATTGATAACTCTTCATGAAAACGGGAATGTCCAGTGCTTTTCTTCCAATCATGAACGCTTCGCTGCTCTAGAGGCCTACCGTACACTGCTGCTAGATTTGGGGTGGAAGGAGGGGGAAAGGCGAGTTGCCGCTGAAAGGGAAGGGGATATTCGCTAGTATTCGCTGCAGCGCCCGAGGACATAGAGGTGCTATGCTACAATGCGCGAGGGGTTCGAATGCCCCCTCGGGAATGGTTGTTTCAGCTGTCTTTAGTACAAGCTAGTTAGTAAGTAGTTTGTAAGTTTAGGGACTGATGACCCCGCAGTTAAATCCCTTAAGCTCAAGAAACATTTGAACATTTTAGTTTGTATTCTCTGTATCTTCTTAACCATTATGCTGGATAGGGGATTTCCTGTCAGAGAGGACACACTTTGTAGTAATCGATGGTAAGGCATAGACTAAAACAGAGGTGATATCGGGCGTTCCATAGGGTAGTGTTATTGCTCCTCTGCTGTTCCTTATTTACATTAACGATTTAGGGGAAAGTCTCTCTCTTAGGTTGTTTGCAGATGACGCCCTCATTTACTGTCTAGTAAAATCATCTGAAGATGAAAACCAACTGCAGAACGATCTGAATAAGATATCACTTTGGTGTAAAAATTGGCAATCGAGTCTAAATAATGAGAAGTGTGAAGTCGTCCACATGAGTACGAAAAGAAATCAGTTAAACTTTGTTTACAACATAAATCAATCAAATGTGAAGGCCGTAAACTCCACAAAATACCTAGGAATTACTATTACTTCAGACATAAACTGGAAAGAACACGTAGATAATATCGTGGGAAAGGCGAACCAGAGACTGCCTTTTATTGGCAGAACCCTTAAAAGACACAGCAGAACTACTAAAGAAACTGCATGCACTACGCTTGCCCGTCCTTTTTTGAAGTATTTCCGCCCATTGTGGGATCCTTACCAGGTGGCCAGAATGAAACTTTCACTCTGCCGCGGAGTGTGCGCTGATATGAAACTTCCTGGCCGAGCGGTAGAGCGCTTGCCCGCGAAAGGCAAAGGTCCCAGGTTCGAGTCCCGGTCCCGGCACACAATTTTAATCTGCCAGGAAGTTTCTTATCAGGTGGGTTTGACAGAGGACATCGAAAGAGTTCAAAGATGGGCAGCTCGTTTCGTATTGTCACGATACAGGTGAGACAGCGTTACGGAAATGACACAGGATCTTGGATGGGAATCATTACAAGAACGGCGCTTATCGCTGCGGCGATGGGTTACGTACGAAACTGCAATCGCCAACATTCTACAGGAATGCGAAAATATATTGTTTACTCTCATTTACATAGGTAGATATGATCATCAGAATACAATACGAGAAATCAGAGCTCTAACGGAGAGATTGAGTGGTCTTTCTTCACGCGCGCTATTCGAGAATGAAATGGGAGGTAAATAGTACAAAGGTAGTTCGATGAACCCTCTGCCTGACACTGAAATGTGATTTGCAGAGTATCCCATGTAGATGTAAGATGTACTTTTTGGAGGAACTAAGATGCAACTTCGTCGGAAGTTCATAGTTTACCCTCTGGCGGGCGCGCGCGCGCGCGCATGTGTGCGTATGTGTGTGTGTGTGTGTGTGTTTGTGTGTGTGTGTGAGAGGTCCTTAGTACAAGCTAGTTCAAGTAGTTTGTAAGTCGAGCACCATAGTAGTTTGATCCAATAGGTTTAGAAACATTTGAATATTTTTGGACTAACACGTCACTTGCGTGTCGGTGATCTGTTGTAGCAGATCATCAGCAAGTGTAAGTGGCAACTTGCAACATGATGCCATACTGTATTCGCCATAAACTTAAACCTAACATTTCACTACGTATATTTCCGCATGTGATGGAATCCCATTCGGTTTTGTTTCGCGTGGAAGTATGCGTCGGCAGAATGGCCGTGCGCACTGGGGCTCCGTGTTGCAGTGCGCGCATCTGTTACCCGTCGGGGGTTCGAGCCCCCCTCGGCCATGGGTGTATGAGTTGTCCTTCGGTTAGTTTAACTTAGTTTAAGTAGTTTGTAAGCTACGGACTAATAATTAAGCAGTGAAGTCCGACAGATTTAAAAACGTTTGATTTCCGTGGAGTACAGTCAAGTATAATAATAAGGAAATATTTAATATTTGGCGTTACACGCATATCGATTCAGCGATAATACGAGACAACAGCTTTACCGGCGAATTTAAGTTGGACCACACTGGCAAGTTAGCTTGTCCATGTCCACTGCAATAACATGAACAGTTGCAGTTAAACCATGGGGACAAATGGAGGAACAGTATAGCTCCGAATGTTACTTATCTTGTAAACGAATTGACATAATGTAAGGCCAATACGGTTCTGTAGGAACCAGACGGAAATGTAATATTTTGACGCTTCAGATAATATAGAACTGTAATTAAAAAGAAGAATGACGAATATTCCTAACACAGGCTTATTTTTCTGCATGACATATGTGTCACTTAAAAGCACGGTGCAGAGATTTCAGTTAAATAGTAGTGTGTGTAGTTAAATATTTTGTAGTTAATATTTTTAACGTCTTCTATATCCGAATCAGAAGAATAGCTTCCAGTACTAAAACTGTATACTGCTAAACTGATAATGTTCAAATGTTTGTAAAGCTTATGAGACTTAACTACGGGGTCATCAGCCCTAAACTTACAAACTACTTTTGAACTAGCTAACACTAAAGACGGCACAAATATCTATGCCCGAGGGGGGATTCGAACCCCCGACCGTAGTGGCCGTGCAGACCGTGACTGGAGCGGCTCAGTCCCCTCAAACACCGAGGCCGGCAACTGGTAATGATGCGATCAACAAAAGAATACACGTAGCCATTTTAACGGCGTTCTACGTGCATATTTCAGTACGGAGCGGGAAGCAACTTGAGCCAGTTTCATAGCACGTATTAACAGCGAGACAATTGCAGCACAGCAGACCTTTGCAGAATCTGTGACTGCACGCGATTTTCGAAATGTAAATTACGTAGACAAAGAATGATTTGAGAGAAACTTCGATGGCTAGCGGTTCATTATGTCAGTTTTATTCAAAATAGCAAGGAGGTACAAGGTGCCAATTATTGAACTAAATGAAACAAAATCGTCGTAACTTCTGAACGGTTTGCGATAGAACGTTCAAATGTGGCCACGGGGCACGCTGTGAATTCAGTACGCCCACTCGCACGCGTCTCGTTGTTGTCGGCCATTTGCACGCGAAAATGTCACGAAGTGCCTGAGCTAAAGCTCTTGTTATGGCCTGCTATTCCAGCAATAACAGACCACCTGCGGCTCGAAGGAAGTTCGCGACCAAGATCAAGGTAAAAAAAACCTCTCCAAGTACCCCAACAATCAAGAAACTGATTGGCAGGCTTGAAGGAACTGTTACTGTTCGTGATGACAGTGGTGGGAACGTAGGTAGTCTAAAAAAAAAGAGTGAAAACGCCTGACGAAATGTTGTTGTTGTTGTTCTTATCTTCAGTCCACAGACTGGTTTGATGCAGCTCTCCACGCCACCCTGTCCTGTGCAAGCCTCTTCATCCGAGAATAAGTTCGGCAACATACATCCATTTGAATCTGCTTACTGTATTCGTCCCTCAGTCTCCCTATACGATTTTTACCCCACACACTCTTGTCTAATGCTAAGTTAACAATTCCTTGATGTCTCAGAATGTGTCCAACCAATCTATCCCTTCTCTTAGTCAAAATATGCCAGACACTCCTTTTATCTCCAATTCAGTTAAGTACCATCTCATTAGTTACGTGATCTACCCATCTAATTTTGTCATTCGTCTGTAGCACCACATTTCAAAAGCTTCATTATCTTTTTATCTGAACTCCTTATCGTCCACGTTTCACTCCCATACAATGCTACACTTCAGACAAATGCTTTCAGAAAGAACTTCCTATCAATTAAATTAATATTGGATGTTAGCAAGTTTCGCTTTTTTAGAAACGATTTTCTTCCCATAGCCATTTTGCATTTTATATCTTCTTTACTTTGGTCATCAGAAGTTATTTTGCTACTCAAATAACAAAACTCATCCACCACTTTCATTGCCTCATTACCTAATTAACTCCTTGAGCATCACCTGATTTTCTGACATTACATTCCATTACCCCCGTTTTACTCTTGTTGATGTTCATCTTATGCCCTCTTTTCAAGACGCTGTCCATTCCGTTCAATTGCTCTTCCAGATCCTTTACAGTCTCTGATAAAATTACTATGTCATCGGCAAACCGCAAAGTTATTATTTCTTCTATCTGAACTTTAATTCCCTCTCCCAATTGCTCCTTGCGTTCCTTCACAGCTTGCTCAATGTACAGATTGAACAACATTGGAGAAAGATTACAACCCCGTCTTACTCCCTTCCCAACCTCTGCGTCCCTTTCATGCCCTTTAATAACTGCCGTCTGATTTTTGTATAGGTTGAATATAACTCTTCACTCCCTATATTTTACCCCTGATACCTTCAGAATGTGAAAGAGTGTAAGACATGCAAGCGCTGTGTATCAAACAAGCTCCAGGAAAACGATCAGACGAGCTGCACTACAGCTGACAATCAACCTGGACACACTACTAAACACTGTTGTCCTACATCCATTTTGATAGAAAATTTAAACCCGACAGCCATTACGCCGCAGGGCTGAACAGCGGTTGTGTTTAGCTAACACTGTTGTGCACAGAATTGACGACCCGGTCTTGATTTGCAAAGGGTTTGGTATGTCACTGAAGCCCACTTCCGTTTGAATGGGTTCGTAGATAAGCAAAACTGTAGCATTTGGGTCAGTGGTTCAGCGACCCCCGGGAAAAAATAAATAAATAAAATAAAAAGTGTTTTAAAAGTATTTTTCTCTCTTTCGTTCTTCTATCAAAAAAATGTTTGTATAGTCTATGGGACTTAACTACGTGGTCAGCAGTCCCTAAACTTACAAACTACTTATGAACTACTTACGAACTAGGACGGCACAAATATCCATGCCCGAGGGGGGATTCGAACCCCCGACCGTAGCGGCCGTGCAGACCGTGACTGGAGCGCCTTAGTCTCCTCGGCCACCGCGGCTGGCGGTTCTTCTATCAGCTCGTATTATATGCATATTCAAAGTATTTATTTTGCATAAGAAACGTTGTACGTCCCACAGACGGCACGTATACGAGTCGTAGCGCTGCCGTTCAATATAGTCGGCAGTGGCCGCAGCGTTGCAATTCGCATGTGCGGCTGAGGTTCAAAGTCTCTTCGGAACCTCCCTGAAGGCAGCATATGGGCGCTCCTGCGGCAGGGAGGGACGAGGGGAATCGCTCCTTTTAACACTGTCGTTGGAGCTGGTACAGACGCCAGCTCCTGGCTACTCGAGCTCTGGCGGTTACGCACGAATGGTCCCGAAGCAAGAAAATGGAGCTACTGCGCACCTAGCCTTGCGCATGCACAAATCTTCCGTAAAGGCAACATCCGCCCTTCATATTTGTTTTTAGCGCATTGAAGATTCATCAAAAACACATCATATTTGGTAAAATATCTTGTATCTGTAAATTAGAGACGCATCAAATGTAAAAGCATTCAGAAGATACGATCATGAATAATAATGAAGTCACTGCTCTCCACCCATTGAGAATAGCGTGTAGTTAGCGGCATCTCGCCGCGTTGTCGAAGGTAGTCGGTTCGAGACCGACTGCAAGCAGCTTCTTTTAACCCAATCTTCGTTTTAACAGATACTGCAACAACAGTGACTTTTGTATTGTTACTTGCCACATATCTGCCGCGGTGGAGTAGCCGAGCGGTCTAAAGCGTCTCGCTGCGGAGCGCGCAGTTGCTCGCCGTGGAGATTCGAGTCCTCCCTGGGGCATGGGTGTGTGTGTTGTACTTAGGTTAGTTTACCTAGGTGTAAGTAGTTTGTAAGCTACGGACTGATGACCACGCAGTTTGGTCCGATAGATTTACAGACATTTGAACGTTTGAACAACATGAAGAAGTCACTAATGCCATTCAAGTAAACAGAACACCATTAAGCCCCAGATTCGTGAATCAATCGAATTTTCATGTATAAGAGAACCCTCTGGACACTTTCCATTTCTTCAGCTGTTCGTCGTCGCTGACAAAACGCTGGCGGTAAGACGCGCCGCCGCGGTGGAGTAGCCGAGCGGTCTAAAGCGTCTCGTTGCGGAGCGCGCGGTTGCTCGCCGTGGAGGTTGGAGTCCTCCTTGGGGCATGGGTGTGTGTGTTGTCCTTAGGTTAGTTTACCTAGGTGTAAGTAGTTTGTAAGCTACGGACTGATGACCACGCAGTTTGGTCCGATAGATTTACAAACATTTGAACATTTTGCCACATCTTTGGACGTTTTAGCAAATGTGTCACGATTTTGAGCGTAAATGGCATTTATACTCTTCATTGTTGCAAATATTTAACTATTTGAAAATATGTAAGGGAGAGAAGACTTTACGCATGAGGGGGAGGGAGGGGGGGGGTGCTGCTTACAGTCCTGCGTGACCCGAAGATAGCTTGTCTCTTCATCGTAAAAGATTCATCTTGTTACAGTCACTTAACATTGTAATCAGTTACTTACTGTGTTTTAGTGTTCATGTGCTATTCATATGTTCTTGGTGTATATTATTGAAGAAATGTGAACAGCATTCAGTATCATTTAGATATAAATTACTGAGATTTCGGCTTGGAACAAAATTGTGAAATAACGTATCTTGGTAGGCCTATGCCTCAGCTCGAGTTGAAGCAAGTGCAAACAAGCCGAGGTAAGACATTCTGCAGATGTTTTAACGAAAATATATTTCCGGCTGGGGGGGGGGGGGGTTAGAGGTGTGTCGCACTATCAAGAGGAGAGAACCCAGAGTCATCTGAAGCACCAGCCGGGATTCATTGTGTTTTCTTCTGTGGTTCTACTAAATTTAATCATCAACAGTTCTCATGCTAAGGGTTTACTTTATTCTGAATAAAGTGAGCTATTAAGATTACTCGCGTTTTCTATGTTGTCCTCTACAAGTGTTTTCCTTTGAAGCAGATTGCCAGTTTGTCACTATTTACGATTTTACACTATTTATAAAAGTTGACGGAAGTCGCCATATCTGAAGTCTGGCGGGTTGCATTTGTCTTTTGTTTCTGTCTATCGTCTATATGGGGTGTTACGTTCTTATAAGTTCTTTAGTTCGCACTAATAAAAAAGAAGCACATATTAAATGATAAAATAAACATCACCAACCAAAAATTATTTAAACTAAAAAGACACATTCTACACAAAGACAAACCTCCCGTAGCCTCAAACCCACCACATAATATGACCACACCAGAAAACAACAGTCCCCTTACAGACACAGGCATATTGTAGAAAATCAGTATACATCACACCTTTACACACACACGCGCGCGCGCGCGCGCGCGCGCGCGCGCCCACACGCACACGCACACAATAAAATCAAAAAATCACTCACATATTCCTAGCAGTCGCCTATTTTGACAGAAACAAAATATGTCTCACAGTGCCAAACAAATAATTTATAAGCAAATAACACACATATAGATGGTAAAGAAAAGCTTCGGAAATGGCGAGTTTTCGTCAAACATTTTAAAATAGTATAAGTATAAATAATGTAATTGTAAATAGTGGCAGCCAGTGGCAATGAGCTAAAAAAAATAAAGAAATCACATTCACATAAAGAGGGCAACACAAAAAAAGTAAGTAATCTTAGTAGTACATTTAATAGAAAATAAAATAAACGCATAGCAAGAGAACTGTTCATTACCGAATTTAGTAAAATACCACACAAAAATATAAAAGAAAAAATATTTACTGTACAGTTGAGCACTGAAGATGCTTTAAAATAAATTGAAAAGCTTCTGGTCTCAAACAGACAAATTTATAGTTGCAAAAGACGGTTAACCTAACTTATACAAACTGTCTCTAGACTGTTGCGTATAATCCTGTCATTGATCGGTTAGAAAAGGCATCAGAAGATGAAAAGCAACTGCAAAATAATTTACATAAGACATCCACACGGTGTAAAAATCGTCAATTGACCCTTATTAATTAAAACTGTAAAGTCATCTATATGAGCACTAATATGAATCCATAAACTTCAGTTATAAGACAAATGTCAAATGTACAGGCCGTAAATTCAACTAAATACCTATTGGTTTGAACACCACAGTGCTTTACTAGGCATGGTCCAGTTTGGAGGTGGTATGCCGTTGCCTTCCTCCGACCTTCGAACTGACTTACCCAGCCAGTTATAGGGGGACCTACAGTTTCACGTGGGTTCCGAACCACGGTGTTACTCGGTATTTTTCACATGAGCAATTCTGCCAGAGGTGAAATAAGTGGAAAGTGACAGATAAAAATCCTAGGACCTGGCGGGGATCGAAACCGCGACCTTTGAATTTGTAGTCTGGCACTCTACCAGTGTGCAACCGAGGCGCACACTAAATACCTAGGAATAACAATTACGAACAACTTAAATTTGGAAAGCACACACAGGAAGTATTGTAAGGAAGGCGAACAAAAGGCTACGTTCCATTGGCACAAGATGCAACACTACTAAATAAACTGCCTACAATACACTTGTGCGTCCAAATTAGGAGAATTGCTGCGCATTGTTGGATACCACTGGATACCCACAGTGCGACTGACTGAGGATATAGAGAAAGTTCAGAGAAGGGCAGCTCATTTTGTATCATCGCGTTATAAGGAGGAGAGTGTCAAAATAATGCACGACTTGGGCTGGAAATCATTTAAAAAAAGGCGTTATTAGTTGTAGCTAAATTCAGTTGTGAAATCTCGTTCACCAACAGTCTCTTCCGAATACGAATATTTTTATAGCACTCACGTTCACAGTAAGACATGATCATTAAAATAAAAAACGAAAGAATTAGGTGTTCCTTTTTTCTGCGCCTCATTACAGAATGGAACTGGAACTGTAGAGAAAAATCATAAAATCGGTTCGATGAACCCTCTGCCATACAATTAAGTGTGATGTACAGAGTATTTATGTAGATGTAAATTTAGATTAAGTGTGCAACCTTCCTATCGGTACTCACCAATAAGAATTGGGCAATACACAACTCAGATTAGATTAGATTAGATTAATACTTGTTCCATAGATCATGAATACGACACTTCGTAATGATGTGGAACGTGACAGTTAAATGAAATGTGTCAACACATAATATTACATGACACTTAATTTTTGAATATTTTATTATTTTGTATTATTTTTTTATTTTTTAATTAATTTTTTTATTCTTTTAATTTTTTTACCTAAAGTACTAACTTTTATCTAGAAATTCATCTAATGTGTAGAAGGAATTGCCAATCAGAAATTCTCTTAATTTATTTTTAAATGCTAGTTGGCTATGTCAGAATTTTGATACTACTAGGTAAGTGACCAAAGACTTTTTTTGGGGCAGAATAATTAACCCCTTTCTGTGACAGAGACTCAGGGTAGTAAAACGTTCATGGCTCGTTGTCTCTGTTAAGAGTGGTGAGTTATGTATGTCAGTTACTATGCCCTAAACAGCTACCCAATCTGTTTAAACAAGATCAATAATTAATATGTAGTTTAGCCAGTCTATCAATCTGCATGTGACGTGAAAATATATTTTAACAAACATAGATTAAACCTCTGAATTTTATTTTATTTTTATTTATATATTTATTAATTTTTAAATTTTTAGCTTATGGGGCTTAACTACGGGGTCATCAGTCCCTAAACTTACAAACTAGTTATGAACTAGCTTATACTAAAGACGGCACAAATATCCATGTCCGAGGGGGGATTCGAATCCCCGACCACCGTGACTGCCACGCCGCAGACCGTTCGGCCACTGCGGCCGGCAAACCTCTGAATAACCATCAAAATGGATTCTAAGATAAAGAAGTGATTCACTCACGAAGTAATTCTTTATAAATGGAGTTTATTAGTCTTTTTGGACATGAAAATGCGGAGGTGGTCCTACTTTATACATCGGAAAATAACAGAATATTTCTCCTACTATTGTTCATTAGAGTCACAATAAGTATCACACGCACTCTAGAGTAAACGTTCCAAATTATCACTCGTAAATTAGTGAAGTCCATCGAACATTGCAGTTCCAAATTTATCCGCATTAATTACAGTATTTGTTCTAAAACACAGTTTCTCATCACACGAGTACACGATTGCTGAATTATCGCAGTTCCACAGCCCTACTACCGTGCATAGTTTATCACATTTCAAGCAGAGACTAAGTTCTGCAGTCACAGTCCCGTAATTTTTAAGTCCAAACATGCCTATCTATTCAAATTACAAGTTGGTAACGCGGCTTCAGACCACCCAGCATCACAGCCTTTCAGCACCACGTCCAAGTTACGAGTCCCTTCCCAATTTTTCGAAAGCGTGCTCTAGCTGCTCCTAAAATTGCATACTTCCGCTAATCCTAACGACTCATCTTTAAAATACGATTTCCCTTCCAAAATATTATACATTTCAATATCACAGAATTATATGTTTTGACCACCTCCCTACAAATGTTGTTTACATTTAACAAACAAATACATATTTAACAATACTAAAATCGGTTGAGACTGAAGCTCTTTGCTCAGGTAGCTATTAAGCGTGGCGTCTCACTGTTCAAATATACTGCCGCCGTTGAAATGCACTTACACAATTAATACGTAATTTATCATAGCTTTTTATGCAAATATATTCATTTCTTGTCCACAAATACATATAATTGTTTATGTATAAATTATATGCTGCATATTTTCTATTTTTAGTCGGCCATGAGATAGTTAAGAGGCTGTCTACAACATAAAATGAACGTTACTAAGAATAATATTAAATATAATAAAATACATGTGATGCGCTTTGCTGGGTTCATGTTTTGTGTTTCTGTGATGGAATCTATGTTCTGACACAAGAATATTACTACCTCAACGAAAAGCAGAAGAAGAGAGTAAAACAAAGTTTATTGAAAGAATACGGAAATAACGTGGTATGTCTTTTAAGATAGGTAGCGTGGTGCAATGCTGCCCATTTGCTTCTTAAACTGTTACTGATAAACATTACGTATCAATAACTGTAAATATAAGTCTTACAATAATATTATTATAGTACTGAAATTTATCGGATTTTTATCTGTAAGGGGTATTGAAATTTTAATTACGGCGTTTGATTCTCCCAAGTTTCCTGAATCCATCAATGTAATTATATTTGCCATATGATCATTCCTTGATTTTATATGGAGTTTTTGAATAATGTGTGTGGCTATATTGTATTTCAGTTGTAATCTGGGAGAGCCGCCCTCGCTCAGCCAAAACCGCCGTTTCCTGTTTCCGAGCATATTAGGAAAACCCTAGTGACCAGTATTCCATTCACTAGGTCCAAACTGTTAACTGGCTGGCTGAGGAACCCAACACCCTGACAAAACCCGCTTTTTATATGTAAACAATCGTCTTTCCCTGTATCTGTAATGTCACAAGTGGTTCTCTACAATGGGACCAAATAAATGTTGGGGACACAGTCGCAAGCGTTCTGCATTTAAGGTTCATGAAATGAAATGTTTGTAAATCTAAGGGGCTTGTTATCAGCCCTAGGCTTAAAACTATTTAAACTAACTTATGATAATGACAACACACACACACACACACACACACATGCCACGGGGAAGACTGGAACCTCCGAGGTCGAGCAACCGCGTGCTACGCAGCTACGCGTCTTAGTGCGCTCGTCCACTTCACCGCGGCTACGGTTCATGAAGTGGCAATATCGACAGCGATCGTGCGTTATGTTGGGAGAGAGAAGCGCGAGTCAGTTGTTTGTCGCTTACCACCAAGCGAGACAGCATGTAACACCGCAGCGGTATCCCAACAGGATACACACTTGCCGCGGTGGAGTAGCCGAGCGGTCTAAAGCGTCTCGCTGCGGAGCGCGCGGTTTTTTTTTATTTTTTTTTTTTTTAATTCTTTATTATGGCTTTTGGTGACAGTGACCATACAGCCAGCGATTATTACATTGACAACATTACAATAGAATTGAGATTCTTACAATGTACAGCACAATATTAATAAGTATGTTACATCATATAGCCTTAGAGTAAAAGTAGAAAAATAACATGTAAAGACATTAAACAATACATATTTAACAGTACGACAGATATTTGTAATACAATAAAAGTGCAGAAAGCATAGGACCAAATGAGAGGTGCAAAGACAAATGGAAGTCAAAATATAATATAAAATCACTTATGCAGTTTCCCGCTGTGCATGTTCAAGGTAAACACACTAGCTCTAAAATTAGAGCTGTATGCCAGTGACTTTGAGGTAGTCCTTCAGTAAAGTGTACTTAAGCTTGTCGAATCCATGAAGGAGGACAGTGACACTTGTGGGGAGGGGGTAACCCCTCGCGACCAGCGTTCGGTAGAATACACTTTGTGCGGCCGTGTACTTGGTGCATGCCAGTATGATGTGGTTGAGATCCGCCACTGCCGTTACATCTTTGTCGCAATGCCGAGAAGCGATGATTTTCAAACGGTGTAGGTGGGCAGGGTAACATCCATGCCCCAGTCTCATCCGAATGATAGACGTTGCATGACGTCTACTAAGCGTCATCGATGAAAACCACGGTCGTGAGGAGACATTTGGTTGTATAGCTGCCAGGTGTCCTCCCTTAAACACATGAGAGAGGTGCCATTCGTGGTCCCAAGTGCGATAGGCAGCTTTCCGAATCGTCGTTCGTAAGTCTGTATATGGAATCGGCGTGGGGCGTTGTTGTCCTTCCGTAATACTTCTCTTGGCAAGGCGGTCTACTGTTTCGTTATGGGGTATACCTCGATGTCCTTTAATCCAAAGTAAGTGGATGTCTATGCCCACTGTCTGTGCATTTGTTATGGCCTCCAAGACGTCCAATATATATCTATTCGTTCGTTTGTCAAACGTCGGATGTTGTAATTTTTTCAGCACGCTTTGAGAGTCGGTGAGGATCAATATAGAGTTAAATGTTCGTGCGCCGTAATAAATGGCCTCCCTGATGGCTAGTAACTCTGCCGTGTAAATAGATGACGCAGGCGGAAGCGCAAACATTTGGTAGGTGCCGTTAGAGGGGCAAAAGAAGGCGTATCCCACCCCTGCTTCAGTTTTAGAGCCGTCAGTATAGATGTGAGCATGCTGTGGCCAGTTGCGGAGAAGAAACTGTTCCACGTCGAGAGTGATGTTGGTCCCCGTTGTGTAGTCTGATGGCAAATGTGTCACCGGGACTGGGTTGAAAAACAGATGATAAGAATAACGGAAACAAGGAAGTTTGGTGTCCTGTATGATGAGTGGGAAGAGATGTCTCCATTTCTCGTAGCTGCGAACCAGTAAAGGAACTCGGGTCATGCCTCTTCTGTGATGCATTTCTGTTATGTTCCAAAATTGGTGTACCGTTTTGAGAGAGGCACTATCACATATTGACGCTCGGCTGAGGAGGAAAATATCGGACAGCATCTGTCGACGTATAGTTAACGGCATTCCGAGAACAAGACGAAGCATTCTGTACTGGAGGGCATCAAGTTTGCGCAGGGTCGATTGCGCTGCAGTAGCGTAGACGATACTGCCATAATCCAAAACGGAGCGGATCAAGACCTTATAAAGAGTAAGGAGTACCGTCGGATCGGCTCCCCACCAAACTCTGGCAAGCATACGCAGGATATTTGCAGTAGTGTCCACTTTGTCCAAGAGATATTCAACATGGCGCGTCCACGTCAGTTTGCTGTCGAAGTAAACACCAAGGAACTTAGCATATGACCGAACAGGCAGTTTGTATGGACCGAGCTGACGGTCTGGAGAGAAATAATTCTGTCGTTTCCTCGTGAATATCACCACAGTAGATTTTTCAGGCGACAGCGTGAGTCCGTGTTCTAACTCCCATTCAGCCAGTTTTTCACATGCAGTAGTAAGCCATATGTTAGTCACCCAAAAGCACGACGAGTGGGCGTATATACAAACGTCGTCCGCGTACTGTAGAACTTTGACAGTAGGATGAAAGATAGAGTCTAAGTCGGCAACATACAAGGCGTATAGCAAGGGGCTTAATATCGCACCTTGCGGGAGGCCACGGGAAACGATTCGTGGGCCATGTAACACATTGTCCTGGTCACGGATATAAACAGTGCGGCAACAAAGTAATTTGTATATAATTCTTAACACCTTTAGCGGGAGATGCAAAAGTTGTAATTTATTTATAAGTTTATGTATCAAAACATTGTCATAAGCCCTCGAAAAATCAAGAAAAAGAGCCGTCAAATACCCATTTGTCAGGAATGTTTTTTCGATGTCCATAGCAAGAGATGTTATATTATCGTAAGTGCTCTTCCCCTTGCGAAAACCGTATTGTGTCCGTGGGAACAGATCGTGATGCTCTAACCACCATTCTAACCGGACCTTGAGGAGACGTTCAAAGGTCTTGCACACACATGACGACAATGCAATGGGGCGATACGACGTTGCCTGACCAGGGTCTTTTCCAGGTTTCAATATAGGAACCAATACCTGAGTGGTCCAGTCGGTTGGAACAGACCCCTCTCTCAAGATGTCATTAAAGATATTCAAAAGAATAAGTTTTGCATCATCAGACAAATTGCGTATCATGGAGTAATGTATCTGGTCATGCCCGGGCGACGTATCGTTCGAGGGCGGCAGCGCACTGTTGAGTTCAGCGAGGGAGAACGGTGAGGTGAGATCATCTTGAAGATCTTCAACGGCGATATATGTGGTGGGATCAATGGGTTCTGGCATGGCCGTAAGAGGTGCTACAATGTTGGCAAACTCGTCTATCCAGGTCTGTAACCGCTTGGGAGGCATTGGTTTTCGTTTGAGTGAGTTAACTTTCGACCAAATCCTTCCGACAGGAGTATGCAGGGATAACTGTTCACAAAATTTCTTCCAATGTTCTGTTTTACAAGTCTTGAGAAAGCGTTTGGTAGTCGCATCTATACGTTTGTAGGCGAGGTAGTTTTCCCATGTGGTTTCCCGTTTAAAACGGCTACATGCCAGTCTCCTTTGCGCCACTCGACGCGAGCACTCTTGGTTCCACCAGGCAACCGGCAGACGTCTACTGCCAGTTACCACCCTTGTCTGTGGGATTGACTGCGATGCTGCTAGGTTGATGCAATTCCTATAATGAGCGTACCTTGTTTGCGGTGACAACTCGGTGGGGAACGACGAAAGTTGTGTATCCATGATGGCACCATACCGAGACCAATCTGCCCTCCTGACATTCCATTTGCGAGACGGCCGACAGACCGTGTTCGGTGACGAGGTTGGTGAAGAGAGCAGAATAGCATAATGGTTGGAACCCATAGGATATGAAAGTACAGACCATGTAAAGAATGAAGAAACAGACGCTGAACACAAAGTCAAATCGACGGCTGATGGTCTCTGTCCGGGTAATGGAAGTAACGTAGGGGATCCATCATTGAGGATGATAAGATTGAACTCGTCGATAATATCAAGAATGCCATCACCCAGCCTATCGTTATATGCACACCCCCACAATCTGTTGTGTGCATTAAAATCCCCGCAGAACAGAAATGGAGGTTCCAACTGTTGTACCAGAGCGTACCACTCTTCAGTGGTAATGTATGACCGTGGTCGGCTGTAGAGGGCCACAATAGTTATTCGACCAATTGGAGATGAGAAGTTTACTGCTATCGCTTGAAAGCTTTCGATATCGTCATGAGAAATCAGAACAGGGGTGTGATGCAGCATATTATTGATAAAGAGGGCGACTCCTCCTCGACCATCATCTCTGTCTTGGCGGTAAACGTGGTATCCTTGGAAGCGTACGATGGTATCTGGTTGAAACCATGTCTCAGAGATGGCGGCCACTGCTATCTTCCGCATCCAAAGTTCACGTTGAAGTACACCCTTGTTGGCAATCGCAGATCGCGCATTCCACTGCAGTATTTTAAATTCCGCCATTGTTGTTAGAAGTAAGGAGAGTCGTTAATAGTTGGCGAATAGGCTGTATCTGTAAAGTTCCAGGTGGCATTGTTTTCGCGTCTTCTATGAGGTGAAGGATAAACCAGATAATTTTCTCTACGATGTATTCACTATTGTTACGTGGTGGCACTGCTTGTTGTCCGTACTGAGGAGGATACGGGTTGGGTGGTAAAGGGGCCTGTGGTAGATGTTGGGAGATAGAATATTCGTGACTAACGTCTGAAAATCCCTGACGCCAGACGGGTCTGGAAGTTTGTTTTTTCCCCGTGCCGCTCATGACGGAGCTGACACCCGCTCTGTCTGCTATGGGAACATCATTCCGTTGATAGCTTTCGTCCTTAGGGGGTGAACGCAGCTGGGGCGCCAATGGCGGCATTTGTGGCCCCGTAGAACGCTCTTGTACAGAGACTTGCGGTTGCTGTAAATGCCTTGGAGGTAGGGGCGGGAAGTCCGCAGAACTCTGAGGGCTAGGGGGCTTCCGTACGGCCGCGGAATATGTGGGGCGCGGCCCACTGAGTGCCCTTCCTGACGTGGCGTACGCCCTTGCACGTTGTAGCTCTTGCTGGTGGAGAAAAATGGGGCATGACCTCTCAGTGACAGGGTGCTGCCCAGAGCAATTTAAACAGGTCGGAATCGTCGCAGGGCACGAATCAGCTTGGTGCTGACCGCCGCATCTGCTGCAACGAGTATGGCTTCGACACTGGTTCGCCCGATGATGAAAACGCCAGCAATTTGTGCACTGAATGACTGGGGCAACGTACGGTACCACTGGGCAGCGTGCCCCCAGAATAGCAACATGAGAGGGTAATGTCTGAGAGCGAAATACCACCATGCAGACTGGAATGGGTACTGTGAGCTCAGGATTGGAAGGATGTTTCTTCGTGTATCGTTTTATACTTGTTACAGGATAAACACTTTCCATGGCATCTATTATCTCTTTGTCCGTTAGGCTGGTCTCTACGTCATGGATAATGCCATACGTATGGAGTAAAAAGTTAGGGATGTAAACATCGAACTTATGATCTTTGAAAGCAGGGACATTTAGTAAGTTATTAGCAGCTGCAGCAGTTTTCAGTTCTATCTTAACTCTGTTCTTGCCTGAGGAACTAATGTCAACAATATCGTGCTTGAGGTGAGAGCTGTAGGAATACAATAACTTGCCCACTGACATGGGATGGAGTTTGCCAACGTTTTTATCTAAGCTCTCCACGAAGACAATGTATGGGCCTGCATCTGTCCGACTGTATCGGTTATTGATACTCGGTCGAGTAACGGTGGCAGGAGAAGCAGATGTCTGTACCGGCGTGCGTTCTGTGTTTGCCTGTCCGGTGCCGTCGGTAGAAGACGCGTGGGAAACCGGTACCTGGTTCATTTCACAGTCCGTGACTGAAGGAGAATCGACACACAGTCGTTTACTATGGGGACCACTTTCTTGCTGCTGTTGTGCAGCTGTATCGCCACTAGGTAATATGCTGGAGGGGTCGCAGTAATAGCTGAGGTGCTGACTAACCTGTTGTAACTCATGTTGTTGATGTTGTTGCTGGAGGAATTGCTGGTGTTGCCGTTGTTGCAGCTGCAGTAGCTGAAGCTGTTGCTGCTGGGCCAGTTGCTGCTGGAATTGTAGTTGTTGGTGGTGTAGAAGCTGCGGTTCCTGTTGCTGCTGTGGCCCTTGTTGTTGTGCATATTGTATGTCCTGTGTTGGTAGTTGACTCTGCTGTACGTCAGCAGGGTTATCGGACATCACCGGCAGCGGGAGAGCCGTCGCTGCAGGTTGATTACATATTTCCATGGCGGACTGGATGACCTGACCCGTATTAGGTGGGTCGGCCATTTCGAAGATACACTGAGTAGTACTGCTACCACGAACGTGTGGTTGAGACAACACACACAATTCCGGCGCGCACTACTCTGCACGTAGACGTTTCTCCCCGAAAACGCAGATACGAGTATACAAGCGCACGGAAGAATAAGTACGTAGCACCACACTCGTCCGCGAAACGTAAACAAAGCGCGACCGCACAGAGCGCAGCAGTAAACGCGTCCGCACTCCGCGGGAGGCGGAAGTAGACTGTGCGCGCGGCTGCTCGCCGTGGAGGTTCGAGTCCTTCCTGGGGCATGGGTGTGTGTGTTTGTCCTTAGGTTAGTTTAAGTAGTTTGTAAGCTGCGGACTGATGACCACGCAGTTTGGTCCGATAGATCTACAAACATTTGAACATTTTGATACACACTTGCACAACACAAAGCTATGCACGCCTTATGCATTGCGAAGTACCACTGTTATGTTAATACACCTGTGCCAGGATTTTTAGTTTTGACCGCGATGTGTGTCTAATGGCCAAGATATCGTTTTCAACTTCGTTTCTAAAGATTTTTCGTTTCGAGAGGAAATTCCTGTCAAATAATGCTATTCGGTTCAGTATAAACAGCAAGCTAAATGAACTATAATGTTTAACGAAAACGGTCGCCACCTTAGTTTACGGAATAATTTAGGCCTACATACGATATCATATTCATTCAAGTACTTCAATGCAAAAAAGAAAATGTTTATGGCAGTAAAACCTAAACAATTCAGATGACTGTTTAAGAACCATTACTAAGATTTATGAATGTTACTAGTTCATAAAACAAACAAACCATTGGTTGCCTTGTTCAATACTCCTGACTACAGTATGTCGGCATATATCATCAAAATCGACCAACTAGCACCAATAGATAAATCTAATACTTTAAACATTTAGTAATCTTATTTTTGTCTGATCAGCATAACTGCACTTTCGTTTACCTACTCGCAGTTAAGACAAATATCTGTGGCTTTATATTTCTACAGAATACTCTGTATTGTGATTGTCACTTATAACAATTTCTTTCAAAGCAAAAATTACACTGTATGGTACAGTAAATTTACAGTTTCTGGTAATTTCCTAGGACCCGTATACATCGAAGGAAACGGCATTGCGATCGATGTATATCCAATATTAGATTCTTGCTCCACATTCGATATGACAAACTCGAAGCGGTTGACTTATATTGTATTTTTGATTGCGTTGAATTTCTGATATTTTCTTGTACTTTTCCGATTCAGTATGTGGTTGCCATTTGAAATACCAAAACAAATATTGGTATTTTCCAACAATGGTATATATGTAACGTGTTTCTGAAACGGAGATTCGGGCGCTACGCACTCTCACATAATAAAAAGAAACTTTTTATTTAATCTATACCTAACCTTATTAAGGCTACGCTACGGACCACTTTTTTAAAGTGAAGTTTAGGTTAAACGAAATTTTTTAGTACGTGAGGGCGCGTAGCCTAAATCTTCAATGGTAGCGAAGCAAGAGTCGAACGTTCGATATGTATCGATCTCTCGATCTCTATGCCGTTTCCTTCGATACACACGGTTCCTAGGAAATTACCCAGTTTCTTTAGTAAGCAAAGAACAGTACTTTTCAAGTTTTTTGGTTTTAACAGAAACTGTGAAAGATATCTGATAACTAGTTTGATTCTGGATTTTATAAACAAGAAATGAAGCGACTGTCCCTAGAAATCTCTTTAAAAATCTGAATCTAGATGTATTTTTGATTATGCAAATAAATTTGGTTATTGACTAGAACTTTAAAGAAATTGAAGTATCGACAAAGTTAATTCTTTAACATTATTTACTTTCAAATTGCTGCCTCTGCCTGAGCACTACTCAACTGATTATTACTTTGTCACTATACTTGTGGTGTCGCACAAGTACAAAGTGCGCGCCACCTACTTTCGCCGCGCGCCGCCATGCACGCACGGCGCGGCGTTCTCACGACGACAGCCACGAGCGCCCTCTGCTGCAACCCCGCTCGTGGCCACCACGGAAAGACACCGGTCACTTCGGACTGAGATAGCAACGAGTTAGGACCTTCGTAATCAGATAGGCACCATTGAAGACTTTGCTATCGTACAGGCACTAGGCAGGCCTCTAACAACTATGTATCAACATTCTGCAGTACTATGTAAAAGTTAAGTATTGTTACATTCTGTGCAATATATATCTTTCTAATTTACTCTAGTGTTTATAGTTTCTGGCTGCTCCCCTCCGTACCTGCACCAGCGTGTCGGTCTCATTCCACTCGGCCACCGACACCTACGACGAGGCTGGGACACAAAAGCGGCGACGAAGTTGGGACACAAAAGTGGCGACGAGGATGGGATAGAACCTTGGACCAGCCCGCTTGCAGCAGCCAGACAGCAGCAGTCGAGCACGTAGAAATTGCTCCCGCCCACCCACCCTTATTATAAGATTTTTGGGGGAACATATTCTGTTACGTGTTTTGTGGACTTTTTTGTTGCAGAGCGTCCTCTTTCATATTGCATTTGTGTTTTGTTATAAGTTACTTGTATGCACGGCGCCTAATCGGTCAGTATGGCCACTACCCCGAACCCAAACTTAATGGAAATTATTCAGTTACAGACGGCGCAAATAACCCAACTTCTCCAGACAGTTGCGCAGTTGACAACTCCACAACAGCCGTCGCATCAGCAGCCCACACCTGCCGCCGCAACGCTTCCGACGTTCCGCCAGTACAACGAACGTGAGGAAGAATGGAGTGACTATTTCGCGCAGTTTCAAGAACTCGTCGCGGCTCATCAAATTACAGGTCAGAGAGTGAAGAACCTTTTCTTATCGATTGTGGGCCCCCAGACTTTCGTACTATTGCAAAAACTTTTCCCTCTCGCATCTCCTCGTGATGTAGACTTTGAACAAATTGTAGATGCACTAAATGCTCATTATGAGAGAAAAGTTCTTATAGCCGCTGCACGGTACCGATTTTTCAGACTTAAAAAATTACCGCAGCAGTCACACCAAGAGTGGATTACGGAATTGAAGGGCTTAACCCGCCAATGTAAATTTACTTGCTCTTGTGGACTTTCGTATAGTGACGTGATGTTGAGAGACGCTATTACGCAGAATATTCAGGACCCCAGAATTAGAGCAGCAATTCTGAAACAGTCTGACCCTTCATTAGACAGTGTACTGCAGCTTATAGAAGCTCATGATACTTTTGACTTAGATGATGTAGAAATGCAAAGCCATAGTGTAAATTCAGTGCGCCGCAACGGACGCTTTCCTAGCCGTAGTTCTCAGTATAGCACTAGTGATTCTTATTTTTCTACCGGCCGTGCTGAACAGACAGTGAACAGTAGCCAGTGTAAAAGTGCGACGCAAAGGTTGCCCCGTAGTGTTAGACACAGTAATTTGCATAACGGGCGCCAACGCTCATTTCAGAAAAATGTTCGTAAGTCTTGCCCCCAGTGTGTGTCTCGCCACAAGCGTGCTCATTGCCCTAGTCGCAACGCAACCTGTTATCAATGTGGCAAATCGGGACATGTACAGTCTGTGTGTATGCAAATTAAAAACTCAAAGAACGGTACCGTTAGAAACAGTGCTTCGCAGAGTGCGAGAACAGTTCATTCTGTAAATGTTATACGGGCTGTGGAGTTGAACAGTGCTTTCCTTGGATCTCAATTGCAAGAAAGTAGTTCTGCGCCTATGGCAAAATTATATAGTGCACCACGTAGCAAGCGCCGACGAGCGCGTAAAACAGTGCAACGGAAAAGGGTTCGGGACAAGCAAAATGACTATGAACAGTGCATTCCTGTAGTGAAAATAGTGCCTTCTGCAACTGCTCCTTGTAATAGTGCCCAGTACTGTGTAGCTAGTGACAGTAGACTTGTTGTAGCTTTTCAAAAGTGTAGTGCAGTAGTTAGTAAATCTGGAGTAGCTTCTCATGCTTGCGCGGACGCCGATCCGGCGGTAGTGCCATCTAGTGACAGTGTTGTTAATCCGCTGCGTGCCGAGTCTGCGGCGCTTACTTCACTACGCGGCCCGCGCAAGCGCAGTAAACAAACCGTAGCAGACGTTGCCCACATTCGCGCACCTGTCGAGCGCCGCAAGCAAAAACTGTTTGTGACTCTCTTCGTAGAAAATAAGACGGTGCAATTTCAGCTTGATACTGGTTCCGCTGTCACATTAATAAATAAAGATACTTATGAACTTCTGGGTTCGCCAAAATTGTCGCCGTCACAGCAAGTGTTAACAGCTTATACAGGTGAAAATATTCCCGTGCTAGGAACATGTAGCCTGCCCGCCTCTTTTCAAGGTGTAACAAAAACAGTTGCTTTTGTTGTTCTTCAGGCCAAATCTACACAGAACATTTTTGGACTAGATGCTTTTAATTTGTTTGGTTTATCAATTCAAAGAGATGTGCTTCAAATTTCGTCAGTAGTGCCTCAGGATAAAATCAATGCATTGTGTGACAAATATAGTGACTTGTTTTCGCCGGAACTAGGTTGTGCAAAAGACTTCGTGGCACATGTAACTTTAAAAGAATCTGCAGTTCCAAAATTTCGTAAAGCTAGACCAGTGCCTATCGCCTTGCGTGATACAGTTGCCGAAGAACTTAAACGTTGGCAAGATAGTGGGGTGATTTCTCCTGTTTCTGCGAGTCAGTGGGCCTCGCCTATAGTAATTATACCCAAGCCGTCAGGAAAACTTCGTCTCTGTGCGGACTTCAAATCAACAGTGAACAGTCAAACAATTGTCGACACTTATCCCCTGCCCAGACCTGAGGAACTAATGGACAAATTAGGACAGTCTCGCTTCTTTTCCAAGATTGATTTAGCAGAGGCATACTTACAGATTCCACTTGATGACGAGTCAAAAAAGTTTTTCGTCATTAATACTCACATGGGCCTTTTTCAGTTTCAACGCCTACCCTTTGGCAGTTCTTCCGCTCCCGCTATTTTTCAGCGTTTTTTGGAACAGCTGACAGTTTCTGTACCGTGTTGTTCGAACTATTTAGATGATATTGTGGTATCCGGACGTACAGTTGAAGAACATTTAGCAAACCTGGAGTGCCTTTTCAAAGTTTTGACTGCAGCAGGTCTACGTTGCAATAAAGAAAAGTGTTCGTTTTTTCAAACTGAAATAGAGTACCTAGGCCATGTGATTAATGCCCAAGGAATCCATCCCTTACAGTCACATCTTCGAGCAATCAAAGACTTGCCTCCTCCTAAGAATGTGCACGAATTGCAAGCAGTATTGGGGAAGCTGAACTATTATTTCAGATTTATTCCCAATGCCTCTCAGATTGCAGCTCCACTGCATCACTTACGTAGGAAGAATGTTCCTTTTGTTTGGTCCAAAGATTGCCAGGTTGCCTTTGACAACTTAAAGTCTGCACTACTCGGTGATGCATGTTTGAGTCCCTTTGACCCACAGAAGCCTGTAGTGTTAGCAGTTGACGCCTCATCGTACGGTCTGGGCGCGGTAATCTCACATCGCATTGGATCTCACGATCGTCCTATTGCCTTTGCATCCAAGCTACTGACGCCAACGCAACAGAATTACAGTCAGATAGAAAAGGAGGCCTTAGCAATCATTTACGGCGTCACAAAGTTTCATCATTATCTGTATGGCAGAAAATTCTATTTGTTGACAGACCACAAGCCTCTCACGTCGTTGTTCTCACCCACAAAGCCAATTCCGCCACGTACGGCACAAAAGCTTCAGAGATGGTCCTTGATATTGTCAAATTATCAGTATGAGATTTTGTACCGACCTACCACTAAACATGCCAACGCGGACACACTTTTCCGACTTCCGGATGACCAGGATGTATCATTTGATTCTTCAGAAATGGCATGTTGTCAGATAGACTCCAGAGATGCTTCCGCTGTCGCAGACTTTCCTTTGAACTCTCGTCGGGTTGCACAGGAAACAGCTGCGGATGCAGACCTAAGTGTGGTAGCACGTTTTGTTCGCTCAGGGTGGCCTGCCAGAGCCAAAGACATTGATCGGCCTCTGGTTCGACGTTATTTTGCACAACGTCATGCATTATCTTTAAGTCAGGGTGTACTGTTGTTGCATACCGACAACGACCAAGCAAGAGTGATTGTTCCTCGTTCCCTGCAACGAGAAGTGTTACGCCTCCTGCATCAAGGACATTGGGGCATTGTTAGGACAAAGCAATTGGCCAGACGTCATTGTACCTGGGTTGGTATGGACGCTCAGATAGAGAGCATGACATCACAGTGCACAGTTTGTGCGGAGCATCAGGCGGCTCCTCCACAGCGTTTCTCAGACTGGCCACGCCCCAAGGGACCATGGCAACGTTTACATATTGACTTTGCCGGACCTTTCTGGAATACGCGCTGGTTAATTGTTGTAGACGCTTTCAGCAAGTTTCCTTTTGTGATTGCCATGAACTCAACGACAGCTTCTAGTACAATCAGTGCCTTAACATCAGTGTTTTGCATCGAAGGCTTGCCTGAAACTATCGTCAGTGACAATGGACCTCAGTTTGTTAGTGCGGAATTTCAACAGTTTTGTCGTGTGAATGGCATTCAGCATATTACCACTGCACCTTTTCACCCTCAGTCCAATGGTGAAGCAGAACGTTTCGTTCGAACATTCAAGTCACACATGGAAAAGATGAAAGGTCAGCACTCCAGGCAGCAAGCTCTTCAAATTTTCCTGTCTACGTATCGGTGCATGCCACGTGACGGCCCGTCTCCTGTCGAGCTGCTACACGGCCGCCGTCACCGCACTCTCCTTCACCTGCTGCAGCCTCCCACGCACCGAGTCGGTTCGTATGGCGCTACGCGTTTTCAGGTTTCTACGCCGGTGCTGTACAGGGTGTTTGCTGGAAACAAGAAGACATGGCTGCCGGGCACCATTCAGCGCGTGCTCGGTAGCAATATGTATGTTGTACGTTCTTCCACAGGGTCGGAGCTGCGGCGCCACGCAAACCAATTGCGCCTGCACAGGCCGCGCGATCCTGTCTCCGGTTTCTTGATTCCAGACCCAGTTCACCGCCAGGGAGCACAACCACATCGTTCGTCCCCGGACTACGAGATCGTCCCGATGGAGATCGACGCGACGCCGCCGCTGTCGCCGCCGCAGATGACAGCGTCACCGAGAGGGACTCCGGGACCGTGCGTGCCGCCGCCGCCTGGGCCACGCACCTCAGAAGAAGATGACCTGCTCCCTCTGGGCGGGGGCGGGCGCCCTTCCCCAGGTTTCGGCGGGTTCCCTGGAGGATCTCAAGGCGGATGCCGGGGCGCGGACGGCGTCTCGATCCCGGCCTCAGCTACGACGCCCGTCCCACCAGTAACGCCCCCGCCCAGGCCCTCCTCCCAGTGCCGTCGCCGTGGCCCTCAGCCCTACGCCACGACGGCGCGGCGGTTTGGGGGGGAGGGGTGTGGTGTCGCACACGTACAAAGTGCGCGCCACCTACTTTCGCCGCGCGCCGCCATGCACGCACGGCGCGGCGTTCTCACGACGACAGCCACGAGCGCCCTCTGCTGCAACCCCGCTCGTGGCCACCACGGAAAGACACCGGTCACTTCGGACTGAGATAGCAACGAGTTAGGACCTTCGTAATCAGATAGGCACCATTGAAGACTTTGCTATCGTACAGGCACTAGGCAGGCCTCTAACAACTATGTATCAACATAGTATTGTTACATTCTGTGCAATATATATCTTTCTAATTTACTCTAGTGTTTATAGTTTCTGGCTGCTCCCCTCCGTACCTGCACCAGCGTGTCGGTCTCATTCCACTCGGCCACCGACACCTACGACGAGGCTGGGACACAAAAGCGGCGACGAAGTTGGGACACAAAAATACTGATAATATTTAAGGCTAGTACTGTTTTGCTTAATACACCATTTCAGCAGGAAACGTTCTTGCAATTAACAATACTGTTTTTGGGATCCTCGGTACTTTTATCACCAGGAAACCAGGAAAGGAACCTACTTGGTACTATGACTTGGGAAAATCAAGGTTTGGAACACAGTTTTAGTTGAACAACTCAATTGTGCGACTTTAAACAAACTGCTGGTTCATGCATGATTACAAAGTAAAATATATATATATATATATATATTACCGTAGATGGCTGACTAGGTAATTTAGTGGCAACAATATACTTCGAAAATCATTTCAGCTGTTGATGTGGCTGTGAGCTCATTTTCTCTTCGCGGCGAATTTTTATATTGCACAACGAGCGCACTTGACAAAGCCACATTCTTTCGGGGACTATATACTTGCATCCGAAGATCCTTGGAATTTGCAGTAGATGAATTTAGCCTCTATTTCCGTAGCTTGTTGTTATACTTCAACACAATTGCCACAAAAAACGCTATCTCCACCTAAATTGGCAGCTGCCTTCTCCCATACTACATGCGGGACTGTTCACTGCTAGCACTGTCTGAATTACGACTGCCGCCAAAATCGCCCGTTGTTACATTTCCAGAGGTTTCTGCCGCCAACCAACCACCTTTTAGCGTCTATCGGACACCTTTCCCTTCCTGGGTACTACACTCCATCCTTTAACTACAATTACTATGTTTGCCCTACCATGAACGAGCGCACATTACGTCACAGCTTATACAGTACAGATTATAAAATGACAATTGCAGCATGTTTAAATATCAGCCGCGGCGGAATGGCCAAGCGCGTTGAGGCGCTATGCTCCGATGCGCGTAGTCGCTCCCCGTCGGGGGTTCGAATCCCCCATCGGGCATGGATGTTTGTGTCGTCTTTAGCATAATGTACTTCATAAGCAGTTTGACCATTTTTTTTTAAATATCATATAAACATTGTCACAGAAAAATAATTAAGTTACACACTTTCTAGCCGGACACTTACTGCTACTAGTCCAAAGATCGTGAACACAGAGATCATTCATTACAATACTGTTGACAATCGATATATAGAAAAACAGAAAAATAAATAATTATATAAGAATTGCATAAAATAACAATAAACAGTGGAATATCAAGGAGAGGAGTATACGATAGTGTTACAAGCCATGTTACGACGGAAAATATGATGAAATATTTTATTTTCACCTCGAAGCACATTCCATTGCAAATTATCATTGTTTCAAAACAATAGAAATTTTTATATAATGCGGCTCGGTAGGTGGACGCATGAAAGTAAACGTACGAATTTGCATTATAAAAAGTATTGACACGCCCTTAACAGACAAATCTCCATTGTATATCATCAATGCATCACATGATTAGTGTCTTTAAATTGAATCATGGGGCTCGGTAACAGGATCGGTGAAAGTAAATGGATCAGGTCGTGTTGTAAAAAGGGGCTGACGTATTCGTAACAAAACCTCTCTGCTATCATACAACGGGACATTCACTATACAATCATGTCACAGTGCATTTTAACATCATTGAACTCCAACCACGTAATCGAATCGCCAGCTATAGTGACGCAAACGCAACAAACCCGTCCATCGATCCCCGCCTCTCATTTGTTACATTAAAGAGACACGCCATAGCATACGCAGGATGTAGTGTGTTGCCAACCTACGAACGTTACGGAAGCGCCGCCAACACTCGTCCCGACGGCGTGGCCGGCTTCAACAAATGGATTCTCATTCAACTCTGATAAAACACAGTGTAGGGAAGCAAGCTCACCGCCCTCTCTTGTTTGCAACATGAATATCACCGAATGTGCACAGTCTGCAGAGCCACACTAACAAATGACTGCAGAACTGGGCATGACATCCGCGTCACCACTACTGCAAAGCTACAGAAGAACCGCATTTGCGAAGTACCGCACAACTGTGAATTACATTCAATCCCCACTATGTTAACGCTACAAAACATAAATTTAAGGTTAAAGTCTGACGCAAAAAAGTTGGAGAAGTGTTTTCATTATTGTATTTTATTGAGTTCACAAATATCAACACAAACGAAATTTGTTTTGCGAAAGTAGAAAAACGTTGTCGATTAAGTGCTTCTCATAATTCAGTTATAGAGTTAGTACCACAGTACTTACGTACAACCCAAGAGGATGAAAATTTATCAAATTTCTGGAAGATAGGATTAATATAAAAATTACAGGAAGTTCAAAAAATGTTCAAATGTTAGTAAAGCTTAAGGGACTTAACTGCGGGGTCATCAGTCCCTAAACTTATAAACTACTTGTAAAGTACCTTATACTAAAGACGACACAAACATCCATGCATGATGGGGGATTCGAAACCCCGAAGGTGGATGGCCGCGCGAACCGCAACATGGCGCTCCAGTGCGCGCGGCTAATCCGCCGGGGCACAGGAAGTTCGTTCATGAGCAATTCAGCATATATAATTCACTCGTGGCTGCGGCTTAAAAAATTATAAGTAATGAGTTTCCTGATATTTATTTGAAAAAATTATGTAGTATTTGTTTCAAAACGTATAATACCGATATAAATTAACTACTCTGTGATATTTCAACGTACACAGATATCGGTACTTACGTACAGTAAAAGAGCATAATGGTTGACTGAAAGTGCATGTGTCCTTCTTTCTGATGTCTAGCCTGCCTATCATGGTAGATTTTTTCTACCTACAGAGCCAACCGTGTTAGTGTACAAAACATTGCATATCAATACTTGCACTTAGACTTTTAATTGTGTAAATCATGGGATTTTTCTAGATAAGTTATAGTATTGTGGTATTAGTGGGACAGTGCACAAATGGTTTCAATGGTACTTAGTTGGAAGAGTGCAGAAAGTTTAAATAAGCCGTTCACATGATATAGAAGAAACAATTAATTCCTCTAACTGCAGAGCTGTCAAAAATGGGGTCCCACAAGTTTCGGTCTTGGGTCCTTTACTGTAATTATTATATATTAGTGTGTATTCACGAAGATGCTAAGCTAGTTCTTTTGCTGACGATACTAGTATATCTATCACACCTTACACACCGTAATTAACTGATGAAATTGTAAATGATATCTTTCATAAAATCATTAAGTGGTTCTTATTAAACAGTTTCGTACAGTCAATGGCTTGACACCATTAATAAATTTAGACTTTGAACAGAAATTAGTGGCTAATGTAGAATATTCAAAGTTTTTGGGTGGTAGTGTTGACGAGGGATTGAATTGGATAAAACACATTGAAGACCTGCTTGAACATAAATCTGTAGCTAAGGTAGAATATTCAAAATTTTTAGGTGTTTGCATTGACGAGGGACTGAATTGGAAGAAACATATTGAAGATCTCCTGAAACGTTTGAGTTCAGCTACTTATGCCATCTGTATCATTGCAAAATTTGGTGATTTACACTCAGTAAATTAACTTACTAGGCCTATTTTCATTCACTGCTTTCATATGGGATCATATTCTGGAGCAATTCAACATTGAGAAAAAACTTATTCATTGCTCAAAAGGGTGTAATCAGAATAATTGCTTGAGCACACCCAAGATAATCCTGCACACACTTATGTAAGTATCTAGAAATCTTCCCTGTAGCTTCACAAAATTTTATTTACTCATGAAATTTATTAACAATCTGACCATGTTCCAAAAGTAATAGCAATTTGCATGTCTACAACGCTAGAAAAAAGTCTTCGTTCACTTACCAAGTAGCATCAGACAGATAGCCAACTGGTATTTAAAAAGAATTTATGAATGGCAACTCCTTCTCCAGTTTAGATGAATTTTTAGATAAAACTTAGTAATTTCGTTAAAACGAATATTTAAAATATTGAGTGTCATGTATAGACACGATTTATTAAAACGATATGTTCCAGATCATTGCCATCATTGATAAATGTCGTATTTATGATCTATGGAACAAGTATCAATCTGTTATTGTTGTTGCCTTCAGTCCGCAAATTGGTCTGATTCTACCCCGGCCTGTGCAAGCATCTGCATCTGAGAAGACGAACGGCAACCTACATCCTTTTGAATCTGCTTACTGTATTCGTCCCCCGGTCTCCCTCTATGATTTTTTACCCCAAACACTTCCTTCTAATGCTAAGATGACAATTCCTTGATGTCTCAGAATGTGTCCCACCATCCTATCCCTTCTCTTAGTCAGGATATGCCGGAAACTCCTTTTTCCCCAATCTGTTGAGGATCTCCTCATTAGTTATGTGATCTACCCATCTAATCATCATTCGTCTGTAGCACCACATTTCTAAAGCTCCTATCATCTTTCTGTCTGAACTCCTTATCGTCCACGTTTCACTCCCATACAATGCTACACTCCAGACAAATGCTTTCATTTAAACTAATATTGGATGTCAATAAATTTCGCTTTTTCAGAAACGCTTTTCTTCCCACAACCATTCCTTATCTTATATCTTCTTTACTTCGGCCATCAGAAGTTATCTTGCTACCAAATTAATAAAAGTCATCTACTACTTTTATCGTCGCATTGCCTAATCTAATTCCTTTAGCATCGCCTGATTTTCTGAGATTCCATTATCATATTTTTACTCTTTTTAATGTTCATCAAATGTTCAAATGTTTAAGTTTATGGGACTTAACTATGGGGTCATCAGTCCCTAAACTTACAAATTACTTATGAAATACCTTATACTGAAGACAGCATAAACACACATGTCCGAGGGCGTATTCGAACCTTCGACGGGGAGCGGCCTCGCGCAACGCAGCATACAGCCTCAATGCCATTGGTCACTCCACCGCGGCGTTAATATATCTTCCTTTCAAGCTACTGTACATTCCATTTAATCGCTCCTTCAAGCCCTTTGCTGTCTTTGATAGAATTTCTATGTCATCAGCAAACCGCTAGGTTTTTAGTCCCTCTCCCTGGACTTTAATTCCCTCTCCAAATTTCTTCTCGCATTCCTTCACAGCTTGCTCAATGTACAGATTGAACAGCGTTTGGGAAAGGCTACAACTGCCTTCTCAACCACTGCGACCCTTTCATGCCCTTAGACTCTAATAATTGCTGTCTACTTTTTGTACAAGTTGAATGTAATTCTTCGCTCCCTATATTTTACGCCTGCTACCTTGACAATCTGAAAAAGTGCATTCCAGTCAACATTGTCCATAGCTTTTTCCATATCCAGAAATATTAAAAACGGAGGTTTCCCTTTCCTTAACCTGTTCTAAGATAAGACTTCGTGTGATTATTGCGTAGCGTCTTACAACATTTCTCCTGAATCCAAAATGATCCTCCGCAAGGCCGTGTTCCACCAATTTTTCTATTCTCCTGGAAATAATTAGTGTTAGTATTTTGCAACCATGACTTATTAAACAGATAGTTCTGTAATTTTCGCATTTGTCTGCACTTGCTTTCTTTGGAATTAGAATTACAATATTCTTCTTGAAGTTGAGAGTATTTCACCTGTCTAATATATCTTGCATACGAGGTGAAACAATTTCTTCATGACTGGCTCGCCTATCGAAGAAAGCAGTTGAGAGGGATCATCGTCTACTCCAGCTGCCTTGTTTCTACTGAAATGTTCTCTGTCGAATTCTTCTAGCAGCATAGTATCTCCTATCTCATTTTCTTCTATTTCATCTTCCATTTCTAGAATACTACCTTCAAGTTTATTTTATTTGTATAGGCCTTCTACATACTCTTTCCACCTTTCAGTTTTCCCTTCTTTGCTTAGTACTGGTTTTCCATCTGAGTTCTTCATATTCACAGCGCTGCTTTTCTTGTCTCCAAACGTCCATTTTATTTTCCTGTAGGCGGTATCTATCTTTTCCCAAGTTATACGGGGTGATCCAAAAGTCAGTGTAAATTTGAAAACTTAATAAATCACGGGATAATGTAGATAGACAGGTAAAAAGTGATACACATGCTTGGAATGAAATGGGGTTTTATTAGAAACGAAAAAAAAAAAAAAATACAGAGTAAAAACATTAATGAGAGTCGCAACAGGTGACAAGCTCTCACTACTGAATTCCTTCTAGGTCATAGGTTTTACCCTAAATTAATCTGGTGTTGAATGTTTCGGTGTATGCACCAGTGCTGTAATACATTGTTTAAACAAGACTAGCATTCAAGTAAATTCTCCTATCGTAACTGTTAGTGCCTCACCATTACTCCGGACAGGCTTTACAGTGATGTTCACAACATTATTCCTCGCGTACAGCCATTGTTGAAGAAATATGGTGAACATATTGAGCATTACCTGTAAAGAACATCATCTTTGCTTTGTCTTAATTTGTTATGCTAATTATTGCTTTGTGATCAGATGAAGGTCATCTGTCAGCCATTCTTTAAACTTTTATTTCTTTTTGTTCTAACAAAACCCTATGTCATTCCAAGCCTGTGCGTCAATTTATACCTCTCTGTGTACATTATTCCTTGATTTATTAAGTTTTCAAATTTATACTGACTTTTTGATCAACCGGTATATTCTTGTACGGTCTTGCATTTCTCCTCAAGCCTCTCCTACTTAGCCAGACTTCACTTCCTGTCAACCTCATTTTTCAGACATGTGTACTCCCTTTTGCCTGCTTTCACTTGATGCCTATTTATATTTCCATGTATAGACACCAGTTATTAAACTGATACATTCCACATCATTGCGAAATTTTGTATTTATGATCTTTTTCAAATTCTGAAGTCATCAGGGGTAAAATATAGGGCAAGGAGAGTTATTTACAACTTGTACAAAAGCCAGACCGCAGTTATTAGACTCGAAGGGCATGAAAGAGAAGCATCAGTTGGGAAGGGAGTAAGACAGGGTTGCAGTCTTTCTCCGGTGTTATTCAATTTGTACATAGAGCAGGCGGTGAAGGAAAGCAAGGAGAAATTTGGAATAGGGATTAAAATTCAGGGGGAAGAAATAAAAACATTGCGTTTTGCTGATGACATTGTAATTGTATCAGAGACAGCAAAGGACCTGGAAGAGCAGTTGAATGGAATGGACAGTGTGTTGAAGAGAGCGTATAAAATGAACATTAACAAGAGCAAAACAAAAATAATGGAATGCGATCTTAGAAAATCAGGCGATGCTGAAGGAATTAGATTAGGTAACGAAACAATGAAGGTGGTAGATGAGTTTTGTTACTTGGGTAGTAAAATAACATGCGATGGTCGTAGTACAGAGGATACAAAATGCAGAATGGCAATGGGAAGAAAAGCATTTTTGAAAAAGAGAAATTTGCTAACATCGAATATTAATTTAAGTGTAAGGAAGTGTTTTCTAAAGGCATTTGTGTGGAGTGTTGCCTTGTACGGAAGTGAAACGTGGACGATAAGCAGTGCGGACAGGAAGAGAATAGAGGCTTTTGAAATGTGGTGCTACAGAAGAATGCTGAAGATTAGGTGGGTAGATCGCATAACTAATGAAGAGGTACTGAACAGAATTGGCGAGAAAAGGAATTTTTGGCATACCCTTACTAAAAGAAGGGATCGCTTGGTAGGACACATTCTTAGACATCGGGGAATCGTAAATTTAGCATTGGAGGGAAGTGTGTGGGGTAAAAATCGCAGAGGGAGACCAAGAGACGCGTATAGTAAGCAGATTCAAGTGGATGTGGGTTGTCGTTCTTATGAGGAGATGAAAAGGCTTGCTCAGGATAGAGTAGGGTGGAGAGCTGCATCAAACCAGTCTCCGGACTGAAGACCATAACAACAACAACAACATGATCTATGGAACAAGTATTAATCTAATCGTAATACAAAGTGATAGGAAGTGTCTGTCAAGTTTTTGAGACACGCTGGCAGCACGTAAACATATTTCAGCCGCCTCCTGCGACAGGTAAATTAATGCCATGTGTTAGTTCTAGGGAGGAATGGTGCAGAGTAATCTTGTGTAGTAGCCGAACGAACGAACTAGTTCGGAATATCGCTCCCACAGGCGAACTACGCGAACAAGTTCCCAGATCTGTAGCCTCTTATTTCGCCCCTCTTACGAAGACTGACGGGGAACAGCGAGAGAACGTGAGAGCGCGCAGAATCACGTGATTCCCTTCTGCCAGTTACCGTCATTTCGAGCCGAGTCAGTTATTTATATAAAAAAAAGGTATTTTTATTCACCAAAATAAAAGCATTTAGCATATTTTATAGCAAATGACTCTTCAATGACGTAATAAATAAATAAATAACTGGTTTGTTTGACTATTTTATGTCTCATTGCCCAAAAATACGAATGATAAGACACGACTGCGCAACACAGATCATTAGAAAAACAGCTACCATAACAAAAGCAAGAGCGCATAAAGCAGCGGTAGCAAAACCCAGAAAGAAATGTTTGTAGAGCTTATGGGACTTAACTACGCGGTCATCAGTCCCTAAAGTTATAAACTACTTATGAACTAGCTAACACTAAGCACGGCACAAATACCCATGCCCGAGGGGGGTTCGAACCCCCGACCGTAGTGGCCGTGCAGACCGTCACTGGAGCGCCTCAGTCCCCTCGGCCAAAGCCAGAAAGAGCTAATGAGTAACGATCTGTCTCGGGAATGGAAGCTGACGAACTAAAAAAGCGACCTTTTTCGCTACCGGTTGCGAACTATTATACCAAACGTACCCCGCTCCTTAGTTCGTTGGATCCTTATCCGAAGACCGACGGGCAATAACGAGAGGGTGTGCACCAAACTTAAAAATCACGTGCTCGCCTTCGATGAGAGACATTTCGAGGTGATCGTCTGCTAGCTGGAGTTACATATTTCAGTGCTACAGTACTTCTGTTTTATTCTGCACTCTGCCGTATCGGACTAATACATTCAATAATGCCGAGATATAAAGATAACTGAAAACTTTGACGCGAGAAATTATCTACCAATTGTTTGATTTGGTCTGCGTGATATCGTTAGCGGCTCACGTAGCAAGCGCATGGCGCAGCTAGGTGGGGGCAACTTTTCCCTCCACCTGCACGCGCAGACCACACCGCTCAGCAGTCTGTGGGGGAGCTGACATGTAGCCGTTTATTTCGCATATCAATATATTAGGTGTTAAAGAAGTTTTCTTGGTTGAAGAAATGTGTTACATAATACAAAGGGTGAGAGAGAGAGAGAGAGAGAGAGAGAGAGAGAGAGAGAGAGAGAGAGAGAGAGTAGATAAGCTTGTATCCCGTAGGAAAGCTCCGCCCCTATTGCAAGTAGAGATCTGATTGGCTCCCGCCAATACGAGTTGTCCGCCAAAACTTTAAGCTTCTTTTATTAATATTTAACTTTACTATGTCTATTAACCCTTTCGCGGCTACAGGGACGAGCGCCCTGGCTGCCCGCCTGGCTGGCGGCGCGAAACCAGTTGTGGGCCTGAGCGGCGGCGGCTGGCCCGGCACCACGGCCGCTGTGGGCTACGGCCGCTGCAGCTGCACGCTAGTCGCGCGTTGCGGTGATCTCACAACTCAAATGTTTGTATAGTCTAAGGGACTTAACTACGGGGTCATCAGTCCCTAAACTTTCAAACTACTTTTTAACTAGCTAACACTAAGGACGACACAGATATCCTTGCCCGAGGGGGGATTCGAACCCCCGACCGTAGTGACCGTGCAGACCGGGACTGGCGCGCCTCAGTCCCTCGGCCACCGCGGCCAGCATAAAAAACATTTATTGAAATTTATGTTGTGCATGTAGCACAATGCAGAATTAAACAAGAAAGTAATGATGTAATAATGAAATGGAAACAATAAAATATTGATTGGTCGATTGCTTCGTTTGAAATTAAAGCGTAATTTCGATTCACTATGCTAAATAATCCGATAATAAGCATCTGCATGCTTTCTGCTAGCGGATTTATTTTTCAGATATTCATGGAGTGGTAGAGTTTGACTTAGTGGTTTCCGATCCTCATTTCTAACGCAGACATTCGACTGCTGCTGGCTGAGTTAAAAACATTTTTTATTACTTCTATTGCTTTTATTGTTTTCTTATTTTTCTTTTCTTTCAACATTCAAAGTACCTGAAGAAACTCATACTGCCTTAGTTTGTGGTATGTCTCAAAACATGGTACCATACAGAGAGCAACATTACATTTTTTTTGCACCTGATTTGTGTCATTTCCCATTTTGTAAGGTCAGTACACACTACACAATGTCTTTGCGGTACCTCCTTTCTCTCCGTTGCTCCGAAAAACCTGGGATAATGTTATTTTTTATTCCAGTCGAAAAGGGCTGTCCTTTTTGGTGTCAGTGGCATCTAGCTCTTACATGTTTATGAATGAAACTTCTCCAGTAACTGACGGATTAGTTCTAAGTGGAATTTCGCTAGTGGCTTCTTCTGTTTATTTTTCAAATGTTAAAATGTTTGTTAAGCTAATGGGACTTAACTACGGGGTCATCAGTCCCTAAACTTACAAACTACTTATGAACTACCTACAACTAAGGACGACACAAATATCCATGCCCGAGGGGGGATTCGAACCCCCGACCGTAGTGGCCGTGCAGACCGTGACTGGAGACCCTCAGTCTCCTCGGCCACCGCGGCCGGCCATTTATTTTTCATTTCAAAAATAGTTTCTGCATTGAGTATACTCAAGTCAGTTAAATGAAAGAATACTTTCTTGTACCATTTCTGTATTTCGTATGCACTGTAGGGACCTAATATCATGTTAGTCCTAGCAATCCCACTGAGTAATTGTAACTAACTACGCAAGTGGATTTCACTTTATTTCCTCCCATTTTATGATTATTACTTTATCTCTGAGCAAACTCTGGTCCATTTACAGTGTAAAGCATCCAGGACTTATTTACTGTCCACCCCAGACTTCAATTGTATTTACCTTCTTGAGTTTATCAAGTAAAGGTGGTAAATGTTTCCTGTTTTTACGCACTGTGCCAATGGCATTAGTGCACTTCGCATGGAGCCATAAGAACAATTCAGGACTCGAGTACCAATTGTCTAAATAAATCCCATGACTTTTGTTGAGGTATGGTAACAACAAACTGACAACGACATCACCTGCTTTGCCCAAGTCAGCATTCCCGGATTCTACTTCAGTAGCGGCACCATTGTAGACAATATAATCCAGAATGTAATTGATCAGTATGACACAAAGCACGGAAATTTTAATGCCACGGCTACGTATGTTTGGAATATACGGTTTGAACCGTAGCCTTCGTCTGAAAAGCAGCAACTTTCGTCAGTTACTAAGTTCTCAAATGGGACTGCAGCCTGTCGGAATCTCTTTTTGGCGTGTTCCACAATAATGCATATTTTCACAAGAACATCTTGCGATGCGGACGAATTGTCACTGTAGTGTAATAAAGGCAGTATCGAGTGGCCGATGGCGTTGAGGTGCTGTGCTTAGATGCGCGAGGCCGTTCCCTGTCGGGGGTTCGAATCCTCTCTCGAGCATGGATGTTTTTGCTGTTTTTAGTCTTTACTATAGTTATAAGTAGTTTGTAAGTTTATGGGATGATGACCCCACAGTTAAGTCGTATAAGCTTAACAAACATTTTAACAAACGCAGTATCACCTTGTACCTGTCTCTGGCCATTATGTCAGAAAATACTGGTGTTTGCAGCAAGGAATCTTTTGACCAATATTCATTCACTGCTAACTGTTTGGACCTTGGCGTAAGGATGGAACAAGCCAAAAACCAATAACATTCTATAGGTTTCTATAGGTTTCCATCTTGTTATCTGCTGGGCACTGTCGTCATTTTTTCGGTGAGAAATATTAAATACTTGTTCATATCTACAAATAGCTGAGACAAATTCAGATGAGATAAAGTACAATAAATAAATAGATAAATAATCTAAATGAGTTTCTTATTCATCTAAATCTACATTTAAACCACTAAAAGTTTTCGCGAAATTGTGGCGATTCACCGCAGGACGATTATCTGACCAGTCATAAAATCTTTTTCGTGTCGAAATTTTACTTAACAAATCTTCTTTTTCCTCTTAAGAAGAGGAATCTTCTGCAGAAGTTCTTCGTTGTGTTCAATAAATACCGTTAGTTCCATACATATCCAGCTCTTCGTATAAAGAAAGGATGTTGTAGCACTATCGTCATCCTCACTACTATTCACGAGGATGTCCATTATTTCCTTGTTTGATAAACAACATTCCGACATTGTAACGACAGTACTGTGAAAAGCTGTTCTCTCGCCAAACAAAAAATACAGGACGGGCCCGATGGACGGCTCGTGAACAGGAAGGCCCGGAAGTGAAAACTGTAGTGCTTACCGACATAACAAAGAAGACCTGTTAATGGCAGTAACACCAGGAATGTTGAGCCTCCGGTAAAACCGAGTCGCCGCCGTTCCATTGTGCGCTCGGGCCCCGGGCGTATATGAATGCCCTTAGCCGTCTGGGCCTCCTGCCGGCCGGGCGTATATGTACGCCCGTAACCGTCTGGGCCTTCTAACTGCCGGGCATACATGTATGCCCGTAGCCGCGAAAGGGTTAAAAATCATCTGTATACTTTCTGCAATGCTTTTGTGCTAAGCTATTGTTGTTGGCCGGCCGCGGTGGCCGAGGTGACTGAGGCGCTACAGTCACGGTCAGCACGGCCACTACGGTCGGTCATTCGAATCCCCGCTCGGGCATGGATATTTGTGCCGTCCTAGTTCGTAAGTAGTTCATAAGTAGTTTGTAAGTTTAGGGACTGATGACCCCGTAGTTAAGTCCCATAAGCTTAACAAACATTTGAACATTTTTATTGTTGTTGTTATGGTCTTCAGTCCGGAGACTGGTTTGATGCAGCTCTCCACCCTACTCTATCCTGAGCAAGCCTTTTCATCTCCTCATAAGAACGGCAAACCACATCCACTTGAATCTGCTTACTATACGTGTCTCTTGGCCTCCCTCTGCGATTTGTACCCCACACACTTCCCTCCAATGCTAAATTTACAATTCCTCGATGTCTAAGAATGTGTCCCACCAAGCGATCCCTTCTTTTAGTTAGGGTATGCCAAAAATTCCTTTTCTCGCCAATTCTGTTCAGTACCTCTTCATTAGTTATGTGATCTACCCACCTAATCTTCAGCATTCTTCTGTAACACCACATTTCAAAAGCCTCTATTCTCTTCCTGTCCGCACTGCTTATCGTCCATGTTTCACTCCCGTACAAGGCAACACTCCACACAAATGCCTTCAGAAAAGACTTCCTTACCCTTAAATTAATATTCGATGTTAGCGAATTTCTCTTTTTCAAAAATGCTTTCCTTCCCACTGCCATTCTAAATTTTATATCCTCTGTACTGCGGCCATCGCATGTTATTTTACTACCCAAGTAACAAAACACATCTGCCACCTTCATTGTTTCGTTACCTAATGTAATTCCTTCAGCATCGCCTGATTTTCTAAGACCGCATTCCATTATTTTTGTTTTGCTCTTGTTAATGTTCATTTTGTACGCTCTCTTCAACACACTGTCCATTCCATTCAACTGCTCTTCCAGGTCGTTCGCTGTGTCTGACAGAATTACAATGTCATCAGCAAAACGCAATGTTTTTATTTCCTCCCCCTGAACATTAATCCCTATTCCAAAATTTTCCTTGCTTTCCTTCACCGCCTGCTGAATATACAAATTGAATAACATCGGAGAAAGGCTACAACCCTGTCTTACTCCCTTCCCAACTAATGCTTCCCTTTCATGCCCTTCGAGTCTGGCTTTTGTACAAGTTGTAGATAACTCTCCTTTCCCTGTATTTTACCCCTGATGACTTCAGAAATTGAAAGAGTGTAGTCCAGTCAACATTGTCAAACGCTTTCTCCAAATCTACAAAGGCTAAAAATGTAGGTTTGCCTTTCCTTAATCTATCTTCTAAGATAAGACGTAAGGTAAGTATTTCCTCCCGGGTTCCTACGTTCCTCCTGAATCCAAACTGATCTTCCCCGAGGTCAGCTTCTACCAGCTTTTCCATTCTCCTGTAGATAATTCGTGTTAAAATTTTGCAAACATGACTTATCAAACTGATGGTTCTGTAATTTTCACACCTGTCTGCACCTGATTTCTTTGGAATGGGGATTATTACATTTTTCTTAAAGTCTGAGGGTATTTCGCCTGTCTCATACATCCTACACACCAGTTCAAATAGTTTTGTCATGGCTGGCTCTCCCAGAGACTTTAGTAACTGTGAGGGTATGTCATCTATTCCTGGGGCCTTCTTCCGATCTAGGTCTTTCAGGGATCTGTCAAATTCATCTCTCAGTATAGTATCTTCTATTTCATCTAGATCTACTTCCTCTTCCCTTCCTACAACATCGTCTCTAAGTTCATTTCCTTTGTAGAGCTGCTCTATGTACTCTTTCCACCTTTCAGCCTTCCCTTCTTTGCTGAGAACTGGTTTCCCATCTGAGTTCTTGATATTCGTAGAATTGCTTTTCTTGTCCCCAAATGTCTCTTTGATTTTCCTGTAGGCGGTATCTACTTTTCCCCTTCTTATACATTCTTCTACAGATTTGCATTTGGCTTGTAGCCACTTCTGCTTAGACATTTTGCACTTCCTATCAATCTCATTTCTTAGTCGTCTGTACTCCATTTTGCCTGTTTCATTTACTGCATTTTTATATTTTCTCCTTTCATCAATTAAATTTAGTACTAAGCTATATTTCGGTTAATTCAAAGATTTAATTATTTGTATATTTTGTAATAATTTGAACAATGTTAGTCTAGAAGTTTCGACTGGCGCCAAAACGGTGGCTTGTGGCGTGCAGCGAGAGGCGGCGGCAGTCAGTCGAGCGCCGACCGCGATACCTTGCACATTCGTGTTAGTTCAGTGCCGGCTAGGGACAGTTTATACGTTATGTATCGTTTATATATATAATATTACTCAATCTGTATATTTGTGCTTGGATATACACTGGCATTTGTTAAATAAAAACAAGCACTGGCATCCTACAAAAGCTAAAGTTATTCGTACTGCAGTACTTCCTAGCCACATCTCAACACCTCTTTAAGCATCACTTCAGGTACAACGGATGCGCGACCTGTGTGCTTCACCTGCGCACTGGGACATCAACTACGACAGAAGACTCAAGGTCAGTAAAAGAGTGATTTTAGGCGTGCACTGTAGTTGCATATCGATACGGCACGCCGGCCGCGGTGGCCGAGGGGACTGAGGCGCTCCAGTCACGGTCTGCACGGCCACTACGGTCTGGGGTTCGAATCCCCCCTCGGGCATGGATATTTGTGCCGTCCTTAGTCTTAGCTAGTTCATAAGTAGTTTGTAAGCTTAGGGACTGATGGCCCCGTAGTTAAGTTCAAAAATGTTCAAATGTTTGTATAGCTTATGGGACTTAACTACGGGGTCATCAGTCCCTAAACTTACAAACTACTTATGAACTAGCTTATACTAAAGACGGCACAAATATCCATGCCCGAGGGGGGATTCGAACCCCCGACCGTAGTGGCCGTGCAGACCGTGACTGGAGCGACTCAGACTCCTTCGGCCACCGCGGCCGGCCGTAGTTACGTCCTATAAGTTACACAAATATTTGAACAATTTTGATACGGCACCTCGCGTGCAGCGCTGCCCCGTTTAGAAACCAGGGCAATGGGACGAAGTGCGTTTGTAACATCGTCGAGGAAAGGCATGAAAGAGGGGAGGTGTTTTAGGAACTTTGTCAACTATGCACTGACCGTCACTCCCTGTCTTTTTTTTCAAAAAGAAACCCCGCCGTAAGTCACTGGGATCGGAAGAACTAAAAGAGCGAAGTAGTTCGCGGCAGAGCTCCGAACTAAAGTGAGCGCTCCCGACCGCGAACTATTATGCGCAAGACTAGTGAAGAGGTGGAGGGAGGCAGATAAAAAGCAGTGCATCGACTTTTAACTGTAGAGTGGACGTGCATGCTGCGGGAAAAGGAGAGCATCAAATGCAGACTTATAGGCAGGTGTATCTGCTGTCTGTAATATCACTTTGCAAAGTGCAGTGGCGACCTGTCTTCACAACAGCGACTAATTAGCCAGTCGCAAGTGCAGAAGCCATAGAGGCCTGGCCACCGGCTGGTAGAACCGCAGCAGACAGCGACCGTGGATTTAATCCCGGCCGGCACCGGCGCGGCTCTCGGACATAACAGGCCGCTATGGCCGCGTTATTGGACTCGCCGTCATTAGCCGAGCCGCTGCTCCCTGCCGCCCTGGCTGACTAATTGGGCATTTAGCTACGGCCGCATGCGGGGCCCACAGTCAAGAAGTCCTGCCTGCACCGCGGAAGCGCAGCGGAGCCACAAATGCCGGAAAAATAAGACGACCGCCACGTTTAGAGGGTTCCTGACTGCCGGCCGCGATGACCGAGGAGACTGAGGCGTTTCAGTCACGGTCTGCACGGCCACTACGGTCGGGGGTTCGAATCCCCCCTCGGGCATCGATATTTGTGCCGTCCTTAGTTGTAGATAGTTCATAGCTGACGAGATAGTTACTTTCATATTCACCATACAGTTAAGTAATTAATGCCTATAAAAATATTTCCCACACTTTGATTGATTGTTTGATTGTTTGTATAGTCTATGAGACTTAACTACGGGGTCATCAGTCCCTAAACTTTAAGATTACTTACGAACTAGCTAAGACTAAGGACGGCACAAATATCCATGCCCGAGGGGGGATTCGAACCCCCGACCGTAGTGGCCGTGCAGACCGTGACTGGAGCGCCTCAGTCCCCTCGGCCACCGCGGCCGGCGCTAGTTCATAAGTAGTTTCTAAGTTTAGGGACTGATGACCCCGAAGTTAAGTCCCATAGACTCTACAAAAATTGCCGGCCGCCGTGGCCGAGGGGACTGAGGCGCTCCAGTCACGGTCTGCACGGCCACTACGGTCGGGGGTTTGAATCCCCCCTCGGGCATGGATATTTGTGCCGTCCTAGTTCGTACGTAGTTCATAAGTACTTTGTAAGTTTAGGGACTGATAACCCCGCAGTTAAGTCCCTACAAAAATTTTAACATTTTGTTCCTGACTTACTGGCAAAAATTCGCAGTGTTGACCGCTTATTTAGATGACATTGGATTAGTGCTTGTACCATAAATCATCAATAAGACATATCGTAATATGTGGAATGTGTAGGTTTAATAAAATGTATCCTCACATAATGTTGTATTTCTTTCTTTTAATTAACTCGTTATATATAACAAATACTAACTGTTATAAAGATGGAAGATGAGTTTTGTTACTTGGGCAGTAAAATAACCTGTGATGGTCGCAGTACAGTGGATATAAAATGCAGAACGCCAATGGGAAGAAAAGCATTTTTGAAAAAGAGAAATTTGATAATATAGAATATTAATTAACGCATGAGAAAGTCCTTTCTTAAGGCATTTGTGTGGGGTGTTGCCTTTTATGGGAGTCATGGACGATAAGCAGTGCGAACAGGAAGAGGATAGAGGCCTTTGAAATGTGGTGCTACAGAAAAATGCTAAAGATTAGGTGGGTGCATCGCGTAACTAATGAGGAGGTATTGAACAGAATTGGGGAGAAAAGAAATTTCTGGCATACCTTGGAGGGATCGACTACTAGGACGCATTCTTAGACATCAAGGAATCATGAATTGAGCGTTTACCTCTACGGCGTGGTCTACCTGCGAAACTCCAATCACCAACATTCTCCCCCGAATGCGAAAATATGTTGTTGAATTCCACCTACATAGGTAGAAATGACCAGCAGAATGAAATACGAGAAATTAGAGCTCGAACGGAGAGATTCATATGTCCTTTCTTCTCGCACGATATTCGAGATTGGAATACGAGATGAATAGTATAGTTCGATGAACCCTCTGCTAGGCACTTAAATGTCATTTGCAGAGTATCCCATCAAGCTGTAGATGTAGATGGAGGGATGTGTGTAGGCTGAAAATCGCAGATGGAGGCCAAGCGATGAATACAGTAAGCAGATTCAAATGGATGTAGGTTGCCATTCATATGAGGAGATGAAGAGGCTTGCTCAGAATGGAGTAGGGTGCAGAGCTGCATCAAACCAGTCTCCGGACTGAAGACCATCACAACAACAATACTAGCTGTTAACCCGGCGTTGCCCGGATAATATTTATTTGTTCTGTTCTCTCGCAGTTCATCCGCTCTCACCATCCCCCTCATGCCCTGCCTCCTCTCTCTTCATCTCCAGCTTTCCCCACACTCGGCCCATTTCTTCCACTCCCTCACCTCCCGCCTCCTTCCGTCGTCTAAGGCCTCATGCAATGGATGGGCGGCCGTTCCCGCCGGAAGTTCCAGTCCTCCCTCGGACACAATTGTATTGTCCTTACTGTAAATTAGTTTAAATAGTTTGTAAGTCTAGCGACTTTTTTATTTATAGATGACCGGTGTCGACGTTCACAGACGTCATCTTCTGATCTCCTATATTTTCCAATGTCATATCTTATATGGTTTTACCTATATTCTTTATACAGGGTATCCCAGCTATCTTGTCCACCCGAAATATCTCTGGAACAATAACAGCTATTGGTAAACGACTCTCACCGGTATCAATGTACGGCTTGGGCCCATGAATGTACATATTTGGAAACATTCTAAAACGAAAGCAAATGTGTTTTTTAACACAAACTTAGGTTTTTTAATGGACACCCTGTATTTTTTCTTCAGCAATCCATAGCATGACAAATCACATAAACAATGGCGTTGATTGCATTGCAATATTCCAATTACATCCCGAGATATTGCGACGCGAAGTTGACGCTTGAAATACGCGAAACGCGCGGCTAGTGCACGTCCTGAGCAGCATGGGGTTCTCACCTGAGTCTCTCAGGACATGCGCTAGCCGCGCGTTTCGCGTATTTCAAGCGTTAACTTCGCGTCGCAATATCTCGGGATGTAATTGGAAGAAGCTAATGCGAAAGTCTTGTGTCCTTAATATAGAAATAAATATAAGAACGAATTAGGACGTAAAAGAAAGAAAAAAAAGAAAATAAGAAAAAAAAAAAAAACCATAGGCTTCGTCGTGGAAGGAAAAGGAAGCGACATTGTGGCAAATGAATTCGATACTGTCCATGGAAATGTAGGTTACCAAAGTGCTTAGGGCCTAGTACGATAAAATAGTGCCAAGTGCATAGTACCTTAGTGCAAGCAATAGCTGGCACATAGGCGAAAGTGCACCGTTCCTGTAGATCGGAGGAAGAAATCGCATTTTAGGCCTTACACTAGGCGCAACAAGCATAAGTAAATACTTCATTACTAATCTTGCAGATATAAGTAATGTATTCTGTTTTCTATTGTCAGATAACTTACGTAATACGTAACTATCTGTTGGACTCTTCAGATAGTCGTGGAGTTTTTCATGCAGCGTTTCCAAAGCGGCTTTTCGAAGACGAAATCGCCTAACAAATACTGCATCACCCCAACATTCAAAATGACTCGGAAGAAAATAAATAAGTCTAGGACGCCTTATAGGGATAATGACCTCTAGATCGTCCAAACTATTGACATCGTCGTCTTTGTCAACCAAATCTCTTATTCCAGCTATTTTCATGATACCGACTCTCACTTAACTAATCGTTACGCGTAAGTTTGTATTTTGATATCGCAACAATAATTTTAAGGTTATGTTGTGAATGTGCAATAGATCATACTCATCTAATCGCTACTGACATGGCTGGGGCGAGAAATATGACGATATAATTTTCCAATAAAGCTGCTGTCACCACTGTTGTTCATATTATTCATGGATCATATGTTGAAAACAGTAGACTGGCAGGGCGAGACTAAAATAGGTGAAAACAAACTAAGCAGTCTCGCGTATGCGGATGACTTAGTTGTAATGGCCGATTCAATTGAAAGTTTGCAAACTAATATTTCAGAGCTCGATCAGAGCTGCAAGGATTATGATATGAAGATCAGCAACTCCAAAACGAAAGTAATGTCAGTGGGAAAGAGATTTAAGCAGATTGACTGCCAAATAGAAGGAACAAAGTTAGAGCAGGTAGACAGTTTCAAGTACCTAGGATGTATTTTCTCATTGGATGGTACCATAGTCAAAGAACTGGAATAGAGATGCAGCAAAGCTAATGCAGTGAGTGCTCAGCTAAGATCTACTCTCTTCTGCAAGAAGGAAGTCGGTACCAAGACTAAGCTGGCAGTACACCGCTCTATTTTTCTACCAACTTTGTTGCAGGTACTAACAGATGCGAACAATGGCAGGAGGGTCCATAATGAGGAAATCAAGGAAAAACTGGGAATGAACACCATAGATGAAGCAGTTAGAGCGAACAGACTGAGATGGTGGGGTCATGTTACACACATGTGGGAAGCAAGGTTATCTAAGAGACTCATGAGCTCGGCAGCGGAGGGTAAGAGGAGTCGAGGTCGACCAAGAAGAAAGCACTTAGATTCGGTGCAGTATGATTTTGAAGTAAAATGCATAACATCAATGTTAGCATTGAATAGGTGATCATGGAGGAATTTTATTAGAAGTACTATGCTCCAGATTGAACGCTGAAAGGCATAATCAGTCTCTAATGATGAAGGTGATGATGATGACCTGCTTTTCACACCAGTTTTTCATACTTGTAGTGCTTCTGTTATTTTGTTCGATAAATCGGTCTTTATCATGTGAATATATTGCGATATTTTAGCGCTTTGGAATCCTGCCATTATCATATAGATTCTCATTTAACTGGTCGTTAGCCGTGTAACGAGCAGAATTTTCCTCGTTAACTTAACGGTCAGTTTGAGGTCTTTTAACGTCAGGATAACTTATAACGAAACATTGTCAAACGCAATTGTCCGCTAACGACAAGTTAACATCTCAACTGGAACGAGACATTGACAAACCGGCCCTAATTTACGTAAATAGAACCGACAAAAGACGTGCAAAAGTTGAGCAGTGCCTACCGTAATAAAAATGTTCAAATGTCTGTAAATCTATCGGACCAAACTGCGTGGTCATCAGTCCGTGGCTTACAAACTACTTAAACCTAGGCAAACTAACCTACGGACAAACACACACATCCATGCCCCAGGGAGGACTCGAACCACCACGGCGAGCAACCGCGCGCTCCGCAGCGAGGTGCTTTAGACCGCTCGGCCCTACCGTAATACAACCCGTATGTAACTGTACAGTGAAATCGCTGTCGGAAGCTTTTAAGACACTCCACAGCACAGAAACGCACACGGTAGCTACTCACACACAAGTAAAGCCCGCCAAATATGGTAAAAACATGGCGTCCCGGGCTCTCAGCCAATCATGAGTGGCCTCACACATGTCTGCTCTCCGCCGCGTTGGAGTAGCTGAGCTGTCTAAGGCGCTTCGCTGCGGATCGCGCGGTTGCTGTCGGTCGGAGGTTCGAGTCCTCCCTTGGGCATGGGTGTGTGTGTGTTGTCCTTAGGTCTTTTGCCTAGGTTTAAGTAGTTTGTAAGCTACGGACTGATGACCGCTGTGACGATACTGCTGGCCCTCTCATCTGAATGTTATCGTACGATACCGTCTGCGTCGGACCCGGAATCGTGTGGTGTAATAGTGATATATTTTGCGTGTGAAGTTACAAACGAATTAGCCAGACTAGGAATCAGTGTAGGACAGTGTCTCGGTGATACTGTGATCAAAACGAGTGATACATTTCATTAATTAAGAGATTTGTATAAGTCGTTTCCAGACAGTTCTATAAACAATACTTTTGTCATTGTACATTATTTTAATAAATAGATAGACGAAGGGTACAAACTTATGTAAAACATAAAGTCATGAAAATAAATAGCATTGTATATAGGTTAGGCTCATAAACAAGTTGTATTGACCAGCTAATTGTGTTAATTAATGTAATAGTCGAAATTCAATATTGTAATTCTTTGATATATTGACTGACCTGAGATTTTAAACCTAGTTTCAGAATTGACAATATATTTGATAGTTCAATATATGTTAGGAACATGTATGATGTACTCATTAACAAATTAATTGACAGTTAACATCGCACTTTATTGTCAACAGAAAGATCGGAAATTTCGTCTTAAAAATACATGCGCTATCTAAAATTATTGCATGCATAGTTGTCATTCTATATTGTGATTATTTTTGTGTACATGAAATGTTTCTCTGTTGTGTTCGGTAATTGTAAATTAGTACATTCAATTGTTTTGAACAATGCGTAATGTAATGCCATTATTGTCGATGTTATATATCTGCCTCACCGCCTTGCGTGGGGGAGTTCGAGTTTTGCCGCTTCTGAAGTACTTTGGAATCTATGTCAGTCTGTGCTGTTGTGCTAATTTGTGTACGCAAGTTTAAAGTTGTAATATTTGGTGGAGAAGTACTTTGAGTGCAAATTAAAGAAGAAGTGAAAAATTGTACCTACGAGTATTTACTTCTACCACGACGCCCCAGGAGAATAATGTTGCAGCGAGCAGAACCCTATACATCGTAATGTTCAAAAGATTAGAAGTAACGTTTGTACAGCTTATGGGACTTAACTACGGGGTCATATGTTCAAATGTTTGAAATGTATATGGGACTTAACTACGGGGTCATCAGTCCCTAAACTTACAAACCACTTATGAACTAGCTAATTTTAAGGACGGCGCAAATATCCATGCCCGAGGGAGGATTCGAACCCCCGACCGTAGTGGCCGTGCAGACCGTGACTGGAGCGCCTCAGTCTCCTCGGCCACCGCGGCCGGCAACTACGTGGTCATCAGTCCCTAAACTTACAAACTACTTTATTTTAAATGTGTTTATTTCCGTCAACAGTTGCTATAAAATTGTTTCATTACATGTTTCGATCACTTGGATCATCTTCAGATCTTATAGTTGCGTCCGCAACTCGTCTGACTGAGTACTAATTGGTACCAATTAGTATTGGTACCAATTAGTACTCAGCTAGACGAGTTGCGGACGCAACTATAAGATCTGAAGATGATCCAAGTGATCGAAACATGTAATGAAACAATTTTATAGCAACTGTTGACGGAAATAAACACATTTAAAATAACGTAGTGCAGTTGCGGACTCTCTATAATCGACTATGTCGACTATAATTACAAACTACTTATGAACTAGGACGGCACAAATATCCATGCCCGAGGGGGGATTCGAACCGCCGACCGTAGTGGCCGTGTAGACCGTGACTGAAGCGCCTCAGTTCCCTCGGCCACCGCGACTGGCAACTACGGGGTCATCAGTCCCTAACCTTACAATCTACTTATGAACTAGGACGGCACAAATATCCATGCCCGAGGGGGGATTCGAACCCCCGACCGTAGTGGCCGTGCAGACCGTGACTGGAGCGCCTCGGTCCCCTCGGCCACCGCGGCCGGCGTAATGTTGAAAAGCTGAGTATTCTGTTTGGAAGTGGCAGAATGAAATGTAATTACTAGTAAAACATTATACCACGCAGTTTTGACCCATAGATTTACAATCACTTGAACACCTTTTGGCCACTCTCCCTGTACAGACTCTCGAGTGGTTCGCAGCGGTGGTGCCTCGCCTGGCTTCACCTCCTGCCTCTGCAGACTGCGGCCGTTCCTCCCCGGCCATCTGGCTGTCGACCGCGCAGACAATCCAATAAGGCGTCCTCTGCTGCTGTCCGCATCACCTACGGCGCCTGGCTCCCTTTCCTCGCACCGCAGCCGCTCTTGGCGTTGCGAGGGATCGCACCTAACGCTGTGGGAGAGCGTGAAGCAGAGCGCCGAGTGACCGCAGCTCCGCACTCGGAACACACCTCCACCTGTAAGCGCGACGGACTGGATATACACCACGGTGGTGGAAGAAGGTAGAACAGCAGGTTGCTTCTAAGGAGCTTGGTAAGGTGCAGAGACTAGATTGCTTAGCCATAACAGGCGGAATTAGCAGCACACCAACTGCTGGGATGGAAACAATGCTGGATATGCCCCCAATAGACCTTTGGGTCAAGATGGAGGCAGTGGCTGGTGCATTCAGACTCAAAACTGGCAAAAACTTGAACTCTTTGGGATATCCAGAATCACACACTAAAATAGTGAGGGAGGTAAATATAGGAAAGGTTGGGGAAATGCCAGCCGACTATATTATAATCCCATACTGCTTTAACAAGCCTTTCAATATAACAATTGGAAGTAGGGAGCAGTGGGAGAAAATAGTTCGACACCGTACGGGGGATATTGTCTGGTTCACTGACAGGTCAAAATCAGACCAAGGCGTTGGGGCCGGGGTATACGGGGTGCAGCCAAGACTGGATGGAGTCATCTCTCTAGGGAAACTGGCCTCATTATTCCAGGCCGAAAACACTGCCATCAGGGCGTGTGTGGAGGAGAATTTGCGTAGGTGCTACAAAGACCGTAGCATCTATATATATTCAGACGGCCAGGCACCCCTGAGATCACTGGCAGCTCTTGCAACAAGGTCTAAAATTGTTGCAGAATGTCACAGGGTTCTGGTGGAGCTAGGGGAAAGCAATAGAGTAAACCTATTGTGGGTCCCTGGCCACTCGGGGATCAGTGGCAACGAACATGCGGAAATATTAGCCAGGATGGGGACAGAGACTCCATTCATTGGCTCAGAAGACAGCACGTAGAATATTGGACCAAAGTCTATCAACAAAAACATGGCAAGGTAATGATACCAAAGCCTTGTTTTAAAAGAAGCTCTGCAATCCTGCGTCTGAACAGGAGAGAGATTAGACTCATGGTTGGATTGCTGACAGGCCATGGGAATTTCAAAAAAACACCTACATACAATGGGAATAACAGAAGAGGACCCTAAATGTAGGATCTGTGATAACGGTGATGAAACTGCAACACATCTAATCTTCGAATGCATTGCATTGGAGAGTAAAAGGCACATAACATATGGGACAACCAGACCAGAAGAAATTGTGTGTAATAAAGAACTGGTAAAGAGCCTCCTTGCACTGTTAAAGGGCATTTCTTGGCTTTACTAGATATACAGGGAGCGATACCGCACAATAAACTTAGTTTTGGTGCGGGCAGTAGCGGGTTAGACCAAGACTGTTATGGCTTTCCTGAGAAAATCAATCAATCAAATCAATGAAGTGCGACGAGCTTTCACTAGAAGCGAGATGTTTTGATTCTTATGTACCGTCCTCTCTTCAGTTTCGGAAACGTAACGTGTGCTCTGCAGTTTTCATTCTTACGTTGGTTGACTGTTTTTACATTTAGTCAGCCTGGTGACTATGGGTTCAGGAGAAAAGTAGAAGGCAATACTCACTTTACGGCTTATCCTAGAAGATAGATTAACGAAAGGCAAACCTACATATATAGCTTTTGTAGATTGTGAGAAGGCTTTTGATAATGTTGACTGGAATAAACTCTTTCAAGTTCTGAAGCAAACAGGAGTAAAAGATATGGAGCGTAAGGTTATTAACAACTTGTACAAAAACCAGACAGCGGTTGTCAAAGTTGAATGGCATGAAGCCGGCCGCGGTGGCCGAGGGGACTGCAGCGCGCAAGTCACGGGCTGCACGGCCACTACGGACGGGGGTTTGAATCCCCCCCCCCCTCGGACGTCCTTAGTGTTAGCTAGTTCATATCTACTTTGTAAGTTTAGGGACTGATGACCCCGCAGTTAAGTCCCATTACCTAAGAAAAAAAGGGGGCATAAAAGGGTTGCAGTTATTGGGAAGGGAGTAAGACTGGGTTTTAGCCTTTCTCCAATAATATTCAATTTGTAAAAGTTATAAAAGGAAAGCAAGGAGAAATTTGGAGAAGGAATTAAAGTTCAGGGTGAAGAATTAAAAACATTGCGTTTTGCCGACGACATAGTAATTCTCTCAGATACAGCAAAGGACCTGGAAGAGCAGTTGAACGGAATGGACAGTGTACTGAAAGGTGCATATAAGATGAACATTAACAAGAGAAAAACTAGGGTAATGGAGTGCAGTCTAAGAAAATCAGGTGATGCTGAAGGAATTAGTTTAGGTAATGAAACAATAAAGGAGGGAGATGTCTTTTGTTACTTGGGCAGTAAAATAACAAATGATGGTCGCAGTACAGAGGATATAAAATGCAGAATGGCAGTGGTTAGATAAGCGTTCTTGAAAAAGAGAAATTTGTTAACACCGAACATTGATTTCAGCCTAAGGAAGTCCTTTCTGAAGGCATTTGTGTGGATTTTTACAATGTATGGGAGTGAAACATGGAGATAAACAGTGCGGACAGGAAGAGGATACAGGCATTTGAAATGTGGTGCTGCACAAGAATGCTGAAGATTAGGTGGGTAGATCGCGTAACTAATGAGCAGATGCTGAACAGAATTGGGGAGCAAAAGAATTTCTGGCATACCTTGACTAAAAGCGTTGGAGGGAAGTGTGTGGGTTAATAACCGCAGAGGAAGACCAAGAGATGGATACAGTAACCAGATTCAGACAGATGTAGGTTGCCGTTCTTATGTGGAGTTGAAGAGGATTTCCCAGGATAGGGTATTGTGGAGAGCTGCATCAAACCAGTGTCTATAAGGTTCTTTTAGCTTCTGTTTCTTTTCCGACTACTATACGATGCTATTTTAACTACTATAATTGCTATAATTTTAGTAAATTATATTGTAAACTAGCTTGAAACCCGCTGCTTCCCGTGCGTAGGCTGTGTGGTCTGTACCAGTTGTTTCTCCCTCTTAATATAAATTTACATATATGAAGTACTATCACAATGAAATGTTGTGATACTATTTGTAGCCGCGGTAGAATGGCCGTGCTTATTGAGGCACAATGCTGCGGTGAGCGCTGCTGTTCCCCATCTACATCTACATCTACATCTACATGGGATACTCTGCAAATCACATTTAAGTGCCTGGCAGAGGGTTCATCGAACCACAATTATACTATTTATCTCCCATTCCATTCTCGAATAGCGCGCGGGAAGAAAGAACACCTGAATCTCTCTGTTCGAGCTCTGATTTCTCTTATTTTATTCTGATGATCATTTCTACCTATGTAAGTGGGAGTCAACAATATATTTTCGCATTCGGAGGATAATGTTGGCGATTGGAGATTCGCAAGTAACCCACGCCTCAGCGATAAGCGCCGTTGTTGTAATGATTCCCATCCCAGATCCTGTATCATTTCCGTAACGCTGTCTCCCCTACATCGTGACAATACGAAACGAGCTGCCCTTCTTTGGACACTTTCGATGTCCTCCGTCAAACCCACCTGATAAGGATCCCACACTGGGCTGCAATACTCCAAAAATGGACGGACAAGCGCAGTGTATGCAGTTTCTTTAGTAGTTCTGTTGCATCTTTTAAGGATTCTGCCAATAAAACGCAGTCTCTGGTTCGCCTTTCCCACGATATTATCTACGTGTTCTTTCCAGTTTATGTCTGAAGTAATAGTGATTCCTAGGTATTTTGTGAAGATTACGGCCTTCACATTTGATTGATTTATGTTGTAAACAAAGTTTAACGGATTTCTTTTCGTACTCATGTGGACGACTTCACACTTCTCATTATTTAGAGTCAATTGCCAATTTTTACACCATACTGATATCTTATTCAGATCGTTCTGCAGTTGGTTTCGATCTTCAGATGATTTTACTAGACGGTAAATGACGGCGTCATCTGCAAACAACCTAAGAGAGCTACTTAGATTTTCCCCTAAATCGTTTATGTAAATAAAGAATAGCAGAGGACCAATAACACTACCTTGTGGAACGCCCGATATCACCTCTGTTTTAGTCGATGCCTTACCATCGATTACTACGAACTGTGTCCTCTCTGACAAGAAATTCCCTATCCAATTGCAAATTTGGGGCGATATACCATAACCACGCAATTTGATTAAAAGCCGTTTGTGAGGTACGGTGTCAAAAGCTTTCTGGAAATCAAGAAATACGAAATCGATTTGCGAACCTTTGTCGATAGCACCCATCACTTCGTGTGAATATAGAGCTACCCATCCCCCCCATCGGGGGTTCGATGCGCCCCTCGGGCTTGGGTGTTTGTGTTGTCCTTAAAATAAGTTGGTGTAAGTTAGTTTAAGTTAGTTTAATCATACTGTACGCCTTAACGACTGTGTACTGAAAAGTGCATATAAGATGAACATTAACAAGAGCAAAACTAGGGTAATGGAGTGCAGTGTAAGAAAATCAGGTGATGCTGAAGGAATTAGATTGGGAAACGAAGCAATAAAGGAGGTAGATGAGTTTTGTTACTTGGGCAGTAAAATAACAAATGATGGTCGCAGTACAGAGGATATAAAATTCAGAATGGCAATGGGTAGAAAAGCGTTTTTGAAAAAGATAAATTTGTTAACCTCGAATATTGATTTAAGCCTAAGGAAGTCCTTTTTGAAGGCATTTGTATGGAGTGTTGCCTTGTATGGGAGTGAGACATGGACGATAAACAGTGCGGACAGGAAGAAAAAAATGTTCAAATGTTTGTTAAGCTTATGGGACTTAACTACGGGGTAATCAGTCCCTAAACTTACAAACTACTTATCAACTACCTTATACTAAGGACGGCACAAATATCCATGCCCGAGGGGGGATTCGAACCCCCGTCCGTAGTGAGACAGGAAGAGGACAGAGGCTTTTGAAATATGGTGCTACAGAAGAATGCTGAAGTTTAGGTGGGTGGATCGCGTAACTAATGAGGAGGTACTGAACAGAATTGGGGAGAAAAGAACTTTCTGGCATACCTTGACTAAAAGAGGGGATAGATTGGTAGGACACATTCTTAGACATCAAGGAATTGTGAATTTAGCATTAGAGGGAAGTGTGTGGGGTAAAAATCGCAGAGGAAGACCAAGAGATGGATACAGTAAGCAGATTCAGACAGATGTAGGTTGCCGTTCTTATGTGGAGATGAAGAGGCTTGCTCAGGATAGGGTATTGTGGAGAGCTGCATCAAACCAGTCTGCGGACTGAAGACCACAACAACAACAACAACGACTGATAACCCCATAGTTAAATCTCTCAAGATTTACAAACATTTGTACATTTGATTTTACTACTTGTAACCCCCTATGGCACCCCTAACAGTTGAATTTAGAAAAATAACCCCAACATGTGTCTTTTAAATTCCAACCAAGTATTCAAATATTTTTTGTAATTCTGGGTTGAAAATTGGCTTAGTAGAAACGTATTTACAAAAAATGTTTCATCCCCTGCTTCACCCCCTAAATGATTAATTTCCTCAAAATACCGAAACGTGTCTTTTTAATTCGAATTTGTGTTTATAACTTCAAAATTGCTTAAATAGCAACATATTTTCGAAAAACATTCCCTCGGCAATTTAATCCCCTCGATTGATTTCCAAAAATACCGAACCACGTAAATGTTAAATTCTAACCAACAATACAAATATCAATTTTTGCAGCTCTAGCTTCAAAATTGTCTGAATAGCAACGTGTTTTCAAAAAGAATTTTTCATCCTCGATTTTACTCTCTTAATTCTTGAATTTTCCGAAAATACTGAGACTGGTCTTTTTTTCTTTTTTTTCTTTAATTCTGACCAAGATTTTACATCCGAAGTTTAATAGTTGTCGCTTAAAATTTGAGTTAACAGCAACATATTTTTGAAAATCAATTTTTGTTTCCCTTATTTTGCCCCCTTATTCGTTGAATTTCAAAAAATGCCGAAACATATGTATTTTAAATTCGAACCGTGAGTTAAAATCTGAAATTTTGTAATTCTAACTTCAAAATTGCCTAAATAGCAACGTATTTTCAAAAAACGTTTCATCCCCTACTTCACCCCCTTACGGACGGAACATCAAAAAATCGCTTCTTAAATGACGCCTACAGAGTAAGCTCAACACCCTTTACAAAGTTCAAGTTTCTACCTTCAGTGGTTTGGGCTTGGCGATGTTGAGTCAGTCAGTCAGTCAGTCAGTTGGGACATTGCCTTTTATATACAGAGATTTGATGTTTCACCAATCAGTATTATGCAAAAATGGTTTTGTAAATTTTGGTTGGTAGTTTCATTGTGATTATTTCAGAGTCCTTCTTTCATGTACATTTTAAGGCACAGTTTAAATTCCTCTTGAATCGTGTTTCCAATACTATGTTTAATGTGTTCCGTGGTACGTTACGTTACAGTAGCTGGGACGCAGTTTGTGATCCCAGCGTAGCCGAGTCTCAGGATGTGCTCAAGAACAGTCCAGTCTCTACTTCCAAACAATTCATGCTGTAACTTTTGAAACATGCTTCTGTTTATAGGAATGAACTTGTCATAAAATGTTGATGTTATTCGATATATCACCCGACTCTCCATTATTATTTATTTTTGTTATTTATTTTTATTTATTTATTTATTTTTCAACTGACTTAAATTCAAGATGGAAGTTTGCAAGATGTCGCCCTGGTACGAACTGTAAAAGACAGACCACCTCAGCCATACCTTACAGGAATATTTAGGTTTCCCGTTTCTTGAAATAAAAAGGTGTACTGCGTCTTTTGACCCACGCTGTGTGTATAATTACGGCGATGACGGATAATCGTACGACAACACGCTGTATCTCTTGACATGCCATGAGTAATGAGCGTACATCTACATACATACTCCGCAATCCACAGTAAAGTCAGTATCGGAGGGTACATTGTACAATAGGCATTTCCTTTCCTATTCCACTCCCAAATAGAACGAGGGAAAAATGAATGTCTATATGCCTCCGTAGGAGCCCTAAGTTTTCTTATCTTTGTGATCATTACGCGAAATGTAAGTAGGCGGCAGGAAGATCGTTCTACTCTCAGCTTCAAATTCCGGGCCTTAAAATTTTCGAAAAGAACATTGTCTTTCCTCTAGCGATACCCATTCGAGTTCCCAGACATTTTTGTGACACGAATTGGACGAACCTATCAAAAACGAACCTAGCTGCTCGCCTCTGAACTGCTTCCTTGTCTTCTTTTAAACTGATCTGCTGCGGGTCCCAAACAGTTTAGCAATACTCAGCCTTCTTTACAGATGAAGTACATCTTCCGAAAATTATCCAAATAAACCGAAGTCGGCTGTCCGCTGTACTCACAGCTGTCCTTAAATATTCGTTCCGTTTCTCATCGCTTTGGAATCTTACGCCTAGATATTTAAGAGACGCGACTGTATCAAGAAGCTCACTACTCATGCTGTATTCGAACATTATGGCCCGTCAGAGCGTGAGCAGTGGGTGGCTGACAGTTTTGGTGTGACGTCAGTTGCCACTACTGTGGCTGGTCGGCGCAGTGGGCAGCGCGACTCCCCAATTAGCAGGAGACCCCGGTTCCAATCCCGGCCGACAGAAATTTTCAACTTCTACAATCGAAGTAGTTCAATGTCCACTGACAGTTCATATAATACGCTCATGTCCTCAGTGTCTTGACTTTCCAGGCCTTGCTCCACTCGACATTCACGCTTTTCGTCCTTTGAAGGAGTATGGAGAACGCGACGATTCTGCTTCAGGCCAAGACGTGAAACACCTGGCAACATCGTAGCTCAACACTCAACGACAGCATTTTTGACAAAAACATACCTTCTTTTCCAAGTACCTAAATCATTATGGACAAGTCGAAAAATAATGTGATGTATTTAGTATGAGTTGGCTGTAGTGGTTCTATGACGTAATCGTAGCCTGCATGGTTCACTACAGACCTTGTAATCCATGTTTCTAATCATCGTCCGTATGCAGAATGCCTCCATTGCACTGTTTGGAACAGACGGACTGAAGACGTAATTTACATTAATATGTGGCAACAGTGAACGATACATGGATTTGACTTGTTCACGTCACAGATATTATGTTGCTAGTATGATGGTATAAATACTATTAATGAACGTGACGATATCAGAATGAAATTTTCATTCTCCACTCTTCACTGAATTTTAGGTGTTTGCCTAGTGGTGCAATCAGTATTTGTTTCTGGAGGGTATGCCCTAATTTTTAAATAACAAAGCATATTGAATTCATTAATCTATGACTTACTTTTACTCTTTTTATAATTTAACCAATCATACTACGAAAATAATTGCACAAGAAATACGATTCCACTCAGTGGTGCTGCTGACATGCATATGAACAATCGGCTCGTAACTTCAGCATAGCAGTAACAATAGCGGCAGCATCAAAGCGGGTCGCTGCGGCATTAAAACCGCTCACAGTAACAGCAGCACACGTTCTCAGTGACGGCATCACGTAGGCGACCTACTGTCCAGTTAACATGTGCTCGGCAAATTATAGTTACGTTGTGATTTATTACATGTGTACCTTTTCAAATTTCCGATGTCGATACAGAAAAGAAACAAAAAATTATAAAATTAAAAAAAAAATCTTTGGGAGGTTCTGGGGGGGGGGGGGAACTTCAGCCCCATTAGCTCCCCCCCCCCTCCGCCCCCAGGGCTGCACCAACCCCCTATCATCTGGACTACCCGATCACGGCTCAGAGCCCATACTCACAGCTCTGCTTCCGCCTGGACGACATCTCCTACCCGGAAGTTTCGTATCAGCGCACACTACACTGCAAAGCGAAAACTTCATTGTGGGTCATCACCTGCACCAGTGGTCAGGAAGCCGCGGCCGTTTGGACACCCTTGTGCGGCTCTCTGACGAGTCCACTCCGACTACAGCTCTTGCCAAACTCTACGACGACGATGAGGTTGGAAAAGAATGTAACAGAGGGACGTATGCAGATCGTTGTCTGCTTTTGCATTGCATTGAATTGAAATGGCTGTTTAAGAATCTTGTATGCTCAGTTTACATACCCCGTCATTGAAAATGGATTGAATTAATTGTATTCCGTTTGGTTCTCAAAGTTTGCCGGCGAATTTTTTCTACTGACGAATGGGTATTGTTGGTTGTTGTACCATAGACTGGGCACAGCGAAGGTACACACGACACGCGCTTGTGAAAGCAGCAAGTTATGACCATGGTTAGTGGTCGCAGCCGAGTGGATAGGAGAAAAGCGCGCGATCATGGAAATTTAAAAACATGAAAAGTTCTGTAGGGGTATAAAGTTACATGTCTCTTTCTATGAGCTGTTAATCCTCCACGTATTTCTGCTCTTAATTAAGCTATATAACTTTGACGCAGAATTAACTTTTTTTTAAATTGACTCGCATTTAAGGCGCTACTTGTGGTCACAATATTTGAATGTCAATTACCCGCAGAACCATAGTTTCTTTTTCCGTGATCACTCCACTCCATATATATGTGGCGCTAGCACAGCAACCGTAATAGGTATTTTGGTGAAAAACACTCTCGATTGCACAAACGCGAAGTTTCACTTATTTATACATGACGCGTTTCGCTTCTTTTGGGCATCATTAGACGTTAAAGGTGGAAGGTTATGAACTTTATTAGAAAAAATAATAATAACTAAAGACAAAACAAAAAAAAGTAAAAAAAAAGAGGAGTTAACAAAAAATATTTAAAATCTGCCTTAAGCAAGAAATAATCTGCACCTTCTCTTTTTCTAATACTTCTTGCTTATGAAAGATTTTACTTTATGTTTCTCTTCCTTTTCTTTTCTAATATCCTCCGCAGTAGTATCGAAAATTTACTTCCTATCTCTTGACATCGGCCTATCTAGGATGATTTGGCGGATCTTTCATACTTTGTTTAACAATTTTAACTGAGGAAAGACTTCTTAAACGTCCCAGAATGATAGCTTTCTTTTACGATACTCAAATTTATCACAGTGAAACGTATGAAGGTAAAACCAACAACATACCAAGAGGATCTAGACAAACTTTCCAAAGAAATGCAAGACCGTTCTTTGCACAATACACATTGTCGTATTTTTTATTCTATTTTGTCAATAAATAATGATATTACTCTATTTTTTCTGTTTGTACGGTTAACCCTGTATCTAATGACCACGCTGACGACGGGGCATATCCTTCTTTCCATTAACCTATTCATAAAAGCATGGTTCTACGAACTGAGTGCGCCTCTCTTAAATTTTTAATTCACTGCCTAGTTGAACTTTTTTCTTTGACGATTTGCCGACCACCTGCTACGACGTTCCGAAGTCATGTCTCCACAACACCCGTTCTTCCAGGAGTGAAGTTTGGGAGGTAGGAGGCGAGATACTGGCGGACGTGGTGTTGTGAAGACAGGCGGTGAGGCGTGCACGGATAACTCAGTAGGGAGAGGCACTTGTTCCAATCCCAGCGTCGGACGCAGTTTTAATTTTTGAGGAAGTTTCAACCTGAGGGTAGCCTGTGAATCGAATATGGTTGTTAAATAAAGAAATGTAGTCACGGTGACGTTCTGCAATGGCCAGATTTCGCCACAAGAGGAGGAATGGTTTTGTTTCTCTCTCTCTCTCTCTCTCTCTCTCTTTTCCAGGCAGGTGTATTTCATGCCAGGACTAACTGCAGTGTGAAATCCATAAAATCCTCTGGGCATATTTATTATCCTTCGCACGTTAATCCTACCATTAAATGTAATGCAACAGCTTTATGCGAGTGTAACGGTAGTGGTTTATTTATCTAATTATTTTTCTGAAATAAATAAAAAAACTGCCTGTGTAGTAACGATTGCTGAATAATTTAATTTTCCATCAAATTTCTGAATAGGTTCTATTCCAAATTTATTAATTTCAGGATTATATTTATAAACTTCTTTCTCTTTTCCAGTGAAAGTACGAGAAAGAAGAGAAAATAATTAGCAAATGAAAGATTGTAACGGATCTATATAGTAAGTAGACTCCGATCTCTACAAAGTAACTAAACCTACCCTTCCTTGCGGCTCAGTCCACTATAAATGGATGGGAATGAGAGTAAAAGCTCTAACGAAAAGCTAGCAATGACGTGTTTTACCGCCCACTTTGTCTTTCTGTAGTTTCACACGTTTTTCAAATGTCTCCAACAAAGAAATAATAAATATATAAATAATATAAAGTCCAATATTTAAAAAATAATAATATAATATTTAATATTCTGTATCATTTTATTTCATTGTTATATTATTTTTCATTTATATTATTTTTTATCCTAAATATTTGCAAAAGTGGGCTAAAAAGCAAGTCAGTATGATTTTTATACTTTCAGTCACTTTTTCGACCTTTCTGGCCAAATAGAACTACGTCATAAATTAATGTATTTGGGGCAAGGGCGCCTTCGTAAGTAACTAAATCACTCTCAATATTTATTCATCATGATATGAATAATTATATGTTAGACGTGTGTACCAATTTTCAGTGTCCGAATATCGAAAAGAAATTCAGACAAGTTACTCGAAATTAAATTGAGTTTGTTTATGTTCTAGGAAGCTATCCAATCATGATATTGTAGAAAGATATAAAAAAGCCAAGATCGCTGATCATCAATTTTTATTTAAGATGACCGGTTTCGCTGAACTATGTCAGCATCATCTGGTCCAATAAAATCATTTTACAAGTCCATAATCTTGTAATGTCAATCAGTTGCTATATAACACAATTTACAGTGCATAGGTACACTATGTCATTATAATAAAGCATAATTATCACTGTGAGTGACAACAGCAAACTCCTATTTGAGTCGTCTTAAATAAAAATTGATGATCAGCCATCTTGGCTTTTTTATATCTTTTTACAATACCTAAATTAAATTGTGAACAACTTTGCTTCAGAGACGTTGTTAAATATTATTCATACCACGGACTCTGCTTTTAAATAAAATATTTATTACGAGAGGCCTCTTTCGGCGTGGTTGCTATCTCCTGGTTAAACTGGTCTTCTCCTTGTAACATCGATATCTCAGGCTGTTTAGTTGTTAAAGTCTAATAATGGAAATTCCAGGTTGGAATTAATAATGTAGTGAGGACAGTTTACAACTCGCCGCAAAGACCTGACTATGAGTCGCGACAGGCACATAAAAAAGACACACACACTTTCAGCTATCGGCCATGGCCTTCTTCAGAATTAGGAACATTCACGAAATCACACAGACACACAACACAGTCACACAACCGACAGCTCCGACTCCGCAATTCGAACACAGCAGCTGCAGATGACGGTTGTGTGCTAGTGAGTTGTGCGTGTGGCTATGTGAATGAGAGTGTGTTCTGTAATAAAGACGGCTGTTGTGAAAAGTTTTCTGTTTGTGTGTGTTGTGTGTGTGTGTGTGAGAGAGAGAGAGAGAGAGAGAGAGAGAGAGAGGGGGGGGGGAGGGAGAGGAGAGGGGGAGAGAGAAAGAGAGAGAGAGAGATTTTTTTTTCTTCTTCTTCTTTTAACTTACCTGCGTTCAGCTTGATTGTCGTCTTTGCTGTGAGTTGCTAGTTACTATTACTATTGAAATCCAACCTGGAGTTTCCAGTAGTTAATTATCTTTAATGGATATGAAATGAAAGGTGACAAAATTGTAGACTGGAGTCTGCAGCTTCAGAAACTTCGTCTTCTTCTGTAGTGTTGTTGTTGTTGTTGTGGTGGTCATGTTGTTGTTGTTGTTGTCTTCAAACTGGTTTGATTCAGCTCTCCACCCTACTCTACCCTTATCAAGCCTTTCCATCTCCACTTAAGAACGGCAACCTATATCTGTTTGAATCTGCTTACTGTATCTATCTCTTGGGCTTCCTCTGCGGTTCTTACCCCAAAGACATCCCTCCAATGCTAAATTCACGATTCCTTGATGTCTAAGAATGTGACCTACCAATCGATCCCTACTTTTCGTCAAGGTATGCCGGAAATTCCTTTTCTCACCGATCCTGTTCAGTACCTACTCATTAGTTACGCGATCCACTTCCCTAATCTTCAGCATTATTCTGTAGCACCACATTTCAAAAGCATCTATCCTCTTTCTCTCAACACTGTTTATCGTCATGTTTCACTTCCATGCTAGGCAACACTCCACACAAATGCCTTCAGAAAGGACTTCCTTACGCTTAAATTAATTTTCGATTTTACCAATTTTTCTCTTTTTCAAAAAATCTTTCCTTCCCATTGCCATTCTGCATTTCACATCCTCAGTACTGCGACTATCATGTGTTATTTTACTGCCCAAATAACAAAACTCGGAGACCAAACTGCAGTATGTGTTACAGAAGTGGACTATTGTCCATTTTGGCAGTTTACCTCTTGCAGAGCTGATGAAGTGAAAAATATCGATTAGCATCGTGGTTGGGAATCCACGTTAAACTGTAGGTCGCCCTATAACTGGCTGGGTAAGTCAGGTCGGTGGAAGGCAACGGCATACCACCTCCAGACAGGACCATACCTAGTAAAGCAATGTGGTGTTCAAACCAATCTTCGGATTGTTGACTGCTCTACCTTTATCAATAATATGAACTATGAATCACGTTTACGGTACTCAGATTATCAACTCAGTGCTTTCAGCTGGCAGCAAACTTTACAGGAGTAGCAAGAAACCATCTGCTCTTCTCTTCCATAACTTTCACCATATAAGACAGTACTAGGGTTGCCCCTTTCCATCACACGAATGGTCAAAAGGCAATCGGAGATCAGCGAGCGCAGAATATAAAATCATCTAAAATTAATCTGGAGTGGAAACGGAACTGCATCGCAGCAGATAAAGGTGAGATTATACGCAAATAACGTAAAAAATTTCCTCATCATAGGTCACTAGGCCGATGATGTCTATTAATGGAAAGGAAGATCAAGTCTTTTCCGTATTCAGGAAAGACCTGGCATATTTATAGGCTTTTTGAGTTGATACCAATTCACTGTAGACTTTCCAAGCAAGTTTTGTGCTCAGGGATTATCACATATTTGGAGAGAAAAGAATATCTTATACATAAGCGGTAATGGATTCCACACAGGCCAGTCTTGCCAACACTAGCAGCCTTTGTTGGTCCATACGATCCACAGTGCTGTAGATACAGACACCCAAGTAGTGCAATGTTCCTTCACTTCAGGAAATCGTTTGAATCCCTTCTGACTAACGTTTCCTCATAAAGAAAGCAATTAAGAAGAAAGGAAAGGACATACAGCACTGGTCACGCAAGATACAGCACGCTGATGGTAAAGGTAGAGCAGTCAACAATCCGAAGATTGGTTTGAACACCACAGTGCTTTACTAGGCATGGTCCTCTTTTGGGGGTGGTATGCCGTTACCTTCCTCCGACCTTACTTACTGCCAGTTTAACGTGGGTTCCGACCCATGGTGCTACCAGGTATTTTTCACATCAGCAACATTGCCAGAGGTGAAAGAAGTGGAAAGTGACAGAAAAAATCCTATGATCTGGTGGGGATCGAACCTGCGACCTTTGGATTTCTAGTCTGGCACTCTACTACTGTGCTAGGGAGCGTGGTAGTATGCAAATCAGGTGAAACGCGCAGCCTGTGTTTTTGGCGGTGGCAGAGACACGAGATGAGCATTTCAGCGCAGGCGCACTTAACGGAAGGCAGTAGTGCCACCCGTAAGTGCTGTATAAGAGGGGAACACTGCCGTGTGGACGCACTCCAATTGTTCTTTCGTGCGACTTTTCAAAAAAAGTTCAAATGTTTGTTAAGTTTTTGGGCCTTCGAGGTCATCAGTCCCTAAACTTACAAACTAGTTATCAACTAGCGTATAGTAAAGACGGCATAAACATCCATGCCCGAGGGGGATTCGAACCCCGACGGGGAACGGCCTTGCGCATCGGCATAGCGCCTCAATGCGCTCGGTCGCTCCACCACGGCTGCGAATTATCATTTAGAGCAGTGCTTTTCAACCTGTGGGTCACGACACGCCCCCCTCCCCCCCACTCCGGGGGTTGCCATCACAAGAGGAAGTACTTTCACCATAAATTAACTCTGACGCTCGCTCTCTCGTTATTTGTTTAGTCGATTTCGACTCTTCGTGACTTTTGTGTCTCGTTTCTGTCGTAGGTGTCGGTGGCCGAGTACAAAGACCGACACAGGAATAAAGGATGCACGCGTGTGCAGGTAGGAGGTGACCAGCCAGTGGGACAGCAGAAATTAGAAACACTAGAGTGAATTAGAACGAGATATACATTTCTTAGAGACTTAGTAATACTTAACTTTTACATAGCTCAGTACTGCAGAATGCTGATACGTAGTTGAGCTAGAGGCCTCCCTAGTGCCTATCCTATAGCCAAGTCTTCACTGGTGCCTATCTGATTCCGAAGTGCTAACTGGTTCCTATCTCAGTCCCAAGTGAACGATGTCGTTCAGTGGTGGCCACGAGCGGAGTTGTAGCAGAGGGCGCTCGTGGCTGACGTCGTAAGAACGCCGCGGCGCGCGGCGAAAGTAGGTGGCGCGCACATTATAGTTGTGCGACACCACAGTGACACCCTGAACTACAGCACGCCACTTTCCTCTGTTCTGCACTTTCTCCCGTAAACCTTCCAGGTTGAGTCACGTTGACTCTGCGATGCCTTCGATCCATCTCATCCTCTGCCGTCTGCTTCTAGTGCCTTCGATCTTCCCAAGCATTAATGTTTTTTTCCAGTGAGGCATGTCTTCGCATTATGTGTCCAAAGTAGGTCAGCTTCTGTTTTAATATTAGTCCTTCCAGAGAGCAATCTGGTTTTATTTGCTCTAATACTGATCTGCTGGTTCTTTCTGCCGTCTATGGAATCATAAGAATTTTCCTCCAGCACCACAATGCAATGGAGTCAAATCGTAGCCGCTCAGCCTTTCTAATGGTCCAGATCTCGCATCCATACATTACAACTGGGAAGACAGTACGTATCTGTTAAAATTATGTCTCTGGACCTTTCTTCCGAGCAACAAGCGTCTCTTGATTTCGTTGCTGCAGTCGCCATCATCAGAGATCTGGGAAATGAGATAATTGAACGTGGACACCATGGATTCTTCTCCTATATCCCATGAATTAATAGATGTAGTTGCCATAATATTGGTTTTCTTCACATTTAGCCTGAGACCGGCGTTTTCAATTTCGTTTTTTACCTTCAGCAACAGAGTCTTTAACTCTTCTTCGCTTTATGCCAGGAATATGGTATCATCTGCATTTTAATTCCTGTCTCTTCTTCATCTATCCTGGCATTCCTCATAACGTGCTCTGCAAACTGATTGAATAAGAAAGGAGACAATATGCAACCTTGCCGGACCCCTTTCTGAATCTTTACCCATTTTGTCGTGCCATACAAAGTACTCAATGTGGCTTCTTGGTCAAGGTGTAAACTTCGTATCAGACGAATGAGGTGAACTGGTACTCCTATTTTACTGAGTACGTTCCATAATTTGTTGTGATCGACGCAGTCAAAGGCTTTGGCATAATCAATAAAGCAGAGGTATACATATTTCTGGAATTCTCTTGCTTTTTCCATAATCCACCGAAGATGTCAATTTGATCTCTGGTTCCTCTCCCTTCTCTAAACCCAGTTTCTTCTTCCGGTAGTTCTCGATCTAGATATTGGCGAAGTTTGTTTTGTAAGATTTTCAGCATGACCTTAACTAGGGGATCAGTAATACGAAAACGTGTGCCTAAGTGAAGTATATGTGATGTTAACATCACAGAGTTCCTTGTGGAACATTCATTATAAGTAGAATAGATCATTGATTGTTCTACAATATTCATGAATAAGTGAAAAGTCTAAAAACTGTTTTCAGAAACCAATCGATAGGTAAAAGAACTTCATACAGTAGGTAATTATGAAAAATTCTAAAAAAGGATCTACTTCTTTAGAAACTGTCTATATTATGGGACCTTTCTCAATTAGCATAATTTGCTTCCGAGTGTTGCCTGAAATGCGAAACATTCGTTAATTAAAATATATTTTTCTGTAGGAAACCACGTAAAAATAGCAATAAAGTGGTTCATTTCGAAAAATACCTCGTCTAACAATTTAAAAGAAAGCTGAAATGAAGAACGGAAGATTAAATTTGTTTCTTGAGAGGGGTTGGCAGAAAATTTTTATTTAGAACGGGGTAGACAGAGTATTTTTACTTGGAAGGTGGTCATGTATTCCAAAAGGTTGAAAAACCCTGATTTAGAGAAATCTGTATTCCTGCAGGCTGAAACCAAGCAACTGTGGAGCTTTAATTGCTGGATGAAAGATGAAACGATGGACTGACGGTTCTGATTGTACCCACTTTCCTTGCATCACTACACGTGATAACAGGCATACCGTGCTCTTCGACATCACAAAATCTCTGTCCGTCCACCTGAACTCATCTGGCTACAGTAACTAGTGAGGGGGTAGGCCGTTAATTCTATTCATAAACAAAATAATAAGTAGACCGCGGATCTCCAGGTTATAACCTAGTCTTTTTCTGAATCCCTAGTTGCAAAACCATTTCTAACTATGCGTTTTATGACTAATTAAAACAGAAATCGCTGATTTATAGCTCATAAAATAACCTATTTTGATGTTAAATGCCTATTTTTTTGCCTTTTCTGAGTTAAAATCCTAAAAGGCATATTTTTTATATTTCCACTTTCTTCGAAGAATCAAAGGTAGAAGCACTGAAATCGATATTTGTCTAAAAGTATCACCATCGATCTGTATTAGCAAACTTAACGTCGTGTGAAAATTTTATGGACTCAACTTATACGGACTCGCTGCAAAGAATCCGACAGTTTATTGCCTATGGATTTCTGTAGATGTAACTATTGACAATCTTGGCTGGCACATTGCAATATTGGTTTTTGGCAATCCAGAACTTGTTTGATCTGTTAAAAACAATTCCGGAAGACTAAAAACAATCGCACACTTGGTCAGCACCGGTGCAGATGAAAATAAGCTACCCAGACCTTCCGGTGCGGCCATTGTATTTTTATCTTCGAAAAACGATTAATGTTCGGTGTCAGTTTTGTTATAAATGTTGTGTGAAGTTTGCTGTGTTTGAACAGTTGCGCGTGTTTTCATTTTCCTGACTGTAAATGTTTTTTCTAATAATTCAACACTATGTATTTTACGTTGCGTTTATTTTTGCTGACTGATACTTTAGATCAGTCCCACATTATGAATAATGCTTTGGAAAAATTAAAATTCAGTGCTTTCTGTTTTAATACAGTGCATTAAAGATCTTCTTTTTTTTTTAATTTTTGATCGTACTATTGGTTTTTTATGTCATGTATTTTATGCTCATCACAGACGTTTGTATCGAGACATTTTATTACTTTGGACGTTATTTTTTTGATAGGTAACACTGTCAGATCAATAATGCTAGCATAACTTCGCTACAGCACCAAAGACAAGACAATTCACTGCTGAAATAAAATAATATGAACCACACTCATGCTCACACTCACACTCACAGCCACGTACAGACGACAATGTAACACATCTTCCGACAGGTGGATTAATACCTCAGAAATGGCTACACACTATACCAAGGGGCAAAATGTCGTACTATAAGCACGTTGTTCATCAATAACAATCCAACTTTAAAGACTGATACACAAAATACGGTATAAATCAGCTTTTAATACGTTGTTGTCGAGGAACAACACTGGGAATGAAAGGGTTAACTTGCCTACGTTAAGTAATGAAACAGATTATTTTTGGTGCCTAAAATTCTATTTTTAAATATACATTCATTGCTTCGCAATTTGCGATAATTTCCGACTTTGGTTGCTCTTCTTCACTTGGTTAAACATTTTGTAACACATGAAAATTTGAGCCGGACCGGGACTCGAACCCGGGTCTCCCGCTTTTCGCGAGCGGTCGCCTTAACCACTCGGCCACCTGGACACGCTCCCCGGCCAGACCCAAACTTCCATATGGTATATCTACATCTCCATCTCCATCTACATACATACCGCATTCCACCGTAAGGTGCCTAGCGGAGGATACACTGTACCACTACTAGGCATTTCCTTTCCTATTCCACTCCCAAATAGAACGAAGTAAAAAAGAATGCCTATATACCTCCGTACGAGCTCTAATTTCTCTTATCTTGTCTTTGTGATCTTTACGCGAAATGTAAGTAGGCGGCAGCAAGATCGTACTATACTCAGCTTCAAATTCCGACACTCTAAATTTCTTAAATAGAAATTCACGAAAAGAACGTCGTCTTTTCTCCAGCGATGCCCAATTGAGTAGCCGCAGCATTTCCGTGACAATCGCGTATTTGTCGAACCTGCCAGTAACAAACCTAGCTGCTCACCTCTGAACTGTTTCTATGTCTTCCTTTAAACTGATCCGCTGCGGGCCCCAAACACTTGAGCAATACTGAAGACGTGGTCGTACAAGCGTTTTATACGCGGTCTTCTTTACAGGTGAAGTACATCTTCCCAAAATTATCCCAATAAACCGAAGTCGGCTGTCCGCCTTACTCACAACTGTCCTTACATGCTCGTTCCATTTCATATCGGTCTGCAATGTTATGCCTAGATAATTGAACGACGCGACAGCATCAAGAAGCTCACTACTAATGCTCTATTCGAACGTTATAGGATTGTTTTTCCTACTCATGCGTATCACCTTACATTTTTCTAGATTGAGAGCTAGCTGCCATTCTTCGCACAAACTAGAAATTTTGTCTAAGTCATCCTGTGTGCTATTACAGTCACCCTCCCATACACCACAGCATCAGCAGCAAACAGTCGCAAATTATAACTTACTCTGTCCATCAGATCATTTATATAGATAGAAAATAATAGCGGTCCTATCACACTCCCCTGGGGCACGCCTGACGATACACTCGTTACTGATGAACACTCGCCGTCGAGAACAACGTACTGCGTTCTATTACTTAGGAAGTCTTCCAGCCAGTCACAAATCTGTGAACCTATTCCATAAGCTCGCATCATCGTTAGTTGCCTACTTCCCTTAGTGCTCGCACGCATTTAGCAGTCATTCCCGCGACGGGGAGAGACATACAACACCATGATTGGGTAGTACTGCTGTGAAGCTGGTTAGGTCGCAAATTCTTTTTATAGGTCACACTTTAATGTACAGCGTGTCCTCAAAAATTACGCCTTTCGGCTTTACCATCATCAGATTAGCATCTACAAACATAAAAAAATAACAAAATTTCTCACATGACAGAAAAAGTAGTAAGTTACTTTTCACATTGAAAATGCGGGCTGGGCTTGTTCCCTGTATCTAACTATGATGCATGCTACCGCTTTCTACAAATGTAATTACACCTCCTTATATGATGTCAAGTGCCTTTTGTTAATTTTACGACTATTATTTGTTCTATCGTTGGGTGCAGCCAGCTGTCATAAGGAACGCTAATCATATTTTTTGAAACATCTCTGACAATGTTCTGGATTTGTCGAGCTGTCTATCTCGTTTTAAATGAAATATTATTTTGTCACCTATTTTATTTTACTTTGCTTATGTCGGTTTAACTTTGACTACATAGTGCTTGTATAGCCTGTCATGATTAACAACAAAAATGTTTAACAGCTGACAAATCAATGATAATTTTTTGTTTTTAAAAGCCTATGTACAATTGTTCTTTTAAAACTTTTTTATATTTTATACTTTGTACAATACGTGCACAGCCGCCCTATGTACTTAATATGCATACCTTATGTGATATGGCGCCACTATACGCCTTGTAATGCCACCTGGTGGCAAGAAATGTCTACCTGGACAGTACCGAATGTGTTAAAGCTTATAGTCTGCTTCTGTATGTATATCAAATAACATCTTACTTCTGTTCACGTGTCCACATGGCACGGAAGAGGTATAACACGACGTAAGTCATCATTTTAATATGAAATGTAACTTACTACTTTTTCTGTCATGTGAGAAATTCTGTTATTTTTTATGTTTGTAGATGCTAATCTGATGATTGTAGCCGGCCGCGGTGGCCGAGGGGACTAAGGCGCTCCAGTCACGGTCCGCACGGCCACTACGGTCGGGGGTTCGAATCCCCCCTCGGGCATGGATATTTGTGCCGTCCTAGTTCGTAAGTAGTTCATAAGTAGTTTGTAAGTTTAGGGACTGATAGCCCCGTAGTTAAGTCCCATAGACTTTACAAACATTTGAATTTGATGATTGTAAAGCCGAAATGCGTCATTTTTGAAGGCAAGCTATACATGAAGTGTGACCTATAATAAAGAATTTGCGACCTAACTAGCTTCACAGCAGTACTACCCAATCATTTCATCATGACCGAGCGAGGTGGCGCAGTGGTAACGCACTTCGGAAGGAAGGTGGTTCAAATCCACCTCCGGCCATCCTGATTTAGGTTTTCCGTGATTTCTCTAAATCACTCCAGGCAAATGCCGGGATGGTTCCTTTCAAAGGGCACGGCCGATTTCCTTCCGAATCCTTACCCAAAAAACTCCGAACGCTAGCTCCGTCTCTAATGACCAAGCTGTCGACGGGACGTTAAACCCTAAGCTTCCTTCCTTCATTTCATCATGATCGCCTGCCTCCTCAATGACTTATGTCGCATTTACAATGCAACACCATGCTTAGCCTGTCTTGGCTGTCATATTTAACATGATACGTCTGTTCTTGGAACTGACTTTGCTGATGGTCCGCAGCTATAAATGTTAAATATACATTCATTACTTCGCAACTTGCGATAATTTCCGACTTTAGCTGTTCTTCTTCGCTTGGTCAATCATTTTGTAACATTTGAAAACTTGTGCCAAACCAGGACTCGAACCCCGGTCTCCCGCTTTTCGCGAGCGGTCGCCTTAACCGCTCGGCCACCAGGACACGCTCCCCGGCCAGACCCAAACTTCCATATGTTACAGTTGCCTACTTCCCTTAGTGCTCGTTCGCATTTAGCAGTGATTCGCCGGCCGCGGTGGCCGAGGGGACTAAGGCGTTCCAGTCACGGTCTCCACGGCTACTACGGTCGGGGGTTCGAATCCCCCCTCGGGCATGGATATTTGTGCCGTCCTAGTTCGTAAGTAGTTCATAAGTAGTTTGTAAGTTTAGGGACTGATGACCCCGTAGTTAAGTCCCATAGACTATACAAACATTTGAACATTTTTTTGAGCAGTGATTCCTGTGATGGGGAGAGACATACAACACCATCCTTAGCCTGTCTTGGCTGTCATATTTACCATGATACGCCTCTTTTTGGAACTGGCGTTGCTGATGGTCCGCAGCTATAAATGTTAAATTTATTACTTCGCAACTTCCGATAATTTCCGACTTTAGCTCAAATATTCAAATGTTTGTTAAGGTTATGGAACTTAACTACGTAGTCATCAGTCCCTAAACTTACAAACTACTTATCAACTAGCTTATCCTAAGGACGGCACAAATATCCATACTCGAGGGGGGATTCGAACCCCCGACCGTAGTGGCCGTGCAGACCGTGACTGGAGCGCCTCAGTCGCCTCGGCCACCGCGGCCGGCCGACTTTAGCTGCTCTTCTTCACTTGGTCTATCTATTACGCCAGTAAGAATAGTCCCTACACAGCAGACCACCCGGCAGACGTCCATACGCCAGTAGCGCAGTACCAGGCGAAGCCCGAAAGCCGACGACAAGAGATAACCATCAGGAAAACATCCGCATAAACACCAAAGCTAAACAGGGGACTATCTTTTACAGAGGTCGCAGCTCACACGCCACGTCACTGTCCGCTGACGTATACAGAGGTCGCTGTCACTCGCAACAGTGGATCCTTCCGACAAGCGCCAGCTATATCTGGAGAATGCAGCTACGTGACGGCAGGTTCCACCTCGAGGGATGTTACAAACCACTACTACGCCGAGGACCGCCTACGCCAGCCCACTGGACCACCTACGGACTGCGACTCGGCCTCGATCAACCGATGGTATCACGATTAGGACTTAGTGTTTCAGGCTACGGCCTATACCTTTCTCAGTAAAGAAATAGACTTTGTTACACTGTACCGGGAATGGGCCCGAGTATTATCAGTAAATGTGAACTATTGTGGTGTGCAAACAGACTTGTATATCGTGTGAATAAACCGTGTTTCCAAGGTGTTGTGTTGTATTAGTCACAAAACAATCATTTTGTAACATATGAAATAAGCTAGTAATAAGCATCGGTACTCACGATGATGGGCAGCAGCAGCTCGTGGGTCTCGTTGCCCCTCCAGAGACGCGATTCCGAGGGCAGTGGGGGGATGTCGCAGGACAGCGACTCCAGCTTCTCCTCGAGGCGCGAGGGGATGCGGTGCGGGGGCCTGGGGGGCGGCAGAGGGGGGCGTGGCTCGGCGGTGCTGGCCGCAGGGGTGCCGCTGGAAGTCTCCGGCGCCTCGGGGCTGCCGCTGGAAGGGGTGCTGGGCGCCGGCGGTGTGGTGGCAGCACTGCTGCTACTGGCTGCGGTGACTGCGCGCGTTGCCGTGGGGGTAGCCGCCGTCTCAGGGGCAGCCGTGGGCGCCGCGGCCACCTCAGAACCACCGCTGGCCGGCTGACTGCTGCTCATCACTGGATGACTACTGCTGCTGCTGCTGCTGATGCTGATCACTGGCTGACTACTACCACTGCTGCTGCTGATCACTGGCTGACTACTACTGCTGCTGCTGAGGTTCTGGCTACTGCTCAAGGCGTGCTGGCTGCTGCTGGAGGCAGCTTCACTGCTCATGCTGTTGGCATCTGCCGGCGTCGCGATGCCTCCACTTGCGCCAGATACGTCATCACGGGTTGTACTAGACACCGCAGCACTGCAACATAACAGAGAAAAAGAGTCTTAGCAGAAGACATGATAATTTTTTTTTTCATGCCGTGTTTCATAAATTTGCATAAAAACCAGCCAAGAAATTTAATACACGCTCCAAACCTTGCAAAGAATACAGTAAATGAGGTTAAAAACTTAAACAGAAAGAAGATCGCTCCTATCACTCGTTAAAAAAGGCAAATTTGACGAGCAAGGTGTATAACATTAAAAATACAGGGCGTTTATAAATGTACCAGCTGATGAAAAAGTCAGTATAAATTTGAAAACTTAATAAATCACGGAATAATGTAGATAGAGGCTTAAAAATTGACACACATGCTTGGGATAACATGGGATTTTAATAGGGAAAAAAACTTCAAAAAATGTCCGACAGATGTTACAGAGCTTGCTTTGCATGACCTCGACATTCACCCCACATAAGACCATGCGATTTTTTTCCTTTGGGGTTTCATCAAGGATTGTGTGTACGTGCCTCCGCTACCAGCTGACCTTCCTGAATTAAGAAATCTGATTGAAGCAGCTGTTGCTACAATCACTGAAAACACACTTATCAACGTTTGGGAAGAACTCGGTTATAGAATTGGTGTGTGTCATGTGACAAATGGTGCTCATTTATAATTGTAATTTAAATATAATTTATATTATAAAGCGTTAAAACCTCGATATTCAATAACAAACATCCTGTATTTTCCTAACTTATTAGGCAAAAAAAGTAATTTGAGTAAAAAGAGTCTTGACATATTAGTGCATATGTAAAGAAACAATTCATAATGTCACCTCGTGTAACATGCCATATCACAAAATCATTCATCATAGCATTTCTTATTTCGTGCAATATGACACTATAAGACACTGAAGTTGAGAATGTCTGCATCGAAACTCAGCGATACTGGTTATTATGGTTGCAAGCCCTCTTAGAGCTCACTACACTGCTTACTTAGACACATTATAAAGTGATAATCTGTCTTTTTTTATTTAGTTCTTTTTTTAAGCTTCCGTGTTAATTGAGAACTATTTCTTATATATTCTTAAAAAATGAAACGCCAAGATCGCGAATTAATAATTTATTTAATGACGACCAGTTTCGGAGGACTGTGCCACCACCATCTGGTCGTATACATTTTATAAGCTGGTCATCTTACCTTATTTAAAAATGAATATAAAATAATAAGTGCAACATAGCACTTAGTCATCATATAAAAATACGTAAGTTAAAACATGACAGCTTACAAGTATTTTGTAGGCTGCTGCCACAGTCCTCCGAAACCGGACGTCATTACATAAATTATTAATTCGCTATCTTGGCGTTTCTTTTTTTGAGTATTATAAAAGTATCTGATCGCCTCTTAAACCGACAACGTCACGTAATATTATTATTTCTTATATCTCGGATATGTTGGACGCTTGCAGAACATATTTGCCATTTGTTGTGCTGTGATTCGATCACTTTTCATTCTGGTTCCCTAGTTTCACTGCACCATACTTGATCACTTATCATAGCTGACAGGGGTTGTGAATTAGAAATGTGTTTCAAATTAATTCAGGAAAATTGAATAAAAGGCCTATTTACCAGTCTTGTAATTCACCCATTTCAAAGTATACTCGGAGATAAAGTAAAATCCGAAGAATGGACACTAATTACATCCCCATTCACATCTTTCACGAAATAAATTAACGGATTTCCACAATTTTCTGGTGCGCCTTCGCAAGTTCGTAATTTAACAACACTGTCCTATACTTTGCTTGATATTAAACAATCTCGACAATGAGTAATGATTGTAGGATTATAAATGTTTGAGACATTATCTATTTATTTCTATTTGTGGAAAATATGATTTGATTGGAGAACAAGTTGAGTAAAGATGCGCACGAAATACCTACAAGAAAGAGCTTTTGTACATAAAATCCGTATAAAATCTGAACGGGGCTCATAAAAATGCGATGTACCAATTTAAGCGAAATTAACGTTTTCTGAGACACGTATTAATCGATGTGCTTAGTCTTCTTTTGCTCCAGGTCCAGTTTGTATTATAAAAAAAATGCGGCCCCTCAACGTCCACATCAACGTGGTGAATCACTCAAAAGTTCAACTGTAATCTGGGTATTCATTAGTATCGTTAAGGTAGATGACGGGTTGTAGGTACCACGATGTTACCCGTAGGCACGTTCACCCATTAATACAGCGCATCAAGACGAAAGGTAAGTAAAGGGTAGGTATGAAAGGACAGATCGAGAAATGTGCCAAAGGAAAGTACCCTCTACCACAGGTGGGTAGGTAGATTGAGCAGTATCAGGTTTTTTGCTATATGCGTCAGATAATGCAAGGTTGGTTTATGTTAGTAGTGCGTATCATGCATCAGATACCGTGCCAAGCGTTAAGGTCGTCATAAAGATGTCAGTGCAGATAAATAGGCAGCACACTGTGCTGCTGTGATGAACCCCCATGTTTATATCCAACACTCGGAGAAATGAAATCTCTTAGTGGAGCCACTCTTCAGTCATAATGGGGAGGGGGGGGGGGTTGTTGCCGTGAGAAGACTCCAGTGTAGTGGACTGCCTAGCCCTTCTCCTCCGTTTCTTCGTCAGCGAGTTGGTGTATATCTGGTGATTTAGGATCTTTTAAGTGGACCCGCGCCATTGGTACTGTGGCGTCCCTTGCAGGTATGTTACGCTGGGCGATCTCAGTCCTGTAGTTCGTCGTTCTTGGTGTGGCGCCTTTCCCGGCCATTCGCGGCGCCATGGCCTGGTCAGGCACGTACTGTTGATTGGGGAGGTGAGCTGGTGCGCTGGTGCACTGGTTCATTGCGCAGTGGCACAGACAAAAATATACAGACGGGAAACCTCCGTAAGGGCCTGGTCACACGCATAAGGGAGCGGGGAAGGAGAGTGTCCGGCAGTTCCGTAAGATGTCCCATGATGGCGCTGCGGTCAGAAGCAGCCCTTTGAACTGGCCAGAGCAGGCGGCAGGTAGCGGCTGTCCCCACCACCAGCTCCCCTCAGACGCCAGCAAGCCAGACACTGCCGTGGCCTCATGGCAAGCGGCACGAGCTCTCCCCTCAGCCTCCCCTCCATGCTACCCTCTGACGTGCGAGAGGCACCCTCAGAAGTGCCTCTAGTGTGGTCTACCGGTACTAAGCCGGGGAACCGCCTGACAACTTCTAGCATCTTACGGAACTACGAGGGGAGCGTAGGACAGTGGTGTAAGGGAACTTTCTTCTCTGTGTATCTTACTCTGTGGCAGTGGCCGAGCAGCAGCAGGTACGGCGTCTTTGAAGGTCGCGGTTTTTAACCCACACACTTCCCTCCAATGCTAAGTTTACAATTCCTCGATGTCTAAGAATGTGTCCAACCAAGCTATCTCTTCTTTTAGTCAGGGTATGCCAAAAATTCCTTTTCTTACCAAATCTATTCAGTACCTCTTTATTAGTTATGCGATCGACCCACCTAATATTCAGCATTCTTCGGTAGCACCACATTTAGAAAGCCTCTATCCTCTTCCTGTCCACACTGTATATCGTCCATGTTTCACTCCCATACAAGGCAACACTCCACACCAATGCCTTCAGAAAGGACTTCCTTTGGATTAAATCAATATTCGATGTTAACAAATTTCTCTTTTTGAAGAACGCTTTTCTACCCATTGCCATTCTGCATTTTATATCCTCTGTACTGCAACCATCATTTTTTTTATTTTACTGCCCAAGTAACAAAATTGATGTACCTCCTTTATTGTTTCGTTACCTGATCTAATTCCTTCAGCATCGCCAGATTTTGTAAGACTGCATTCCATTATATTTGTTTTGCTCTTGTTAATGTTCATTTTATACGCTCTCTTCAACACACTGTCCATTCCATTCAACTGCTCTTGCAGGTCCTTTGCTGTGTCTGACAGAATTACAATATCATCAGTAAAACGCATTGTTTTTATTTCTTCTTTATTTATTTATTTTATTATTTCATTTATGGAGAGTATTTCTCTGTACCAACTTAAATTTCGGGATAGGAAACTCTTAACGTTTAGACATGTTAAGCACGGCAATCGTTGATTTTGTTTCATTTCTGTAAGTAAGGTCTTCTGTCGGTAGATTTAGACACTGCTCAAACTAAACTGTGCTAATTACAACAAAGACAGGCATCCCAGATGGGAGCACTAGAACCTCCAGTGGAAGCGGCCGTGTAATCCGTAACATGACGCCTCAAGCTGCGCCACAATCCCCGCGCGGCATTCAGCAGTTGCCATTCTGCCGCAATCTAACATAGACCGTCGCGACACTCACTGCTCTAAAAGTTGTTACTAACTGACGGCTGCTACGACACTAGCGCTCCTAGCGGTGGAGAAGCCACCACAGTTGTAATGTTTGTTTATAATATCTTTTGTACGTAATAGTTAGTGCAATTTTTGCTTTACAAGCATTAGTAAAATATCAAGAGACGTAAATTAATACGGAAATTAATGTAAAAACAGTCAAAAAACTGATTCAGTTGTATAAACAACAACTTCGTCTTGAACAAGTACTTACCAATATGTGTGTATTTAAATCTTATTTCGCTGAAAGTAAGTAGACTATAAACATAAGAGAATAATAAATTTGTATTATGGCCTTTTCTTACTATGACAGGCAGTTTTTTTTTTTTTTTTTTTTTTTTTTTTTTTTTTTTTTTTTTTTTTTTTTAATGATTCGCACAGTTTTACACCTCATACGTCTTCCTTAAACGTTCATATTATGTTCACTGTAATTACTTTAGCTTAAAACGGCAAAGTTTTGATGATTTTTGCCATTTGCGGTTCAGCTGTAGTAACAATTGTGGAATTGCCTTCGTCTCTGTTGGAAAACAGTTTCATTGCTTTTGCCGTTTTATTGTCACGTTTGTGACGTGTTTCCTTCAGCTACAACTGTTGTAGCTGATTTGGTACGTTACATGCTGTAATTATTGCATTCTATATACGTGTGCTACGTTCAAACTCACTGATTCGACTGGAATTATAGTGAAGAAACTTTAACGTTCGTTAGTAGAAAAGCGACGTCTTTCTGTCAAAGGAAAAGGTCTTCTGGTATTTCCTAGCCCGTTTGTATTTCTAATAGAAAATTAAATTATTTATCAGAAGCCTGTAGGTTACAAGATAGCAGTAAATAAGCTATCCTGTAATGTACCGTTTCGTACCTTGCCAGGGAACTTAGGAAACTTAATTAAGACAAATGTAGAGCTGTTTTAACCCTTTCTTCCCAAAAATAGAAATTGTGAAAAAGTGTTGTATTTAGTCATCAGGTCCTCTTTAAAATAATTGAAATAATATTACAAATATTAGAAACTAGTAGTATCTGTTGTAATTTTCACCACCCATAATGTTGCGCTGTTTCCTAGTAAAAAAAAAAATAGAAAAATTTAGTTTTTGTCATCAGATTCTTCTATTTGTTCAAACTGTTCAATATTCTCTATTATATGATAACTCCGACTTACATTGATGATATCACTCATGAAATATTGAAAAATACTCCGTGTGAAGCTGACCTTTCTTGTGTATGTAGATCGTCTGACGTTTGTAAATCTTGCATCTTTTTACGAAGTGTTAAGGTAATTGTGAAACTTTAACACATATACAGAGAGCTCGTGAATGACTTTTAACACATGTGCGTTGAGTTTTGTGTAGTAAGTCCATTTCGATAGCATTTTTAAGGCTAAATTTTGTGTTGCGTGTAAGCAACACTGGGAAGAAATGGGTTAAGATATTACGTATTTTAAGGTATTACATACGTTTCCTAATGTAAGAAGTGTGTTGAAATTAATATAAACGATAATATTCACACTCTTCCAATGTCATATTCAGAAATGTAGCTTTCCGGACGCTTGGAGCGCTACTGTCGCAGTGTATAACAAAAATTTGCGGAAATGTCGTGACTGTATATGTTAGACTGTGATTCTGCCCCTTGCGACATCGCATCACCAGCACCTCTAGCCTGGCTGTGAGCTTACCTGGTGGTGGCCGTGGCAATGGTGGCGGTGGCGGCTGCGGCAGCTGGGGCGGCAGTGGCGGCGCCCTCTGAGGTGGCGGCGGCAGAGGAGGAGGAGGGGGAGGAGGCGGCGGAGAAGGCCGCCAGCAAACGAGGCAGCAGCGGGGGCGGAGGGGCCGGCGAGCTGCCGGGCCGCTCCTGGCACACCGACACCTGCAACACGACAAAAATGTTCACATGTTTGTAGAGCTTATGGGACTTAACTATGGGGTCATCAGTCCCTAAGCTTACAAACTACTTACGAACTACCTTATACTAAGGACGGCACAAATATCCATGCCTGACGGGGGATTCGAACCCCCGACCGTAGTGGCCTTGCAGACCGTGACTGGCGCGCCGCAGTCCCCTCGGACACTTGAAGCAATTCTAGCAAAATGTTCAAATGTTTGTATATCAATCGGACCAAACTTCGTCGTCATCAGACCGCAGCTTACAAACTACTTTAACTAATGTAAACTAACCTAAGGTCAACACACACACCCATGCCCCAGGGAGGACTCAACCGGCCGCGGTGGCCGAGGGGACTGAGGCGCTCCAGTCACGGTCTGCACAGCCACTACGGTCGGGGGTTCGAATCCCCCCTCGGGCATGGATATTTGTGCCGTCCTTAGTATTAGCTAGTTCGTAAGTAGTTTGTAAGTTTAGGGACTGATGACCCCGTAGTTAAGTCCCATACAAACATTTCAACGTTTTGAACATCGAAACCGGTCGTTCAATAAAACAACGTAAACATTACGGCTGTTGATCAATGCATACATTATTTGGAATTAAACGTAACAACAGAGACTCTATCAAATTTCGGAATCGAGCTTGCGATGTCAGAACTATAATCAAGCAGTATGTTTCTTTTCTGGTATTACGAGTGGAACCGATCGACCGTTTTACCGGCACATGGGCACTGCTTATACGTGGCTGTTTAGATTTTTGAGAGGGTTGAGTAACGTCTATGACAATCTAAAGAACTTTTTTCTTAATACTATAGACACATGCAACGTCATTGTTCAGGGGACCTTAGTGCCAAGGTAACGAAATTGTTTTTGTGTATTTGTGTATGATAACAAATTTTTGTTCAAATGTTTGTATAGCTTATGGGACTTAACTAGGGGGTCATCAGTCCCTAAACTTACAAACTACTTATGAACTAACTACTAATAAGGACGGCACAACTATCCATACCCGACGAGGGATTCGAACCCTCGACGGTAGTGGCCGTGCAGACCGTGACTGGAGCGCCTCAGTCTCCTCGGACACCGCGGCCGGCATGTACGATAACAACATACGTTAAAGAGGGAGTTTTGATACCAACATCATCAACGATTTTTCTAATAATGATTGGGTCAATTCTGATAGTTAATTATTTAATAGAGTGTAGAATGAGATCACACATAATTCACAATTGAAGTAAATTTACCTGACGGACGACCGGTTGCGAGCTTGTGCCTATTTTGAGGTGGTCATACATTCATTTCCATGTTACAGTATAAACATAAATTATGTAATATTAAAATGATGTAATTATATTGTGTAATAATATTAAATTATGTAATATTAATATACAAGTGGAACAAATGGAAGTGGCAAAACGACAATGGTGGAAAAACTGGTAGTGACTGTTTTTCGACATCGTATAAAGGAACAATCACACGGTTCAGCTGCATCTTTTGTGTGTAAAAAGTACTCAGTTCTTTCAAGTTGATGTGCTGGGGCACCTATGGTGTCGTCTTTTTCAACGTCTCAATGGCTTTTCTTCAAACACTTATTCCTTTCTTAACCCTTATTTTAGTCATGACTAACTAAAAGGGAAGAAAACAATGTAAGAATGGCGATGACGAATACACGTTTCCAATGTGCGTTCACCGAGATGTCGCCAAACACGGATGGGACCATCATGATGCTATAAACAGAACATGGATTCGACGGAAAAAAATGACGTTTTGTCGTTTATCGTTGCGTACACCATCGCAGGCACTCCTGTCTGTGATGCAGCGTCAAGGGTAACCGCAGCCATGGTCTCCGAGCTGATTGTCCATGCTGCTGCAAACTTCGTCGAACTGTTCGTGCAGATGGTTGTTGTTTTGCATACGTTGACTCAGGGATCCAGACTTGGCTGCACGATCCGCTACAGCCATGCGGATAAGATGCCTGTCATCTCAACTGTTACTGATACGAGGATGTTGGGATCCAGCACGGCGTTCCGTATTGCCCTCCTGGACCCACCTATTGCATATTCTGCTAATAGTCATTGGATCGCGACCTACGTAAGCAGCAATGTCCCGATACGACAAAACCGCAATCACGATAGGCTACAATCAGACCTTTAGCAAAGTCGGAAACGTGATGGTACGCATTTCTCCTCCTTACACAAGGCATCACAACAACGTTTCACCAGGCAACGCCGGTCAATTGCTGTTTGTGTATTGTAAATGAGTTGGAAACTTTCCTCATGTCAGCACGTTGTAAGTGTTGCGACCGGCGCCAACGTTGTGCGACTGCTCTGAAAAGCTAATCATTTGCATATCACAGCATCTTCTTCCTGTCGGTTAAATTTCGCGTCTGTAGCACGTCATCTTCGTGGTGTAGCAATTTTAATGGCAAAGAGTGTATTATCCGTTGCGTAACACAGTCATCGATTATTGACATAACTATGGTTCTCTAGAAATGAAAAGTAAAAAAGGAATGAATTTTCACTCTGCAGCGGAGAGTGTACTTATGATAAACTGCGTAGCGACAGGGATAGCACCCATACGTCATCCGAAATAGTCGGGACTAGCACTCATGGAAGAAAGGATATGGGCAACTCTAGCAAGTGAAGACGTGGGCAAGGATCGTGAGTCTTGCTTGGATAGCCCTACCGGTAGAGCGCATCCCCGTGAAGGCAAGGGGCTCGAAACAGTTTTTCTGTCTGGAACAAAGATTTTATTGGTCGGTTAATTTCAGAGAAAAGCCGAAAAAGCAACTGTATAAATCAACGGAAGTGTCTGTGCTGACAGCGAAACTATTGACTATAAAAGACACAAAAATGACATACAGTCAGTTGCAATGACATTTGTAACAAGTGTCAAAGGTTATTCAAGTCGGAAACACACAAAAGACGAAAAAGTCAGGGCGAAATTGAAAATTTATAACGTGAAGACTCAAGAATAACGTAAACAAAGGAAGCAACACGTCAAGCTGATGGATGAAGAGAAAAACAAATAACTAGTTTCTTCTTTAGAAAATCCATTCCCGAATACAAAGTAAAGTACGCTTTCAATGACAGTGAACATACAGAATTATAGTAGGAGTGCTATAACGTACTGATGGTATGAAAAAACGTTCTCAACCGCCTGTAGGACAAGCATTCAAAACCGATAGCTAGTCGTGTTTTTACCGCCAGTTGCCTGTGTACACTAGGAAATAACAATTTTTTTACGAATAAACCGGGCCGCGGCAGAGCATTGAGGCCCTATGTTACGATGAGCGAGGCCGTTCCCCGTCGAGGGTTCGAATCTCCCCCTCGGGCATGGATGTCTGTGCTGTATTTAGTATAAGGTAGTTTACACGTAGTTTGTAAGTTTAGGGACTGATGACACCGCAGTTAAGTCCCATAAGCTTTACAAACATTGGAAAATTTGAAGAAACCGGCTGAGTGAAAGGAGTCTTTATAAATATTAAATGCTAACGAGAAAAACACTAGTTTCTCTCAATAAACTTATGGCTGTGGCGATTTCCAATAACAAGAAGAGTATATTTTACCTATTCAGCGAGTCTCTGTGGTGAAAAGTTAGTCGTTTTGACATGGGGGCAATCTGAAATAGAAACTTATTACACAAAACAACAAATACGATTGCTAATTCCTTTTTTTAATATTACTAGTATTACCCGTGGATGGAATTAGACCAATTTTTATGTTTTGAGACCTTTGCTTGGAGATGGGTAGTATGACACTTCCCGAAACGTTGTAATATACGAGGGTTGGAACTTAAAATAGTGGCAATACTGCTATGGAGACACTATACAATGAAATCTACCATTTCGCTGATGGCACACGTTGTTGACATACCTACCTTACCTCCGAGCATATGGACTTGCCCGTCCCACGTTAGCGACATGCACACAATCGAGGAAAACACAGTCAATTGTGTGCGAGCGGTCTAACGTAACGGTGTCACTACGTTTTCGAAACAGGAACAACGGAGTTGGATCAAGATTGCCAGAGGTCGTATAGCACGGCAGTGTCATCAAGGTCTTCAAGAGGCGTGCGAGGAATCGGTACTGCCGTACAGAACAGTGACACGTTGGGTAAAAGCCTTCAACGAAGGTCGGTAAGCTGTGGCAGACAAGCAATGGGCAGGTCGTCCTATCGTCTCTGAAGAAGAAGTGCATACTGATGCCGCGTTAGTGGACAGTGATCGGCTCCAGACGATTCGTGAGCTCGCCCACGAAACCAGATTAGCGCATACGACTGTGCTTCGCATCCTGAATGAATGCCTGGGCATGCGAAAAATTTCATCACGATGTGTTCCGCTTGAATTCACGGAAACGCAGAAATGGATGCGTTACGACGCTGCTTGGAGCGCTATGGGACTGGGACGCACTGTACCGTCCACCATACTTCCCGGACTTGATTCTGAAAATGAAGGAACCACTTCTTCAGAACTGTTTCCATAAATTCGACAAGCATTAGACCGCTCCATTCGCACCATCAACAGAAAAGGTTCTGCTAACTTTATACTATGCCTTCCACATCACGGGTTCTAAACAATGTAGGTGACTACTTTGAAGGACAGTTACAGGTGCAAACATGGGTTGTATGGGTTGTGAATAAATAGTTGCCACTATTTAAGTTCCAACCCTCGTATCAACACCACCACACGATTGGAGACCCGAGAGACATTCGTCAGCCGTACACGCCGGGAAAGCCCACAGTCACATGTTCGACTAATTATGTCGAAATTCAGCGAAATTCAAATTAACTGGAAATTATTGCTATGCAGAATCTTACTGACTACCTGGATCCTGCAAAATTTTAGGGTTTACCTGAATGTTATGAGAACTGCTACATTATAACTACGAGTATTTTTGAAATAACTCTTTAATATTTTTGAACTGTTTGATCATTGGAAGTGCGACAAATGAATTTAGAAGTAACGCTGCCAAATTATATGTTCCTTTATGACAACACAACTTGAATGCCGCTGTATCACTTACAGTAAGTTCAGATGTGGAATGTTTTGCGTTTCAAACGTGCTCTGCAAATTCATGCATCGTTCCACGAGGTAGCGTTATCATTATGAACGCCCATATTCTGTTTACTTCCTCTCCACAAAATCTGTGTCGGTCCAGCTCTGCGTCTTTCACGCCGACCGGTTATCGTTCTCCTTCAAGGAGTAATCTAAAGCAAATATACGAGTAGTTTCCACATAATAAGGGAAGTATGAAGTCGTAACTATTCGAAATGAAGTAATTAAAAATTAGGAAGTGCCTTGGTCTTCTCTGGTAGCAACAGAAGAGGAACACAAAGTTATTCTTTTACGACAATACACGAAATAGCTATGCCAATAAATAAAGTTATTCCATCGTCGCGAAATTTCGCTTTCCACTGATGACGACGCGGCTAGATGGCTGTCGTGCTAAACCTGAACCATGCGCGGCGTATCGTCCTGTAAGCTCTCTTTTTAACACTTCCTTTAAACACTCTTAAAGGCTATCTACACACGTGACTTTTGTTCTCGCAAATACATGGCATAGGCCACTCTCGGAATATGTAAGTTTCATTGGTCTCGTTGTATAATTCATATATTTTTTTAAAATGTTCTTTTTAAATTTGTGTTTCATAATGCCAAGAAATAACGTTATGTCACAGTCTAACATAAAGAGTCACTCTCGCAGATTTTTGTTATATAGTGCGACAGCAGCGCTCCAAGCGGCCGACAAGCTACATTTCTGAACACGATATTGGAGGGGTACGAAAAATACCGTTTTTATTGATTTTAACATACTTTTAACATTAGGGAACCTATTTAGTGCCACAAAAGTAGGAAATAGCTAAAAATAGCTCCACATTGGTCTTTTTTAGGTTTCCTAAGATCTCTGATAAGGTATGAAACAGTACATTACGGCATAGTTCGTTTACAATTATCTTGTAATCTATAGCTTTTATTGAATAATTTAAGTTTCTGTTATCATCATCATCATTAGAGACTGATTATGCCTTTCAGCGTTCAGTCTGGAGCATAGTACCTCTAATAAAATTCCTCCATGATCCCCTATTCAATGCTAACATTGATGCCTCGTCTGATGTTATGCCTTTTACTTCAAAATCATTCTGCACCGAAACTAAGTACTTTCTTCTTGGTCTACCTCGACTCCTCTTACCCTCCGCTGCCGACCTCATGAGTCTCTTAGGTAACCTTGCTTCTCCCATGCATGTAACATGACCCCCACCATCTCAGTCTGTTCGCTCTAATTGCTTCGTCTATAGTGTTCAGTCCCAGTTCTTCTTTGATTTCCTCATTATTGACACCCTCCTGCCATTGTTCCCATCTATTAGTACCTGCAATCATTCTTGCTACTTTCATATCTGTAACCTCTACCTTATGAATAAGGTAACCTGTATCCACCCAACTTTCTCTTCCATACAACAAAGTTGGTCGAAAGATAGAGCGGTGCACTGCTAACTTAGTCTAGGTTCTGACTTCCTTCTTGCAGAAGAGAGTAGATCTCAGCTGAGCACTCACTGCATTAGCTTTGCTGCACCTCGATTCCAGTTCTTTCACTATGTTGCCATCCTGTGAGAAAATACATCCCAGGTACTTGAAACTGTCTACCTGTTCTAACTTTGTTCCTCCTATTTGGCACTCAATCCGTTTAAATCTCTTTCCCACAGACATTACTTTTGTTTTGGAGCTGCTGATCTCCATATCATAATCCTTGCACCTCTGATCGAGCTCTGAAATATTAGTTTGCAATCGTTCAATCGAATCAGCCATTACAACTAAGTCATCCGCATATGCGAGACTGCTTATTTTGTTTTCACCTATTTTAATCCCGCCCTGCCAGTCTACTGTTTTCAACATATGATCCATGAATAAGATGAACAACAGTGGTGACAGGTTACAGCCTTGTCTTACCCCTGAAACTACTCTGAACCATGAGCTTAATTTCCATCTAGTCTAACTGTTTCTGTTAAAAATAAAAAATGGCTGAAAGACGTCGCTTTTCTATTCAGGAATGTTAAGGCTTCTTCACTACAATTCCAGCAAAATCAATTATGGCGGAACGAAGGAAAAGATATAGAATGCAATGACTACACCACTGAACGTACCAAATCAGCCACCACATTTGTAGCTAAAGGAAAAACGTTACCGTGGTCGCAAGAAAACGGAGATAGCAATCAAACTGTTTTCAACAAAGAAGAACCCAATTCCACAACTGTTGCTACAGCTGGATAACAAACGGCAAGAAGCTTCAAAACATTGACTTCTTAACCTAAAGAAATCACACTCAAAAGAATATGCGTGTATAATACAGACGGGTGAAGCCTAAAACTGTCCGAATAATTATGACTCAGAACCGAATTGGTACGTGTCTAAAACTTTTTTTCATAGTAAGAACAGACCATAAAATAAATTTATGTTTCTCTTATGCTTATATTCTACTTATTTCAGCGAAATAAGCTGCAAATAAACAGATATTCGTAAGTATTGGTACATGACGAAGTTCTTCGTTATACCACTGAACCAGTTCGGCTGTTTTAATTTCCGTATTATATCTGTCTCTTAATATTTTACTAATGCAAAAATTATACCAGCTATTTAGTTAATTACGAACACAAATAATTATAAACAAATATCTCTCCTTCGGCACCGAGCGAGGTGGCGCAGTGGTAACGCACTGGACTCACATTCGGAAGGATGGAGGTTCAAATCCACCTCTGGCCATCCAGATTTAGGTTTTCCGTGATTTCCCTAAATTACTCCAGGCAAATGCCGGGATGGTTCGTTTCAAAGGACACGGTCGATTTCTTCCATATCCTTCCCCAAAACCCCGAGCGTTAGCTCCGTGTCTAATGACCACGTTGTCCACGGGACGTAAAACCCTAAGCTTCCTTCCTTCCTTCCTTCCTTCCTTCCTTCCTTCTCCTTCGGAGGCTTCCCCACCGCTAGGAGCGCTAGTGTCGTTGGAACTGTCAGTTGGCAACAACTTTCACAGCAGTGAGTGTCGCGACTGTATACGTTAGACTGTGTATCGCTATTTCATTTTCCCTGCTGACAATATTTTAGTTCCACCCGATGTACCGTTAGATGGCTCTCGTGGTGGATGGTCATCTAGTACCTCCTTTACACATGACATTTTTACTTCCTTTAACTAGTCTTAAGGCTATATACCCACATTACTTTTCTTTGGGCACATCGATCATATAAGTTGGCCTCTTCGCATCATTAACATAATAACCAGAACTTTAAGATTACCGGTTTCGGCATGCTGTACTGCCGTCATTCTCGGATTCGTCATCAGCTTCCATTCATAGCATGTCATGCTTAAAATAAAAGGTGTCCAACATATTGCTACTAAACCGATGAGTTAAATCGCTTATACTCCAATGTTTGGACGTAATGAAGCCCCATTAGTTTAGCGGCAAGATGCTGGACACACATTATTTTTATTGTGTCATTCCAATGATGATGATCACGTTCTTTTTAATTAAAATAAAAAACAATTAGCTATCTTGGTCGTTGTTTTGTGTAATAAGTGCTTAAGATGACTATGAAAAATTGTATCTCTCCAAAATGCTCGTAACTTTATTTGAAACTAGATGACCCGGTGAACTTCGTATCACTTACCTCTTAATATAAACCATACTAATTTAAATCATATGTATTTTAGATCCAATAGCTTTATAAAGACATTTGCTTTGAACTTCAAATGTGTAAAATTTTATCGCAATTGTACGAATGATATTGACAAACCAAAGGAAAGAGCTCTTTCAGTTTTTCACAATGTTTTCTATTTTCTGGCCAACTATACCAAACTTTTACTTTGAACGTCAATTGTACAAAATTTTATCGCAATCATATGAATGGTATTGATATTTCATAGAAAAATCTCTTTCTATTTTTTTTCTGTATTTTTCAATTTTCCGGGAAACTTTTCCAAATTTTTATTTCATAAGAACCTCACTCTTGCTTTGAACGTCAAATATGCAAAATTTTTATTGCAACCAGACGAATAATACTGATATCCCATTGAAAAAAGCTCTTTCGGAGTTTCGCGAATTTCCAAATTTTCCGGGTAAATTTCCCGAATTTTTAGTTCATAAGAACGTTCATCTTTCGTTGAACGTCGAATCATCAAAATTTTATCGCAAGCGGATGAACAGTTCTCAGCTTATAGTATTTAGTACATTTAGAAACACAGTGAAAAAGAAACTTCGTTCGAATTTTGCGACTTTCCTTTTTAACTGGATCTATTTTTCTCAGTGGATACTATTCCAAGACCATAATGAACAAAACAACAAAAGAATTATCCCTCTCCGTCGTGCGAATAGTCAGTTAAAGTACTGAATTCAATCAAAAACACATTGAAAAACGCACTTTCAGTTTTTCTCAAATTTTCCAATTTTCCGGTACATTATATTAAAAAAAAAATCATACAAACCTCGTCCTGTCGAGTGATGCTCTTACCACCATGTGACAATTTATTTTTATTCGTTGAAAAAAATCGCTTTCGGTTTTCCCGAAATTTGCCTACTTACCGGACGACGTTTACAAATTTTTATTTGACGCAAACCTATATCTTGCTTTGAACATGAGATGTATAAAACTTTATCGCACTTGGACGAACGGTATTGATAGCTCACTGGAAAAAGCTGTTTCAGTTTTTCCCGATTTTCCTCTTCCGGTCAACGTTTTCATATTTTATAACCGTTTAAACCCTCCCTGGAGTTACACGAATATTTCAAGACTAAAATTAGCCAAATCGGTTCACCTGTTGTGGAACATCTTTATATTGTGAAATAATATTATATATTTAAAAATTGGTAATGAAAAGTATCAAAGAAGAACTGCAGTCAATATTAATAAACCTCAGAGAAACCGTAGAATAAACTCATGTAAAAATACCGACAGTTTTCAAAATGTCTTCTTATTGTTGATTGCTTCATCACATCTCAGGCCGAAGTAATGAACTAAGACGAAACTTTTCACTCTTGAAAAGGATTTGTATTTTTGTAAAAACATTTACATCTCAACTGAAAATTTACATAGAAGAAAAAATGAGACAGCTCATCACTTCTAACTGCTCGAGAAATCAAGACAAGACTGACTGCTAATTAAAAAGCAAAGATACTGCTCTTCCACTTTTTTTCTTTTAGTTCCACAGATGATTTGTTTTTCACAACATTAATTAATAATTGTCAATTATTGTTATTATTAATAATATTTTTCTCTCTCCTTTTTTAATAATAATAGAAAATTAAATTAAATTAAATTAAAATAGAAATTCGCTTCTTACTGTTCTGATACCCCAACACTCCATTCCTGGTAACAGCACACTGTTCTCGAGTTTTACCGAGACTAACGAACAGCAGTTCATATATATATTATATATATATACTAGCTGAAAACCCGGCGTTGACCGGGTATTTATTTATTTATTTATTCCTGCCATTTTTCAGGTATGTATTCATTTGTATAAGGACTGTATGTCTGTAAAATCTCTTGGAAATACAATACGTAGTAAAGAAGTAATAGATTAAAATTTGGTGCATGATGGGGCGGTTTTCCATGAACAATACTGTTTGTGTTCATATCACATGAACTACGTTTCGTACTGTGATACAATTTAGAAGGTACATTCAACTATATGTGTGTACACTGTCTGTAAAATTTCCTGCAGCTACAATTTGTAGTGTACAAATTATAAATTGTAACGTTATACCGAATGCCGTAGTTTTACTCCATAAACACCGGAAAAGTAGTAAGCGAGAAACTTTTTTCCTTTCATCATTTTGCTATGGTTGTCAGCAAGAAAAAGTTTAATAAAGGTTTGAAATTATGTTTAAAGTTTGTTGCAAGTCGGTAAGTACTCTTATTCTCATATAGCGTGTTTATAAAATCTCGCCGCATTATGTGGCAGTTTTATGCGTTTCCTATAGTTTTTGACGTCATATCTTCTGAACCATGTGTCGTATGAGTTTGGTAACCCTGCAGCAATTGTTACCTCACGGTAAGGAATGTAAGTACCAAATCTGGTTGAAATCGGTCCAATAGCTTAGGAGAAAATGAACAGCATTGTCCCTAAACGCAGCAGTTTCTCGTGCGTTTCATTGTTTATGACGTCATATCTCGTGAACTATATATCGCATGTGATTCTTACATTTACGGCGACCGTTCTCATGGATTGAAGACTACGTGTACAAAATTTCATAAAGACTGGAACAAAACTGTAGATTTGTATGCAACACGTACAAATATACGGACACTTTGCTTTATATATTAGACTAGCTTAAACCCTCGGCCCCGCTCGCGTGTTGGTTGATTATGATAGATAACCTATCTTTCAGTAGTGTGCTATGAGACTGGTTTTGAAGGTTGAAATGAAATACAATATCTTCTTTAGAAACAAACATTTTTAATCAACATTCAAATAAAAGAAATTATTTGAAGTAAGTAGTGTAGATCAAATCACGAAATTCAACAATAACGATTGTAATAATATCACAGATCGATCACTTGATGTAATGCGTCAAATAGAGATGTAGAAAAGAAATTTCTTGTTACTGCTTTATTTATTTATTCTTATATTTCCTTAATCGTATGCTTATCCTTACAGATAAAGAGCTAAAGACTTTGTACGATGCAGAGATCACGTTTCTCTGTATGTAACCTTCTTGCTATAGACTCGCAAACGTCATCGCTGGCTTTCAGTCCGAATTTTTTTATAATTTGACGACTTTTAACCACCATATCTTCCGCCCCCTTATAGCTTGTTGTTGTTGTGGTCTTCAGTCCAGAGACTGGTTTGATGCAGCTCTCCACCCTACTCTATCCTGAGCAAGGCTTTTCATCTCCTCATAAGAACGACAACACACATCCACTTGAATCTGCTTACTATACGCGTCTCTTGGTCTCCCTCTGCGATTTTTGCCCCACACACTTCCCTCCAACGCTAAATTCACAATTCCTTGATGTCTAAGAATGCGTCCTACCAATCTATCCCTTCTTTTAGTCAAGGTATGCCAGAAATTTCTTTTCTCCCCAATTAGGTTCAGTACCTCCTCATTAGTTACGCGATCCACCCACCTAATCTTCAGCATTCTTCTGTAGAACCACATTTCAAAAGCCTCTATCCTCTTTCGGTCCACACTGCTTATCGTCCATGTTTCACTCCCATACAAGGCAACACTCCATACAAATGCCTTCAGAAAGGACTTCCTCAGGCTCAAATCAATATTCGATGTTAACAAATTTCTCTTTTTCAAAAACACCTTTCTACCCATTGCCATTCTGCATTTTATATCATCTGTACTGCGACCATCATTTGTTATTTTACTACCCAAGTAACAAAACTCATCTACCTCCTTTATTGTTTCGTTACCTAATCTAATTCCTTCAGCATCACCTGATTTTCTTACACTGCACTCCATTACCCTAGTTTTACTCTTGTTAATGTTCATCTTATATGCACCTTTCAACACACTGTCCATTCCGTTCAATTGCTCTTCCAGGTCCTTTGCTGTATCTGACAGAATTACTATGTCGTCGGCAAAACGCAATGTTTTTAATTCTTCACCCTGAACTTTAATTCCTTCTCCAAATTTCTCCTTGCTTTCCTTTATAGCTTGCTCAATGTACAAATTGAATAACATTAGAGAAAGGCTACAACCCTGTCTTACTCCCTTCCCAACCACTGCATCCCTTTCATGCCCTTCAACTCTGACAACCGCTGTCTGGTTTTTGTACAAGTTGTAAATAACCTTACGCTCCCTATATTTTACTCCTGCTTGCTTCAGAACTTTAAAGAGTTTATTCCAATCAACATTGTCAAAAGCCTTCTCCAAATCTACAAAAGCTAGAAATGTTGGTTTGCCTTTTCTTAATCTATCTTCTAGGATAAGCCGTAAAGTGAGTATTGCCTCCCGTGTTCCTACATTTCTCCTGAACCCAAACTGATCTTCCCCGAGGTCGGCATCTACCAGCTTTTCCATCCTTCTGTATATAATTCGTGTGAATAATTGCAACCATGACTTATTAAACTGATGGTTCTGTAGTTTTCACGCCTGTCTGCACCCGCTTTCTTTGGAATGGGGATTATAACATTTTTCTTAAAGTCTGAGGGTACTTCACCTGTCTCATACATGTTACACACAATGTGAAACAATTTTGTCATGGCTGGTTCTCCCAGAGACTTCAGTAGCTCTGACGGGATATCATCTACTCCAGGGGCCTTGTTTCGACTTAGATCTTTCAGTGCTCTGTCAAATTCATCTCTCAGTATAGTATCTCCTATTTCATCATCATCTACATCCTCTTCCCTTCCTACAATAGTGTCTCGAAGTTCATTTCCTTTGTAGAGCCCCTCTATATACTCTTTCCACTTTTCAGCTTTCCCTTCTTTGCTGAGAACTGGTTTTCCATCAGTGTCCTTGATATTCATAGAGCTGTTATTCTTATCGCCAAATGTTTCTTTTATTTTCCTGTAGGCTGTGTCTATTTTTCCCCTATTTATACATTCTTCTACATCCTTGCATTTGCCTTCTAGCCGTTCCTGCTTATCCATTTTGCACTTCCTATCAATCTCATTTCTTAGTCGTCTGTGCTCCATTTTGCCTGTTTCATTTACTGCATTTTTATACTTTCTCCTTTCATCGATTAAATTTAGTATCTCCTGTGATATCCAAGGATTCTTTGTAGGTCTTGCCTTCCCACCTATTTTGTCCTCTGCTGCCTTCACTATTTCATCTCTCAATTTTACCCATTCCTCCTCAACTGTTTTATTTTCCCCTGTTTCTGTCAATTGTTGCCTGAAGCTCCCGCTGAAATTCTTAAGAACTTCAGGTTCCTTCAATTTATCTAGGTCCCATCTCTTTATTTTCCTACCTTTCTGTAGTTTCTTCAGTTTCAGCCTACAGTTCATAACCAACAAGTTATGGTCAGAGTCTATGTCTGCCCCTGAGTATGTCCTACACTTCAAAACCTGGTTCCGAAATCTATGTCTTACCATTATAAAATCTATCTGGTATCTCCCGGTGTCTCCTGGTCTCTTCCACGTATACAACCTTCTTTTGTGATTCTTAAACCAGGTGTTTGTTATAACTAAATTATGTTCCGTGCAAAATTCTACCAGGCGGCTTCCTCTTTCATTCCTTTTGCCCAGACCATATTCACCCACTATCTTCCCTTCCCTTCCTTGTCCTACTACCGAATTCCAGTCTCCCATCACAATTAAGTTTTCCTCTCCCTTAACTGTCTGAATAATTTCCTTTAGCTCCTCATATATTTCTTCAATCTCCTCATCATCGGCAGAGCTAGTTGGCATATAAACCTATACTACTGTTGTCGGTGTTGGCTTCGTATCTATCTTGGCAATGATAATGCGATCGCTGTGCTGGTCATAGTAGTTTACCCGCATTCCTATTTTCTTATTCATTATCAAGCCTACTCCTGTGATACCCCCAACTGATTTTGTATTTATAATCCTGTACTCACCTGACCAGAAATCCTGTTCATCCTGCCACCGAACTTCACTAATCCCCACTATATCTAACTTCAACCTATCCATTTCCCTTTTCAAATTTTCTAATTTTCCTACTCGATTAAGGGATCTAACATTCCACGCTCCGACCCGTAGAATGCCAGTATTGTCTTTCCTGATGATCACATCCTCCTGAGTAGTCCCCGCCCGGAGATCCGAATGGGGGACTATTTTACCTCCGGAATATTTTACCCGAGAGGATGCCATCATCATATGTTCATACAGTAGAGCTGCATGTCCTCGGGAAAAGTAACGGCTGTAGTTTCCCCTTGCTTTCAGCCGTTCGCAGTAGCTGTGTGGCAAAGCCACATTAGCTGATGTTACAAGGCCAGCTCAGTCAATCATCCAGACTGTTGCCCCTGTAACTACTGAAAAGGCTGCTGCCCCTCTTCAGGAACCACACGTTTGTCTGGCCTCTCCACAGATACCCCTCCGCTGTGGTTGCACCTACGGTACGGCTATCTCTATCGTTGAGGCACGCAAGCCACCCCACCTCGGCAATGTCTGTGGTTCATGGGAGTGGCCCTTATAGCTATCGGCATGGAACTGCTATGGTGTACAACGGGAGACTTCAGACAACAATTACACACAGACCATTCGTTTGCGTTCTGTAGTTTTCGCTGCAAAGCGAAATATTAACATACACACCTATAACTTTCCACCTCCACCATTTTATGATTATCAACCGTCAAGTAACAATGCAATCAATGAAACCATTTTCGCCGGCCGCGGTGGCCGAGGAGACTAAGGCGCTCCAGTCACGGTTCGAATCCCCCCTCAGGCATAGATATTTGTGTCGTCCTAATTCGTAAGTAGTTCATAAGTAGTTTGTAAGTTTAGGGACTGATGACCCGTAGTTAAGTCCCGTTGACTATACAAACATTTGAAACATTTTTGAAACCATTTTCAAAGAGTAAGTATAATTTTCAAAGAGCAAATATTGTTCCGCATTTCGCGTTATATTCTTCAAATTACTAAATATCTATCAGATCGCTATAAAACCATGCCTAAAACCTTCCTCAGGTAAAAGTTAGTAAATGTACAAATATTTAAGTCTCTGCGTCTTGTCGTTCGGAAGTGATAAGCGTACACGGAACATACATTCACATTAATATATATAGATAAATACCTATCCGATCGCCATAAAGCCGTGCCTAAAGCCTTCCCCGGGTAGACATTAGTAACTGTACAAATTTTTAGCTCTTTATGTCTTGTTGTTCAGACGTGATAAACGTACACCGAACAGACATTCACATTTATAGATATAGATTTTCCGACTTGTCCAGTGACATTGACACAGGGCCCCAGCGACCGGCAGCAGTGTAAACTCTCTGGCGCTATTCTGCCACCTGTGACGTAGCTCGCCCGCCCCTTCACGCCTCGGCATTCACTGCTGAGGACTGCATAATTACTGGCATCAAAAAATTAACGAGGGCGCTCATTATAGTTGACTGTACAGCTTGTCGCCGAATTATCGCAGGCCCTCATTATAAATTATCGCCGTGCTGTCAGTGTGGACAGGTTTATTACCTCGTCCGTTTCGTTTCACCGACACCTGTAACGACTCGGGCTTCAACATTCTTCTGTGGACAGTTGCGGTATGTCGTTTAGCAAGCGCCTGATCAGGACTGTAAAAATTCGAATTGGAACTCCGACAGTATTATTTCAATTTTCTGTGCCGCGTGTTTGCAGATACTATCCTTAGCCCATATCGAAAGAGGTTTTATGACGTTTGGTCTTACGTATCAAATTTCTCTTCTCCTCTGAACTAACTAACATCGCATTAAACTACTTTTTATTTAAAACCGCAGTGAGGAACCGATAAACGTGGCATGGACTATAGGATAGGATAAGTAGAAAATTTTAATTTCATGCAAATATGTGTTTCGCGATGGGGTCTGGAATTGGGGGTTCTGTTTTCGAAGTCCATAACATGATGGTTCAGAAGGTTGGGGTAGAGGAAAGGTGGATTTGGGGAACGGCGGGGAGTGGGGAGGCAGACGTCACAGGACAATCGTGTGCCTAATTTGTGCACGTAACAACAACAAAAAATGTTCAAATGTGTGTCAAGTTTATGGGACTTAACTACGGGGTCATCAGTCCCTAAACTGACAAACCACTTACGAACTAGGACGGCACAAATATCCATGCCCGAGGGGGGATTCGAACCCCCGACCGTAGCGGCCGTGCAGACCGTGACTGAAGCCCCTCAGTCCCCTCGGCCACCGCGGCCGGCCACGTAACAACACTCGGTCACGTGCACACCACGTGTACGCTCATCACGTGATCCACACTGGTCCAGAGCGTAGTGAGGGTGGTGTTAGCCTGAGTGAAGGGGTGCAGAAGGGACCACCGAAATGTCGTTTGGCATCGTGTGGAAAGTAACGTGACAATAGAATCGTGAAAACCATGGAGACAACAGTTTTCGGAGACGTTTAACATAGCGTTTCAGACATGTCTCATAGCCTGTCATTGTTTTCTCCTGCTGGCAACAATGAATGTGTTTGAAATATATATTGTTGTAAGAATCTCAGATAAGAATGCTCTGTTGTTGATATTTAAGCGGACTTATTTCAGTAAAAAGCAGGAATAGGCCAGTGTCTGCTGTTTCAATTACTGAGTATGGTTATGTCTTGGCATAAAAAGTAAGTCCTATTTTCTATGGATAAACATAAAACAATTCTTGAAACTTTTGCTTGATTATAGGTTAGTAACAAAGTGCAGTTCGTTATTACCGTTCCTATTTAGAAAGAAATATTCAAATGTTTCTTAAGCTTAAGGGACTTAACTGCGGGGTCATCAGTCCCTAAACTTACAAACTACTTATGAAATACCTTATACTAAAGACGACACAAGCATCCATGCCCTAGGGGGGAACTGTGACTGGCGCGCCGTAGACCGCTCGGCCACTGCGGCCGGCCTTCCTATTTACTCTTTGTGTTGCACATCTCTTACTATAGGCAGAACATTCAGTATAATTATGGCTAATGCCATTTTGTCAAAAACTGACATTTCCGTGGTTGTGTATGAAATACAGGGTGATTCTTACAATAAAGAAGATTATGCTGTTTATTTACTAAATAGCGCCGTTACCGTTTTCGAACATTTAAATTTGATCATCAGATGGCTGTTCACTTCCTCATACATGTTGCTTACATTTTTCTTATGCTGATAAATTTTCTTGTTGCGGAAAGTCTTTGATGTGTGGTGTCCCACAATGCAATTACAATCCTGCTTTATTTTGTAGGGCACCTCACTATCAAAGACTTTTCGCAACAAGAAAAATTATCTGCATAATAAAAATGTAAACGACATGTATGTGGAAGCTAACAGCCGTGAAGTGAATAGAATGGTTCGAATTCGGTAACGGAGCTATTTAGTAAATAAATAGCTTAATCAAAAGTGGTTGGTTGCTGTCTTCTAAATTGTAAGAATCATCCTGTATATAATTATGTCTCTTTTCCAGACACCTATTTGTGCATCAAAGCAGAGTTTGTTTTGTTTGCCGATGATAAATGTATTGCAATAAATAGCAAGTCAAGCATACTTTTAGAAATGTCTGTTAACGATATTTTGATGAGCATTAATAAATGGTTTAATGGCAATTCATTGACATTAATCTTGCAGTTCAGAACATGTAAGTGGTTTCCATCCCTAATACGCATAAAGTATGAGAAAGAGCAGATAGAAGAGGTTGACAGTACTAAATTTCTGGGATTACAGCTTGATTATAAATTCAGTTGGACAGAGCACACCACAGATCTGCAGAAACGACTTAACAAATCTGTATTTACAATTCGAGTGTTAACAGACGTAGGAAACATAAAATTAATAAAAAAAATCTTGTTTACTTTCATTTCATAATGTAATAGGGTATAATATTTTGGGGTAACTCTTCAAGTCAAGCAAAATTTTTTCAGATTCCAAAAGCGTATAATACGTATTATTTGTAGAGTAAATTCACGGACATCCCTCAGCAGTCTCTTCAAAGAACTGGGTATACTAACTACTTCATTTTATTATATTTATTCCTTAATGAAATTTGTCATAAATAATATATCCTAAAATTCTGAACATAGCTGCTATTGTCAGCGACCGTTACAACGTCAAAGGATAAAAGTGCAGCACTCAGTGGCAGAAATTTTTGCGACCGAGTGCTGCATTTTTATCATTTGAATAATATATTCATTTCACAACAAACAGCTCAATTCATACCTACAATACCAGGAAGAAAACGATGTGCACAAGGACTTTAAAAAAATGTACTTTAGTTTAAGAAGGGGGTCCATTACTTAGGAACACACATTTTCAATAATTTACCAGCAACGATAAAAAATTTAGTTTCAAATAAAGATGAGTTTAAGAGGAGCCTCAAAGACTACCTAGTGGTCAACTCCTTCTACTCAACTGACGAATATTTAAATAGAACCAAATGATGTATGTATCTGTGTTCTCACTATTAGGATTACTAAATTATTCATCATGTAAAAATGTTTTTCATATGTTCCAGCTCCAAGAGGATATCCTCGTCATGGATCTATCGAACGAACAACTAATGTAATCTAATCTAATATTACCCATTCTTCAAAAAGGGATAAGAAGCTGCACCAGAAATATTTATTGCCTCTCCTGAAGCTATGTTGGAGTACATACGAGCTTGGAGCAGGGAGGATCTGCAAACGTAAACGCTTTATTTCCTGAGAGTGATTATAGTAAATACAGAATCCTGTCCCCAGTTGAGTGCTTCAAACTGTTTTGGAATGATGATATAGTTAAAGAGGATGTAATTTAAACAAAATGTGGGCGCACATCAGAAAATTTTGCTGCAGTCCACCAGAAAAACAATTCATTCAGCTCGCCGAAACTTGTCAGTACTTAAGCCTTCACGCTTGACAGTTCTTAGAAGAGATGAGTCTAGTCGCGGGGGTAGCAGGTCATCCAGGGCATCTGATATATCATTGTTCGACTACTTGTGTTGGGAGCCCTAAAGTCCAAGACGTTTCGCACCCCACATCAAGAACCGCTGCGGAACATTGCGGGTGTTATTGCAGCAATTCCAGACGTCCAGCTTCGATATGCTTTCAGAGAATTCTGACCAGGGCCCAGCAGTGCCAACAGATGGATAATGGTCACTTTCAATATCTGCAATAGTCAGGTCAGTACTGTATTTCCATTTCTCTGCCGTGTTTCTTTGTGCCTTGGAAATCTGTTCTTCGTACCAAATTTCTTAGCCCCTGCCAGTAGTAAAACCCCGACAGCATCGATTGTTGTGGTCTTCAGTCCGGAGACTGGTTTGATGGAGCTCTCCACCCTACTCTATCCTGAGCAAGCCTTTTCATAAGAACGACAACCTAAATCTATTTGAATCTGGTTAATGTACTCGTCTGCTGGTCTCCCTCTACGATTTTTACCCCACAGACTTCTGTCCAATGCAACATTCACTATTACTTGATGTCTAAGAATGAGTGTTATCAATCGCTTCCTTCTTTTAGCTAAGGTATGCCAAAAATTCCTTTTATCCCCAATTGTATTCAGTACCTCGTCATTAGTTGAACTATATACCTACCTAACCTTCAGCATTCTTCGGAAGCACTACTTTTCAAAAGCCTCTGTCCTCTTCCTGCCTGACCTATTTATCATCCATACAAGACAACACTCCACACAAATGCTTTTAGAAAGGACTTCCTTATGCTTAAATTAATATTTGACGTTAACAAATTTCTCTTTTTCAAAACCGCTTTTCTTCTCATTGGCATTCTGCATTTTATATCCTCTGTACTGCGACCATCGTTTATTATTTTACTGCCCAAGGAACAAAACTGATCTACCACCTTCATTGTTTTGTTACCTAATCTAGTTCCTACGGTATCGCCTGATTTTCTTAGACCGCATTCCATTATCCTTGTTTTGCTCTTGTTAATGTTCATCTTATACAGTCCAACATCCTGACCACTCCATACAACTGCTCCTCTAGGTCCTTTGTTCTCTCTGACAGATTTACAATATCATGGCTAGAACACAATGTTTTTGATTCTTCACCATTGGCTTTAAATCCTTCCCCAACTTTCTCCTTGCTTTCCTTCAGAATGTACAAACATTGGAGAAAGGTTACAACCCTGTCTTACTCCCTTCCTACACCAATATTCCCCTTTCATGCCCTTCAAATAACATCTGATGTCTGGTTTTTGTACAAGCTGTAAATAATCTTCCGTTCCCTATATTTTACTTCTGCTGACTTCGCAAAATGAATGGGTTTATTCTAATCTACGTTGTCAAAAGCTTTCTCAAAATCTACAAAAGTTAGAATGTAGGTTTGCCTTTCCTTAATCTATCTTCTAAGATAAGTCGTAAGATTATTATTGCCTCCAGTTTTCCTAGATTTCTCCTAAATCCAAACATCTTCCCCGAGGTCAGTTTATACCAGATTTTCTATTCTTCTGTAAATTATTAAAATTTTGCAACAATGACTTATTAAACTGATGGTTCTGTAATTTTTACACCTATCTGCACGTCCTTCTTTGGAAGTGGAATTATTAAGTTTTTCTTGAAATCTGAGAGTATTTCACCTGTCTCATACATCTTACACGCCAGGTGAAACAGTTGCATATAGTATCGAATATCCTTGCATAGATCTGCTTCAAATGTGTGATTACCCTAGAAAGAAGAAGTTTAATGTGCTAAGAATTCTACTTTAAGCATGTAATACAGAAGCAGTTTAGGAGTGGTCTGGAATTGTTTTTGAAGCTTGTTTAAAGTTACTACTTGCTCCCATTATCAAAACGGTAGGAATTTCCGCTACATTTAACAAGAGAGATAATCGTTTACGCATGTCTTTGTATATGACGTCATTTCTTCAAAAATGTTCAAATGTTTGTAGAGCTTATGGGACTTAACTACGGGGTCATCAGTCCCTAAACTTACAAACTACTTATGAACTACCTATAACTAAGGACGGCACAAATATCCATGCCCGAGGGGGGGATTCGAACCCCCGACCGTAGTGGCCGTGCAGACCGTGACTGAAGCGTCTCAGTCCCCTCGGCCACCGCGGCCGGCACGTCATTTCTTCTTATCTATATGGTTCAAGCATAGTCTTTGTTAAAGTCGTAATAAACGCAATGTACTGATGCTGAAGTTTCACAGCATGGCCAGCAAAAATGCAGTAAGCGATAAACTTTTGCCTTTACCCATTTTTGGAAGACATCAGCAAGAAAAAGGTTCGTAAATTTTAGGGTAATGTGTGAGGGTCGCTGTAAGTCACAAATAGCTCTGATTTTCAATTAGTGGATCAATAAATTATACACCGTATTCAGGCTCCATAAAAAAGCTCCTACACCTACATGGTTACACAACTTTGCAAATACACTTTCATAGATTATGTTTTTCTAATATTCGATTCTCCAACGGCGAGCGGGAACAAAAAACATCTAAATCGCTCCGTTAGAGTATTGATTTCTCCTAATCTATATAGGAGGGACTTATCACCATATTTCCGAGCGATATAAATTTCGTAAGTAGATCTAACCGCAACGGAAAACGCCATTGTTGTAATTATTTCAACTCCTGTATGATTTCCGTGACACTCTCTACCATACTATTAACTTCAATAAACATCCTAATGTGTTACTCTTTTGACGTAAGAGTGTAGCATTTAACGAGTAGTTAAGGATAGGTTTTTTTTTTTTTTTTTTTTTGTTTTTTTTTTTTTTTCTTGTCAAATGCGTAATTAATTACGTGAAGTATTGAAATTAAATTATTGTTCGTCCTGGAAGCTGTTGGACGGTTGGGGAAGGGATAGCGTTTTAGCAATCTAGATGTGTATTGAAGCGTAATTACGTAATAATTCACATGATTACGTGAACAATTACATTTTGAGCTGTAATATTAATAGCAGACTGACATATACTTGTCATTTAGTGTAGTATGGTTACAATCAAGCCGTTTAACATGTTAGCGATGATTTATTGTCATATGGGCTTGACGTTTTTTACTTAAACTAATCCTCAACAACGCAAACATCTATATCTATAAATGTGAATGTCTGTTCGGTGTACGTTTATCACGTCTGAACCACAAGACATAAAACGCTAAAAATTGGTACAGTTACTAATGTCTACCTGGGGAACGCTTTAGGCACGGTTTTATGGCGATCAGATAGCTATTTATCTACATATATTAATGTGAATATCTAATCGGTGTGTGCTTATCACGTCCGAACGACAAGAAGCAAAGACTTAAATATTTGTACAGTTGCTAATTTATACCTGAGGAAGGATTTAGGCATGGTTTTATAGCGATCTGATAGATATTTTCTAATTTGAAGAATATAACGTGAAAAGCGGAACAATAATTACTCTTTGGAAATTATATTTACTCTTTGAAAATGGTTTTATTGGTTGCATTGTTGCTTGAGAGTTGGTAATGATAAAAGGGTGTAGTATTTTAGGATGGATAGTTATCAGTGTATATAAAATTCTAAAATACTTCGCTATGCAGCGAAAATTACAGAAAGCAAACGAATGGTCTGTGTGGAATTGTTGTCCGAAGTCTCCCGTTGTACACCGTAGTAGTTCCATGCTGATAGCTATAAGGAGGTGGAAGATATGGTGGTTGAAAGTCGTCAAATTATAAAAAAATTCGGACTGAAGGCCAGCGATGACATTTGCGACTCTATAGCAAGGAGGTTACGTACAGCGAAACGTGGTGCCACAGACCATATCTTTGGTCTATGCGTGCTACAATGTCTCCAGCTCTTTCTCTGTAAGGATAAGCATACGAATAAAGAAATATAAGAATAAATAAATAAAGCAGTAAAAAAGAAATTTCTTTTAATACATCTCTTTAAAAAAATCGATTTGACGTTTCGCGCATTACATCAAGTGATCCATCTTTGATATTATTACAATCATTATTGTTGAATTTCGTGATTGGATTCGTCGAATCGAGTGCATTTTTATCTATGATTTCTTATATATTTTCTGATAAATGTAACATGTTTTTAGAAAAAAGGAGATGGACAGAGAGAGTGGATAGAAAAAGTACTAACTCAAGGTTCGAATAAATAAACGCCGGGTTTTCAGGTAATATATATATTCCAAAATTGATGAAAGTTTTCACGTTTGACCTTAAAAACAAGAGGAATGTCTATTTGTGTATAAATTTTCTTTCGGTGCATGGTGGAGGTACTTAACTTGACAAAATGCATAGTTTTGCTCCGATCTTGATTGATGTTTGCACACATGACCTTTAAACCAACAGGAAGCTCACTGGGTACATAACTGTTTGAATGGTACATGACAGAGGGTACCTTGCAAAAAAACTTTGACGAGAGAGGGAAAGGTGGAATACAACAGAGAGATGAAAGAGAAAGAGATGGATACAGAGAGAGACGATAGAGGAAGCGACTTCGAGAGTGTAGAATAAATAAATACCAGGGTATCGCCGGGTTTACTGATTGTAATGTTGTATTATTAAGAAAGTGGTTTCAGGTGGTCAACTTTTACTGAGAGAAATATCTCATGTTAAGATGTATACGATTTTGAAAGGAATGGCGATCGGCCAATTAAGGAAGCGGCCTACGTACAGAACTGATGGAGAGTGTGTGTTTGAGAGAGAGAGGTGAGCGAAGGGGTGTGCGGGAAATAGATCTCCATGTCCAGTGTTGACAGAACGACCCCTTTGGATTATATGAAGCATTCGATAGGGGAAAGCGTTAAGATTTGCGCAGCGAGCGGTTGCTTCTCGAGACTCCAATTTTGGCGAAAATAAGAGTACGCCAATGAAGCTGATATGTGTTTACGTTTTTACACAAGAACTTACGAGTGTAGAAATGGTATTCGGGAAACTTAAACTATTTTGTATGGAACTCATTATTGTCTGGGGCGATCTGAATCAATTGATGCAAGCTTCCAGCCAAGATCGCGTTATTTATTTATGGGTGACCGGTTTCGACGTCCACAGACGTCATCTTCTGATCTACATTTTACAATGTCATATCTTACATGATTTTACCTATATCCTTTCATTACAATTGTTATGGAGTAGTTGCAGTCAAACATTGATGCTGAAGTTGGATCTGCAGTATACATGTCTGCACTGGCTGCAGAAGAGTCACTGAGCGACATTGATGGTGAAGTTGGATCTACAGTATACATGTCTGCACTGGTTGCAGAAGAGTCACTGAGCGACATTGATGGTGAAGTTGGATCTACAGTATACATGTCTACACTGGTTGCAGAAGAGTTACTGAGTGACATTGATGGTGAAGTTGGATCTACAGTATACATGTCTACACTGGTTGCAGAAGAGTCACTGAGCGACATTGATGGTGAAGTTGGATCTACAGTATACATGTCTACACTGGTTGCAGAAGAGTCACTGAGCGACATTGATGGTGAAGTTGGATCTACAGTATACATGTCTACACTGGTTGCAGAAGAGTCACTGAGCGACATTGATGGTGAAGTTGGATCTATAGTATACATGTCTACATTGGTTGCAGAAGAGTCAGTCAATGTTTGTGTACAACTACTCCATAACAAATCTAATGAAAGGATGTAGGTAAAGCCATACAAGATATGATATTGTAAAATATAGATTAGAAGATGTATGTGAACTTCGAAACCAGTCATCCATAAATAAATAACGCGATCTTGGCTGCAAGACTGTGTTAAACTATTTTAAACTGTTAGCAATTGAGTGCTCGCGAAATACTCCGAGTGTATGTGTTTCTTAAAATTTTGATTACTTAGTTGAGGGAAAGTGCTACCAATTTCTTACCGCAGTCAATGCAATTGTTTAACAATTTTATTCTATTTATGATTAATAATTCATCTGCCTACTTCCCATTAGCAACCAATATGATTCAACTAAATATGAATCTCTGACTTTGTGTACATCATTTGCAGACGATCCAATAACTTATTTTTAATGAACCAGTTATTTTATGAACTATTTCTTATTTGTTTCGCAAACTACAGCGTATGCACAGGGCGTTTTTAACTACAGGATCACAGGTAAAAGATAATATCCTCAACTAAAGAAATTTCTGGAGCATGAAAGGTGACATGTACGGTTCAAGCCGAAGACAACATCGAGCCAAACTTCTAAATCAGAACCGTATTTAGCTCAATACGCAGGTTCTTACAGCGTGTAGTCACACTTGGTTTAATCTCAGCTGTGATAAATACGGTGCAAGATACAGCGTAGAGTCGCAACATGCAGTAATGTTCAAAACAAACCATTAACTGCCTACTGACATTTGGAATACTGACAAGTTACCAGAAGAATGAAATGTTGCAGTAATCCATCCACTACACAAAAAGGAGATATATTGGATCAAAATAATTATAGGGGTAATTCTTAATGAATGTTACTTATAAAAAATTTTCTAAGGTTCTTTATTTCAGAATTCATGAACAGCTTGCGAGCCCACCAACAGATTTTCCAAACTCAAACTGGGATAAAAACACACTATTCTGTGCAGTTTGACACAATTTATCAGTTATTTCCTTCAGTCGGCTCAAGCCCCCAGTGCTACAGCACGAAAATAATAAAACAACGCAAATAAAGCAGCCATTCACAGCCTGTGTTTGCTTGGGTCTCCGTGAAGTGCGGCTGTAGACCGTGTTTTATTATACAAACTGGCTGCATCTTGTCTAGGGGCCAGCCACACCTGCTGCAATGTCCCCAAAATGTTTAGCTCCAAATAAATGCAGGCAGGAACAAAAAAATGCACAAACGACACATTCACTTTTAACTAAATTGATGTTTATCCCACCTAATATCCGTCAGTGAATATTTCTTACACCCGACTTCAGAGCGATGCTGAATTCCTTAAGGCTGACACACCAAAACTTGGAAACTTGAGTGAGTTGTTTCTAAGTCGCACAGTCGTTAAATAAAATTAAAGTCTAGCAACAATCCTGAGAAACTAAGCTGTACTGTCACAGAACATAGTGAGACTCCACAAAGCACTACTGAAGATGTTTATAAGTCCCACAGACGCAGAATAAATTCAGAGTTCTCGAAGCACAACAGAACAAATATTTCTAACTTCTACAGTAGAACACTTCGCTGAAATTTTACATGTCCTCAAGCGACTCCACAATCACCCAGCATGACGACACGTCTTGTCTGTCAAACCGACCTCAACAAACTGCCTCTAACAAGCCAAAATGGCTGCCTTATGTACGATCGCTGGCTTACACTGAAGTCAAATTCGTATCTTATCTTCACAAAATACAAATGAAATAAATAAATGTGATGATAGTATTTAACTGAGATTTTTTTCCGCTGAAACAGAATAAAGTATCAAAAACCTTGTACATATCGCAGTTTTTGCATTATCAAAAAATTTAACTGTTCTACATTTGTTTTTTTTCAGTATTTAAACATACTTTATTCACTGTACTATCGATCCTGTGATTTCATTAACTATTTGCGTAAGTCTAATTTACCGTACTGCCGCTAATACTACAGTTGTGTGTGTTCATTTATTAAAAATCCAGCTTTTATACCTGGAAACCATCTTAATGGCCTCTAATTCAAATTTACTGAATTTGCGCAAAAACTAAATAGGCCCATTAATATTACTCACTTATATCTATCATTTGACACCTTGTACGTAATATTTGGTTAAGCCGTGTTCATTCGTCAAATTGTTACTTTACAATGATTTTTTATTTACTATAAAAGTGATAGAAGGCGCCTTTATATCAGCGCTTCCGTCTTGTCTTTATTTTTAAAATGAGCCAGCCTACGCGCTGCTTCGCATCATATATGGATCAATACTTATTAATTTTTAAGTTGTTTATTGCATATTTCTCCAAGGTCAAACAGGGCTACTCCCGCCGATCGCCACTGAGCCTCGTAACGACCTGGATTTTCCAGTCACGTGTCTATACACAAAGCGAGCAACCAGACGCTCGTTTGACAGGTGAGAGGTATCGCTATCTATTGACTAACCCATGAACTACGGCGACTCAGAAGCCGTCAAAACAAATCACGATTCCCACGCATGTGCGTGATTTACCACAGAATTGCAGACTTGCAGTTTCCCCACAAGCTTGATGGTGAACTAGACGAATATCAAGGAGACTAGGACGAAGCTGTCCTGATCAAATCATTAGTCTTAAATGGGTAATGCAACATCAAATGTTCAGAAACAATAAGCTAGTGATCGCCTTCGTCGATTAAAAAAAAAGCCTACCATAGTACCCATCGTGAATCTCTACTTTCTATTCTGAAAGAATTTGGTTTACATCAGAAACTTGTCAGTCCCATTGCGGTCACCCTCCGAAATACCAAAGCTAGAGTAAGGTTCAGAAATGAAGTCTCTGAACCTTTCAAGATTCCTATTGGCCTTCGACAAAGCGATGGATTATTTCCATTATTGTTTTATTGTATGCTGGAGAAAATCATGCGTGAATGGAATGATGTATGTCCACTATCTGTTAAGACTGGAAGAAAGAATCGACTTAACTGCCTTGCATTTGTTGATGATTTAGCGCTGTTAGCAGACAATCCTGATTAAGCAAATGTTCAGATAGAACAACAAGAACAATTAGCAGGAAAGCTTGAATTGCAAACTTCGTTTGAAAAAAGAAAAATGATGACTAGTTTTGACACATCCCATATCACACTCCTAAAGGTCCAAAAATTATAGTTGTTAAAAGTTTAAATACCTTGGTGAGATTATTATCTGGAATGCGAATGACAGAGCATCAATAATAGATAGTAGAACATTAAAACTACAGCGAGCGCAGAGAACCACATGGCCAACGATCTGTCAATAAATGCTAAATTTCGACATTACTTAAACCGGAAGCAATATATGCAAGTGAAATACTATTTAAACTGAATACTAAAGCAACAACTTTTTGACTACTTTTGTAATATTAAAACAAAAAAGAACTGGTTTAAAGAAGTACACATGGATCTGGATGAACTAAATATCACCTCACACCAAATTGAATAAATACACACGGCTGACATTCAAACCATCAGAACGGAAGAATTATGTCATATATGCAGAAGAACGAGCAGCCAGATCACAGCGAATGAAGAAATATTGCGAAACGAAGAAATTGCTGACTGTTAAGATGTAAACTTAATAATTGTTGTGTTATGTTTGATTTTAGTGCTCCAATGTAGACGCAAACTATGTAAATCAATAAATAAATTGCACCATGAACACCGAATGAAAGTTTTGCGCCAAACCATCGAGGTACAAACCATTCAGAATGTTCAGCTGACAATCCAACCTAAAAGTATGCATATAAAGGGCTTTTTTTTTCACTGTGTACAAACACTAGAAATTGATCGAGGAGAGCATATGGAAAGACAAAAAGCCTAACGAACCTATCGTCCTGAAATGCTTGGTTTCCAATCTACAGGCCATTAATGCAATTATACTTCGTTACGGTGACTGTATTCCAATCTTTGCTGTTCCATACAGCAAGCACGCATTGTTTCGTACCACAGGTGATGATGATGTTCATATGTCATGTCCTAGATCCATCTCCTGCCGTACTAATTGGTAACGTTAAGTCCGATTCACTTCTCTTGCTGACTAACTTTGTAGAGGATTCGATACAACGTTGTACACAATGGTCCATTATTGGACTCGAGAGTTTGTCGACAGGCTGTTTACTCAGGGAAAAGCAAATGCCAACGAGCGGCGGACAACAAAGCTGTACCGGGAAACCTATTCCCGCCGACGAGCATTTATAGTTTCCAGCAGTGTTCCGCCATTTGTCTGACAAGGACACAACGTGAGTATCGGATTTTAGAATTTATTTATATTTATAGTACTTGAAGCTCAGAACTTAAATATCATCATCATAAACTAAAGGCTACGCCTTGTCTTTTTAGCCAAGTCCCTCTCTCCATTGTCATCCTCTTCAATTCTTCATACGATGATATCCCCATATCTTCTTTGATGTTATGGAAATATGTTGCTCTTGGTTTTTTCGCAATAACGTTTCCTTCAAATACATTCTTTAGGAACTGGTTGAGTCTCATTATTTGCCCTATCTTTTTTTATTTTCTTCTTTCTATATAATTTAGCAGAGTTCTGTTCTCATTCACTTCTCTTAAGACCTGTTTATTACTTTTCCTATCTATCCAGTTTGTTTTCGTCATTCTTCTCCATATCCACATTTTCATTGCTTACAGTCTCTTTTTCTCTGACTAAACAAAAGTTTTGGCAAACTTGTTCCTACTTTCTAGGCTTTTATAAGTGTCTGTTAGCAATTTTTTTTTCAAAGCTTGCTTTGGCAAGGCTATTCTTCTCTATTGTTGTCATTGGTTGTGCTCCCCAAATAACAGAAGTTCTCAACCTGCTCTAGAACATCATTTAGTTTAATATTAACATTACCCTTTTCCTTTTGTCTTCCCTACTACCATAGTTCTTTGGTTTCTTCTTATTAATTTTTAGGTTAAATTCGCTTAGGATTTTGGCAACTTTTAGTAACAAAAACTCCATTTCCTTTACTGATTCAGCAAGTACTACTATATCATCTGCAAAACAGATACAGCGTATGCGTTCCCTGCATCTGTTTTGCAGACGATATAGTAGTACTTGCTGACTCAGTATAGGAAATGGAGTTTATGTTGCTAAAATTTGCAAAATCCTAAGCGAATTTAATCTAAAAATTAATAAGAAGAAAACAAAAACTACGGTAGCAGGGAAGACAAAAAAAGAGTAAAGTTAATATTAAACTAGAAGAAGATGTTCTAGAGCAGGTTGAGAACTTCTGTTATTTGTGGAGCACAATCACTGACGATGTTGTTAGGCGCACATGTCTTGTCATTGGTGTTTTGTCTCTCGTGTCTGCCGGCCGCGGTGGCCGAGGGGACTGCACTGCCACTACGGTCGGGGATTCGAATCCCCGCTCGGGCATGGATATTTGTGCCGTCCTTAGTGTTAGCTACTCCATAAGTAGTTTGTAGATTTAGGGACTGATGACCCCATAGTTAAGCCCCATAAGCTGCACAAACATTTCTCTCGTGTCTTGTTACAAACGTATTGTCATACATGTACTGCCTGTGTTTATGAAAACGACTAATGTGAAAAGTTTGTCGCAAGTTACTTAAAGACTCACATAAAATGTATTAAAAGTTTACATAAGAGTTTGTTTCAGTCTACAAAGTCTTGACATTATCCGACTGTGAACTCTTTGATAAACCATTTTGTTCTTAGTATTAAGAGGAACTTGAAGTGAGTTAATAGATTTCATTCCAGAATAATGACTTGAAGCTCGATGTCAGACAAAAACAAAATATGTGAATTTCAACTTAATGTGAAAGTTACGAAAAGAAACAATGGCAGAACTCAATTGTACCTGTTAGCGTCTTCTCAACAAGTAAAATATATCTCTGACCTGATTTACATCAAAGACGCTTGGAAAGTTACTTTATTCAAAAGTAATGACAAGTTGTTGAAAGAATTTTACTTAGAACTGTTTTGTAGAAAGTATAATGAACAGACGTACAGACAAAGTAACAACGTTTTCTTTTCAAGAAAAAATATTTATGGACAAAATAATTTAAGTCAACTATGTGACATTTTGTTGATCTGCGGTGCATTTTCTAAAAATGTTAGCATCCTTGAAATAATTATTTTGGAGAACATTATGGAACAGCGATCTTATTTACAATTATCAATTCAAGTAACAATAACAAGGTAATGCAGTTCGCTATTTCTTGTATTTCACTGGTAACCGATTTCGGTCACTTACGTGACCATCATCAGACCACAACTGTAATGATACATTATATATTATTAAGGGATAAATTATTTCTAAAATAATAATAAAGTATACCTGTAATGTTGGCCACCAGTTGTTTACTGCAAGAGCTTCCTAAAGGTTCAATGTTGACTGCTGTAGATGAGGGTGCAGTCATCCTTTAAATACTGTAAGCTCCATCCTCTAATTAAAATGTTGGCCAATCAGGATTAAGCTCTAACGGAAGTTTACAACAATGGCTTTCAATATTGTAATGTAACGGCATGAGCAGTCCTCTTAGTGTAGATTCCGATACCAACACAACCCGTTTCCATTCACATGTATTTGTTCCATTTCCGTAATTACATGGTATTTATTGGACGGCTTGACTTCATGTGTGTATAGATCGTAATCAATGTAACTTAGTAGTATCTAAGTGATAGGGTCACCACAGTAGATAATTTAATACATTTTGTACTACAGAACAATCTAGAATAACCATTGTTAGTAATTATTTAGTATTGTTCCATAATCTACATTTTTCTTAGTTGCAAATTTCGGCAATATATATATAACCGAAATAAGGATTTTGTGTATTTGTCAAATCGCTTCTCCATTGTAATTCAGTTCGGACATATTGTTTTCGTGTTAATTATGAAACTTATACATTACTATTCATTTCACCAGTTTTTACTACTATAAAGTAATTAATAATCCAATTGTAAATTACTGTAACGTTTGAAACCATGGTTCATTAATCTGTTATAGCTGTCACCCAAAGTTCTCTGTATTCTAAAAGATTTAATTTTTAAATCATCTCATGATTAATCGCAATAATAAGCTCATTTGTTAAAAAGCTATATAAGAATGATCTCCACGCCAAAGTTTGGGAATATCTATTCTGTATCTTCTGTATATCGAAGCCATGTCGAGACTGTCAGTATAAGACTGCATAAAACTGTGTTTCTTGGCAATAAAGGAGAACAGTATTTTTCATTTTTATTGAGCACTGCTACATAATCATAAATCATTAACAACAAAGAAAGGATAATTACAATATGCAACAAATCAAGTCATTGAATAGAATGGTTAATCAGGTAGAAAAATGTAAATGGATTTAAAAGTACATTATAATATATGGTCATATAAAAGACAAAAAAAGTGTTCTAATGTTTGTAAATGGAAGTGGTTCAAATGTTTGTAAATCTATCGGACCAAACTGCGTTGTCATCACTCCGTAGCTTACAAAATACTTAAACCTAGGTAAACTAACCTAAGGACAACACACACACACCCATGCCCCAGGGAGCACTCGAACCTCCACGGCGAGCAACCGCGCGCTCCGTAGCGAGACGCTTTAGACCGCTCGGCTACTCCACCGCGGCTATAAAATACATATGTAGCATATGCAAACATAGAAAATCATGTTATGGTTTTGTTACGATTTGAAAAACAGTATCGTAACCAAACCGTAACCTAGTTTTCTATGTTTCCATATGCTACATATGTCTTTTATATGACCATATATAATGTACTTTTAAATCCGTTTACATGTTTCTACCTGATTAACCACTCTATACAATGATTTGATTTGTTGCATATTGAAATCTATTGTTGTATAACTTCTGCTAGAACTTATACATGATTGGCCAACATCTAAATTAGAGGGTGGAGCTTATAGTATATAAAGAATGACTGCGCTTACATCTACAGCAGTCTACATTAAACCATTAGGCAGCTCCAGCTGTAAACAACAGGTGACCAACATTAGAGGTATATTTTATTCTTATTCTAAATACTCAGTTTAGAAATAATTTATCTCTCTATTATAATGTTATGTATCATTACAGTTGTGGTCTGATGATAGTCACGTAAGTGACGGAAACCGGTTACCAGTGACATAAAAGAAATTGCGATCTTGACTGACTTATTATTGTTAATTGAACTGTTAATCCCTGAAATAGTTGGAGCAATTGCAAACTTTAAGCGAGACTTAGTACACACGCATCAGAGGCGACAATATAGCACACGTCTGACGCTGTTCTCAGTACAGTAGAGCCCCGAAAACTCGGCACACGGTAACCTAGCAGTCCGGATAACTCAGCCACGCTTCGGTACACCCCCTGGAATTATTTCGTACTCGCACAATGCAGGATAGAACTGAAATGGTTTCTTTGGCAGTTACAGGCTATGTATGGTCCCAGAAATTATTATTAAGAATCCTTTCAAGTTCCTTAAGGCAGTATGTATTGTAGACGCTTTTTCACACTAAAACAGTCTTTTTTTATTTTTTTATTTTTTTATTTGGCCTTCTGAGTGTTAACTCAGTATGGTCATCTACAACACACAGTGGAAATGTACATATATTTAAATAAACAGAAAAAAAACAGAACTACATTTTGCAAAATGAAAAGTGGAAACAAAGCGAAAACTGCATTACATTACAATTTAAATACTGTTGGAACATTTTTGATCGTAACTACGGCAGTGCATTTTTTGACGGTGTCGTTTAAAATCAGCTTAGGCGTGATGGACCATAATGAACTTGGTTACAGCACACAAAAATGATACATGTGACGGGGCAACGCGCTTTGTCGCTCAGTCTTACTACAGCCTTTGTCTTTTGAAAAGTCCATGTAAGTGTAACGAATTTCAATTGTTAGATATTGTCTTACATTTATTTTGTCATACTGTATTCCATCATTTCTATTGTGTTCTAAAGTAACAATAGAACGTATTTTATAGGTACGAAACAAAAAGTGTGAAGTCGTCCACATGAGTACGAAAAGAAATGCGTTAAACTTTGTTTACAACATAAATCAATCGAATCTGAAGGCCGTAAACTCCACAAAATACCTAGGAATTACTATTACTTCAGACCTAAACTGGAAAGAACACGTAGATAATATCGTGGGAAAGGCGAACCAGAGACTGCGTTTTATTGGCAGGGCCCTTAAAAGATGCAACATAACTACTAAAGAAACTGCATACACTGCGCTTTTCCGTCCATTTTTGGAGTATTGCAACCCAGTGTGGGATCCTTATCAGGTGGGTTTGACGGAGGACATCGAAAGAGTCCAAAGAAGGGCAGCTCGTTACGGAAATGATACAGGATCTGGGATGGGATCATTACAACAACGGCGCTTATCGCTGCGGCGTGGGCTACTTACGAAACTACAATCGCCAACATTCTCCTCCGAATGCGAAAGTATATTGTTGACTCCCACTTACATAGGTAGAAATGATCATCAGAATAAAATACGAGAAATCAGAGCTCGAACAGAGAGATTCAGGTGTTCTTTCTTCCCGCGCGCTAGCCGAGGATGGAATGGGAGATAAATAGTATAATTGTGGTTCGATGAAGCCTCTGCCAGGCACTTAAATGTGATTTTCAGAGTATTCCATGTAGATGTAGATGTAGATAACAAAAAATGTTACCTGTTCTTTTTTAACACCGTTCCCGATAACCCGGCATTTTCACAGACTCGGCCAACGTTCGGTCCACATTAGACCGAGTTTTCAGGACTCTTCTGTAAAACAAGGTGTTGTTTTGTGCGTGTACTGACCGTGCACAGCATCAGGAAGAGGCAGGAGGCCGGCAGCATCCCGAGCGCCATGGCGGACGATCGCGGCTGTGCTGGGGCGCGGCGCGTGGCGGCGGGTGCTTCAGACGCTGCACTCCTCACGGCAGGGCCGGGCAGCGCGGCATCACACGACACTCTGCAACACACCAGCAGGCGCCACCGTCACACGCTGTCAACACTCTGACAATGACAGCAACAAAGTGCACACCAACAGTTGTGTTCACCGTTCTTTGCATTTCCTATTCTGAAATGAGTGAATGGAGTGAGCCTGTTCAGGAACTGATATTAATGATGACCCCTCTCAATAACAGAAAATATCGGCACTCACTGTGATTTGTAACACTACATAGCAATCACAGCACAAACTAGTCATTTACATCCAGATTCAATTCTAATAATTTGTTGTTTGTTGTTGTTGTTGTGGTCTTCAGTCCGGAGACTGGTTTGATGCAGCTCTCCACAGTACCCTATCCTGAGCAAGCCTCTTCATCTCCACATAAGAACGGCAACCTACATCTGTCTGAATCTGCTTACCGTATCCATCTCTTGGTCTTCCTCTGCGATTTTTACCCCACACACTTCCCTCTAATGCTAAATTCACAATTCCTTGATGTCTAAGAATGTGTCCCACCAATCTATCCCTTCTTTTAGTCAAGGTATGCCAGAAATTTCTTTTCTCCCCAATTCTGTTCAGTACCTCCTCATTAGTTATGCGATCCACCCACCTAATCTTCTGCATTCTTCTGTAGCACCATATTTCAAAAGCCTCAATCCTCTTCCTGTCCGCACTGTTTATCGTCCATGTCTCATTCCCATACAAGGCAACACTCCATACAGATGCCCTCAGAAAGGACTTCCTTAGGCTTAAATCAATATTTGATGTTAACAAATTTCTCTTTTTCAAAAACGCTTTTCTACCCATTGCCATTCTGCATTTTATATCCTCTGTACTGCGACCATCATTTGTTATTTTACTGCCCAAGTAACAAAACTCATGTACCTCCTTTATTGCTTCGTTTCCCAATCTAATTCCTTCAGCATCACCTGATTTTCTTACACTGCACTCCATTACCCTAGTTTTGCTCTTGTTAAAAAAAAAATGTTCAAATGTTTGTAAAGTCTATGGGACTTAACTACGGGGCTATCAGTCCCTAAACTTACAAACTACTTATGAACTACTTACGAACTAGGACGGCACAAATATCCATGCCCGTGGGGGGATTCGAACCCCCGACCGTAGTGGCCGTGCGGACCGTGACTGGAGCGCCTTAGTCCCCTCGGCCACCGCGGCCGGCTTGCTCTTGTTAATGTTCAGCTTATATACACCTTTCAGCACACTGTCCATTCCGTTCAATTGCTCTTCCAGGTCCTTTACTGTATCTGACATAATTACTATGTCGTCGGCAAAACGCAATGTTTTTAATTATTCCCCCTGAACTTTTGTTCCTTCACCAAATTTCTCCTTTCATTTGTTCAATGTACAAATTGAATAACATTGGAGAAAGCCTACAACCCTGTCTCACTCCCTTCCCAACGACTGCATCCCTTTCATGCCCTTCAACTCTGAAAACCGCTGTCTGGTTTTTGTACAAGCTGTAAATAACCTTACGCTCCCTATATTTTACTCCTGCTTGCTTCAGAACTTTAAAGAGTTTATTCCAATCAACATTGTCAAAAGCCTTCTCCAAATCTACAAAAGCTAGAAATTTAGGTTTGCCTTTTCTTAATCTATCTTCTAGGATAAGCCGTAGAGTGAGTATTGCCTCCCGAGTTCCTACATTTCTCCTGAACCCAAACTGATCTTCCCCGAGGTCGGCTTCTACCAGTTTTTCCATCCTTCTGTATATAATTCGTGCTAATATTTTGCTACCATGACTTATTAAACTGATGGTTCTGTAGTTTTCACACCTGTCTGCACCTGCTTTCTTTGGAATGGAGATTATAACATTTTTCTTAAAGTCTGAGGGTGCTTCGCCTGTCTCATACATCTTACAATTTGTAAGAGGCAGAATTTTTACGTATTTGTCAAAATTTCAGTAACAGTCAATATATCTTTGAAGTATCGAAACAGTACAGTCTCAGAGTAACCGCGTCTAAACACCGTAAAGCAGAGTAATCTTTTGTCGCAATAGTAGTATAAATAGTTCCGCAGTATAGCTACTCGCTCTCTCAGTCTTTGTTTCTCCCAACGTTAACAGCTCTCAGAATTTATTGCTCAGTCTTTGTGGTTGTAGCTGAAATAGTCAGGTGCAAAATTATTCCGAACTTCTGGTTTACTATGATTGAATTTATTTGAAAGGCTTAATTAAATCGACTTTAATTCGGGATAGGCTACGGACTTAGAAAAATTCTGCCTCCCGATAGGAACGTAATAGTCAAGGCAATATTAATCATTGATAAAAAGGTTTTCTTCATTGACAAACATTAAATAAAATAACTTTAACTTGTTTAAAAAAGGAATGATTTTAAATATTGACTTTGCCAAGAATATCATACTGCGATTTTGTGAAATTAACTATAGAGAACTGCTTATATAAAATATATCCTGTGAGTGACAGTGTTTTGTAAATCTGTGCATAAGATGAAATATAGGAGAAATATTAATTTAAATTTTGTGTCGACCATATCAATAGTAGTTAGCACCTGATCTTCCAATTATTAATTGAAGAACTTTTAAAAAATAACTTCTTTGATTCATCTGTGAATCAAATTGACTAAAAATAATTAAAATGTTATGACTTTTATAGATAAAGACTAGTGAATGTTTATGTGACGTGCTTAGTTAAATGGAACTACCTGGAAAGAAAAAATTATATTACAAAAAGAATTTATAATTTTTAAAACAAGCCCCTGAGATCACAGAGCCCATGTTCATCAGTTAAAATATAATCCATAAACTGTGTTAGGCTACGGAAAGTTAAACCAGAGGTATCCATAACTGAATATATGAAATAATATCAGGTATACCAACTTAAATAACCAACGTATACCTCAAACAAAATTTTACGTGCCTACTGAATCTTTATGTAAAGACGACGAAAGCTTGCACTACCGCTGATATCGTTTCTATAATACCGAAGCACTACAATAAACCAAATAAATTACCACCACCAACCAAAATATCAAATAGAAGGACGATACAGATTGTGTGTCAGTTTTGCTCTCACTTTAACCCCGTCAGAGGAAGCTCGGATACGTTTCTTTGCGCAGTTCCACTCCCTTATTATTGTTGTTGTTGTTGTTGTTGTGGTCTTCAGTCCGCAGACTGGTTTGATGCAGCTCTCCATCTACCCTGTCCTATGCGAGACTCATCTGCGAATACGTTCGGCAACCTACATCCTTTTGAATCTCCTTACTATATTCGTCGCTCGGTCTCCCTCTACGATTTTTACCCCACACACTTCCCTCTATTGCTAAGTTGGCGATTTCTTGATTTCTCACAATATATCCCACCAATCTATTTCTTCTCTTATTCAGAATATGCCAGAACTTCCTCTTTCTCCCAAATTCGATTACGCACCTTCTCGTTACTTACGTGATCTACCCATCTAAGTTTCATCATTCATCATTCATCTGTAGCACCACATTTCAAAAGCTTCTGTTGTATCATCTTTTCGTCTGAACTCCTTATTGTCCACGTTTCACTTCCATATAATGCTACAACTCAGACAAATGCTTCTTTCAGAAAGGACTTTCTAACATTTCAACTAATATTGGATGTTAACAAGATTCGCTTCTTCAGAAACGCTTTTCTTCCCATAGCCATTCTGCATTTTATATCTTCTTTACTTCGGCCAGCAGACGTTATCTTGCTACCCAAATACCAAAATTCATCTAATACGTTTATTGTCGTTTATTACCAAATCTAATTCCTTCAGAATCTCCTGATATTCTGACACTACATTCCATTACACTAGCTTTATTCTTGTTAATGTACCTCTTATACTTTCCTTTCGAGACACTGTTCATTCCGTTTAATTGCTCTTCCAGGTCCTTTGCGGTTTCTAACAGAATTACTATGTCGTCAGCAAATAGCAAGGTTTTATTCCCTCTCCCTGGACTTTCCTGCTCCAAGTTTCTCCTTGCATTCCTTCACATCTTGCTCAACGTACAGATTGAACAACATGGGAGAAAGGCTACAACCCTGTCTTACTGCCTTCCCAACCACTGCAACCCTTTCGTGCCCTTCGACTGTAGTAATTGGTGTCTCGTTTTTGTACAGGTTCAATATAACTCTTCGCTTCCTATATTTTACCCCTGTTATCCAGATCCATAAATGCTAAAAACGTAGGTTTCCATTTCCTTAATCTATCTTCCAAGATAAATGGTAATGTAATTATTGCCTCGCGTGTTCCTACATTTCTCCTAAATTTAAATTGATCTTCCCCAAGGTCGGATTCCACCATTTTTTTCCATTCGTCTGTAAATAATTCGTGTTAGATAAATTAAAAAACACAATTTTGTGTGTGTTCTGCAAGTTTATTTTTGTTTACTTAACTGGTTTTCGGCTTATTAGGCCATCTTCAGAGTATTTACTGCAATGTTTAGATACAGTATGGGAAGAGATGACAAATGTCTTAGATCGATATACATAGTATAACACTTCTTTGACATTGTGTTATTACAGTTATCAACTTAAAAACTAAACAGTAATAAATCAATATACAATGTGTGAAGGATAAAACAAGGAATAAATTTGAATATAACCTGGGGACTGAAACTACCTACTATTACAAACAAACTGATAATGCTGATAAATAAATATATATAAGTGCCTTGTTAATAATTCTGCGCGATAATTATAGATGGTGTTACATATGGCAGTTGTAAGGCCAGGTTTGGAGTGGCATCAAGAACTTAGAATGAATAGTTACCGCATTAGATTAAATTAAAACAAATCTGTCTAATAAAAATAATATCCTAAAAATTCATGTAGATGAAAATGAAAATTATGTTGTAAGATACACTGGGACCGAATTTTCGAAACTTAAAAGTAAATCATAATAAATAAATACACAGGAGTTTGGGACTGTGGGGATAAACAAGGAATCCAGTTTTTAGAATTAATATTGAAACTGTGATTGTCTGACTTTGATCTATTAGTTATACAAATAAATAAAATTCTAGGTCTACATTTAAGGTTTTTAGGTCTTTTGTAATGAAGGAATGGAACAGCAAGTGTGGGAGTTGATGGAAAACTTAGGTAATTGATTGTACTGTGAGGAAATGTATGAAGAGACTGGAACTAACAGGGTGGGAGGTAATGTAACTCAGGGATGCATTGAGTGAAATCCAATAGGGGTGAACTGTTGTGTTTGATCATTTAATACTAAATCAGGGCTATGGGCTAGGTGTTTATTGATTTCAAGAGCTTCTAATAGGTTACGTTTTTGGCCCTTGTTTGCTAAGTGTCAGGAACAGTGGCTGGTAGCTAAGACCTACACTCAGTACATGCTCAGCAAATGTGGACTCCTGATTCTGTAGTCTCCATCTCCGTTCATGTTCAGCTAGTCTAGTTGAACGCAGTTGGAAGTAAACAAAAATAAACTTTTAGAACACACACAAAATTGTGTTTTTTTTTTTTTTTTTTTTTTTTTTTTTTTTTTTTTTTTTTTTTAATTTATTTATGTTCTACCAAGAAGCGACGGGAGAATCAGTCAAAAAATTCGTGTTAGTATATTGCAACCATGACGATTAAACTAATAGTTCTGTAACTTTCACTAATGTCTTCACTTGCTTTCTTAGGAATTGAAATCACTATATTCTTCTTGAAGTCGGAGGGTATTTCCCAGGTCTCAAATCTCTAGCGTACTAGGTGGAACAATTTCTTCATGACTTCACAGTAATAAGTTACTTTACTTGGGACGTAACTTACGATAATTTAAAATAGTTACTTCCACAACGCTACACACTATTGTGATGGATACAATCACTAGTGCACGGACAAAGGTTTTCAGCTGAGTTCCCGAATCGCTAGAAACCTCTTCTCTGCTGGAACTTTCGAAATTGGCTTTCCCTGCAACCGAAAGGATAAAACCACGTTTTCGTCCCACACTGCCTGTTTCTTAAACCCTGAGGGACACAGTCGGTCAACAACCCTGAGGGACACAGTCGGTCAACAATATGCGAAAGACTGGTCCTGTTTGTGCGCACATCACATCCTCGCTTCTTGTGCAGGAATCCGTAAACTTTGTTTCGGCCTCCAGGGCTGGGAGCACACGCGGAAATTCCCGCAGGGTTTCCACCCTGAGGTCTTCGACCCTCCACTTCCCCCTCCACCTGACCCCTCACGCCCCCCCCCCCCTCACCACCACTGTACTCTGACGTTTCGCTTTGTATTGAAGCCCCTGCCGAATTAAACCAGCCAAGAAACAATCGTCTCTTCGCGATTTGATACACGCGGCGCAGGAACCACATCTTCACTACTTCGTAATTGCAGTTTCTATTGAACCAAAGTTTCGTAGTCTACAAAATATAATGAATGTCCCAAAGAACTATGTTTGAAATCATATCATGCCAAGTTAGGGTAGCACCGCGAGCTTTCGTTGATTAATCAAAGAGTCAACACAGTTTCAGCCGACCAGTTGCATAAAATAGTTTACATCTATAAACCTTTATCCAGGTTTCGGCAAAATTAATTTTGCCTTCTTCAGAAGGATACCTAATGAAAACGTGACACACAAATATGAAAAACAGTACAATACAAAGGTGTTTTTAACGTAAGAAATTAAATTCCTGTATAGGTGAAAATGTACTTACAATAAAGCTCACATTAAAGTTGTTAAAATGTGGCTGACTCCATGTCAATAGATTAAAATTTTAAAAATTCAAAACAAAGTCACATTATAAAATTTTGGAGCATGTCCACGCACAGGTCAAGTGAGCACTGCGTACTGGCAAAGGTGATAGAGCCCTAGTGGCGTGCGCCCGCACTAGGTGGCGCCAAGAGGACTGATGGGCGTGCGCGCAGTCGCGGACGCGAATGAATTTGACAAACGGGAACTATATGTAATATGATACTGAAGGGAACATAAAATAAAATGGGAAATAAGATGCAAAGAAGTCTGGAGCCGAGCTATGTGGGTGGCAGAATATATATACGTGCGTACACGCAAAAATTAGAGAAAGAAATGTTAGAAAATATTCAGCGGCCAGCATAGTGCATGCACCACAAATTACAAACAAACAGCACGCACCCGGTGGGAGGGAACGGTACAAACACCACACATCACAACACCAGAAAAATATAAACAAGGGCGTCACTAGAAATCTGATGATAAACATTAAGCATCACAACAGTATAAAACTATAAACAAATGCGACTCTAGAATTTTGAGGACAATAAACACCGTGCAGGAACAAGTATTGCATTAACAAATGTCAAACAGTATAGGTTTGAAACCACCTAGATACTGTCTACTTGCAAGTTGAAGTTGGTCGTTCAGCATATTACCATCGTTGATGATGAGGTGTTTTAAAATTTCATATTCTTCCCATAAATGAAGTCTCCTTCCCTTGGCCTCTCTATGCAAAATTACAGTGTCTTCCAACGATTTAGGGACATGATCTGCTACAAGCAAATGCTCGGCAAAGGTAGAATTGTGTACATTGCGTCCTGTCCTCCCTAGTAGATGTTCTTTATACCGCACCTTGATTGCTCTTCCTGTCTGTCCTATGTAATAACAGGGACAGTTGTTACATATTATTTTGTAAATGCCAGAATTGGAAACAGGATCTACTAAGGTCTTAAGTGTATGAACAAGATTTTTCTTTAAATTATTGTTAGTAGAAAACGTTACCTTGCAATCGTATTTCTTCGTCAATAGACATTGTAATTTGTACGATACATTGCCTAAAAACGGAATAGAAATGAACCTCTGACTGTCATTTTTATCTAGGTGCGATTTGCTACTGAGCAATGTTGAAAACTATTGGGGAGTCTTTTGATCAACGATGCGTTGCACTACATTTGTATCGTACCCGTTATTGATGGCTATGGATCTTATTGTGTTAATCTCCTTTTCAAAGTTAGCAGGCGACAGGGGAGTTGTGAAAGCACGATTGATAGCGGAATGAAAAAAGGCTAATTTATGTGAACGTGGGTGTGCAGAATGAGCTGGAATAATCATATCGGAATATGTTGGCTTGCGGTATATGTCGAATGTTATACTGTCGTTTATTATGGCCAATTTTAGATCGAGGAAGATGAGCTCGGCATGTTCATTTTGAACCTCTTTAGAGAAATTAATGGTTTCATGGAAGTTGTTAAATACTGTAAATAACTGGTCTAATTCGTGGTCATTACCGTCAAACAGGATAATTATGTCATCTACATACCGAGCATAAAATCTTATTTTGTTGTACAGATTTGAGGTAGAAGCAAAAAAATGATTTTCCAGAGAATTAATAAAAATGTCTGCCATGATACCAGCGAGAGGACTACCCATTGCCAAACCAAATGGTTGCTCATAAACTTTGCCATTGAAGGTGAAGTAATTGTATTTAAGAGTGACTTTTAATAACATCATCAATTCAGCAATATGTTCATCAGTTAACTTTTTATGTTGTGAAAGATTTTCTTCGATGATTTCCAGGGTCAAATCTACAGGTACATTGGTGTAAAGACTTACAATGTCAAAAGATGCTAACTTTGTATTGGGGGTGCATTTTACGTTCTTTATTTTATCAATTAGGTCTGTTCTATTCTTAACAGAAAAATATCTTTCGAAGACAAACGCGTTGATTAGCTCCTTCTGTAGTAATACTTAAATTAATATTTTTAATAACTTGTGCGATGCTTGTCGCTGACTTCTGCCCTCCGCCAGCGTATCGATAAACATATGACACTAGCTGAAAACCCGGCGTTGCCCGGGTACTTATTTATTTATGAAATTTCAATCACCGACTTTTACTCCTGAGTGTGAAAATATTTTGCTAGCACCGACCAACATAGGGAGACATGAACATCCCAATAAAATAAGAGAAATCAAATCGAAAATGGAACAATTCTTTCTTCCCGCGCGCTATTAGAGAATGGGACGGTAGAGAAAGGTTATGAAACTGGTTAATGAACCCTCTACTAGGCACTTAAATGCGAATCACAGAGTATCTATGTTGATGTAGATTTGTATAAGGGCTGTATGTCTGTAAAATATCTTTAGAATACAATTAGTAGTAAAGAAGTAGTAGATTAAAACTTGGTGCGTGATGGGGCGGTTTTCCATGAACGTTACTGTTTATGTGCCCATATCTTATGAACTACGTGTCGTACTGTGATACAGTTTAGAAGCTACACTCAAGTATATGCGTGTATACTGTTTGTAAAATTTCCTGAGGCTACAATTTATAGTGTAGAAATTATAAATTGTAACGTCATGCCGAGAGCCGTAGTTTTATTCCATAAACAGCGGAAAAGTAGTAAGCGAGAAACTTTTTTTCCTTTCATCATTTTACTATGGTTGCCAGCGAGGAAAAGTTTAATAAAGGTTTGAAATTATGTTTAAAGTTTGTTGCAAGTCGCTAAGTACTGTCATTCTCATACATTGTATTTCGAAAGTCTCACCGCATTATATGGCATTTTTTGCAATTTCCATTGGTTATGACGTAATATCGTTTGAACCATGTGCCGTATGTGATTCTTAACCATGCAGCAATTGTTACCTCACGGTAAGGAATGTGTGTACCAAATTTGGTTGAAATCGGTCCAATGGTTTAGGAGAAAATGAGCAGCATTGTCGTAAAATGCAGCAGTTTTTCGCGCATCTCATTGTTTATGACGTCATATCTCGTGAACTATATATCGTATGTGATTCTTACACTTACGGCGAAGTCCTCATGGATTGAAGCTTACGTGTACAAAATTTCATAAAGATTGGAACAAAACTGTAGATTTGTATGCAACACGTACAAACATACGGACACTCTGCTTTATATATTAGATTTGTCACGTTCAACAAGCTGAAGGGAGAGAGCGGAACTGTTCGTCACTTACTGTCTTCGCCTCAATGTATTAGGACGTGTTCCAGGATTTTGCCTAATTATTGTAAATGTCAGCTTAGTTCTCTTTTTTATTAATTTCAATAAATCCCCACAAGTAATTTGAAATATCTTACTTACTTACAGTCCCTTCTCCATTCTCAGTAACTTTAAAGTTATTTATTTTCAGCAGATCCAGTACTTCATAAAGTGATGCTCGGGTACTGTTGCGATTTGTTTCGCGATTGTACTAGAACATTTTCTGTACAACTTTTATTTATTTTGTGTCTATGAATGGTTTATTACATTTTAATGCCTGCAGAAAAATCTTCGCGATGTTTATGAAGTACGATAATTTTGCAATTTTTGGCTCTTATCATGATTAATTTTCAACACGGTCATAGAACAATAGTAAACGAAATGCACAATCCCAGCATCGAAGTAATATTCCAGTCATTTCAGCTAGTATCACTACAGAATATCACCGAAATTTTAGTACCAGCTCTCAATAAGGTAAAATTTACATTCCGCCGACTTCTTCTGTAATGTTGCTTTCGGGTGTTGTATTTGCTACCGAAGTCACGGCCGCTACCATTTAATGGAGGAATCCACTAATTTTGTTTAAATTGTCCCTTCCTTGTCAAAATTACTCAGTAATTTCATTTAAAAATATTTCACTACCTGGTAAATTTCATTTGCGGTTCCCAACTTTAATACGCAACACCCATTTTCATACGAAAGCAGCATTACACATAATCTCCGTCAGCTGTAAGATTGTCTTACCCCTGATAACGACGATTGTGGCCATCGCCGAAAGCTCTGGATTTTGTCGAAATCAGACACGGGAAGTAAACAGGGCTCTTTACGCAAAGCTTTCGTCACGAAAGACATTGTACCCATATCACGTTCATTTGAATATCGTTGCGAATTGGGCTGCGTTGTTATAAAACAAGTAAGCGACAAAATATCCTGAAGAAGACCGCTGAAAAGCCAGTCGAACCGTCAGCAGCATTTTATTTCCTTGGTGTTCTTTAACGCAGATTAATATACATACTCTTTCTTTTTTTCAGACTGATACTGGCTGTGGAACCCCACGGAAAGTAACTTCAACACGCATCTGTCACAACGTTAGGTATCTGAACTGGAGCCGGCCGCGGAGACCGAGGGACTGAGGCGCTTCAGTCACGGTCTGCACGGCCACTACGGTCGGGGGTTCTAATCCCCCCCTCGGGCATAGATATTTGTGACGTCCTTAGTTGTAGCTAGTTCATAAGTAGTTTGTAAGTTTAGAGACTGATGACCCCGTAGTTAAGTCCCATAAGTTCTACAAACATTTGAACATTTCTGAACTGGTTTCAGAGTAATGGATTGTATACCAATTAGATTTGTATCTGATTATGCTGAAGCGATAGCTCCTTACTTAACAGCCATATCCAACCGCTCTCTCAAAGGACGATCTGTACCAAAAGATTGGAAAGTTGCACAGGTCACACCTATATTCAAGAAAGGCATTAGGAGTAACCCATTAAACTACTGGCTTATTTCATTGACTTCAATTTGCAGCAGGGTTTTGGAACATATCCTGTATTCAAATATTATGAATTATCTCGAACAGAATGATCTATAGGCCAAAGGTCAACATGGATTTAGAAAATATCGTTCATGCGAAACACAACTAGATCTTTACTTACACGAAGTGGTGTGTGCTATCGACAAAGGTTCGCAAATCGATTCCGTATTCCTTGATTTCCAGAAGGCTTTTGACACCGTACGTCACAAACAACTTTTAATCAAATTGCGTGGTTACGGTATATCGCCCCAAATTTGCGACTGGATAGGGGATTTCCTGTCAGAAAGGACACAGTTCGTAGTAATCGATGGTAAGGCATCGACTAAAACAGAGGTGATATCGGGCGTTCCACAGGGTAGTGTTATTGATCCTTATTTACTTAAACGATTTAGGGGAAAATCTAAGTAGCTCTCTTAGGTTGTTTGCAGATGACGCCGTCATTTACCGTCTAGTAAAATCATCTGAAGATCAAAACCATCTGCAGAACGATTGGAATAAGATATCAGTATGGTGTAAAAATTGGCAGTTGACTCTAAATAATGAGAAGTGTGAAGTCGTCCACATGAGTACGAAAAGAAATCCGTTAAATCTTGTTTACATGATAAATCAATCAAATGTGAAGGCCGAAAACTCCACAAAATACCTAGGAATGACAATTACTTCTGACTTAAATTGGAAAGAACACGTAGATAATGTCGTGGGAAAGGGGAATCAGAGACTGCGTTTTATTGACAGAACCCTTAAAAAGATGCAACAGAACTACTAAAGAAACTGCATACATTACGCTTGTCCGTCCTTTTATGGAGTATTGCTACCGAGTGTGGGATCCTTATCAGGTGGGTTTCACGGAGGATATTGAAAGAGTCCAAAGAAGGGCAGCTGTTTTGTAATGTCACGATACAGGGGAGACAGCGTTACGGAAAGGATACAGGATCTGGGATCTGGGATGGGAATCATTACAACAACGGCGCTTATCGCTGCGGTGTGCGCTACTTACGAAACTACAATCGCCAACATTCTCCTCCGAATGCGAAAATATATTGTTGACTCCCACTTACATAGGTAGAAATGATCATCATAATAAAATTCGAGAACTCAGAGCCCGAACGGAGAGATTCAGGTGTTCATTCTTCCCGCGCGCTGTTCGAGAATGGAATGGGAGATAAAATAGTGTAACGGTGGTTCGATGAACCCTCTGCCAGGCACTTAAACGTGATTTGCAGAGTATCCCATTTAGATGCAGATGTTTCGTACGGTGAATGGCAGAGGGTACTTTACGACAGAATTTGACAGCGGCTTACCAGTTAACCATGAGTACATTAACTAAGGAGGTGGACGTCAGATTTGCACAGAGAGAGGACACGATATGGCAGAGCCGGGGGCAGGAGGAGTAGAAGATGAACAAAGAGAGAGAGAGAGAGAGAGAGCGATGGGAGGGGACAGGACAAGTAAATACGGACAACGCTGGGGTTTGAGCTAGTGTGTCAATATACGCCACATCGGTACGATTACACAGCACAGTATATATGATTAACATGACCACGTCCATAGTACAGAGAAACGTTTGATTAATTACTTTTAGTTTAAACATTCTACTTTAGAGACCGCTAATAAACTTTATCTGTTTAATTATACAATATTTAATACTTTTAGTACATCTCATTCTGATATTATACATTTATTTTATAATACGGTCGATTATTCAGTATTTAACATTTTTCGGAAGTTTCAAAAGAGAAATTTAAAGTTATGGTTTCTTCATTCATAAAACTATTATTTCAATATACTACAAATGTTGTTGTTAAAATGTATTGGATTTTTTGAGTAAAGGGTTCAAAGTTTTCAAATGCAAATTTACAGTAACTTAACTACTGAATATTAAATCATCTATTTTACACTATATTTGTTTGTGTTATTATATGCCAAATGAGTGAGTGTATCGTGTTCAGTATGTTCGACTACTTGTGCGGTAATTTTTAAACATCGACCAATACTCTTGTCTCTGTTCAAGTGTTGTGCAATATGATGTAAAATATTTTATACCTATCAGTTTTGGCTATATTAATTATGTAAATATTTGTTTATGTACAGGAAGTTAGTTTGCTTAGTATTTGTATATTTTTAACTACGAGTTAGGTTTTGTTTTCAAAAATGTTTGTAAATCTATCGGACCAACTACGTGGTCATCAGTCCGTAGCTTACAAGCCACTTAAACCTAGGTAAACCAACCTAAGGACAAACAAATACACCCATGCCCCAGGGAGGACTCGAACCTCCACGGCGAGCAACCGCGCGCTCCGCAGCGAGACGCTTTAGACCGCTCGGCTACTCCACCGCGGCGTTTTGTTTTCAATTTCGATTTATAGTTCATGATAACAGGGAAATATATCTACTTCAAACAGTCGTATGGTATTAGTTTGTTCATATTCCTTGTAATGTTCCGGCAACTCAATTGGGGATCGCTGGAGGAAAGACGGCGTTCTTTTCGTGAATTCCTGTTGAGAAGTTTAGAGGGCCGGAATTTGAAGCTGAGTGTAGTACGATCTTGCTGCCGCCTACTTACATTTCGCGTAGTGATCACAAAGACAAGATAAGAGAAATTAGGGCTCGTACGGAGGCATAAAGGCATTATTTTTTTCCTCGTTCTGGTTGGGAGTGGAATAGGAAAGGAAATGCCTAGTAGTGGTACAGTATACCCTCCTCCACGCACCATACGGTGGATTGCGGAGTATGTATGTAGATGTGTGGTACTTCGGCCGCTCAGAATACAAAAATTGGTCTACTGACAATAACTTTTCCGACGGTGATATCAATTGAAATCCACCATACGGTGCGTGGCGGAAGGTACGTCATACCAATAGATTAGATTAGTACTTGTTCCATAGATAATGAATGCTAGATTTCATAATGTTGTGGAATGAGTCAGGTTAGTAAAAGATAACAATACATGTCTTTCTCAATTTTTTTTTTTTTTTTTTTTTTTTTTTTTTTTTTTTTTTTTGCATTTGAACATTTTATCTGCTAAGTGACAAAAAACTTTTGTGGCAGCATAATTCACCCCCTTCTGTGCCAAAGTTAGTTTTAACCCTGAATCCTTTCTTCTAGTGTTGTAGTAATGCACACTGCTATTACTTTTGAACTCGGTTGGGTTATTAAGAAATTTCATAAGACACTATATATGTGAAGCTACTGTGAAGATCCCTAGATCCTTAAACAAGTGTCTGCAAGATGATCTTGGGTGGCCTCCGGAAATTATTCTAATTACGCGCTTTTGTGCAATTTGCACATTGATAAATTACCCAAAATATGATGCAATATGAAAGCAGTAAATGAAAGTAGGCATAGTAAGCTAATTTACTGAGATATTTGTCATCAAAGTTCTCAGTAATCCTAATAGAATAAGTTGCTCAACTCAAACTTTTCAGTAGATCGTCGGTGTGTTGCTTCCACTTCAACCTCTCACCAATGGACACACCCAAAAACTTTGAATATTCAACATTAGTTAAAGACTTCTGTTCACAGACTATATTTATTAATGCTGTCATGCCATTTATCATATGTAACTTTATGTATTGTGTTTTAACAAACATTAATAAGAGTCCATTTGCATAGAACCACTTAATTTTCCGAAAGATATTATTTACAATTTCATCAGTTAACTCTTGTATGTCAGGAACGGTTATCATGCTTGTATCGTCAGAAAAAAAAACAGCTTTCAATCATCATGTATATACGAGGGTTGGGAGATAAATAGTGGCAACTATTTATTCACAACAGATACAAACACTTTACATATTTGCATCTGTTACTGTCCTTTAAAGCAGTCACCAGCGTTGTGTAGAACCCGTTACCAGCGATGTGGAAGGCGTAGTATACCGTTAGCATAGCCTGTTGATGGAGCGAATGGAGTTGTCTATTGCCTGTCGAATCTCTGGAACTGTTCTGAAGCGAATGCCACGAAGTGGTTCCTTCATCTTCAGAATTAGATAAAAGTCACAGGGACTTACCTCCGGGGAGTGTGGTGAATGGTACAGTACGTCCCAGTCCACCGACCGAAAATATCACGACAGGTTGCGCTGTATGCGCCTACGCGTTGTAAAAATGATGGGTGGGTTGCACAGAAAGTGTTGTCGCTTCTTGCGCAAAGCTGGTCGCAGGTGATGCTCCAGAAAACGAATAGTAATACTGTGCATTGACGGTCTGCCGTAGAAGAACATAATGCGATGACACTGCCTTGCTGTACGACCTCTGGCACATTCAGTCTTATCAAACACCATTGTACTTGTTTCGAAAACATAGTGACGTCGTTACGCTAGACCGCTCGCTCACAAGTTCAAATGTTCAAATGTTTGTAAAACTTATGGTACTTAACTACGGGGTCATCAGTCCCTAAACTTACAAACTACTTATGAAGTACTTACGAACTAAGACGGCACAAATATCCATGCCCGAGTGGGGATTCGAACCCCCGACCGTAGTGGCCGTGGTGACCGTGACTGAAGCGCCTCAGTCACCTCGGCCACCGCGGCCGGCTCACTCACAAGTGTTTCGCTCGATCGTGCGCACGCCGGTGACGTGGGACGGGCGAGTCCATTTGCTTGGAGGTAAGGTAGGTATATCAACAACGTGTGCTATCGGCGACAATAATAGATTAAATTGCATAGTATCTCCACAGAAGTGTTGCCACTATTTATGTCCCAAGCCTCATAGGAAGGCAAATGTTGCCATTTGTAAATCTATCTGACTCAACTGCTACGTTATTAGTCCGTAGCTTACAAACTACTTAAACCAAGGTAGACTAACGTAAGTACAACACAAACACCCATGCCGAGAGGGGACTCGAACCCCCGACGGCGAACGGTCGCGCGCACTGCAGCACGGCGCCCTACTGCGCACGGCTAATCCGCCGCGGAAGAATGGCAAATCATTAACATAGAATAGCAAACGACCCAAGACTGAACCCTTATGTGACCCCCCCCTTCTTGATAGCCCCCTCAGTCTGATGTATCAGCTGATTTTTACAGCTTACTTAAACCACTTACTTCAACTTTCTGCTCTCTTTCAGTTAAATCCATTTGTGCATTGCTCCAGTGATTAAGCTTATCTAGAAGAATTCTATAATTTACGTAATCAAAAGCCTCAGAAAGATATCACAAAAAAGTCCCAACGGGTGATGTCCTGTTATTCACAGCATTTAATATTTGACCAGTGAAAGCAATACTGGTCATTCCCTTTCTGTTCCACTCCCTGACAAATCGAGTTAAAAACGCATGTTTGGATTCCTCAGTTCGAATTATAATATCTCTTATCTTTGCAGCCTTTGTGCGAAATGTAAGTAGGCGGTAATAAAATCAATGGTAATGAATATAGACTGAAGCATAGGATTAAAAATTTTACCTCGGCCGGGATACGAACCCGGGTCCTCCAGCTCACTACGCAGATGCGTTTACCGACTACAATATCCTGGTTCGTCGGCAAACACAACCGTACGGCACATTGAAATACGTCTCCCTCCCCAATACAATCTCTAATTCCACCCCAGCCGGCCTTTTAATTCAAAATCTATGCTTTAGTCTAATTCATTCAAATTGAGACTCATAAACGTATAATTCTTCTTCTTTTCCTTCGGCGTTTGTCCCGCGTGCCTGTCTTTCATTCGCGCAGTATCGGGCAGCATCTGGATAAATGTCCATTCTCTTGAGGTATTTTTGAAGTCTATCAGCCCAGAACTGCTTAGATCGTCCTTTGGGTTTTTGCCGACGACTTCAGATGTGTAACCCGTCTTGTCAATATTCATCACCGGCCCGTAGAACGTGCCCAAACCAATGAAGACGACTCTTGGATCGGCACAACACCAAACTGTTTCTTGATGCTGTCGTTGGAAACGTATTCTAACCTAGTGAGGTCCGCTGTCCACCTTAGAATCTTCGTTTCTATTAGAATTAGGCGGCGTTGTGTCTGAACTGTAGTGGGCCATCACTCTCAACCATACAAGGCGACTGCTCTGATGACAGTTCGGTGGATTTTTTATCTTAAACCAGCTTTCATCCTGTGGTCGCAGTGACCCCGGTTGTTGTTTGCCACTTCATCCAGATCGCCTAAGTTCTGGAGTTGACCTCTGAGTGGGCCGTCAACAGTGATTGTGGAAACAAGAAACTTAACCGTATTCACACAAGTCATATGTTCAACATTAATCATGATAGTCCCCATTTCATGTATGTCTGACGTCATGTACTCTGTTTTCTGCAGTTTAAGATGCAAGCCATGTTGCGCCATCCAATCACTCTATTCTTAAATTTGTCTCTGGAAATGAAACTTGCTTTCTGCTGCCAGCATCACGTCACCCGCATAAAGTAGGGTCCATTGTAATGGCCGGTGCAGGTCAGCTTGTAAGACGGCTGTCTGCCGTCTTCCCTAGGTTTTTAACTTTGTAATTTATCTAAGCTCACTAGACAGGCTCTTTTGCTAATCGAGAACAGCTTTCGTTCGGAGGCATGAGAAATAGCATTTCATTTCATGTTTTAAATGTTAGTTTCTGTAATACTGTGTTAATATTATGCTAATAATTTATCATTGGGTCTACGTATGTGGCAATATGAACGGTTTCTCCGTGACGCCACTGTCCCTGTGAGAATGTGTACTTGCTTTATTCTGTATGTGCATGTATGAGAATCTTCTAGCATAGGAGTCTGAATGTATGTATGAGAATTTTCATCGCCGGCTGCTGGCTATGTGCTTTGCATCTCTGGCCTCGTGTCGATAGGTAGTCGTTACCAACTTCTGCTTTTGATGGTACCAAAGAGGTTCCTCCTCCCTTTAGTTACAAGTTGGGTTGGCAATGCACGCTAGCGAGCCTCGATAGGACGCGCGAGTTTCAGTTCTCCCCACCACCTCGCTTTTTACTGGGGTTTATACCGATTTCCGCTGGTGGCGGGGATCTCAGGGGCCAAATGGACATTCTGTGGCTGCGTTTCGAGCTGGTAAGACGTTCTGGTTTTTTTCCCTCTCTTCAGATGGTAGCGATTCGTTGTCTGGTTTGTTAGACTTCAGAACTTAGGTCCATTTTTTGGGATAAGTTTCTCTGATCATGTATGGAAATGTATTCAATTTCATTTCGCTGATTTTGCATAGGTAAACGCAATGAATATGCAACTAATTCAGTTTGATAATGGCTGGGAATCGGTAACCTGTGTGAGACTAGCTGGTGGTGTATGAACTCTGTTTAATTTCTTTCTAGCTTTTTGAAATGAGACTGATATGCAGGAATATTTTTATTCTGTGTAGTGCATGTGAAATATTCTTTTCCATTTTTCTCCTTCCATGAGTGATATGTACTCCACATGGTGTGTTCTTAGAACAAAGCCTTCAGCTACCCCTGTGTCTGTTGCTATGCCCTTCAGGCAATAAATTATGTATGTATCCTTCTGATTTCCATTAGTACCTCGCCAGCTCCTCTCCGCCTATTTTAAATTGCTGTTTCGTTTCCAACTTGTACTTTGCATTCAGTCTTCATCAGTTAATTCTCTTCTAGCCTTGTACGACCCCCTTTATTAGCTTGCTTATGAAATACTACGTATTTCTAGGGGATGCATGCCGTATTTCTTAGTTGATTTACTCCGACTTTGAATTTATTCTAATTTTCTGATTTTTGAAGACTGGACTTCGTCCATCCGTGTAAAACCTTCCCAGTCGCGTCTAACTGTATTTCTTTAGCTTCCGTATGATACCCTACGCATTTCTAAGGGTTGCATGCTGTAGCTATTTTTCTTTGTTTTTCAGAAATTGAATTTTTGTATTTTCACTCGTTTTCGGAACCACATGGCTCAGAACTCCAACTTCAAGGGTTTATAGCTAGTCACCTGAGTTCTCGCCACTTCTCACACACCAGTTCCTTCCAATTGTGTATTCGTGCTTCGTAAAGCGTGATTCCGTTGGTTTTTGTTAAAATGAATACGATTTTTAAGCTCTTCGCCTACAGTGAGGTGCGAATATGTAATGTAGCAGACACGTGCCGTGTGTCTCAATAATTCCACATGCTCACGGTTTGATTTGAATGGAAATTAATCTCGCTGTTATCGCGTACCACCTCAAGTAAAGAAAGACCAGAGCGACCTACGAAATTTAATTTTTCTTGAGCTGTGTGGTACATCCTGGTTCACTGAATTTCGCCTATGATAGCGGCACATGCTTCAGCTTCGTATCGGCTCGCTGAGTTGGGCGAGTTTCGCTTTGCTTCACGCGTGTGAGTGGCTGAATGCTTGTTGATTGTAAATCCCTCCTCCGACGATGTTCAGTTCAGATGACTTTAAGTGAGTCTTTCAATGGGATGCACTTTTATTGTTCAACAAAATTGGTTCCCCCATTTGCTCATGTTTGAACTGAATTAATAATTTCATCCTACTTTTGTATATTTGTTAATGAATACGTTCCCCTTTTATTTAATGCTGTTATTCATCAGTGCTGAGAACAAATTCAGATGCATATTATCATATTTTTAATTCCGTTGCGCCATAAATATACTCACAGCCATCTTCATGAGATGGTTTAGTTCGGGGTGGCTTGTATATTAACGATTGTGTCTAATTCTCGTGATCTACGATGTGTGTTTGGCACTGTCTCTTTGTCTTCCTGCTGCTAAAGTAAATTTTGAGTCAGTTCTAAATCCTGGGGCCAGGGAACAAGATTCTGTTGCAGGAAATAGTTAGTAGTTCACGCGAATCCTTTGGCTGGTTTTTACAGCCAGAATTATACGTTTAAAGTAAGCTTTAAACTGGCTCCTTTCAGCTATCACGGTGTCCATTATGAGAATGAACAGAAGCGGCGATAGAGCAGAACCTTGGTGGACGCCGACTGTGATGGGGAAGTCCTTGGATAGTCCCGAAGTTGTGCGGACATAGCTTCCTGGCTGTGCATAAAGCAGCTGTACCCAGTTAGTAAGCTGCTCTGGCACGTCATGCTGTGGCAGTACTAGCCAGATGAGACTGTGTGGCACCCGATCAAACGTCTTTTCGAGGTACATGAATGCTAAATGTAGCGGCTTCGCTGTCTAGAGTCTTGCGGCTTCAATCGCATCAATTGTGCTTCAGTTCTTCACAAATCCAACTTGGTTTCTTGAAATCTGTGCGATCTGACGGATCTTTTGGCCCATAACACGATCAGCGATTTTCATGGCGTGGCAGAGAAATCGAATAGGACGGTAGTTTGTGCACTGAGCGGGATTTCCCTTGTTAAAGATAGGCACGGTTGTTACCAAACAGTTGGTGTTTTTACTCCTTCCAGCGATCACGTGTGACCGATCGCCGCGCGGGAATAGCCCCGCGGTCTGCGACGTCGTGTTTCGGATAGTGCGGCCACTCCCGCCGAAAGTTGAATTTCTCCCTCGGATATGCGTGTGTGTGTGTTGTTTTTACTGTAAGTAGGATTAAGTAGTTTTTATGTTTACGGACGAGGCCCTTAGCAGTTGCGTCCCATAGGTGAATAAACGTTTGAACATTTGACAGGTATTGTAATTTTTCATACAGGGTGCATTTAAATTCGCGCACTCGGGTTTTGCAGCGTGATTCCTCACATGCTAACAATAAAAAAAGAAATTTCTCACACAAAATTTTGTCCTGCGCATATTTCCGGCAGTAAATGGTTGTCGAAGATTGAGATGTGTGTGTGTGTGTGTGTCCCCTACGTCAGTGTGTTTCGGAATTACACTACTACACCAACAAACTTCTAGCGGATGTGGGACGCTTCTTGAGGAAAAAAATGAGCATGGAAACCCATGCCCGGAAACGCCATTCAACGACGCTGCGGAGAGTCCAAGTTACAGGCACCAGCTCCTGCCGCTAGACATCCCCTCCAGCAACTCGGACGCTCTGTAGCGTCATTGGATGACGTTTCCGGGCATGGGTTTCTATGCTCACTTTCTTCCTCAAGACAGCTCCCACATCCCCTAGAAGTTTGTTGGTGTAGTAGTGTAATTCTGAAGCACCTTGACGTATGGGACACACACCCATCTCAATCTTCCACGTCCATTTACTGCCCGAAATATGTACATGACGAAATTTTGTGAGAGACATTTTTTTATTGAAGCATGTGAATAATCGCGCTGCGAAGCCCGAGTGCGCGAATTTAGATTCACCCTGTATATAAGGGAGGGACGGAATGGACAGAGAGAGTGAACAGGACGTTATTGGCAGAGAGTGATGGAGGTAATGACAGGTAGGTGGATATACGGTAGAAGAATAGGGAGGAGGAAGAGGAGGAGAAGGAGGAAGACGACAACGAGGACCAGGACGACGACGAAGAGGCAGAAGTAGACAGACAGAGAGAAGAGAGACAACATAGACGATAAGAAACAGATATGGGGGGAAACAGAGATGACGGAGGTAATTGGCAGAGAGAATAAGGAAATGAGTGTAGAACGTATCCAATTCTCATGCATATTTAGCATTGCTGGAATATACCGGGTGATCAAAGAGTCATTTGATATTATTGTGGTCTTCAGTCCGCAAACTGTTTTGATGCAGCTCTCCACGCTACCCTGTCCTGTGCAAGTCACTTCATCTGAGAATACGTTAGACATAAATCGGTATAAATTTGAAAACTTAATAAATCACTGAATAATGTAGAAAGAGAGGTAAAAATTGACACACATGTTTGGAATGACATGGGGTTTTATTAGAACCAAATAAAAAACAAAGTTCTACCAAAAACTTGAAAATTAAATGTCTAGAATTCCAAAGGAGGACGTAAAAATTATTCTCGGTGATTTTAACGCACAAATTGGCAAAGAGAGGAAATATTAAAAAAACAGTCGGCAACTACCCTGCACACAAATTCTCGAACAAGAATGGCATGAGGCTCATCGAGCTGTGCCAGCAAAACAACCTAAAGATCATGTCAACATCATTTGTAAAAGACCCTAAGAAACAAAAAACGTGGCGATCCCCTATCCTTCAGCTATGGGAATTTCAAATAGACCATGTTGCGATTTCCTATGGTTTCCAAACAGAAATACACGACGTTCAAGTCCGCAGAGGGGCAAATATAGTTTCTGACCACTATCTTACCAGAGTAAAAATTACGTTCACTCCAAAAAGGAAAGGCAGAAAGAAAACCCCACTAATTCCCAAATTTGATTTTAAAAAAATCCAAGAATGAAAAATTATAGAAGTATGGGAAAAGCAACCTACAAACAACTGGAGAGATTTCCAAACAAAAATTGTACAGAAAGCAAGAGAACTGATCCCATTAAAGAAAAAATCCAAACACCCTTGGTGGAATTCAAATTGTGATCATGAAATAGAAGAGAGACAACAATTGTAACAAATCAGAAACCACGCAACAGACATCTTTCGAAGTGCGAAAACAAACAGCTAAAATACTTAGACAAACTAAAAGAAAATATCTTAACGAACAGCTAAACTAAATTGAAGAAGACTTAGTGACCACAACACACAAGATTTTTACAAAATGTTCGCAAATCAAATCAAAGGATACACTCCACGAAACCTCTGTTTCAGGAAAGAGAATGGGAAACTGGCACTAACTAAAAACGAAAATTGTCAAGAACTAGCTAAATATTTCTCACAACTTCTAAATTGCCAACAACCTAATACAAGATTCCCCAGATTACAACCAGAATACACAAATGAAACTTCACTAGCGTCAACTCAGGAAGAAATATATAGCCACATTAAGAAGCTCAAAAATAATAAGTCATCAGGAGAGGATGGAATTGTAGCTGAACTACATCTACATCTACATATCTACGTATGTACTCCGCAATTCACCGTAAGGTGCGTGGCGGAGGGTACACTGTACCACTACTAGGCATTTCCTTTCCTATTCCACTCCCAAATTGAAAGAGGAAAAAAAGAATGCCTATATGCTTCCGTACGAGCCCTAATTTCTCTTATCTTGTATTTGTGATCTTTACGCGAAATGTAAGTAGGCGGCAGCAAGATCGTACTACACTCAGCTTCAAATTCCGGCCCTCTAAATTTACTTAACAGAAATTCACGAAAAGAACGTCGTCTTTCTTCCAGCGATCCCCAATTGAGTTGCCGGAGCATTTCCTGACACTCGCGCATTGGTCGAACCTACCGGTAACAAATCTAGCTGCTCGCCTCTGAACCGCCTCTATGTCTTCCTTCAAACCGATCTGCTGCGGGTCCCAAATACTTGAGCAATACTCAAGACGTGGTCGTACAAGCGTTTTATACGCGGTCTCCTTTACAGGTGAAGTACATCTTCCCAAAATTCTCCCAATAAACCGAAGTCGGCTGTCTGCCTTACTCACAACTGTCCTTACATGCTCGTTCCATTTCATATCGCTCTGCAATGTTACGCCTAGATATTTGAACGACGCGACAGCATCAAGAAGCTCACTACTAATGCTGTATTCGAACATTATGGGATTGTTTTTTCTACTCATGCGCATCACCTTACATTTTTCTACATTGAGAGCTAGCTGCAATTCTTCGCACCAACTAGAAATTTTGTCTAAGTCAACCTGTATGCTATTACAGTCAGTTACAGACGACACCCTCCCATACACCACAGCATCATCAGCAAACAGCCGCAAATTACAACTTACTCTGTCCATCAGATCACTTATATAGATAGAAAATAATAGCGGTCCTATCACACTCCCATGGGGCACGCCTGACGATACACTCGTCTCTGATGAACACTCGCCGTCGAGAACAACGTACTGCGTTCTATTACTTAGGAAGTCTTCCAGCCAGTCACAAATCAGTGAACCTATTCCATAAGCTCGTATCTTCTGAAGAACCTTGGCCCAAACTCCCTAAAAGGGATCACCCAAATCATCAAAGAAATTTGGCAGACAGAAAATATTCCAGAGGACTGGAAGTGTGCACTAATTCATGCATTGCACAAAAAGGGGGAGAGAGCAGACGTAAACAACTACAGAGGCATTTCACTTTTACCCGTGACCTATAAAATTTTATCCGCGTGTCTGCTAAAGAGGGCACAAGAACAACTAGAACCTACAATTTCAGACTACCAAGCAGGATTTCGACCTAATAGATCATGCCTTGAACAGTTCTTTAACCTTAAAGCTATTTTAAAAATTGAAGCAATCCGGTATAAACCAATAATGTGCACATTCGTTGATTTTAAAAAAGCATATGACTCTATAGACAGACAGTCTCTATTTAACATTCTCGAAGAACGTGGACTAGACACCAAAACCCGAAAACTAATTGAACAAACACTGACAGAAACCAAATCAAAAATTAAATTCATAGATGAAATTTCGGAACCATTCTTAATTAAAACAGGAGTATGACAAGGAGATGGGATCTCGCCACTATTATTCAACATAGTTTTAGACAAAGTAATGAAAGAATGGGAAATCGAACTAAGGGAAAAAAAAACTCTGGAAGCCAATTGAACTAGAAAGAGGTAAAGGAAAATTGAACATCCCTTATTTAGCATTTGGAGATGTCCTAGCAATTATAACTGACAGTGAAGAAAACCAAATAAAACAAATTGAGATCCTCAAAGAATGTGCAGAGAAGGTTGGCCTGCAAATCTCCTTTGAGAAGACTGAATTTATTTGCTCCAAATTAGATATTCCGAAACTCAAAACAAATTATGGTGAAATTAACAGAGCAAACACTTTAAGTATCTCGGTGAAGTTATTGAACCAACAGGACTCGAGAAAATAGCAAAAACAACCGATTACAGAAAATCAAGAAAGCATTCGGACTTGTTCAAAACATATATAACAAAAAATGCCTGTCAAAAGGAATTAAAATCAGACATTTTAACACAGTTATCAAACCTACAATCACATATGCAAGTGAAACGCTCTCACTAAATGGAAAACTAGATTTACAAGAAAATTAAGAAAGTACAGAGAAAAATTATTAGGAAAATTCTGGGAGCACGATACACACAAGATGTATACAGACTGCATATCATCGAGACAACCGAAAAACTATGAAATATCGAAACTGACATCAGAAAGATACGAATGAAATTTTATGGACACCTACACAGATTACCTGGAAGCAGGTTAACTAAACGTGTACTGAACTATGTGACATCACTTAAAGCAACAGTACCCTGGGAAACTGAAGTTAAGGATTTAACAAAAGCAAAAACTGACATAACAAACAGATCGGACAGGGATACATTCAGAAGAAATTTTGACAAGTGGAAGCTTACTTCAGAGATGGCACCAAAACCATACCGACCAAAGTGGACCAAAGAAAGATAGAAGACCTTTGGGGAGAAAATGAAGAAATATTGGGAAAATAAGAAGAACTTTAAGAAATATCGATAAATCACCTGCTTATCGTTCTCCCATGGGGATATTCGCTAATAATAATAATAATAATGTGTAACCTCTACGGTAGTGTAGTAGCCATCACACCTTAGTGCTAACAGTCTGTTGTAGAAGCTCCATACAACTTGAAGAAGGAACTCTATGAGATATTTAAACTTACTTCATTTGTCCATTTTCTACAGTCGTAGGTCCCCGATGGAAATTATACATCATGTAGCCGGAGAATTTGAGGAAGATGTTTATACATTCATTTCACTAAATGTAACTAGAACCACATTGGTGAAAAATAATGTGAGGAAGATGTTTATACATTCATTTCACAAACTGTAACCAGAACCACATTGATGAAAAATAATGTAATTATTGGTAACCAAATGAACAGATGTTTGTAAATCTAAGGGACTTAACTGCTGCGGTTATGCGTTCCTGGACTTACAAACTACTTAAGCTAACTTAACTTATGCTAAGGACAACACACAAACACACACACACACACACATGTTCAAATGTTTGTTAAGCTTATGGGACTTAACTACGGACCATCAGTCCCTAAACTTACAAACTACTTATGAACTACTTACGAACTAGGACGGCACAAATATCCATGCCCGAGGGGGGGATTCGAACCCCCCGACCGTAGTGGCCGTGCTGACCGTGACTGGAGCGCCTCAGTCACCTCGGCCACCGCGGCCGGCACACACACACACACACACACACACACACACACACACACACACACATGTTCGAGGAAGGAGTCGAACCTCCGACGGCGAGCAACTGCACGCTCCACAGCAAGGCGCCTTAGAGAGATCGGCCGCTCCACTGTGGCATATTGGTAACCTTCGGAATCATTCAATCTTATGAAATAGTGGGTAACAGCTGCAGAGTTCTGTGATTTTAGTATCGTGACCATAACAATTAAATCCCGCTTTTTTAACCCTCAAAAAATTTCATGTTATCCCCACGGTTCTGAAGCATTCGACTTCCCCTTGGAAAGTTGAAGAGTAGGTACCAATTTTAAATATGAAACATTCGTTCAAATACCGAGCTTCAATGACTAATCTATATCTATAAATGTAAATGTCTGTTCGGTGTACTTTTATCACGTCTGACCCACAAAACATAAAGAGCTAAAAATTTGTACAGTTACTAATGTCTACCCTGGGAAAGTTTTAGGCACGGTTTTATGGCGATCTGATAGATATTTAGTAATTTGAAGAATATAACGCGAAATGCGGAACAATAATTACACTACTATTATATTTACTCTTTGAAAATGGTTTTGTTGGTTGTGTTGTTGCTTGAGGGTTGATAATGATAAAAGGGTGGAGTATATTGGGATGGAAATTTATTGGTGTATATAAAATGCTACGTGTGTGTATGTTAATATTTCGCTCTGCAGCGAAAACTACAGAACGCAAACGAATGGTCTGTGTGTAATTGTTGTCCGAAGTCTCCCGTTGTACACCATAACAGTTCCAGTTCTATGAGGAGTAGAAGATATGGTTGTTGAAAGTCATCAAATTATAAAAAAATTTGGACTGAAGGCCAGCGATGACGTTTGCGAGTCTATAGCAAAGAGGTTACATACAGCGAAACGTGATGCCACAGACCATATCTATGGTCTATGCGTGCAACATTGTCTTCAGCTCTTTCTCTGTAAGGATAAGCATGCAAATAAGGAAATATAAGAATACATTAATAAAGCAGTAAAAAGAAATTTTTTTTGATACATCTCTTTAAAAAAAATCTATTTGACGCTTCGCGCATTACATCAAATGATCGATTTTTTATATTATTACAAACATTATTGTTTTATTTCGTGATTGGATTCTTCGAAACGGGTGCATTTTTACGTGTGATTTGATCTAGACCACTTACTTTCCTGATAAACGGTATGTGCATAGACTTCTTCAATCTGATATGAATATTTTTTAGTTTCGCTTTATCAGCGATATTTCCTCAAAAATGGGTGAAATTAATTACATTAATTTAATTGTTATTTAAACTTCGTTTCTTATATATTTTCCAATAATGTTTTCTAAAAGAAGGAAATGGACAGAGAGAAGACATAGGAGAAGTACTAACTCAAGGGAGGAACAAATAAATAAATACCCGGGCAACGCCGGGTTTTCAGCTAGTATATATATAATGTAATCATGTGCTATTCTGTAGCATTGGTCGCTTGGGATGTGTGTTGTGGAAAAAGTTCTTTGACTCTTTCGCAAATCCAAACTGGAAAAAGAGTGAAATCTGTGTGAAGAGAAAACGGATTGGTACCCTTATGAAGCGAAGCATAGACTAATTTTATTTCTCTCGCAATATACCAAGTGAGAACTATATTAGCTGAGTTACATAACATAACGATCTGCTACGAAAGCTTCAGACAAAGTTCGTTCTCGTATAGCAGCAACTAAATTTCTGTTCCCGATTTCGTCCTCATGTGTTAACTGAAGCAAATTAAATTATCCCCAGTGAGTGGGGAGATGTCCGCCGCATTAAAACGGGCTCCCTGATATAGAAGCTGCACGCCCGGCGGACAATCAACTTTCCGAAATGAAGTGAGGGAATTAAAACTGTGTTCCGAATAATGGAGCAGCGAGCAATATTTGAACGGAAAATGCGCAGGCGGTAGCAGCGGAAAATCCCAGCCGCGCTCCACGCAGTTTTCATTTGTCACCGGAGATTTCCAGATATTCTACACTCCAATCTGCCGGCAGTGCTGCCAACCGCGCCGCTGTAACGTGGCGGCTTGTGGAGAATCTGTGTTCCAAATACGAGGACTCCGCTGCACAACTTTTTGTGGTCATTAACGCGGATACAGAGCACTGAACCCGACTTTACGATTCGATTTACCGTCTAAGCCTCCAATGTGAAACAAAGCTTTCGGAATGTCGGGGAATTTGGTGTCAATAACGACAAAAGTTTATACGATACACACAGATCGGAGAAAAACAAAGGAAGTACTCATCTACTGAAACAGAACGTTTCCGAAGCGCTGACTTGGTGATCCCTGTACATACAACTAGGCCCGGCGGTTCATTTTTTTTTTTTTTTTTTTTTTTTTTGAGTGTTGTTAGTTTTCTAAAAGTTGTCTGCACCTCTAATTATGCCCGCTCCTTCCCCGTTGTCTGTAATCTTTATTATATTTATTATACATAAAAATGTTCTGTTGTTGAGAATGTTGAACAGATGGGGCATAACAGCTTTTAGATAATTGCAGAACGACATATTGACCATAGCTGTTTATTTTTTTTCTAAGTGCTACCAGTTTCGGTCAGCAGAGATTAGCTAATAGCTTAACATGTCATTATACAAGAATTCCAAATTATAACATAAGTATTTGCTGCCATTGTTCTAGTCATTGATAGTAACATAGTGGCTGACTGTTACTGGTAGCACTGAGAAAAAAATAAACAGCTATGGTCAATATGTCGTTCTGCAATGTTCTGTTGGTTTGTGTATAGCCGATAATCTCCGAAAGTTCGTGTCCAATTGCTTTGAATTTTTGACACAACGTTTGATTGCAATACATGAAGGTTTCTTGAATATATTCTATAAAACCTATGTGTTTATTACTTTTGCGATTTTTCGTATCAACGTTTTCCCGTTATAAAATTTATATAAATTCATATATGACATATAGAGGAGACCGGGACACGTCGGCCATTTCTTTTTAATTTTCTTGATTTATTTTACATGTTTTAATTATTGTTAAATTTTAGAGAGGTACTTACTGAATCTGGGGGCAGTTATTAAGCTTGAAAATATCAGAGTATTAGACAAAATTAAATACTGGTCATATGTCAAGTGGGCCAATCTACCCCTACCTCGCTGTATGTTGGCCCAGAGGATGAGGCACGTTGATACTTGTAGTCTTTTGGTAAGTTAAAATAGCATAACTTTAGGAAATCAAAATAAAACTGACAATTATCAAGAAACATACTTTAATGTACATAATATCAAGTTGAATATTGAGTTAAATGCTTAACATTGAGGACTATGACACCGGTACAGGTTAAATGTACTATGATAATAATACAAACCAGTCAACTTTAATCATTATCCAGCTCTAAAGGGTCAGCACAGTTTTAACATGAAATAGTCCACGGATTTAATTTCTCACGTATGCCTGATGATCCCAACGCTTGCAGTTTGTGTACTGAATTCCTTGTTCTCCAGGTTATTTGAAAAAGGCACAGTGGCTCTTCCTCATCGTCATCATAATAATCATATTGCCTTTTTTGCGTTTTATGCATCCTGCAGTTGATTTATTTAATTTCATTCTATTATTGCTCGTACTTTCTTTTTGTAAAAGGGTTTTTCTAGCCTGTGATTTAATTTTTCTTCAGTGTTTGTTTCCAGTGACATGGGTTAATATTCAGTTTCTGTTTCCTGAGTTTCAGTTACCTGTGCAGACTGATATGAGGCTTGTCTGTACCTAGCTCAGTACCTCCTGTAAGATTTTCTTGCAATTCCAAAGTCTTCGCTATCAGTCATCACAGATCCCACATTTTCTTTTACATCTAAACATGATCTTAGCATCCTATCTTCAGAAATCATTCCCTTTCATTCTTTTATAATTTCGGATCATTTAAAGATGAAAATAAAATTTACTGGTTTGCGTTTTATCAACGCTTTTTATCTCGAGAATATGACGATATTTTGAGCTCTGAAACGTATCAAAATATTTGAACTTCGACAATTATGTTAATACTTTAATGAAGTCGAAGAATTATGAACTTCATTATCATTACAAGTAATAAACCTCTCATCGAGTTCAAAGAAGCACAGCTCCTATAGGACGTGACAGCTTGTCTCGGCTGGCCATTGTGCCCCGTCCTCTCTGGGCCAACCTGCCCCATCGCCATCTTTACAATAAATTCTTTTCTTTAGAAAACTCACTGAAGCAATTAAGACTGTATGCCGTATAGAAATAATCCTTAAACGAAGACCTTTAATTATAGTACTCACCTCGTTGCGCCTAAGGCAAACAAAAGTTAAATAACACACATTAACCGACGAGTAAAATTTTACTTAAACACGCACAAAAACAATTAATGATCTGTCCCCTTGGTCAATGTGGTGCACAGTAACACCCAAAAGTCCACTTCATATTTCCAGATTTTTACCATTCAATTGCATTGTCATTTATTGACATAGGAACATGCGGAAAAAGAATTTATGTTTGTTGCTTAGTGTGTGACAATTTCTACAAAATATTTTTTCTCATTTATGACTCATCCTGTATATGTGTGTGTGTGTGGTGCTGTTCTTTCGGACATGTCTGAAACAGCAAATATCACTTCGAATCTGAGTCTTCTGCTTGCTGGACAGTTGCGCTGACTCGTGGGACAGAGCGATCACCACACCTGCACAGATTATTAGTCATGCCTCATGTCAGATACAATTTCTCAACATTACCCTGCCACTGTTACTCAAACTCACGTTTTTTCGAATTGATTATCATGCGAGAATTTGTATCTAACTGTAGGTGTGCAAATGTTGTGATCGCTGTGTCCCCAGTGGTGTAGGGGTCAGCGCAACTGCCTAGCAAGCAGGAGACCCACGTTCGAATCTCAGCTAGGTATACATTTTCAACTTTACCCACCCTTAGTTAATCTCATACTGCCTTGAATATGAACTTTTGGAATTCATACCTCATATAAAAAAGATCCTAAAAAATTGTGGAAAAAGAAGTCGCATAGAAGACAACTGATGAAAAATGGTTTGACCATGTATCCTCAAAGTTCGAGAAAATAGAGATAATAATGAGAACTCGTAACAACTGACAATGAGATTAGGAAAACTCAGGATATTATTTTCCGACACAGATTCAGCCCTACCCAAGGAGGTTAGAATTCCCTTATGCTGAAAAATTGAAGCCTGCCTCTGCCATACTGCTAAGTCTTGGAGAAGTGTTCGTATTGTGAGCTGATGTACAACCTGTTAAAAGAGTGAAAATTACCGTCAAAAATTAAATTTTCAAATACAGTGTGAGTCACAAATGAGGAAAAATATATTGTGCAAATTGTAACACACTGAGCTACAAACATAAATTGTTTTCTGCGTGCTCCTGTGTCAATTAATGACAATGCAACTAAATAGTAAAAATCTGGAAATATGAAGTGGACTTCTGGGTGTTACTGTACACCGACAATGGTCAAGGGGACAGATTGGCCACAGGGCAGCAGGGCACAAGTTCCTTTCCCTATGCTAACTAGCCACGATAAATAATACCAGCCAGCGAAAACGGTACAACATAGTTGTGAGCCCTTTCATTGTTCGCAATGTCATGCAGACCGTCACTTGACATTGGATGCCTCGCCTTCTCGTGAGCGGCTTGACTACCTACAACACTCGCATGTGGTGCCCGGTTGCCGGTCTGTCCCTTAGGCCAATGTCGGCGCATTAACATTCAATTGCATTGTCATTTATTGACATAGAAACATGAGGAAAACGAATTTATGTTTTTAGCTCAGTGTGTGATAATTTGCACGAAATATTTTTCCTCATATATGACTCATCCTGTATATTAGGATGCGTATTTACTTCTATTTATTTAAAAAAGTATATTGTTTGAAAGTAGATTGCACTGACTGACAGTTCAATGGATTAACAGAAAGAGGGCCGACTGAACGTATAGTTTTAATGGAGAAACAGCATTCCACAACTCACCAAGATGGCGGAGAGGCTTCAATGGACGCACCTGCTCGGCATAGATAACGCCATCTCCCTTTATTTTAACCTCCTTGCTCCTGCCGCCCCCCCCCCGCCCCCAAACAAAACAATCGCCATTACACGTGCCGACGGTATAGTGTTAAAAGTGATTTATGAAACTGATCCCAGGGAACGCAGGAAGGCACATTCCCGTGTGTTCAAATGTTTGTTAAGCTTAAGGAAGTTAACTGCATTGTTATCAGTCACTAAACTTACAAACTACTTATGTTGTTGTTGTGGTCTTCAGTCCCGCAGACTGGTCTCATGCAGTTCCCCACGCTACCCTGTCCTGTGCAAGGCTCTTAATCTGAGAATACGTTCGGCAACCTACATCCATTTGAATCTGCTTACTATATTCGTCCCTCGGTCTCCCTATACGATTTTTACAACACACGCCTCCTTCTAATGCTAAGTTGACAATTCCTTGATGTCTCAGAATGTGTCCAACCAATCTATCCCTTCTCTTAGGATATGCCAGAAACTCCTTTTTTCTACGATTCGGTTAATCAGCTACGTGATCTACACATCTAATTTTCATCATTCGTCTGTAGCACCACATTTCAAAAGCTTCTATCATCTTATTATCTGAACTCCTTATCGTCCACGTTTCACTCCCATACAATGCTACACACCAGACAAATGCTTTCAGAAAGGACTTCCTAACATTTAAGTTAATACTGAATGTTAACAAGTTTCGCTTCTTTAGAAACGCTTTTCTTCTCAAAGCCATTAAGCTTTTCTTCTCAAAGCCATCAAAAGTTATCATGCTACCCAAATAACAAAATTCTTCTACTTCTTTTATTGTCTCATTACCTACCTAATTCCTTCAGCATCGCCTGATTTTCTGACATTGCATTCCATTACCTTCGTTTTGCTCTTGTTAATGTTCATATTATACCCTCCTCTCAAGACACTGTGCATCCCATTCAATTGCTCTTCCAGATCTTTTGCGGTCTCTGACAGAATTACTATGTCATCGGCAAACCGCAATGTTTTTATTTCTTCTCCCTGCACTTTAATGCCCTCTCCAAATTTCTCCTTCCATTCCTTCACTGCTTGCTCAATGTACAGATTGAACAACATTGTGGAAAGGCTACAAACCTGTCTTACTCCCTTTCCAACCACTGTGTCCCTGAGGACACAAATATCCATGCTCAAGGGGGCATTCGAAACCCCAACTGTAGTGGCCGTGCAGACTGTGATTGGGGAGCCACAACCTGCTCGGCCACTGCGGCTGGCCATTCCCGTGTGAGCAGCAGCAACAGTGTTGCCAACTCATATCCAACCACGACTTGTCAAAAATTCCTATGTTCACCATAAAAGTCCCTACAGACCAAACCGAAAAAAGAGGGGGGTAAAACGTCTGGGGGACTGAGCCATATCCCCCTCCCCATTCATTCGCCACATGGAACCATTTTCAAGCACCAGCTTTTACCCGCGATCACTCGCGTTGTTAGAAAAAATCTAACATTTACGATTTTAGTTGAATATTCCATCACCTTTCGAAGCTAATGAACTCACAGTCTAGAACTTGCATTTTTTTCATATCTCGTGATTCAATTAATCTGTGACTTGACAGTCAAATTTCAACAATAGCTTGCTACTTGTGGCATTAATAGAAGTGGTGCGCAGTGTTAGATTTTTTATAACACGGGAGTCTTAAGGTAACAATTGCTTCTCCTTCTGTGAAAAACCGCCTTGCTTCACTTTTAGTCTGTTTCTTGTACTTGTAACATGCGGCTGTGTTCGCTTGTTTTTCTCCTGAGCAAAGTAAATTATTTTTATGAGCAAAGTAAATATTCCTATTGAGTTTTACGAATTGAATGAAGCAACTGTTTATACAAAGTACATGGCATTCTCTGTCGAATATGGAAGTATATAAAACTGATAAACAGTGTAAGGGGCCAGAGGTTTCTTCTTGAAACATAATATTCTGATTTCGAAATGTCGACAACATCTATACCTCCGTTTTTGAGATTGTGGAATGTAATTACTTCAGGTTTGGTTTGTTCGCTTCGCCACTGTCAGCGTCTACAGAATCGTCGTCTGTTTCTTTTTTCAGGCGCATGAGGAAATGAAGCAGATGTTGCTTGGTTTTTCTCCAAATGCTGCTGTTTAGTTGCCTATATTTTACGTCCAGAAATTCCACTGGAATTTCTCTTTTATTCTTCCGTAGAGTATCCGCTAATGTGAATCGATAATTGGCGTACATTTTGTTACCCTGTGGTACAGGTGTGAAATAATTGTCCACCGTCACGTTTCTGCCTGTTTTGTCACTCGGTCTAATCAATCGCAAAACCACATGCCCTGCATCATTTGCTACTTGATGTGGCCCAGTAGGCTGTTTGTCTGCATTTACGTCCATATTATTAGCGTATGAAAGGTTCTGGCATCACAGAGCGCGTATACCTTGATGCCATATTTTGTAGGCTGTTTGCTATATACTGCCTGAATTTGAAACGTCCGCGGAATGGTTCTAACATCTCGTCTGTCGTTGTCAGTGTTTTGGCACTATAGCTCTTCTTGCAAACATCCACAAATTCGTCAAATTACATGTTCCATACCATGTTTATACTAATTTATAATGCTTTGGTAATAATAAAGAAATCATTTATTGTATAAGCGTGTCTTTGTGTGGCACAAAGAGATAGAAAGGTACAAGATCACATCGTTAGAAAATATCTATCACTTATCGTGCATACCTGCCAACCTTCATAACATAAAAATCAGGAGATGCAGTTTAAAAAATCGGGAGATCCTTCAAAAATTCAGGAGATACATAGTATCGCAATTTAGTAGAAACAGTAACTGATTTTAGCCTTTTCCTGTGATCTCGCAACGCTATATAAAGGCTAAAAAAATAAATAAATAAATAAATAAACCTAACCAGTTTGCATCATTCGGAATGTTAATTACATACTACTTATTTGTAGCCAGTCTAGATAATCTGATTTCTGGATTAGAACAAAAGAAGTGCACAGCTGTATTTTTGTGCTATACTGCTATCTGCGAAAAATTTATGTAACGGTACATTGTGCTCTAAACTAAAAGATGTCAATAAGTACTCGCCACCTATCACACGGTTTCACTTTTATCATCAAATTTCATTTTTGTATTGTTACTCACGCACATATGTACTTGTTTATTTGCATGTGCTTTGATACATGTGTTTTTCCTCCATGTGATATGGAAATATCACATCAAAAAACAGTAGAAAATACAAATAACTGACCTTTCCAAAATTTGATAATTGATGGAAATCGTTGAAAAAAACGGTTATATTTTTTGACACATGGAGCACATACTACCGAATCGAGATCCCACAATCACGTAAAATAGCTATTTGCATGAAAGTTGCTTTTCTGAAATTTGAGTATGAAACTAACTATCTACTCGAAAGTTTTCCACCAACTGCTAAAAAATTGCAGGTTTTTATAATGAATATTAGGTTTCAGGATAAAAGCTAAATATCGGTTGAAATAGTGGCAAAATCAGAAGGGGGGAGAAATAGTGAAAAATCGGGAGACTCCCACCTAAATGGGGAGAGTTGGCAGGTATGATCGTGTGACAACAATATACGCGAGGGACCGCGGGTTAAGCTCTGGTGGGACTTAAAAATGGTTTAAAAAATTTTGACAACCATAATGGCATTCTCGAGGGGGGAAAAAGAAACAAAAAAAGGTACTTTCATTCAGCATCGTCCCTCAAAAAGTCCCAATGTTTTGCAAAGACACTGGAAATCCGTCCGTGCAGTTTGGAAAATAAGAGTCAAAATATCTCATGCGTAGGGACGAGAATGTACGGTTGGCAACATTGAGCCGCAGCGTACCTGCAGTGGCGTCGCGTCTGTGCGGGCCTCGCAAAACATTGTTAAAAGTTTAGATTTTTTAATTATACTTCATTTGATGTTTAACGGTGCTTTTCAACTGCTAGGTTATGTAGCGACAACCTAAATTTAAATGACACTAGCTTAATGGACGAACACAACAAACGTAGCCAAGGATGGGATTTGACTCCCAACGAGAGCGATCTCGCTCACTGTGGTATGACGCCTTAGTGCGCTCGGCCGTTCCCGGCCTACAGCTATTTAAATTCAAATGTTTGTATAGCTTATGGGACTTAACTACAGGGTCATCAGTCCCTAAACTAACAAACTACTTGTTAACTAACTAAGACTAAGGACGGCACAAATATCCATGCCCAAGAGGGGATTTGAACCCCCGACCGTAGTGGCCGTGCAGACAGTAATTGGAGCGCCTCAGTCCTCTCGGCCACCGCGGCCGGCACAGCTATTTAGTTGTCCGTATTTATTTCCATATGAGTGCAGTGGTGATGCAATATTTAGTTAAATACTTGCAAAACAACGTCTTCAGTACATTTTATAAAACAACTTGGAAGGAACATATCCAAATGTTTACACAACAATCAGAATCATGCTTACAGTTCCAGTCAGTAAAGCTTTGGCTGAGAGAAAAATGTTCAAATGTTTGTATAGCTTATGGGACTTAACTACGGGGTCATCAGTCCCTAAACTTACAAACTACTCGTCAGCTAGCTTATCCTAAGGATGGCGCAAATATCCATGCCCGAGGGGGGATTCGAACCGTAGTGGCCGTGCAGACCGTGACTGAAGCGCCTCAGTCCCCTCGGCCACCGCGGCCGGCTCAGCTGAGAGAAGCTTCACAAAGTTAAAATTTATTAAGTCTGACTTGAAAAGCACAATGAGCCAAGAAGCACTATCTGCGTTGTCGGTACTATTAATTGAAGCCGAAATAGTGGCTAGTATTAATTAAGATTTTATCTTAAAAAAATTCAGTGAGACGAAAAGCCGAAAAGTTTCTCTATTTTAATTTGTATTTGTTTATTGTAATTTTTGTCATTGCAATAATACTTGTATATTATATTGTATATTAAATTAAAATTGTAGTATAATGATTATTAATGTATAATTGAGTTCACTTTATTTAACATTTTCTTCCTTACTAAAAAAAATGAAAGGGCCCGCGCAAAGACGAGTTCGCTGACGCCCAATTTTCGTCTAGCGTCGCCACTGCCTACCTGGCGAGTCCACCGGCTACGTGCAGAGCAGCCGCGGCTAATTAGCCGAGGAGGGATGGCTGGTGGCGGAATCTGGCGCACGCAAATCGCGACCAGCTGTCGAAACTTGGCCGCAGGCTGCGCCGCCGCCTCCTCTGGAGATTAACGAGCCCAGCCCCCCAGTCCCCCGCTGCCCCTCCACTACCCCACCGCTGCCCCTCCGTCCTCCGTCCCTCACACTCCGCGACTGCCCCCCCTGCTCCCGTGCCCCGACCTCCAGCCTGCGGGACCGAGGCGAGGCAAAGCGGCGCCGGCGCGGCGCCTGCGCGGGCGGCCGTATTAAGGCCTGCGCTGATTGTACCTTTCAAGACAAATAATCACCCTTCCGGCCCGACTGGCAGATTTAATTAAAGCTGATCGATTTCACTGCAGGCACCGCCGCCGCCCCCCCCCCCCCTTTCCACGCCCTGCAGAGCCAAAAGTCGGCCAGCGCCCTGGCCCAGATCCAGTCCTGCAGCCTGCACTTCCACCAGCCCTGCTCTCGCTTCACTGCTGCTGTGGCGTCTCATGACCTTATTTCTTTCGCTGTGGAAATTTTTTCCTTACGTGCAGGGTGCATGGAAATTTTTGATACACTTTAAGATTTAAAGATGCTATTGTGGTCTTCAGTCTTCAGACTGGCTTGATGCAGCTCTCAACGCTACCCTGTCCTGTCCAAGCCTCTTCATCTGAGAATACGAACGGCAACCTACATCCTTTTGAATCTGCTTACTGTATTCGTCCCTCGGTCTCCCTCTACGACTTTTACCCCACACACGGCCTTCTAATGCTCAGTTGACTACGAGGCGCGTCCAGAAAGTAAGTTCCGTTTGGTTATATAAAACTAACGGGTACAGATACAGAAAAAATATAGATTGTACAAAAATCTACAACTGTTGAAGTACTTTTCTACATAGTTTCCGAAATTTTGTAGGCAATTGTCATAGCATGGCACAAGGTTTTGTGTGCCTTTTCATAGAATGTTGCCGCCTGTGTGTTCAACCATGTGGTAACATGTTCTTTCAGCTCGTCATCATCGTTGAAGTGTTGTCCACCAAGGAGAGATTTTATTTGTAAGAAGAGGATTACTGTCAAAAGATCTTTTTTCACGATAATGCCTGACCTCACACACCGAATGTGACCAAACTATTCTTACGGAAATTACAATGGGACCTGTTTGATCATCCTCCATACAGCTCGGACCTCTCTCCTAGCGACTTTCATCTCTTCTTACACCTAAAATCTTTTCTTGGTGGTCAACATTTCAACGATGATAAAGAGCTGTTACATGGTTGAATACACAGGCGGCAACCTTCTGTGAAGGATGCATTCAAAAACTTGTGGCACGCTATGACAAGTGCCTACAAAATTTCGGCAGTTATGTGGAAAAGTAGTTTAAGAGTTGTAGAATTTTGTGCAATAAAAATTTCTCTTCTATCTCTGTACAATTTCATTTTATTACCAAATGGAACATACTGTCTGGACGCGCCTCGTATTATGTGATGTCTCAGAATATGTCCCACCAACCTATTCCTTCTCTTAGAATATCCAAAAAACTCCTTTTCTCCTCAATCCTGCCGAGCATCTCCACATTAGTTACGTGATCTACCCATTTAAACTTCATCATTCGTCTCTAGCATCACATTTCGAAAGCTTACTTCATGTTTCTGACTAAACTCCTTACAGTCCACGTTTCACTCCCATACAATACTACACTCAGTGCTTTCAGAAAGGACTTTCAAACATTTAAACTAATATTGGATGTCAAAAATATCGCTTCTTCAAAACCGCTTTTCTTCACATAGTCATTCTGCATTTTATGTCTTCTTTACTTCGGCCATCAGAAGTTATCTTGCTACCTAAATAACAAAACTCAGCTACTACTTTTATTGTCGTGTTACCTAATCTAATTCCTTCAGTGTCAGCTGATTTTCTGACACTATACTCCATTACCTTTGTTTTACGCTTGTTAATGTTCATCCTACACCTTCCTTTCAAGACACTGTCCACTCCGTTTAATTGCTGTTCCAGGTCTCTGATAGAATTACTATGTCGTGAGCAAATCGCAAGGCTGTTATTCCCTCTCCAATCTATATATACAGTGGCGTAGAACCCGAAAAGGAAAAAAAAAAAAAACAACACACAAATAATAAAAAAAGAGCGAGGAAAAAAAAAGAAATCGTATAACAGCAATCTTGTAAAGGTAAAGATTTGAAACTTGGGGTGTTTTACCATAAGCTTTCATTGGAAGGGAGTGAATTAGTTTCTTCAACGGGAGTGGTAGACTGTAGTCTGTCTGGAAACTGATTAACATTTTGCTCGACAAGCAGATCTATCCCCCCCCCAAGCCAAGTCCTAGTTACGTCACTGTATATATTATATATAAATGAATGTTTGTCTGTATGTCCTCTATGTGTTCATAAGCCATTCATTCGATTGCAATGAAAGTTCGGTGAATTGTTCACCGAACGCCCACGAAGGTTCCTGGCCCGAAAACAAAGGAGGACAACACATTGCTCAGTAGACATGACGTCATAAAAATAATGAGAGGCCACTGCGTCAAAACACCAAGATTTATGCGTCAATTATTGGAAAATGGGAGAGGTAGGGACCTGCGACAAAGTTTTCATGTCATTTCGGACGTTCATGAACCCCCCCTCCCACAAAATGATGAAACGATAAGAAGTCTACCGCTCAACAGTTTCGCTGTAGATGCCGTAAAACTGTCGCATCAGGCATAAACTTGTATCAAATAAAGTTAGCTTTTAGATTTGCAAGTTACTATTTATTTTTGTCTGCCAAGTCTCCCTTAATTCTCTTGCATCCAAAATTAAACAATCTGTTTTCTTAAACTCTGTCTACATAAAAGCGAAAGGACACTCACTCACTTACTGACAAACACGAAATCTCGAAAACTACTTCACCTATGAAGCTAAAATTTGGGAGGAATATAGTGTATAGGTAGAAAACGTCAGCTAAGAAAGTATTTTGTAATAGGAGCATGGCAGAGCATACTTCTCGTACAGACTCACGAAATCTACACTTTCATTCAGATCTTCACGAAATTTCGGATGCTTGACCATCAAAACAAGAGGAAGGCCACTGTCTACCTTAAGTTTCATTCAGTGCCCTGGGGAGAGTACTTTTCAACATAAAAATTGATCTCTAAATACCTTGGTCGCCCCATAAATTCGGAACGGTTCGACCGATTTCACGGATCCTTTTTTTGTTGTTTCCGTTATTCTCAGAAAAAAGGTTGCATGACATGAAACAGGAATATTTCAGAATAACAAAGTGATTTTGGAGTGTGATCCTGCGTTTGTGTTGCATAGAAATCTATAGTTTTTTTCCGATATTGATGAAATTTTGCATGCTCTACCCGAAACACAAGAGGAATGTGACTCTCTGTATAAAATTTATTTCGGTGCGTGCAGGAGGGTACTTAACTTACGGAAATAGTTTTGCTCCATTCTTTATGAAGTTTTGCACCCATTACCTTTAAACCAACAGGAACATCACTGGGTACAGAAATGTTTGTATGGTACATGACAGATAGTACCTCGTAGAAAACTTTGCCGAGAGAAGGAAAGATAGAAACTAACAGAGAGATGGGAGAGAAAGAGATTGATGCAGAGAGAGAGGAGGGAAAGGGAGGTGGACTACGAGAGTGTAGGACGAATAAACACTCAGGCAACGCCGGGCATACAGCTAGTCTATATCCGTAAATGTGAATGTCTGTTCGGTGTACGCTTATTACGTCCGAACGACAAGACGCAGATACTTAAATATTTGTACAGTTACTACTTTATACCCGAGGAAGGCTTTAGACACGGTTTTATAACGATCTGATAGATATTTAGTAATTTGAAGAATATAACGCAAAATGCAGAACAATAATTACTCTTTGAAAATTATATTTACTCTTTGACAATGGTTTTATTGGTTGCATTGTTGCTTGAGAGCTGATAATGATAAAAGGGTGGAGTATATTGGGTTGGAAATTATCTATGTATAAAATTCTGCGTGTGTGTTAATATTTAGCTCTGCAGTGTAAACTACAGAACGCGAACGAATGGTCGGTGTGTAATTGTTGTCCAAAGTCTTCAGTTGTACACCATAGCAGTTCCATGCCGACAGCTATAACGGGGTGGGAGATATGGTGGTTGAAAGTCGTCAAATTACAAAACAAATCGGACTGAAGGCCAGCGATGACGTTTGCGACTCTATAGCAAGGAGGTTACATACAGCAAAACGTGGTGCCACAGACCACATCTTTGGTCTATAAGTGCTACAATGTCTTCAGCTCTTTCTCTGTAAGGATAAGCATAAGAATAAGGAAATATAAGAATAAATATATAAAGCAGTAAAAAAGAAATTTCTTTTAATACATCTCTTTAAAAATCGATTTGACGTTTCGCGCATTACATCAAGGTATCGATCTGTCATATTATTACAATCATTATTGTCGAATTTCGTGATTGGATTCTTCGATACGAGTGCAATTTTACGTGTGACTTGATCTACACTACTTACTTTCCTGATAAACGGTAAGTGCATAGACTTCTGCAATCTGACAGGAATAGTTTTCAGTTTGTTTCTAAAGAAGGTATTGTATTTCATGTCATCCTTCAAAACCAGCCTCATTGCAAAATACTGAAAGATAGCTATATATCATAATCAACCAACACGCGAGCGGAGCCGCGGGTTTAAGCTTGTAGCAAATAAATATGCACCCTTATTAATTTGTTTCGTAGCTCAGAGCTTATCTATTTACTTCGAAACTCGAGGCAAATTATTCTGACACTTGGAACTGTGTAAACCCAGAGAAGGCTACCTAGCGAGACCCATAGGCGGACATACACCAAGGTGGCTGACTACTTCTCTGCGGGGCCCTAACTTCTTGAAAGCGTACCTGTGGCCAGCACCCTTCAGGTCAGGCATACCGGTGCACTGAACGTCCGACAACGCTTCGGGTATGGCCTCTGTCCTATTTTTATGGTCTCTGCTGTTGTGTGTGCGAGCCTTTTCTGAATGCCTTTTCAAGTATTTTGCAATGTTTCCGCCATTAGGCTTGCGCCAGCGTATGTGACGTCGTCTGGGCGAGAGTAGTTGGAAACTACAGAGCACTTTTAGGGGTTATATGTGCAGTTTCACGAGGGGGAAGTTGGGCATATTTGCTGAATGACAGTCCCCAGTAACGATTATGTTTAGCGTCAAGTCGGCGAACGTGTGGGAAATGAATAGCTGGACAAGTTAGGTCTCTGGCACTATGAAAGAAGGTGACGCTAGTTTCAATGGTGTATCTACAGCTACAGGGGATACTCTGCAAATCACACTTAAGTGCCTGGCAGAGGGTTAATCGAACCACCTTTATACTATCCATTCCTATTCCCGGAAGAAAGAACATCTGAATCTCTCCGTTCGAGCTCTGATTTCTCGTGTTTTATTCTGATGATCATTTCTACCTATGTAAGTTGCGAGTCAACAATATATATTTGCATTCAGAGGAGAATTTTGGCGATTGGAGTTTCGTAAGTAGCCCACGCCGCAGTGATAAGCGCCGTTGTTGTAATGATTCCCAGCCCAGGTCCTGTATCATTTCTGTGACGCTGTCTCCCCTGTATCGTGACAATACAAAACGAGCTGCTCTTATTTGGACTCTGTCGATGTCCTCCGTCAGACCCACCTGATAAGGATCCCACACTGGGCAGCACTTCAAATGAGGACGGACTAAAGTAGTGTATGCAGTCTCTTTAGTAGTTGTGTTGCCTCTTTTAAGGGTTCTGCCAATAAAACGCAATTTCTGGCCCGGCTTTTCTAAGACATTATCTACATGTACTTTCCAATTTAAGTCTGATGTAATAGTAATTTCTAGGTATAATTATTATCACATTCGATTAATTTATCTTGTAAACAAAGTTTAACGGATTTCTTTTCGTACTCATGTGGACGACATCACACTTCTCATTATTTAGAGTCAACTGTCAATTTTTACACCATAGTGATATCTTATTCAGATCGTTCTGCAGTTAGGTTTGATCTTCAGGTGACTTTACTGGATGGTAAATGACGGCGTCATCTGCAAACAACCTAAGAGAGCTGTTCAGAGTTTCTGACAAATCGTTTATGCAGATAAGGAACAGCAGAGGACCAATAACACTACCCTGTGGAACGCCATATATTACCTCTGTTTTAGTCGATGCCTTACCATCGATTACTACAAACTGTGTCCTCTCTGACAAGAAATCTCCTATCCAGTCACAAATCCTGGGCGATATTCCATAACCACGCAATTTGAGTAAAATCCATGTGTGAGGTACGGTGTCAAAAGCCTTCTGGAAATCTAGAACTACGGAATCAATTTGAGAACCGTTGACGATAGCACTCATCACTTCGTTTGAGTAAAGAACTAGTTATGTTTCACATGAACTATATTTTGTAAATCCGTGTTGACGCTTGGTCAATAGATCATTCTGGTCGAGACAATTCATAATATTTGAATACAGGATATGTTCTAAAACCCTGCTGCAAAGAGGCGTTAATGAAATAGGACTGTAGTTTAGTGGGCTACTCCTACTGCCTTTCTTGAATATTGGTGTGACTTGTGCAAGTTTCCAGTCTTTTGGTACAGATCCAGTGTAAGTAATGTGGTGGCCAACGTCCAACAGTATGAGCCATGATAATGCGAGAAGATACTCAATTCGATGTTTTGTCGTGGTATGACAGTTATAGCGATCCATCTACCATGAACACGTCAACGTTAGTCGGACTCTGGCCCCTCGATGTGGATTCTCAGCTTAGGAAGGGTGGAGCCTTCGGGTTGTACCGCACGAGAGGGACTTGGCTTATTTCATGAAGAGAGAAGTAAGGGACGCACGTTTTTGGGCAGTTGAGAAGGACAGTCGTTTCTTTCTTCTGTTCTCAGAATATTCATCTTTTGAGGAGCTGAATTAAGAGTTTCTGTTGCAACTTTCAGACTTGTTCTGGAACTTTTGCGCTGAGTGTTGTCGAACTGGGAACAAGGTCATCCTACCTTATATTAGACTAGCTGAAAACCCGGCGTTGCCCGGGTATTTATTTATTTATTACAGCCAGTTTTCAGGTATATATTCATTAGTATAAGGGCTGTATGTCTGTAAAATCTCTTGGGAATACAATTAGTAGTAAAGAAGTAATAAATTAAAACGTGCGGGGGGCGGGGCGGTTTTCCATGAACGTTATTGTTTATGTGCTCATATCTCGTGAACTACGTCTCGTACTCTGATACAATTTAGAAGGTACACTCAAGTATATGCGTGTATACTGTCTGTAAAATTTCCTGCGTTTACAATTTGTAGTGTTCAAATTATAAATTGTAACGTCATACCGAATGTCGTAGTTTTAGTCCATGAACAGCGGAAAAGTAGTAAGCGAGAAACTTTTTTCCTTTCATCATTTTACTATGATTACCACCGAGAAAAAGTTTAATAAAGGTTTGAAACGATGTTTAAAGTTTGTTGCAAGTCGCTAAGTACTGTCACTCTCATAAAGTGTATTTCGAAAGTCTCGCTGCATTATATGGCATTTTTTGCGATTTGTATTGGTTATGACGTAATATCTTTTGAACCATGTGCCGTTTGTGATTCGTAACCATGCAGCAATTGTTACCTCACGGTAAGGAATGTGTGTACCAAATTTGGTTGAAATCGGTCCAATGGTTTAGGAGAAAATGAGCAGCATTGTCGCAAAATGCGGCAGTTTTTCGCGCATCTCATTGTTTATGACGTGATATCACGTGAACTATGTATCGTACGTGATTCTTTGGCTCAGAAAGGGGTGAATTATGCTGCCACAAAAGTCTTTAGTCACTTACCAAGTAGCATCAAACGTCTGACAGATAGCCAACTAGTATTTAAAAAGAAATTAGAGGAATTTCTCAATGGCAACTCCTTCTACCATGTAGATGAATTTTTAGAAAAAACTTTAAAAAAATAAAAATCCTTAAAATATTGATTGTCAAGTATAGATAACATTTACTAAACTGACACGTTCCACATAATTACGAAATGTCGTATATATGATCTATGGAACAAGTATTAATCTAATCTAATCTAGTAATAATTATAAAAGGCAACCGCAGGGTCATGATACGATGATAAATTGTTATGACCAGTAGCAGTTGCAGACTCTTAAAAATAGATCGTTGCCAGTGGGAATAAAATTACTCGTTTGACAATTTTGTGTTCGATTCACAATAAATAGAGACAGCTGCCTTTGTACGTTGTACAGCCGATGTCAATTACGGCAGGCGGACAGACAGACAGGTAGGTGTTGTGGGAGCGGCGGCAGGTGCGCGCTGATTGGTCGGGTGTGGCCGGGCAGTGCCCGCGCTTCCAATCAGCAGGGCGCGTGGCGTGCATAATGCACGCACACACACAGACACGTCGCTCCCAATCGCGCCCGCAGCCGGCAGAACAGGCGGAACGCCGTAATGCGGCAGAGCAGACACTGCAACCTAGACGCTACCGCCTGGTCACGTCGCTGCCGTGTGGCTGCGGCTTCAGTTACAAGCTGAGGCTCCGTGTTCAGTTGCTGGCGGCCTGGGGGACAGCTTTTCCCAGTGGCGGCTCGTACAAAATTTGACCAGTGTGCTACAATATTACAAAAATAAACAGGAAACAAAATGTGATTCTTCAGTTTCTCCCGGCGTATTTGATAATCAAAATATCCACGGGTGTACTGCCGGTCTATAGTGTTTAACGGGCACAATATTTCGGCGATCACACATGTCGCCATCATCAGGTGAACTGACGGACTGAGCTCCTCGAAACGCGCCGGCACGGAAATCCGCACGGTACGGCTGCTCGGAGGGAACCGGGTTCTAGCCCGGTAGCGGGCGATTTAAATACCCTCGGACCGCTGAGCGACCCTTCCGTGGTCCGCGCCCCGCAGTGGAACCGATTGCGCCAGCGTCTGAGATGACGCCGGTGTGAGGGCTCTGTCCGCCGTGGTACTAGCGCATGCGTACTAGCGAACAGACGACCGCGCCGCCTCTCTGCGCACGTACCAGCGCGGCTGAACCCCACTTCAGCACACGGAGCTGGTTTCCAGCTTTCGCGGCGAGAGCGCTCCAAAATGCGTTTTCATCCTTATTACTAGCATTCTAATACGCATTGGAAGGGAATTGGCATAATTTTATTGTGATATCTGGATCGCATTCCAAGAGAAAGGATGTAATTTTACAGCGATTTTTCGCTTACTTTCGAAAGGAAATGGCATAATTTTAGTAATATATTCACATTGTGCTGCAGCACATCAGCACATTATCACCAGCCGCTTTTTCACCTGTTCGGGGTGCATTTCTGTCTCACGCGCAAATAAGAGACTTGCGCGTCTTCATCTGCATACTTAACCCCTTTCTAGACGGGAAGTGAGATCTTACGAGATTACCCATGATGCACCCGCCACGCCGTACGCGTACCGTGTAGACGCGTCCGCTTGCACGAGTTACACGCATACGATCGCTAGTAGACGGAATAGGCTGGATCCTATTCTCACGCGTATGGAAGAGCTTCCCGCATGCGCAGACGACCGATTGGGGAGCCCAGTTGACAAACGAAGCCAAGTCGGGAATTTGTTTGAGAATGTGTACTTGTCTCCTGAAGGTAGTGTTGTCAAAGTTGCCAATACTGTTGCATCATGGTAGAGATAAAGGTAAAATAAGTGCTATAAAGTTTTTTCCTTATCCAACCACAAAGAAACAATTAAAATCATTTATTGCATTAATATCATTTTTTCGAAAATATTTACCTAACAAATTAATAAATAATGTCTTGTTTAAACTACTCCGAAAGAATGTTCCATGGAATTGGACTAAGGAGTGTGGCTTTGTATTCGATACAATCAAGAACACTTCAGTGAATGCAAACATTTTGTACCATCCTGATATGACAAAGGAATATGTTACAGCTACGGATGCAAGTTTTTCAGGTCTAGGATCATTTTTGTGCCAATGGGCAGAAGTAGATGGAAAGCAAGAAATCAGGATTATAAGCTTTGCAAGTAGGATCTTAAGAAATACTGAACGATCTTACCACACCACCGAACTTCAAGTACTAGCCGTGAAGTGGGCATTAGAAAAATTTAACTATTTTATTTTTGAAAGAAAAGTTAAAGTCTACTGTGATCATCTGGCAGTAACGTTTTCATTATCGTGCGAATTATTACATAACAGATTAGTTCGATGGGCAATGATACTGCAGACCGATGATCTGGAAATAATTCACATAAAAGGAAATGATAATGTAATAGCCGATTTTCTTTCAAGATTACCTGAAGGTTTATCTGAATATCCGAATATAGCAGAGCAGAGAGGAACTTACAAAACCATGCTAATGAAAGATTCTCCATTTCGTAAGGATTATCTTAACGTGTTCAAAAATATTGCTGCATTACTGGATGCTGACCCACATTGGCAAGAAGTCAAACAGGAATTAGAATCACAAAGATTAGCAAATGTTGATGATTATTACCTTAATAACGAGATACCGCATTATAAAGATAATTACAGAACTGGCAATTGGCGAGTTTGTTTACCAAAATCCCATCTAAATCAAATTATTTCGTTTACACACTTTGTCTTGGGTCATTTTGGACCAGATAAATGTGCTGAAAAAATTCTTAGACACTGTTATTATCATAATCTGAACAGAATAGCATCTAAATTATTACGTAATTGTGTCATTTGTCAGAAAGCTAAACCAGTATCCAACAGCAGAAAAACTTATCTACATTCAATTATTCCAAGCAAACCATTAGAATTAGTGTCTTGTGATTTATGTGGATCTCTATCTACTGAAAGAGGTGGAATGAAGCATATGTTGGCTATTTATGATGTTTTTTCAAAACATGTAAAATTGTACCCACTAAAATCAGCAACTACTTCGGCAGTAATTAGAAATTTCAGAACTTATTTCGCTCAAGTGGGCAAACCATCAATTATAGTGCTGATAATGCTAGCTACTTCAGTAGTAAGAAATGGAGTCATTTCTTACGAGAACAAAATATACAAAAAGTTCTTATATTTAAATATCACCCTGAAACTTCGCGTGGGGAAAGGATTTTTCATGACTTTAATCGCTTTATTAGAACTTATTCATCAAATCGCCACATCAAATGGGTGGAGTATATTAAGTTATTTGAAAACATTCACAATAATCTTCCACATTCATCTACAAAGCATACGCCAGATGAAATTATGTTCGATGCATCTGAGGATAATTTTTGGTATAATAGCATTCCTAAAGTGAATAATAATGTATATAACCGATAAGCTATTATAAGTAATGTTTTGCGTGCTTTAGAAGTGAGTACAGCAAAACGTAAAAAGAAATTTGAGAGAAATATCTCCAACACTATAAACAATCAAATAGGTGACCTCATATTACTGACAACTCATCCTTATTCTTGTGCCATAAAAAGGAAAAATAAGAAGTGGTCGTTATTGTACGAAGGACCTTATGAAATTGTTAATATACCGAATGAAAATAGCTACTGGCTAGTAAACCCTAGAACCAGAATAGCTAAAGGACTATATTCTTATAAGGACTTCAAAAAGTTTTAGTAACTTCTTATTAATGTGTACTGTATATATGTGTTATATGGTAATGACTTTATTCTGTATATAATGTGATATAGCCTTAAGTGATTATATGTAGCTCATAAGTGATATATATTATTTATTATTTAACATGCCCCATTACATAGCAATATTACATGTTTGATGGTTTGATTCAGGCGGATACATCGAATGTTCTTACAAACACAAGTACAGTATACAAGTTGACAGAGTTTGCAAAGGAACAAACAATTTTATACATGAGGAAATCTTAATTAATTACAAAAATTGTAAAAGTTTGATGCATTAGGAAATCTTATTGAATTACAAAAATTGTAAAAGTCAGTAGTGTATTTATGTACTAAGTCATATTTACTGACGGGCCATCCTCCTCCTTTGGCAGCTATTTTTTTCCTGAGATGGTCCCTCTCTTTCAATAAATTGCAGCAGTCAAAAAGCACGTGGTCAATAGTTTGGACAGCACTGTTACATGTGCACGTTCCGTCTTCAATTATTTTGAACCGTTGATAGTAGGCTTTCAGTTTCCCATGACCTGTTAGCATAGCTGTAAAATTCGGAGATATTGGAAGTTTGATCATTAAACGTTGTCGGATCGTAGGAAAATACGGTTTAGTGCGTCCCCCGTTCTTCTTTTTTTTTTTTTTTTTTTTTTTTTTCTGTGCCACTCAATGTCCCATTTGTTCCTAAACTCTTCTCGAAGTTTCTTCTTTACGGCACTTGTAGGTATTTTGTTATATCGTGTTGACTGTCGTGATCGAGCTGCTCTTTTAGCAAGGTTGTCAGCTAGTTCATTTCCCCATATCCCTTGATGTGCCTTAACCCATTCGAAATGCACCAGCCAGTTGTGTGTCTGCAACCTTCTGATATTACTTCTTATTTCTTCAATCAACAAGTTGTGGTTCTTCGGATTTCGCAAAGAGTCCAAAGTAATTCTGCTGTCGGTGTGAATTACTGCAGTTGTATCAGTATTCGAGAGATTATTTATGAACTCAAGAGCATTGACGATGGCAAATTGTTCCGCTTGATTGTTTGAGCATTCATTAGACAGTTTTAGCTGTATCTGGTAAGTAAGCCTCTTATTAACAAATATTGCTATCCCCGAACCCACTCCGTCGTCTGATTTGCTTCGATCTGTGTATACTTCAACAGCGTAGCTTTTGCTGACGTCCTTCTCAATTATCCTTGTAAAGTCTGCTGGGTGTGCCCAGCTTCTGTACTCTAGGGCGATGTCGATTGTCTGTTTGGCGTCTTTGGTTTTGACCATGTTATAATATTTAGCTATTTCCTGTATCTTAAGTGTTATAGGCATGAGACCTGAAAGAACACAAAGTGCTTCGCTGGATGTCGTTCTGTAAGCTTTAACCATTTTTAAATTGATTAACCGTTGGACTCTATTAATTTTGGTACGGTTGTATTGTCGCTCTAGTGCGTCTATCCACATCGGTGAGCCGTACGATAATATAGGCAGTATTGCTCCTTTATAAATAGTTTGCAGTGCGGTAGCCCACAGACCCCAGTTGAGTCTTGCTGATCTGGAAAGAGCGTTAATCAAGACCGTGCATTTATCTGTAATATGTTGAACGTGTTTGTTGAATGTAAACTTACTGTCGATTATAACGCCCAGATATTTTAGATGGCCTACTTGTTGAAGCACTTTGTTATTGAGGTATATTGCGGTTGTGAATGAGGCAAATTTCCTTTTCCTGGTGATAAGTATAGCTTTTGATTTCTGTTCACTGAATTGGAGTTTATTATTACTGGCCCAAGTCGATATTAATTGCATATCTGTGTTACAGATGTTCTCAGCGGCAAGAGGACTCTCTCCTTTTGTTAGAACAATCAGATCGTCGGCAAAGGCTATAACAAGAGTGTGTCCTGAGTAAGGCAATTTAAGCAAGGAATCATATAATATATTCCAGAAACCGGGTCCGCAACAAGAACCTTGTGGGCATCCTTTGGTAGCCGATCTTTCTATGAGAAGGTTGTTGACATTCAACGTTGCTGTTCTGTGACTGAAATAGTTACGTGTAAGGTTATACAGATTTGCAGGACAGTTAAACTCTATGTGTGTGTGTGTGTGTGTGTGTGTGTGTGTGTGTGTGTGTGATGATTTACAATACGTTGCAATGACTTGTAAAAGATTCCATGCTCAAGACAAAACGAGTAAAAAAAGAGTATGCTACTCAGGAGTAGTCTTGCTACAATTTTGGTAGCGATATTGCATCATGGGAAAGATAGACAGCAATACTGAAAATTTTACTTCTGTACCTGAACATAGTGTTGTCAAAGTTGGCAATACTGTTGCATTATGGGAGAGATAGACAGCAATAGTGAAAATTTTACTTCTGTACATGAAGGTAGTGTTGTCAGAGTTGGCAATACTGTTGCATCATGGGTGATAGATGGTGCGGCGATTAAACTTTATTACGCGGCGCACAAAGATTGTGTCCGAAAAGTTAACCTTACAGAGATATTGACTGTTTAAAAGGTATGCTTTAAGAAAATACAATGTTATTCTCTCACAGACGGAATAAATATGAATGGATTTAAGATTCTGAGACTAATATTCCATTACACGACATCTGGACTTGAATTTTATCGAAACTGCTATGGGTAGTAATGTGATTTAGGCTTAGATACATGAGTGTCTTTTCTATACTGTCATGATTCTATTTCAGTTTAGTGTAAGATTTTTACTCTTGGGTAATGTAAATTGTTTCGAAGTGCAATGATATTTCAAGCAGTTTCTTGAATGATTCATTAATAAATGATATTGTTTGAATGGAGCTTCACTCCAATATAATTTACAAAGTTTTAAGATTTAAGCGGCCTTCAGCTGCAGATTCTTGAAAAACAATATAAGATTTTATTACTGTAATTAATAAATCATTACTTAGAATTAAGTTGAGTGCACAAACAACATCAGATGTAATTAGAAGGCACAGTTCGAACTTTCACAAGCAATTTGAGGCTTATTTTGTCGAGACTAACCGGGAGACTTCCCCGGGAAATTAAAGTTCAGTAATTCGCGAAATTTTTATGCATTTGCAACACAAGGCAAAAAGGTAGTAAAAATATATGTCCAATACATACTTGACCTCATTCAGATGTTAATATTTTGCAATGATTTAAATAACTAATAATAGTGTTCAGTTTTGCTTATTTTATGTTTACATGTGGTGACAGATAAGACTGTGCTACAGCAGCAATCTCCAACCCGTGTGTTGACTTAAATCGAATAACTGTGAGCAACAGTGTTCGATAGTGCTTGCGTGTTGATAAAACTGTCAATATACAGCGATCAGCACAAACTAAACAAGTACAAATTTATTTAAGTGGGCCAATTAACCACTAAATAGTAAAATATGCAAGCAATTATTCAGCACTTAATGCGTGAAATGAAACTCTGAAATATTAACATTTCATTGTGTGTGTAGTGCAGAAGTTCCAGTCGATTCGGACACTCGAATACCTGTTACACGCATCACAAAAGACTGGTGATATTGAACCAAGAAGTAAAAGTACAAATACTGTGCACTCAATGTTAAAATATTAATGAACTCAGTGAATTTTTTGCTTACAGGAAGAATTATCATTGGAGATACTCTAATATTTTGTACATTGATTGTTGCATATTAGTGTGAACTTTGATGTCTTTCGGAAGCATGTTGGACCCTGGGGGGCCTGTGTTCCTGTTGAAGACCGGACCATCGTCATCACATCAAGATGTCGCATCTTCATCGATCGACGAAATTATATTACACTACTTACACGTAGCATTAGGAGCAGGTGTCGCTCAAATTACACCACCATATCATAATAAAGGACCAAGAGTCCCATTACACAAACGCAGGATGTTCTTTTTCAGCTTTGAAATGAATTTGAAATAATTTGACCTGGATTTATTTATTATTATTATTATTATTATTATTATTATTGCGTGAAATTAAATTTCATAACTTTGTTTTAAATGATTTCATGAAATAATGCCAAAGGATTATGACGTATGTAACTTATTAATTGTTTTAATATTATGTACTAGATATATATCAAAGTCGTAGAATTAAGTTAGATTTTATGTATATAACAGATCAAAATTTCTTGTAAAATCATAGGAACCAAAAAGATACTATTGTTATGTTTCGCGATGTTGTGTTATGGTCTCGATGGAATTTGTTAACAAGTGAACAAACACCATCTGGGGGGCCTGTGTAATACCACATCGCGACCATAGCTTTAGAATCTACGTATTCCGACATTTTTCATCGTTACGTAAGTTTAATAATTTGTTAAGAGGCAGAATTTTCTCATTTTTCAAAATTTTTATTAAATTCAAATTATATCAGCGTAATTCAGAGTAATAGTATCCATGGAATACTTAGGTCAAAACATCTGCTATATCGGAGATCATTTGTCAGACTGCTATTATAAACAGTACCCGCAGTTGAGTTACTCTTTCTCTATGTGTTTAATTCTATATGCTCAGCTTTCAGTGGGACTCTCTCCCAGTACTTAGCTTAAAGTATTATACGCGGTTTCATTCCAAGATAGGAAAAAACCCGAAAAAATATTTAAAATTTAAAATAAACTCTTATATCGTGATCATACGCAAAAGCGAACATTTATCTTTGGACCTTGATCGGGATAGGCTAGGACGTAAAAATTAGTAACTTCTGCCTCCCGTAATAAACTGATGAACATTCTTGAGAGAGATTATTACAAACAAACTTTGACGAAAATAATCACGAATTCTGAACTTAGAAAGTGTGTACTGTGAAGGTGTTATGAATGTAACTATTGATTTCAGAATAGAGAATCTATGAACCTTAAAAAAGTCTTTAACAGTTATTCGAGTATTTAGTTCCCTAATATTGTCCCAGCATATTCTAAAAGTGAAGGAATATATCTAACAGTGTTGGTCAGGAGAAACGTATGGTGAAATTTTCTAAAGAATATTCTATAAAGGAAAAGGATCAGGCAAAAACATTATATTTGTGATGGGCGTCAAATTATCTGAACTACCGGGACTCAATGATTCAAATTTTTATTCTTTGTTTCATTAAATATCAGCCCCTGAGAAACGGATTTTCATGCTCAAACATTACAAAAAAGGAAAATTCAACAAAGATATAAATTTTATTAACTGCGAAGTACCAGGTCTAACAACTTAATTTTCATACTGTGGTGACAAATATAATTTTGAACCTATACATCCTACACAACTGTGATAATCAAGATGTAATCTACAACTTAAAAGTCGCAAGCTAAAGCCAAATATAAAACGAAGTCAACACAACTGTCGCCCCAGTCACCAAACTAAACCATGTCGCCGCCCACTCACAATGCTTAATAGATATCTGAGCAAAGAGCTTCAGTCTCAACCGATTTTAGTATTGTTATATATATAGTTATTTGTTATATGTAAACAACATTTGGAGGGAGGTGGTCAAACTATTTAATTCTGTGATATTCAAATGTGTAACATTTTGACAGGGAAATTGTATTTTAAAGATGAGGCGTTAGGATGAGCGGAAGGATACAATTTTCGGAACAAGTAGAGCACGATTTCGAACGGTTGGGAAGGGACTCGTAACTTGGTCGTGGTGGTGATAGGTTGTGACGCTGGGCGGTCTGAAGCCGCGTTACGAACTATTGATTTGAAGAGATGGATGTGTGGACTTTGAAAATATATGGGACTGCGACTGAAACTTAGTCTCTGGTTAAAAGTGATAAACTATGCACGGTAGTAGGACTGTGGAACTGTGATAATTCATCAATAGTGTACTAGTGTGATTAGAAACTGTGTTTTATAACAAATACGGTAATTAATCGCGGATTAATTTGGAACTGCAATGTTCGATGAACTTCATTAATTTACGAGTGATAATTGGAACTTTTAGTCTCTAGTGCGTGTGATTCTTATCGAATCTCTGTTGAACAATAGTCGGGGAAAAACTCAGTTATTTACAGGTGTACAAAGTAGAACCTCCTCCGCATTTTCATGTCCAAAAAGAGCAAAAACTCCATTTATAAAAAATTACTTCGTGAGTGAATATCTTTTGAACATTATCTTAGAATCCATTTTGTTGGTTATTCAGAGCTTTAATTTACGTTTGTTTAAATATATTTTCACGTCATCGTCTACAGATTGATAGACTGGCTAAATTACAGATTAATTATTGATCTTATTTAAACAATAAAATTCTTCGGGGTTTTTGGCCGCATTGTCAATCTATAAAATCCGACATTTCGGCCACTTGCAACAGTGGCTGAAACGTCGGATTTTATAGATTGACAATGGGGCCAAAAACTCCGAAGAATTTTATTGACAGTGACAACGGTCGCGGAAGCCTTCGTTCACATCTTATTTAAACAGTTTGGATAGCTGTTTAGGGCATAGAAGCTGACATCCATAACACACCCATATAAACAGAGACAACGAGCCATAAAAATTTACTATCCTGAGTTATGTATTGCCCAATTCATATTGGCGAGTACTGATAATAAGGTCGCAAGTTCTCTACAAAACAAAAGAAACCAAAGCATTCTAGATTGTATAGTTCCAGATGAAAATACCAATATGGAAAATGATGGAAATCAAAATTTTCAGAAATGTCAGTGCATGATTATTTTCAAATATTTATTTAAAATAGTACATAATCGAATATTTTAATAAAACTAACACTAAATAAAGCATAAACATCCAGATTTTTATAATTTGCACAAAAGTAAAACTGAAATTTTGGCATTTTGTGCGATACGACCCCCGACCCTATGTAATGCGCCAATTGACACACAACAATATAACAATATTTTACGAGATTCATCTACAATCTAAGGTTCCATTTTTCTTTTAACAAAGACAACGTAGTTACATGAAAAACTCATTGGCAAAAGGCATAACAATGTTTGAGCTATCTTCTGACGTAGTCGCCAAATTAATTGAGGCACTTTTTTATGACGTGGGATGCTTTTGTCTTCCCGTGTCATACAATTCTGCCGCCTGTGAATGCAACCGCGGTGGCCGAGCGGTCTGCGGCGCGCCAGTCACTTTCTGCAAGGCCACTACAGTCGGAGGTTCGAATCCCCCCTCGGGCATGGATATTTGTGTCGTCCTTAGTATAAGATAGTTCATAAATAGTTTGTAAGTTTAGGGACTGATGACCCCGTAGTTAAGTCCCATAAGTACTACAAACATTTTACCATTATTTTGTTTTGTGAATGTAACCGAAGTGTGGCAGTCGCCTTCCGCTGTTCGTCGTTGGTCGCTGACAAAACGCTGGCGGTAAGACGCGCCGCCGTGGTGCAGTAGCCGAGCGGTCTAAAGCGTCTCGCTGCGGAGCGCGCGGTTGCTCGCCGTGGAGGTTCGAGTCCTCTCTGGGGCATGGGTGAGTGTATGTCCGTAGGTTAGTTTACCTAGGTTTAAGTAGTTTGTAAGCTACGAACTGATGACTACGCAGTTTGGTCCGATAGAATTACAAACAAACAAACATTAAGAAGCGCCATCCAGAACAGAGGGCGCGGAAGGCTCACTGCAGGTATTCTGCCCCAAGGCGATGCTCGTTCCGATGAAGGCCCGGCGCATAGTTCGGCTGGGAGCCTGTCTGATCATCCAGCAAACAGCCCCGATCTCGCACCCGGCGATTTCATCTTTTCTTTCTCTTCAATAAATTCCTGTCCACCGTCCACCGTTTTGACGACGACGAAGCACTGAAGATGACTGTGTTACACACTAGTTTCATTCGTAGGCGACAGACCTCTAGGACAGAGTAATACAAAAATTTGCTCCCAGGAAATGACAGCTCTTAATTCATTTCAGTGACTACGTACAGAAATAGCTTAAGCATTGATGTACTTGCTACCAATAGTTACAAGTAACCTTGCGGCCATCGTAAAAAAACTGAAATATAGTAACTTTTTGCATTTCTCTCGTGTTAACCTAGTTCGTTATATGACGTGTGAATCGGCTTTACCAATGGACAAAACGAAACACAAGAAAGAGCTTACGTGAGATGAGAAATTTTCAAGAAAACAATTTTTATCCTTTACAAAATAGTTCAATAAATTTTTTTAAGGATAACTAAACATTTCATATATAAAACAAACAAATTCTTCTTTGCGAATGAATCTCCTTTTCATTACTACACCGACATGTTCAAAATGTTCATCTACATCTACATGGGATACTTTGCAAATCACATTTAAGTGCCTGGCAGAGGGTTCATCGAACCACCTTTATACTATTTATCTCCCATTCCATTCTCGAATAGCGCGCGGCAAGAAAGAACACTGGAATATCTCAGTTCGAGCTTTGATTTCTGGTATTTTATTCTGATGATCATTTCTACCTATGTGAGTCAACAATATATTTTCGCAGTCGGAGGAGAATGTTGGCGATTGGAGTTTCGCAAGTAGCCCACGCCGCAGCGATAAGCGTTGTTGTAATGAGTCCCATCGCAGATCCTGCATCATTTCCGTAACGCTGCTTCCCCTGTATCGTGACAATACGAAACGAGCTGCCCTTCTTTGGACTCTTTCGATGTCCTCCGTCAAATCCACGTGATAAGGATCCCACACTGGGCTGCAATACTCCAAAAATGGACGGACAAGAGTAGTGTATGCAATTTCTTTTGTAGTTCTGTTGCTTGTTTTAAGGGTTCTGCCAATAAAACGCAGTCTCTGGTTCGTCTTTCCCACGATATTATCTACGTGTTCTTTCCAATTTAAGCCTGAAGTAATAGTAATTCCTAGATATTTTGTGGAGTTTACGGCCTTTATTTTTGATTGATTTATCTTGTAAACAAAGTTTAACGGATTTCTTTTCGTAATTATGTGGACGACTTCACACTTCTCATTATTAGTTTGTAGAGCTTATGGGACTTAAGTACTGGGTCATCAGTCCTTAAACTTACAAACTACTTATGAACTAGCTCATACCAAATACGGCACAAACATCAATGCCCGAGGGGGGGGGAGGGTTCGAACCCCCGACCCCAGCGGCCGTACAGACCGTGACTAGCAAGCCGCAGACCGCTCGACCACCGCGGCCCGCGCAGCGAAATATAGCGGAATTTATTATCGTAGAGGAAACAACCTAATTTGGTTGACAACACAAGGACGCTGTAGTCATCAAGAAGCATGGCCTATTGCTAATAGATATTGTCGTTGCGGTCGTAAAACGTACAGGATCACTTCGCTGTACGTTCCTCCATCTATCTGTGTCTGTCTGAACTATTTTCGTATGCAACGGATATATATGTAGAGCTGAAACGTATGTCATGCGCTATAGACCATGGATCACAAGTGACTGAAAAATTTATTGTGGTAATCTACTCGCCAACTCACTCATCAAAATCTGACAGGGTAGCTGACCTGTCATTATGAATGGTTACACAGTACAAGTAAAGTAAAATATAAATGAACAATATTCATTTGTAATTATATCACACAAAATATATTTTTCTGCCATTCCATGTTTACTTGTCAGCTTGATTCTCTGCAGCCGGCCGCGGTGGCCGAGGGGACTAAGGCGTCCAGTCACGGTCTGCACGGCCACTACGGTCGGGGGTTCGAATCCCCCCTCGGGCATGGATATTTGTGCCGTCCTAGTTCGTAAGTAGTTCATAAATAGTTTGTAAGTTTAGGGACTGATGACCCCTCTGCAAACCCCTGTGAATGTGTTGGCAATACGAGAATTCCGAGCAATTTGAAACATGTGCAAGCCAAAAACCAAAATACTCTTGTTAAAAAAAATCCAAGAAAAAATATAGAAGCCGTAGAGTAATTAATCTCATTGATAAACATCTGGGTGACAACAGTCAAAATTCTTGCCAAATGCTTAAATTTTGCGGCAACTCCAGAAACCACTATCATTAGCAGTTAACATTAGCTCTGTGGAACATGCCATAGGTGCTCTCCACTGGCAACGGCAGAAGAGAGGTTCGCCAAGAAATATATGTACACTTCTAGCCATCCAAAGTGCAACATCTGGAAGGGTCGGAGATATCACAGCAAAATTTATGTTAGAGGTAAAACGCTAAACAACGCTCACGTTTGAAAATACAGTTCCTTGTGAAGCGAGAAGATGACACCGGTATGGAGTGTTGCCACTATTGCTGGATATAACGTCCGCTACACGAACCGGCTTTACATCAAAGAGGCTCAGGCTGGGTTACCGGCCCTGCTGCAGTAACTGCTGCTTCAAACGTGCTGCCGAAGTTGATCTGGGGCCGTATGAATAAAATGGAGAATGTACTTCACTCTCGTATTCTGGGAGAACATTCTGGGATTGGCACGTACGAAGCGAAGAAAAATGTTCAAATATTTGTATAGTCTATGGGACTTAACTACGGGGTCAGCAGTCCCTAAACTTACAAACTACTTATGAACTACTTACGAACTAGGACGGCACAAATATCCATGCCTGAGGGGGGGATTCGAACCCCCGACCGTAGTGGCCGTGCAGACCGTGACTGGCGCGCCTCAGTCTCCTCGGCCACCGCGGCCGGCCGTACAAAGCGAGTCGTAGGATATACTTCACCTGAGAATGTACTTAGTTTAAGAAAAAAGATGGGGGTACTTGCACAACACAAAGAAAATTCTCAAATTTCGTACGAATAAAACTTCAGAAGTATGTCACATGCGAAGAACATACTCCATTATCTGAAGTGAGTTTTCTAGCAAACTTAGAACAAGTTACGTTACGTTGGACTGTTTCTTATAATAAAAATGGCAGAATTTGCTTTCCTCAGAAGGCAAAACTTGATACCTTATAAGTAGTCTGAAGAAATATGAGAGGAACAAGAATTTTATACAAATAAAATAATGAAAATATTATTTGGTTACTGAGTACCTCCTTTCACAAAACCATTAGAGTGCTACTTCAAGCATTTGACATAGCGATGAGAGTAATATCAGTGGAGTTTTTATCCATTACTGACATAGAAATGAAACAATTGGATTCTGCGTGTATGGAGTACGTGTGTACAATTGTTAATAGCTACATATCAAAATTATCTTGTATGTGTTGAAATAGGGCATATTATTAAGACTGTCACGTTAATTCCGAATTAAGTGCACATCAGGACTTCACAGTCTGTACAAAAAAATAAATACTGCTGCAATACGGTAACGAAACCTTACGGCTTTTCCTATTTAAACAAATGTATCTCGTACTGAAAAACTCAACAGAGATCCCGGTTGAAACAGATGAAAATGTCTGGTGTATTCTTAAAATTTCGTCCGGATATTGTGTTACTCTAACTTAAAAAGCGTAACAAAAACGTTTCTCGCATGTCGAAAATTGGGTAACATCGTTAGAAAATTCATTTCTGTAAACTGCGTGCCCATATTTAGTCATAATATTTTTCTGCTACACAAGAAACTGAAACTTAAACACAGTACAACTATTCCTGAACACATAGATGCCTGCTTCATGTTTTTAAATATTTTGTCTGATTGAGCTAGTTGAAAGAAATATTCGATTAAACATCTGTTCTATGCCGGATATGACAGACCGATAACTTACTTAGGAAGGAGGGGAGGTAGCGGGAAAACCTCTAGCTCAGACCACACGCGTCGAAATTTTAACGAGTCGAAATTGTGGCGTTCTTTTGCAGTGAGAATGGTCTCCGGAGCATTTGCTCCTTCTTATTCACACGCTTTCTGGTGAAGCAGTGGATGCTACATCATTCCTTCCTGCATCCAACGAATACAGATCCGCTTCACAGTTGCTTTGTTACGCCCGACAAGATCACCGACTTCTCTGAGGAATAATCCCCATACCCTTTAGGCAACTACTTTTCCTCGGTCGATCTGCGAAATACGAGGCGCATCCAGAAAGTAAGTTCCGTTTCAATTCATCTCCGCTGCAGCGCTGCGACTGCAGTTCCGCACATGCGCTGTAGACGATGTGTATCAAGGAGAAGAACGTGCGCCATTTGGAGATCGGTGTCAGTTACGTACGCTTTGTTGTGCTTGTTTGTAATGTCGGCGTTGATTGAAAATCCCGCCGCCTGTGAAAGCAGGTCGGTGATTCGGTTTCTGAATGCGAGGAAAGTGAAACCAAATGAAATTTATCGGGAAATTTGCGATGTTTACGGACCAAATGCGGTGAGTGATCGATGGTGAGAAGATGGGTCCGATAGTTCAATGGCGGGCGTAGTGATGTGCACGATGAAGACCGAAGTGGGCGTCCACCTTTGGTTACAGAAGAACCGTAGGTTTACAATTAGTGCTCTCGCTATGGACTTCCCCCAAATTTCACGATCACTGAGGCATTAAATTGTTACCAAACATCTGAAATTCCGTAAACTTTGCTCACGTTGGGTACCAAAGATTCTCACTGAGCAACCCGAAACATAATGGATGGGTAGTGCACTTGAGTTTTTGACCCGATATGCTGAAAGCGTCGAAGAATCCTGAAACGGATAGTCACAGGAGGTGAAACATGGGTTTCTTACGACACCCCTGAGAGGAAGCGGCAATCAGTGGAATGGAGGCACACTTCATCCCCCCCCATAGGTAAAGCCAAAGCAAATCATGACACCACTACGGTCGGGGGTTCGAATCCCCCCTCGGGCATGGATATTTGTGCCGTCCTAGTTCGTAAGTAGTTCATAAGTAGTTTGTAAGTTTAGGGACTGATGACCAGGTAGTTAAGTCCCATAAGCTTAACAAACATTTGAACATTTTTTTGAAATCATGACACCTCGGAAAATGATGTGACAGTGTTCTGGGACTGCAAAGGCTACCTACTCATTGACTTCTTACCGCGTGGTCAAACAATCAAAGCAGATGCTTATTGCGAGACACTTCGGAAATTGCGCCGTGCAATTCAGAATAAGCGCCGGGGACTGCTGTAAAAAAGTGTTGTTCTGCTTCATGACAACGCACGACCACACGCTGCAAATGTGACGAAAAACTTCCTACAGGGATTTGGCTGGAACGTGTTTGACCATCCTCCGTACAACCCTGACCTCGCTCCTAGCGACTTTCATCTATTCTTACATCTCAAGTCTTTCCTTGGCGGTCATCACTTCACCAATGACGACGAGCTGAAAGAAACTGCTTCCAAGTGGTTGAAGACACAGGCGGCAGATTTCTATGAAGAAGGTATACAAAACCTGGTGCCATGCTATGACAAATGCCTGCAGAATTTCGGCAGTTATGTGGAAAAGTAGTTTAAGAGTTGTAGAATTTTGCGCAATAAAAATTTCTTCTGTATCTGCGTACAATTTTATTTTATTATCAAACGGAACTAACTTTCTGGACGCGCCTCGTATGCTCGAAAGCCAATGCTGTCTTTTAAGAGGCATACTGAAGCTGCTTATGCAAAACAATAATTCCAGTGAGACGTGACTACTGACGCCCGTAATGTGGTCCTGTGCTGACGAGCTGATTACGTAAACCTCTCGCCATCGTAAACACCTGCTGCAAATATGATCTGATTTGAATTCTAACACAAGAGTGTTGAATTTTGGTTGGCAACCTGTATGTAATGGATGTATTAATGTTTCGTTGTTACTGTTATTTAGAACTTGCAAGACGTTAATTACGATCATTCAATGAATCCAAAGTGCGTCATGAATTAATTCTGTAAAGGGTCAATAGCAAAAATTAAGTTACAATCTAATTGCTCTTACTCCAACGAAATGTTTGTTGCTGCATCTGTAATTATTAATCCTTTAGTTTTGGTGGTATTAAATGTTACACCCAATTTCAGTGTTTAGCACTAATTCATATAGGTAAAATAAATCAACTCCTCAAGCAAAATACTGTAAGACATTCACCATAAGTAGGTTCCACAAGTGCATTTCATCTACATCTTCTGTTGCTTATCCAATAATGGATGTTGGCGACCACACATTTCATATTTTGATCTCTGAACCGCAGTATGTAACAGCTTGTCTACACTTTTATTCCTGTCCACTGCTTAACATTGTCCAGACAGGATATCCTGCTTCGTCTGCTTTTTCGATCAATCTTCCCTTCTATTGTTAACTGCAGGAACATATATACTAATGGCCGATAAAATTGCAACACCAAGAAGAAATGCAGATGATAAACGGGAATTCATTGGACAAACATATTATACTAGAACTGACATGTGATTACATTTTCACGAATTTGGATGCATAGATCCTGAGAAATCAGTACCCAGAACAACCAACTCTGGCCCAAATAACGGTATAGCTGCGCCTGCGCATTGTGTCAAAAAGAGCTTGCATGGCGTGTACAGGTACAAATGCCCATGCAGCTTCAACACGATACCACAGTTTATCAAGAGTAGTGACTGGCGTATTGTGATGAGCCAGTTGCTCGCCCACCATTCACCAAACGTTTTCAATTGGCGAGAGATCTGGAGAATGTGCTGGCCAGGGCAGCAATCGAACATTTCCCGTATCCAGAAAGGCCCGTGCAGGACGTGCAACATGCGGTCGTGCATTATCCTGCTGAAATGTGTGGTTTCGCAGGGATCTAATGAAGGGTAGAGCCACGGGTCGTAACACATCTAAAGTGTAACGGCCACCGTTCAAAGTGCCGTCTATTCGAACAAGAGGTGACCGAGACGTGTATCCAATAACACCCCACACCATCACGCCGGGTGATACACCAGTACAGTATGGCGATGACGAATACACGCTTCCCATATATGCGTTCACCGTGATGTCGCCAAACACGCATGCGACCATCATGACTCTGTAAAAAAAAAAAAAAAAAAAAAAAAAAAATAAATAAAAAATATATATATATATATATATATATATATATATATATATATATATATATATATATATATATATATATATATATATATAACTGAATCAATCCGAAAAAATTACTTTTTGCCATTCGTACACCCTGGTTCGTCGCGGCGTACAGTATCGCATGCGCTCCTGTCTGTGATGCAGCGTCAAGAGTAAAAGCAGCCACGGTCTCCGAGCTGCTAAAACGTCGTCGACCTGTTCATGCAGATGGTTGTTGTCTTTAAAAACGTCCCCATCTGTTTACTCAGGGATCGAGACGTGGCTGCACGATCCGTTACAGCCATACGGATAAGATGCCTGTCATTCTACTGCTAGTGTTACGAGACCGTGGGGCACAGCACGGCGTTCCATATTGCCCTCCTGAAGCCACCGATTCCATATTCAGCCTAGTCATTGGATCGAGACCAACGCGAGCAGCAATGTCGCAATACGATATACCGCAATCGGGATATATATCGCGATAGGCTACAATCCGACGTTTATCAAAGTTGGAAACGTGATGGTACGTATTTTCCTCCTTACACGAGGCATCACAGTAAGGTTTCACGAGTCAAGCCAGTCAACTGCTGTTTGTGTATGAGGAGTCGGTTGGAAACTTTCCTCATGTCAGCACGTTGTAGGTGTCGCCACCGGCACCAACCTTGTGTGAATGCTCTGTAAAGCTAATCATTTTCATATCACAGCATGTTCTTCCTATTGGTTAAATTTCGCGTCTGTAGCACGTCATCTTCGTGGTATAGCACTTTTAATGGCCAGGAGTGTATTTTGTTGTTCAGTAATATATATCCTCGGTATGCAGTTTTTCTTCTGTTAAACTCTGCCAACATTTCTCGCTGTTTGTTCATTCTTTCCAATACTTCGACGTTGGTTATTCTAGCAGTCCACGGTATTTTCAGCATTCTGCGATAAATCCACATTTCAAAGGCTTTCAACTTCTTGGCTATTGTATTTAGTGCCCATCCTTCAGCGCCATATAGAAGCGCGGACCAGATGTAGCATTTTAGAAATCGGACTGTGAGGTTCAGGTCTATTTCGGTGCTTGTAAGAACTATTAAATTTTATGAATGCTTTACGGGCGTCCTGCATGCGACCTTTTATCTTCGTGCCTGTATGCCAGTCTTTACAAAACCAGATTCCGAGGTAGTTAACTTTTGTACTGTTTGCATTACAGGCTCTTGAAATCGTAGATTTCTGTTTATGAAGGCGTCGGACTCTAGTGTGAGAATCATATAATAAGCATTTATTTATGTTAGTACCTAGACCTACTGCTGTATTCTCCTGTATTATTCCGCTGTACTTAAGTGGTCAATATCGTCTGCATTGTGACAAATGTAGTTTCAACAGACCAAGTACCACAGACTACAACAGCATTTTTTAACACATTAAAGCAATGCGGTGTCCAATATCCGAGAGAAAGCTTCCACTTCGTTTGCATCTTTCAGAAGTTGCCTCTTACAAGGAAAGTACTTGCGCTCGAACAAACATATCAGTATGAACGTTTGGTTACAGGACCATCTTATGTAATAATCATCGTACATGTTCTTCAATGTATTGTCATCAAAAGCCGTAATATATTGGGACTTAACTACGGGGTCTTCAGTACCTAAACATACAAACTACTTATGAACTAACTAATACTAAGGACGGCACAAGAGGCACAAGAGGGGGGATTCGAACCCCCGACCGTAGTGGCCGTCAGACCGTGACTGGAGCGCCTCAGTCCCCTCCGCCACCGCGGCCGACGCAAGGGGTTGTTCGTCATTATCATCCGTATCATCATTATGAGTTAGTACTATAACAGTATCTGTTTCTAACATATGATAATATTTCTGCACTATAATAGATACCAGAAAACACGGGAATGATTCATCTTCTACACCAAAACCATCTTCACGAGGAAGGGTTCTTCGTAACCTAACCAATAGCAACACTTCATTACCAATTCCCGCTCCATCCGACGCTTCGCTACACACGTAACGTCACAAAACTTCAGAGGCACACTGCGCCATCGCTACTGGTCCTGACTCAGGTACCAGCAGGTCAACGTGCAATGCGGCATGCCAGAGGCCTCTAAAGGACGACTGCAGAGTTTTGCAGGCGCGGGAGTGTCACTAGTGCAATAAGGGACCTTCACATTATCTCTCACATGATTCCCGTGTATTTGTGTTTGTTCGAACACAAGTACTTTCCTTGTTAGTAGATAAAATATTGTGTAATTTGGTTCTGACACTGTAGTGGGACAATGCATTGCCACAAAGGGGTTCCTTTCGGTCTCAATTAGCGCCTGCTGATTAAGATGTGGAGGGTGCCTCGGTTGCACAGAATTGCAGTAGACGAAGCGTCTGCAGCCCCCCCCCCCTTCTAACCCCTCTCATCCGTGACGCGCGTGCAGCCAGCATTTAATTACGGCCGTGCTCACCGTGTGGCAGGGTGGGCCACTCTGCTGACGTCGGCGCGAGGAACCAGACACCCAGGCGGCGTTGCGTAACCACCGTGTTACGTGGAAACAGTCCGCGCGCTACACTCTGTCTCCACGCATCCATAGTAAGGACTAAGGACCGGCCCAATATTCGGTGTTTCGGTTACGCCCAGATTTGGTCAAAATATTGGTTTGTGTCGCAGTTTCGGTTTCGGCCAGCAAGCAGCCGAATCTTCGGTTTGGCGGAAATTAACTTTCTTGATCCTGATTTGATTTGATTTTTTCAGGGAAGCCAAAACAGTCTTGGTCCAACCCGCCACTTCCCGCACCGAAACTAAGTTTATTGTGCGGTATCGCTCCCTGTATGTCTAGTAAAGCCAACCAATGCCCTTGAACAGTGCAAGTAGTCCCTTTACCAGTTCTTTATTAGACACAATTTCTTCGGGTATGGTTGTCCCAAATGTTCTGTGCCTTTTACTCTTCAATGCAATGCATTCGAAGATCAGATGTGATGCAGTTTCATCACCGTCATCACAAATCCTACATTTAGGGACCTCTTCCCATTGTATGTAGGTGTTTTTTGAAATTCCCATGGCCTGTTAGCAATCCAAACATGAGTCTAATCTCCTGTTCAGGCCCAGGATTGCAGAGCTTCTTTTAAAACATGGCTTTGGCGTCATTACCTTGCCATGTTTTTGTTGATAGACTTTGGTCCAATATTCTACGTGCTGTCTTCTGAGCCAGTTACGTAGCTCCAATTTTATCATTGCCTTGGTGATTGTCAGGACAGGTCCCGGTCCAATAAATTGATTCTCTGCCCCCATCCTGGCTAATCTGTCGATATGTTCGTTGCCACTGATCCCCGAGTGGCCAGGGACACACAAGGTTTACTCTATTGCTTTCCCCTAGCTCCACCACAACCCTGTGACATTCTGCAACAATTTTAGACCTTGTTGCAGGAGCTGCCAGTAATCGCAGGGCTGCCTGGCTCTCTGAATAGATATAGATGCTACGATCTTTGTAGCACCTACGCAAATTCTTCTCCACACACACCTTGATGGCAGTGATTTCCGCCTGGAATACTGAGGCCAGTTTCCCTAGAGAGATGTCGCCCTCTAGTATTGGCTGCACCCCATATACCCCGGCCTCAACAACTTGGTCTGATTTTGACCCGTCAGTGAACCAGACAATATCCCCCGTACGGTGTCGAACTATTTTCTCCCACTGCTCCCTGCTTCCAATTGTTATATTGAAAGGCTTGTTGAAGCAGTATGGGGTTATAATATAGTCGGCTGGCATTTCCCCAACCTTTCCTATATTTACCTCACTCACTATTTTAGTGTGTGATTCTGGATATCCCGAAGAGTTCCAGTTGTTGCCAGATTTGAGTCTGTATGCACCAACCGCTACCTCCATCTTGACCCAAAGGTGTAATGGCGGCATACCCAGAATTTCTTGAGCTTACTAATGAAGTTCGTTCGCTTTCTGGATGGATTCAGTCAACAACAACGCTTTACCTCAGTGGACGGTGCGCGTTTAACTGCTAGCAGTCTCTCCTCCCGCGTAAAAGTTGTGGGTATTTTGTAGTTAAGCACAATAATCACGCAAGCGTATCTCATAGTCATAACCCATGTTAGTAACAATTTAACTTAATCAGCATTATATTCACCATTTTCTTGATTTGCAGCTCTTATTCTTGCCGTGTTTGCAGTAAAAGTTTCTGGGTATGAGGTCAGCCTGATATGAAAAACACTGTTTTATTATGCACCCAAACTAGTTTCAGCACCTCTGTGCGATCATCGGTGGGTTTTAAATTTATTTAATGCTGTAAAAAACAAATTACATTTATTTTGCTTTTGTACTATTTGTAAATTTAGGCTTAAAAAGTCGTCAGTCTTATTTTCTTTTTTTACCTTATTTTACATTTTGTGGTCATGTGGGACCCTTTTTACATAGTATGTACTGGTAGCGTTGTCATCTGCAGCCAAAATTATCTCTTTTAAAACTTGTGAGGTTTTAAAACGCTACTTATGGTTGGAAACGTAAATTTGGTATGTGGGGATATTTTTAACGTCTGTTTACTATCTATTACTTCAGTTTCTTTTGGCATATACTTCCTCTTCCGCGCTTTTGTACATAGCACACTAGTAATACACATATTTTGCGGACTCTTTCTATCCCAATTACTTCCTACTTTAAACATTCGTCTGTGTTTACTTTGTTAAAATGCGTAATGGAAAGGATTATCATATTGTTATGCTGTAAAGTTTTATTACTGATGTTAATTGAAATCTATGATCTTTTTTAATTTTTTTATTTTTTTATTTTTGTAACTAATATGTAGTACACCTTTTCCTTTTCAGTTTGCGTAAATTTATATTGACAGCAATATTTTGGTATTATGGTAGTCATGTTGACGCTCTGACGTTTCGTATAATCTACTTGGCACTTTTGTTGCGTGCCTAAATACTGAAGACTATCTTCCTACAAGAAGGTATACAGGATTGTCGAATTTGTAGTACCTATACATTAGGCTCATTAATTTGAGGTGAACTGGACCGGGATTACCTCGAATTATCGAAATTTACGTTTGAAAAAGAAGAAAATCGAAATTGAAAAGAATACACCTGCAAAGACATTTTTCAGAAACAAGGTCTTTTTAGTAGTTATTTACATTTTCAACATAAACGTTAAAGACTTTTCACTATTTACATTGCGCTGTAATGGTGGACTGTCTTTCTGTGTGAAGAAAAAATGTACCCGCAGTTGCTGTTGTGTTGTATGATGCTCGTATTTATGGTAAACTCGTTATTCCGAGACTTAGAGGCTTAGTACAGGGAGGAGATGTTGAAAAATGTGAAAAAACTAGTGATTTGTGATATAACGTAAATATACAAAATTTTAACTTACTTACGCGTGTTTTGGTTAACGGTTTCGGCCGAAACTAGAAGAGGAGCAGAATATTCGGTTACGGTTTTCCCAACAGGTCTTGTTTCGGTCGGACTGTAGTAAAGACTAATTTCATACTGCAGAAAATTCGATGCTGGGTCACGGCATACAAGTTATGTTGTGGATTAATAGGTTTCTTTCTTCAGCATCTGACTCTCATGTAATAAAGTGACAGAGGTATTTCATATGATACATTTCCCTGAGGTGTATGAGAGAGAAAGAGAGAGAGAGACAAGGGAGAGAGGGAGAGAATATGGGGATGCGTGGAGGAAAGGGCAGGAGGAAAGAGATTTATCTGACATCCAGAGTGGCTATGCAACTTTCTTGGTCGTGTTGTCGTCACTCAACCAGTTTGCGAGAACTTTTGATGCGATTTAGTAGGAGGCAATAACGCCTGGTTAACTAGATAAGGTGAAATACTCTTTGTCAGCTTATGAGAATAATAATCTATTATTCTAAATAGCAGCCTGATGCAAGTGTTTCTAATTGAAGTCCTTTAGGTATCAGACATGCCAGACGTCTTAAATGTAAATTCGACATTTAAAAGTGGGTGCAGTGATCTTTATGACGCCAGCTGCAAAGGGACAAATAAACAATCAATTCAGCACATAAAAACTTGAGCCGCACTGTAATTTAAACTCTGATATGCCACGCCGGCCGCGGTGGCCGAGGGGACTGAGGCGCTTCAGTCACGGTCTGCACGGCCACTACGGTCGGGGGTTCGAATCCCCCCTCTGGTATGGATATTTGTGCCGTCCTTAGTATTAGCTAGTTTGTAAGTTTAGGGACTGATGACCCCGTAGTTAAGTGCCATAAGCTATACAAACATTTGAACTTTTTTTTTTTTTCAGATATGCCACTTTATGTTTCCGGTCACGTTACCTACTTCTGTCAATCGAGCATGCTCCAGCAACAATTGCAACCTCTTAATATAAGAAAAATCAATCTTACTAAATCTGCACTGAATATTTTTGTCATTAACAATTTGTGGGATTTGATCAATGACATCGGACAGTAGCGGTGAACAACAGTATAGTGCGACGATGAAGTTGGCACCTCAGGAGAAGAGAGAGCATTATTTTTTTGTAAAATTCACGGGCCAGATGGAAGCAAGAAAACAGTAAATGGATTATAATTTGGTAGAGATACTGGTTCCATATTGTTCAGAATGGAACCATCTCTAATATGAAAAGAGGGACCCTTCTTTTATTTATTGCATTTTATTTTATATAATTTATTTTGTGAGACATTAGTCTTGTGATTGACATGTTTGCTTCTTCTCTTAGGCCCGATGCCCTCCGTTATTTGCTGAATGGCCTCCAGTCTGTGTTTTCCCCTACATTTCTCACCTACAGCCCCCTGTAGTAGTATGCAGGTTTTTCTTTATATCTTAAAACATTTTCCAACATCTTGTCCATTCTTCTTGGCAGTGATTTCCATAAGTTTTATTTCTTCGGTGATTCTACGCGTAACTTGCTCATTTTTTATCAGTCCATCTAACACTGAACATTTTTCTGTAGCACCGCATATAAAACGTTCGATTCTCTGGTCTTCTAGTTTTCCCATGCCACTACCATACAATGCTGGTCTCCAAACTAACATTTTTAGAAATTTCTTTCTCGAATTAAGGCCTATATTTAATACTATCAGGGAGGAACGGCATTTTGATCTGCGTTACTTTGCACAGAAATAGCAGTTCATCCAATATATCATCATCATCGTCATCATTATTAGAGACTGATTAAGCCGTTCAGCGTTTAATCTGGAGCATAGTATCTATAAATTCCTCCATAATCCCTTGATCATTGCTAACATTGTTGCCTCGCCTGATGTTAAGCCTTTTACTTCAAAATCATTCTGCACCGAATCTAAGTACTTTCTTCTTGGTCTACCTCGACTCATCCTTCCTACCGCTGCCGAGCCTATGAGTCTCTTAGGTAACCTTGCTTCTCCCGTGGGTGTAACATGACCCCACCATCTCAGTATGTTCGCTCTAACTGTTTCATCTATGTTGTTCATATCCAGTTTTTCTTTGATTTCCTCATTATGGATACCATCCTGCCATTGTTCCCATCTATTAGTACCTGCAATTATTCTTGCTACTTTCATAACTGTAACCTCAACCTTAAGAATAATGTTACGCTGAGGGTTCCTATAGTCATGTCCTAGTTCATGAACCACGGGGAAACATATGAGTGGCCAAGTAAGTGGTCCTGATACGGTGTTGGCAACAATCAGAGCAAAATCCAACAGCCGGACGCGGTGGCCGAGGAGACTGAGGCGCTCCAGTCACGGTCTGCACGGCCACTACGGTCGGAGTTTCGAATACCCCCTCGGGCGTGGATATTTGTGACGTCCTTAGCATTAGATAGTTCATAAGTTTAGGGACTGATGACCCCTTAGTTAAGTCCCATAAGCTATACAAACATTTGGAACATTTGGAAAATCCAACATATATATATTTTTACAACAAAGAACTCTCACAAATATATTAACATTTTAATGAAAAAAATTGCGTAATATATATATAGGTAGATTTATTAAAATATGTAAAGCCAATAAAGTTTTCGTTGCGTGAGAAAGTCCATGTGATCTAAAGCGCCTTGCTGCGGAGCACGTGGTTGCTCCCCGTCGGATGTTCAAATTATCTCTCAGGAATGGATTGTGTGTGTGTGTGTGTGTGTGTGTGTGTGTGTGTGTGTGTGTGTGTGTTCTCCTTATCGTATGTTAGTTTAAGCACTTTGTAAGTCTAGGGACCTATGACCACTGCAGTTTTGTCCCACACCCTTACAAACATTTGAACAACTTTCTGAATAAATTTTTCAAGGCACGATGATTACTCCGAAGCTTCAATCTTTCTGTGGTGTCGCACAAGTCTAAAGTGCGCGCCACCTACTTTCGCCGCACGCCGCCATGCACGCACGGCGCGGCGTTCTTACGTCAGCCACGAGCGCCCTCTGCTACAACTCCGCTCGAAGCCACCACTGAACGACATCGTTCACTTGGGACTGAGATAGGAACCAGCTAACACTTCGGAATCAGATAGGCTTGGCTATCGGACAGGCACTATGCAAGCCTCTAGCTCAACTATGTATCAGCATTCTGCAGTACTGAGCTATGTAACAGTTAAGTATTACTAAGTCTCTAAGAAATATATATCTCGTTCTAATTTACTCTAGTGTTTCTAGTTTCTGCTGTCCCACTGGCTGATCACCTCCTACCTGCACAAGCGTGCATCCTTTATTCCTGTGTGGGTCTTTCAACTCGGCCACCGTCACCTACGACGGAAACGAGACACAAAAGCGGTGACGAGGCTGGGACACAAAACTTTCAATGAGTATTTTAACATATAATTTACATGTTGATTGGAGCAAGACCTTCAGACCTTTATCGGCACATAAACAAGCAAGACTTGGCAGTGGCGGGCAGTTACCAGCGGTCGTTTGCCAGCGCTACATTGGAGGCGTCTGAACTTGTTGGCCTTTCCGCGACTTTGACGACTATCGTTTACTGCAGTTCGTAAACTGGAGGTCGCGTCTCCGGTACTCTGGGGCTGGTCTATTCCGGAAATTTTGTCGCGCCGTTACACCGAATGGCCGGTTAACGCCGAACATGGCGACCGAGGAACAGTATGGCGGATGCTGGTGCGCTTTAGCGAGCCGTGACGTAAAAAGCTAAACACAGCTGCAAAGCCGACTGCGGCGATCCGGGGAAATGAAGCCCGCGTATTTAAATGCTGGAAACTTTTCGCATGAAGGAGTTTAAGGCTAGTTTACACGACGACACTACGTTTCATGAAACTGTGCTACTGACCAGTGCGCATGCGCGGCAGACGTTCGCGTACTCGTTGGCGAGACCAGTTTCGGCACCTTCCAACTTTGGCGAAACTGATTGCGCGTGTTTTTAGGTTAGGTGATAACCAATACAGAACAAAACACAACATAAATGTGGGAAAGGAAGAAATAAATCGGTTTTTGAACATATATGCGATCCATAGGTGTTTGTGACATTTTAACGATGAAAATTTCAGGTATAAGCAGTGTCGTGTTAGTGCTCTTGAAGCAATTATTCGTGAATTAAATATTGATGAGTTGACGATTAGTGAATTGCTGATTAAAGTACATTCAATTCCAAATACCTATACTAATGAACTATGGCAATTGTGGATTTGGGAACATGTTACAGGTACTTTAGAGACTAATATCTATTTGACAAGAAAAGTAATGCAATTTGTAATTTCAATTCTGGTAACGATGCTTCGCGCATAACAGTATCTTGTTTCTTTAGCGCATTACTAACTCTGTTTAAAAGGAACGTAAACTGCTCTGATTTCATTCTGAGTTGATTAAAATAACTTCTAGGGTCTTCGATCGCAATTTCTTTCAGTAAGGTTGCTGAGCAAACGAGCTGACGTCATTTTTTAATCCAGTCACAAACCCAAACAGGTTTCTTATTATTTTTATGTTTAGTCTTGCATTTCTACATGGAGCTTACATTTTGTTCAAATGTTCAAATGTTTGTTGAGCTTATGGGACTTAACTACGGGGTCATCAGTCCCTAAACTCACAAACTAGTTATCAACTACCTTATACTAAGGACGGCACAAATATCCATGCCCGAGGGGGGATGAACCCCCGACCGTAGTGACTGTGCAGACCGTGACTGGAGCGCCTCAGTCTCCTCGGCCACCGCGGCCGGCTGTTTAGTCTTATGAAGCGACTACACACAGAGAAGCAATAGCTCCGCCACAACTCTTACAGCTACCAAAACGTCCATTCTACGGCGACTACGGCACTCACAAAACAACGAAACTGAAGTGTGTAGTATTGGCGCCGTGTCTGCAGACATACACGAAACCAGTTGCGCGCAACTCATTTCATGAAACGAGTGTCGCAACCTAGTGTCGTCGTGTAGACTAGCCTTTAGATTATTCCAGGACTGACACTTTCTGGTGCACTAAAATTGTGAAACAATAAAGACTTTGTGATTCTTTAAGTTTTCCAGGCGTATGGAATATTCCATAAAGTTTCGGGATTGGAGCCGGATTCCGTCGACTTCTTGCCACGATATTTCGGCTGACAACCGTTCAGCCATCTTCAGGTTAGTGCGTTCTACTGGAGATTGTTAGTTCCCGACGACGCCTTTATGACAAAAACTGGCGCATGCGCATCAGTAGCCGTCACAAGCGCGCCCTCTTCCGAATTTACCGCCCTCTGTTAATAACAGTTGACAAGCGGCGCGCGGGTGTCTGCGCGAAGTTGAAACTGCATGTCCGCCATCATGTTCATATGTTTGTAAAGCTTATGGGACTTAACTACGGGGTCATCAGTCCCTAAACTTACAAACTATTTATGAACTACTTACGAACTAGGACGGCACAAATATCCATGCCCGAGGGGGGATTCGAACCCCCGACCGTAGTGGCCGTGCAGACCATGACTGAAACGCCTCAGTCCCCTCGGCCACCGCGGCCGGCTGTCCGCCATCTATCGGAACGCGTCAGTACTGCATAAGGTGGAAAAACAGTTTTTTTTTTTTACTTAACTACCAGGTCATCAGTCTCTAAACTTACTAACTACTTACGAACTAGCTAATACTAAGGACGGCAGAAATATCCATGCCCGAGGGAGGATTCGAACCCCTGACTGTAGTGGCCGTGCAGACCGTGACTGGCGCGCCTCAGTCCCCTCGGCCACCACGGCCGGCGGAAAAACAGTACGTGTCCGCACTCTGTTTGAATGCACACTCAGTACATTGTTGTAAGATGTATAAAATTTTAATTATCGCTAGAAGCGTCGTCCTGGATAAAATGTTTCCTCTGAAATAATATTAAAAAATCACCGGGTTCCAAGCCTTTTCTAGATGAAAGCCGCTGTCACGATTAATAAGATCTTGGGCTAAACGTATTTCCACAGTTTTTTTTATTAGTGAATCCCAGAAGGATCTCTTCGTGGCCAAGATTTCAGTGGCGGAGTAATCCATATAATGTTTGTGTTTCCTATGCGCCTGTCAGCGGCTTAGTGGTCGTCTTTCAGGTGACTTGCTACCTCCCCATGTGATATACGTAAGAATTTAAATTTGAATTTTTTAAAATATATTTACCGGTTTTCCATTGCCAACACGGAAGTTTCTGAATTTTCGCTTTAGTTTGATATCCATAGCCCACAGTTTCACTTGCAGTTAAGTCCGGATTTGAATTAGAACGATACTTAAACATCGTGCAAACTAATACATGATTTTCCTTTAGTTCATCACTCAAAAGTCTGCAAATAAAATTGTGACCCAAACGTCTCATATGCAAATTATACGTTAAAATCCTTTATATTGAACCGTAAGAATGGTTAAGTCTAGAGTAATGCCTCGAACTGTTATTCGCCTATTTGAACGAACAATTATTTCCAATTGTTGCACTTTCCCTTCTGTTGCTGAGGTTAATACACCTACCGACCCACTTACGCGTTTAAATCGTGACTACCGACTGTAAACACAGTCACAGCCTTATCACCATTCACCACTAGCAACATTTAATGATTCAGTTTGACCATTTCTGCAACTACTGGAAATTGAAACAGACAGTAACGTTCATGCATTCTTGGAAATCCTTCATACACGAAAGATATCTCTGGGAGCTTACTGACCATTCATAACGTGCCGCTGCAAGTATCAAACATAAAACTATCTACATCTACACCTACATTCTCCGAGCCACAGAATAAGCAGTATACAGAAAGGAAACTCCCGCTGCAGTCTGTCGTCCAAAATTTTGTGCGCATGCGCGGAATCGGCCATCTTGAAAAGCAGTAAACGCGTGATCACTCCCTACTCTGTAGCGTGGTAATGCGCAGTCTTTGTTTGTTAATTGTGTATTTTAGCTGCCTGAATCGCATAAAATCAAACAAGTATTTGGTGCAATGAAAAGAAAGAAATGTGTGTCAGTAGGTGTAGCTCTTCCGTTTTTATTACGAGCAGCAATAAAAGTAAAGGCGGCCGATGGTGTTCAGCACCTAATTGCCGCAATAATTCTCATACGAATAAGGATATAAGTTTCTTCACCTTCCCAAAACATGCTGAGCAGTAAGTGAACGTCGCTATATGTGCAGTGAAAGTGAAATGTTATCAGTTTCGAATGAGAGCAATGTGTGCATAATTATCAAAAGTAGCCTTGCTTCTTCTCTTGGCGATAACTCTCGCTGTTGCTGTTGTTGCAGCAGTTCAACAGCATCGAAATGTTGAAGTGCATTTATATTTTATAAGTTTAACGTTGCAGGGAATGACAAAGAATAGTGCGTAAGTAGGCAGGTAAAATTTTACTTACGACATTGAAGGCGTAGCGTGCTAATGTTGGCAACGAATGTTCTTCTGATACTCAAACAAATGGATTAAGGGGAATAATTATTTTATGCTGTTCCTGCTCTGTGGTTGACAGATTCCTCTATATGCCGTTCTCCGATCAGTAAATTAATGATACTCATAAAGCAAATACATCTTTTATATATGCCCAGACGTCATTAGTTTTGTGTAATCACGTTGTACTGCTAAGTCTAACTCAATATTTTGTGCGAATTTATTCGTGTCAAATAAAAACTGGCAGTTGTAAAGTCACTTTCTTGTTTATATCTAATTTCCCAAACATAACTCCGCGTTATTTGGGATTTTTCTAAGATAAGCACCAAATAAAACGATCATCGATTCCACCGTACATTTTCGTAGTGGTATTAAAATTTAGGCCTATATTTTTTCGTTGGATTATAATTAGGTGCAAGAAGAGGGCGCAAAACAGATGAGAGCATAATGAAAAGCCGTTTCCTTTCGTAAAAGTCGTGAAATTAGCTGCACTTCGTAAAAAGTCCATTTCCAGCCAAAGTACTGAGTGGCTATAGTTTCCGCGTTTACTGCTTTTCAATATGGCGTCGAGCGCAACGCTTGGTAACACACAGATCAAAGGTGCCGCCCCCAGCTTTCCCTTCTGTTTACTCCCTATTCTGTGTCCGAGCATCCTCACGGTGTCTGGTGGTAAGTCCTTGGTGTAGGAATGTCACTTCTTTTCCCGTTCCAATAGTGTACGGTTCGCGGCAAAAATAAATAAATAAAAATAAAAAAGTTACTGCGAGTAAGCACTAATGTAGGCTATAACCTCTCGTACTTTATCCGCATGATCTTTTTACGCGATATACGTAGTAGGAAGCAATATATACGACAAACGCACACTCCCGTACCTTCGACAGTAGCCCATGCCACAGCCATGGTACAGAAGACCTCTTGTGGAGCGTTTGGCACTGGAGTTCTCCGATCAATACCACAATCTTTAGATGTTTGCAAAATAAATCTCCAACGAAGCGGGCTTCTCTTCGCTGGTTCTCCTCCATTGTTCCCATATAGCCCTTATGAAGCAGGAGAAAATCAGGAAAATGGGTTGGAAAATTGTTCCTCATCCTACCTACAGTCCGGACTTGGCTCCGTCTGATTTTTACCTCTATGGTCGTCTGAAGGCAGCCCCCCCCCCCCTGCGCGCGAAAACATTTGATAGTGAGAAAGAAGTTACTTCCCGTGTCAAGCAATGGTGTGAAGGTCAATTCCTAGAATTTTACCAAAGTGAATTTACAGCATAGAAAGAACGTTGGGCCGGATGCATCATAGCTGATGGAGGCTACATTGAATAGGTTCAATGTATAGCTAAATGTTCCAAGTATGTTCACAAAAATGTCATTCTTCTCCTACATCTACATATCTACATCGTGATCCACCGTGAAGTGAATGGCGGAGGGTACATTGTACCACTACTCGGCATTTCGCTTCCTCCTGCAAAAAATAAAAGAATTGGAGACGACTGTGCAAAAGTTTTTGAACACCCTTTGCGCAAAATGGATGCTGTTCCGTGACAATGCGCGATTGGTGTGCGCTAATTCCTGGTGCTGAAGATGGCAACTGTTCGTACTCCCATCATCAGGCTCTTGCAGACTCCTGCCTGTATTTCCGCTTGAAGTCGGTGTAGTGTTACATGCGCCTCCACATACAACACAATATTTATTTTCCCATATTCAAATTAATTATGCTTATATTTGTATTTTTTTCTTGTAATTTCGATTAATTTTCAATGTGTCACAAAAATTCTTAAAGACGCAATATTCTTTGAAAAACTTAAAGAATAACTCTGGACAAAGAGCAATTAGAATAATACTTAGATTTAACTATTGTTTCATTTAAAAGAAAGGAGTAGTGACACCATTTCTCTCTTCTGTATTATGCTCTCGGCTAGTAAACTTCTCTTCCATATTACGCTCGTATATGACCCGATGAATTGTGAAAATGACTGTACGATATATCTCGATGAGAAAGTTGTAATTGAAATTATGTACTGAATTTATGATATGATCTCGACAGTATGAATTTAATGAGATTTCACAAAGGTAACTGAACTTTGAATGTGTTGTATATGTAGACTTGCTTCATTTATTTGAATAATAATTGTTTCGTGAGTTTACCGAAATTTTTTCCTTTCACATTTTTCATTTAACTGTGATGCAATTTATTTTTCAGGACAAAAGAATAATGAATTACACTGATTTACGAATCTAATTGTTGGAGTGTGTGCAATAGGACTCATTTTTATCACATTCTTTTATTACATAACTATTCTAATTGCTACCCTGAGATCATGAACGACTTATCATTTTCGATTAGTAACAGATCAACTAGCCGGAAACTTAGTTACAAAATCAGCAATAGTGATGTCTCCAATAGTTAGGTTGACGTTGCTTATCATTACCAGTTAGAAAAGGATTTTAACTACTTTCTTTGTGTGTAGCTCATTAATTTCTCTAAAAGTACAGCATAGTAGATTCATTTCAATAGATAGATGGTTTTGCTACGTAACCAGTATTAAAATATTTCTCCCAACCACTCTTTACAGTTATTCTATTTCCTGCTGACATTTACTTGCAAAAAAATGTATCCTGCTTTAAAAATTAAAATTAAAATAATAAAATTAAGGGACGAATATTTCATCGGCCATGAAATGTGAATGTTTTGCGGACGTGAACGCCATCAAAGATCTTGTGTCAGACGTTCTGAGATTGATTCCATAGTAGGCCTTTGCTGATAGTTTCCAGACGCTGATCGAACGTTGTCAAAAATTCTATTGTAGCAGTTGACGACTATTTAGAAGGGCAATGAAAACACTTTTTGGTCAGATAGCAATCACGAAATTATCTGTCAGAAACTGATGTTGAACTTCGCTCAAGGAGGAATATTGCCGCCCGCGGTGGCCGAGGGGACTGAGGCGCTCCAGTCACGGTCTGCACGGCCACTACGGTCGGGGGTTCGAATCCCCCCCCTCGGGCATGGATATTTGTGCCGTACTTAGGATTAGCTAGTTCATAAGTAGTTTGTAAGTTTAGGGACTGATGACCCCGTAGTTAAGTCCCATAGACTTTACAAACATTTTTTAGGAATATTTACCAGAAAATTTCACGATTCGGTACAGCAGCTGGACTGTGGAATATGTGGGTCATGTTGCTGCCAGCACTCGGCAGCAATTAATTGCCAGCTGTCATGTGAAAATGCAACAGACAGCTTGAGGAAGGCCATATTCAGCGGCATCCAGCATCAACCATTCCGAGACATTAGCGCGCGAGATGACACTCGTATTGTCCCGGCGTGCATGCAGTGTTGTACACGCCTGTCACAGAATGAAATATGATCACACCACAGCTCAGCAAAGGGAAAAGATATACTATCCGGAGTCATACAAGTAAAAGAACTTGCTTCTCGACTGATCTTGCCGCTTTAGAAACATTTAAATCAAAATAACGTGACATAATCTTTCATACGAGTATGTAAAGAACACGATTCATAATGTCATGTCGTATAAAATATAACATGGCATAACTTAATGCAACATTGCATTTTAGGTCCTGAAATATAACATTCCATTGCATTGGCGTTTAGAATGCGTGGTTCCTCACTAAGATAACGAATCTAGTTCACGTCTTCAATTTTCGCAGATTTTTTGTTCTTTCGATCTGCCATAGTGTCGTGGCCGAAATTGGTTGTGATAAGATTTCAAGAATACTTTTTACGAGTATATAAATACCGTCTTTATGATTATTTTGCAGTATTTCCTTAAAAGCTTATCGTAACCGATGTGTAAACAATTAAACGATCATTGACTGACATAATACTATCAACTTTTACACGTCCACCATTGTGTGGACATATAACGAGTCTCAGTTTGAGTTTAATACATGATATCTCAACAGCGGATATTGATTATTCGATACAAAAAGTTAATGTTTACGTTATTCATTTATTGTGAAAATTTTCAGCCGATACATGCAACTTTAAAATATAGAAGTGTCGGTTTCAGAAAACCCCACAAAAATTCTATTTTAGGTGGTAAACGAAAAGCTAAAGGGTGCACAAAAAAACGATGCCATTAGCTCAGCATTAATTTCAGCCCAGTTCACATCTTTTGCAAAAAAAATTAATAGATTTATATAATTGGTATGGATGTGATATCCGGTCGAAGTTCAAATTTTATTCTTATCCTGTAACATAGCTACAATAAGACAGATGCTCTAATGGCGATGCAAACGTGCGGTGGTACGAGTTAAGCCAGATATCTTTTACCCCTCATTTACCTAAAATAGGTACCAGCATAAAGAACACCAAAATCGTGACCCTGTAGTCGGCTTTTTCAAACATATTTGGTATGGCGTTAACGCACTGATTTCGCTCAGGATTTGTCAAGAAAATGACCACTTTTATTATAAAGCTAAGGAATCAAACCGATGAGGTAACCGGTCACTAAACATACAAACTACTGAAATTAACTTACACTAGGCACAACACAGACACTATGGGCAAGGGAGGATTCGAACCTCTAACGGGATGATGCTGTCATTTACTGGTTAGCAGTCACCAAAGTATCAAATGAAACTGCAAAATGATTTAGATAAGATATCAGCAAAGTGCAAAAGTTGGCAACTGAACCTTAATAATGAGAAGTGTGGAGTCATGTATATGATCAATAAAAGAAATCCGATAAACTTATTTTACAAGATAAATCAGTCAAATCTAAATGCTTTAAATTCAATTAAATACCTACCAGTAACAATTACGAACATCTGAAATTGTAAATAACACATGTAAAGTATTGTAAGGAAGGCGAACTAAAGATTATGTTTTATTGGATTATTGGCAGAACACTGCCTACATTACATTTGTGCCTCATATTTTGGAGTATTGCTGCGCATTGTGGGATCCTCTCCAGATGGGACTGACGGACGATTTAGAGAAAGTTCAGAGAAGGGCAGCTCGTTTTGTATTATAGCGATATAGGGGAGATACGGAAATGATGCACGAATTGGGGTGGTAATCATTAAAGAAAGGTGTTAATCGTTGCGACGATAACTATTTGCGATATGTATTTCACCAAATTTATCTGCCGAATGCGAACACATTTTGTTAGCACTCACCTACATAGGGAGACATGATCATCATAATAAGAGAAATCAGATCGAAAACTGAAATATTTTCCCCCGAGCTAATAGAGAATGGAACTGTAAAGAATATCATAAAAACGGTCCGATGAACCCTAAGCCATGCACTTAAATGTTACTTGCAGAGGTATTTACGTAGATGCAGATGTAGAAAGGTCTTGTAAAGTAGCCATCACGATTATTACTGTTGCTGCATTCGTGGACGAGACAAAACAGAAAGGAGCGATGACAGCGCTGCACGTGGCGAAACGCTGCAGACTGGAGTCGTTTGAGGCGCACGTTCACATACATCCCGCGTAGCATCGCTGCTATGATGTGTTACGGGAGTGGACCAGTACCATATAAACCAGGGAGCCATTATGTTTTATGCCATCATTGCATTTAGGATGCCTACAGTAACTACACTCTAACAAGGAGACTTTATGGTCTCGGAAGTTTGGAATGAAATTTCGCAGGTTCTTATTATGGTACCCCTGAAAGGCGTCCACCCATAAAAGCTGCAGTGCGTACTAACCAGAATATTGAGAGGGAGAAAATTCCTCTAAACTTCTACTTGCAGCTCATATACTGGTCAGTTTACACGCTCTGGCAGCACAGCAAAATGCCTACGCCTGTTACGATCTCGTTTACCATACGGGCGATCCAGGCTCGATCCTACCTTCAGGAACATTTTAATTTTCTAAATTATTTAAAAATTTACTTTATAAACAAAGCCAACAAAGCCGGTTCGAAACCGCGCTTATGAAACTGAAAATAATAAAGAAAGGAACTCCTATAAAACTGTTTGGAAAAAAAGAAAAGAAAAAAAGCTTTAGTGCATCATTAACTGTTTTCGCCAATTTTAACGACTTGAATCACAGGCTATCTGTAGTAAGAGACGTTTCCATGGTTCACTCGTGCTTTAGGACGTGATTGTTCATGTAAACAATCTATCTTTATAATTTTCTCGAATACCAAAACATTGTTTTCTATCTGTTTATGTTTCTACATTCTGACTAATAAAGACACTACTGTCAAAAACTTTATATTAAAAGAATCCACAGTAATCGCTTATTAACAACGAATATTTCCTACCATTAACGAGCCATTTAGAATTATTGACTTTTTGAAAGTGAAAACATAGTTGTAATTCACGTTTTAAGGACCTATAACACGCATTTCACTAATACAATAAAATTCTTCATGGTTTAATTGAAAATATATTACGTCATTGGCTACATTAAAAAGCTGTCATTTTGTTTCTTTGACTGTTTTAAAAATTATAAGTTACTGGAAGGTGGGATCGAACCTGGATCGCCTGCATTGTAAACGTGTTGGTTAGAGGTGGAGCGATATCACTATGATGCTGCACATGAAACTATACAGCTCTTTTTCTCGGAGTCTTCTGACTAGTGTGCTTTACAACTTTACCCTGGAGATAAATTATTAACCTGCACAGTCACCTGTGGAAATGCATTTGAAAAATCGTAAGATCTCCTTGTAAGACAAAACTGTCTCTACCGACCACATTGTCGAAGGGACGTTAAGCTCGAAGGTTTTTTCCTTCTGCCAGCTGGACACAGTGTACATCACAGCTGCACAGGCACAGGAAAGATTCAATTTCTTCAACTTTTTTAATGATTATCAGGGGTAGATATCAGTAGGTAGTGGATCAGTTGAAGAATTATTACTGGTGGAAGGTGTTCTACTGTAGTCGATACAGTTGCGGCGGTGTCCATATGGTGTAGTCGACAATTTAACTGCCTAGTAAGCAGGAGATTCTCGTGAAATCCCATCTGGTAGAAATTTTCAACTTGCCTAACTACGATAATTCAGTGCACAATGGCAAATAATGTCTTTATTCGAGCCAATATGGAGGAACAAGAAGAAAACGTGCAGCCGAAGACATTAAACTTATAGTATGGCACAACTGATATGACTCATTTTCTTAAACGAGTCTTGTTTTGCACTCTTTCTGAAGTGATGCAACTAAATTTGTTAACTGACCGAAGATATATTTTAATCAAGTAGCATTTTTCTCTCTCTCTCTGGACCTTAAGCCACATTCCCTCATTTTTCCGACACGAGAGAAAGAACGACGTTCCACTTCATCTGTCTGTGCCTGGCCTCTGATTAGTTGAGACGTATCTGTAGCAGCTCCTGTAATACGTAAAGTGAGTGTAGTGCTGTAATTTGTGAAGTGAACCGTGAGATTTCGTAAAATTTAACATGACAGGTTTCCATTCATTTATCATACTGACATTTTCTGCTGGAGTATATAATTCCGCCCATTGAAGTTGTGTGGTGGGTTTGGACGCCATTACGTCTGATAAGATATCGGTGCACCAATTGTTGCAATTTTTATTAATTTTCAAACCCTATCATTCGCCTTCAAAATTAACCGGCTTTTAAAACCTGCAATCGTGTTCCTTCTTGTTGTAAAACAATTATATATATATTAAATATTGATATTCATTACGACTGACATAATTATTTTGATTTAAATGTCTCTTTGAAAGTCTCTGGTCAGTTTCTGATAAGATGCTGCGAAATTCCTGAAACGAAACGATTTTATTTACTTCTTACCACCACAGGCTAGACTTTTTGGTGTCGATGCAGCTCGTAGTTTCTTGCTTCATGGTCTGCAATGATGTGTGAACCTGTAAACTTTTTTATTTAATTTCTTTGATAACAGAAGGTCTCTATGTACCAAATGGAAAACTCACTACCCAACCTGGAATTGCCAGGAGTATCTGTGTCTAATATAACAGTCAATTTTATAATAAGCTTCAAATAAAGTCCCGTGTGTAAAATCTGCAGGTTCGTAATTCCAGGTGAGGTAGCTCACGTATACTCTGTTTCTACTACCCCAAAATTACATGTTGAAGAGATTAAATAATTGTAGACAAAATCAGAACTTACTTTAAGTTGAAATATATGTATTGAGCGTTCGTAATACATCGATTCACTTTCCATAGCATTCCAATAATAATGATATACTCCTATAGAATACTCTAAACTCTATCAGCAAAGAACAATCATTTTTCTCTTCACAGCAATGACATGGAGATTCTATATGTTCTGAAAAATACTTTACGGTAAATTTTGATTTGTATTAAGTACAGCAAACATTCTAATTAGCCTTGAATTTATAACATAACAAATCTTTTATCTAGAATTACATCGTTAACAAATATGTGACACATAATACTAACGGGTATCTTACAGTGTACATGTTAAATTTCGAAATCCGATAATTTTCCGCGTAAATTTTTCCCGCAACTCTGTTTGGAGATTGAAGTAAAACTTAATGTGCGGTCCGCTGCATGAAAAAACCACGTAACTAGTCCAACCCCAGATCACGACGGTGTTTTACCTTAATGAACAAGAATATTTATCACAGAAACCAACAGAATGAGTAGATGTATCCTTTAAAAAAGTAAAATAAGTTTCCTTTTTATAATGTAACTACCGCCAACACCTACCCTTCTATCTTCCATATTATTTAAAGATTCAAAAATAATTCCACTGTTTATCCATAAATTCCGACCTCTGCAAGTGTTATTTACGAAACTTTGACCACCTAGATGCCATTCCTAAGCTACGAACTACTTACGAAATTATTCAGAACAAAAAGTTAAACTTTCAAAAATGTTCAAATGTTTGTAAATCTATCGGACCAAACTGCGTGGTCATCAGTCCGTAGCTTATAAACTACTTAAACAGGTAGACTAACCTAAGGACAAACACACACATACCCATGCCCCAGGGAGGACTCTAACCTCCACGGCGTGCAACCGCACGCTCCGCAGTGAGACGCTTTAGACCGCTCGGCTACTCCATCACGACCCAAGTTAAACTTTCGCATACACCTTAACCCCCATGGCAGTTTCATTATATTTCCAACTTCTGGCTAATTCTACATGCCATGAGAGAAATGAAGAGGGAATTCGGTGATGAGTGTGACCACAATGTTGTGGTAGTCAAGAGAATCCATGGTTTCTCTGGAATGCCATATTATGACAAAGTACTGTGTGAAAATCTTGGTTCTGGAGATATAGCCCATGCTACAATATTTATTCCCATAATGATGAGGACAACAGGGCTCATGTTTACACAGCCATCATCCTTCAGGACCGATTTTGTGAGCACAAGGATGAATTATCGCATTTTAGTTGGCCACCACATTCAATAGACCTCAATAATATTGAACATTTGTGGTTTGCTTTGGGAAAAGGTTTGTAATCGCTTTTCACCATATTTGTCACATGTATGTGTCCATTCCCTGAGGACTGAAAGCAGATTTTACTGTCAATCGTTTGCGTTTATCGTGTTTGGCGTAACATCCTGTTGTATCATTGGTGTTTTCTCTAAATGTGGTTCATGTTACATGATGTTCTACCACTACGAGTTTGGAAGGAGTTTTCAGTTCTCTTTGCGCGGTATTTTAGCTGCAGTGATGGGTTTAACAGTGTCGTTGTCTGACACAGAACAGAACTCTGATGAATATGAATTACACGCTGCCCGGAGCGAGCACAATGGCGCCCTCTGCAGCGAGTGCGCCGGGTTGTCGGTGTGGCAGGGGCATTGCGCTGCGGGTTTGCCGCTGTTGCAGGGGCTGCGTGCTGCGGGCTGGCCGCTGTGCCAGGGGCTGCGTGCTGCGGGCAGCGGCTCGCACAGGGTTGCGACCCCTCCGCCCTCCCTAGCCCAGACGCCTTTGCGGCGCAGCGACCGGAAGTGACGCGTCCACCGGAAGTAACGCGCCACGCCGCTGTTTGCCCGACACTCACCGCTCGTGTCCACAGAGCGGCCCACACCGACGACGTCGGCCTTGTTTCTACAAGCGCAGCCGTGTTTTGTTGCATTCTGCTGCAGATTGTCATGTTTACATCAAGTTGAAGTCAGCAAAAAATCAAGTTGCGACCCCGAAATTTATGTTTTATTCCTCCATTACAGGGCGTCGCAGAATAACGTCTTGAAAGATGGATTTTATAGGAGACTTATGAGGGTCACTTTTGAGTTGCACCATTCCGAACGGCACGAATCTCTACTTAGAATAACAGTAGACCATAAAAAAAACCGCGGTGTTTTTCATATCCATGAATTCTATCAGAAGATACATTTAAATATGAAGTGACAACGTAACAAGATATTAATATCATGGGAGGTAAACTGTATGTTTTTCAATGACGTTATAATTTCAACAGTGCGAAAACCATCTACTGAATTGTAACAGTGAAAACCTGACCAACAGGACCTAAACATCCCTGTCCATTTACAGCGTCATAAAACGAAGTGAAAAATGATATCTGACTTATTTTCCTCTTACGTATCATATGAAACACTGGCTGGCCGAGATTGTTCAGTATCACTGCACAAAGACAGCGGTAAACAACGGACTGTTTTACGTCTGTGGGCACATTACTGTCAGGCGAGTTTTGCTGTCTCAAAAATACGATATTGTGTGTTCTCACATTGGTAATTGGGTTTTGTATTGTTATAGCTAATGTAAACGTTATTCAGGGAACAGAGCTCCTTTTATTTATATACCATTCAAAATTGTGCCTGGAAGTTTTTATTAGTGACAGTGTGTGAAAGGAATTTTGTGCATATTACTTTTGTAGTTGTCTTTCTTGCTAGGCGACAGCAATTAATGGTTGTAGTTTTGTTTCCATTTTTTTACTAATTACAAAACTTGAATACGATTCAAGGAACATTTCAGTTTGCTTTCCTTCCCCCTTCAGGTCAATATCTAAAATAGCATTTCGATGTAAAAGATTTTGCTATGTGTTTGTTGCTGGTAAATCCTTAAAAGCATTTCATAATGTCAGTTGTATTATATCCTCTTGGGCTTTTAAGTCGCAGTTTTTAATGTTTTATTTTTTGCGTCAAATAAGGAATATACACTAATGTGCTTTTATTTACTTTGGTAGTAAAGTTATGCGCTCGAATATTGGATACCTTGGACAGGAAACAGTTAAACAGTCCTTATATAAGTCATCGCAAATGGCGGACTTCGATGAAGTGGTTAAACCAAACTGCAAGTTAAGAATGTGCACAGCTCACCAAAGTCGTGTTTTTACATTCAGAATCATTTTCGCCTCCAAGTAGTACAATTTCAAAAACCACACTAATTACAATTTCGAATTACAATTATATCATCAACATAAACTACCTATCGTCTTCATACTGAAGTAGGTTTACAACTCGCCGCAGAAATTGTATTGTAAATGACAGAGTGAAACTTGATGAAAACAAGTCGTCCAGTAAGTTTCAACCACTTCATGTAAACCCCACAAATGCACTTTGAGGAGTAATAAGAGCACTATCAGGTGTGTAGCATATGTATTGCAGTGTTATAATTACATTCTTCAAATTATTTTTGACACTTTCGAAAAAAATAAAACGATGTACTGACTTCGTTCAATTACGTACAATTTTCTCTCCAATTTTATTGATATCCTATTACTTTGTTTCTCACCAATAAAATGTCATTTGCAGTAGATTTCAAAATTTGCCGTGGAAATGACACAGGGCAATTTTTATAATGAAGTGTTAAAGTAGCATTATTTTATGCTGCTTCGAGTATTCAATGTCGAAGGTATCCCTTGTTAGCAAATAATGTTTTGCTAAGGAACACATGTCAGGAAGTATCATCCAACAGCTATATGACCACTTCATTTTAAATATTCTGAAACAAATGTTTTAAGGTAGATGAATAAAGTCAGTCTGCCAGTCTGCTAAAACGGACGCGTGTATTTTTTGCTTTACGTTTGTGAAATATATCGTATATAAAAATGATAACTGCTGTATGAAGTTTACTTAGATTCAGTGTAAAATGATTGGCCGATAAATAACCAACGATCCACAAACGTCGAAATTAATACAGATACATAAATTTAATATGTCGGGCATACATTCATAGCAATAATGACTCAAGTACATCAGACATAAGAAAAATGTTTTTCATCCTAACATATCTGTCGTCACAAGTTGTTTATCATATTTTGAGTGGAAGCAACTGGAAAAGAATAACAACAAAATGTCTTGTGAGTATGGGCTGTAGAATGAACACTTTACCAGTAATGAACACTAAACCTGTGATATTGTGGAGCACATCTACTGGTCAAGTGCTCAGAGGACTTATGGTACGAATTTTAGGGTACGTATTTACTGGACGTATTTTTTCCTGCATTGATCTTTACTACCTCTACCCAAAATATGTAAATATCTTGCTGTAGAATAAATTCCTCACTATTAAAGATGGAGAAGTTGTCATAGCGTCGTTGCATAATATTTCTGGACATGGGGTCCTCATCAAAACTTGTCTGTCAACTCTATACAACGCTCCCTATACAACATGAAGAAGTCACTAATGCCATCCAAGTACACAGAACACCATTAAGCCCTAGATTCTTGAATCAATCGAATTTTCATATATAATAGAACCCTCTGAATAATTTCCAATGATTTATGTCTCTTCGTTATGTATCTTCTACATTCCTGCACCAGTGACTTCTGTTCCTGGTTTTCGTAGTGCATTCTTTCCAGAGGTTTCTCTCCTTTGCATACCGAACAGTTGCGCTTATTGGTCAAGAGTGGAGAAGTACATGAAACGAATTTTCTGACTGAAGAATACCGTTTACCAACATGAACAACTTCTACAGATCAGTGATGTCTAAATTTTCACATACTCAGTGACTGCTGAAGGCAAGACTCAATCCTCCAGTGCTACAAGTGCTGCATTCACAAAGCATTAATAGCATATACAGTGTAATGAATTTACTATTAGGTTGGTAGTAGTTTCATAGGACAGTCAAAGTTCTTAATCTCAAGACCGTCGCAGTAATATAATTATGTAAATTTACTTCAGACGCTCAGCTGACCCGTAAAGTAGTCAGTGAGTTTGAAGATTTTATGTCAGAAGGTTCTTCGTCGAGGAAACAATGAAAGGAGCTATTCTTCATTAACAAGAGGAGGAAAATATCACGTGGATATGTCGAAGGACTGAAACAGGAAACAGCATACGAGGTGGCTGAATCGTCATCCAGTCTATGAGTACAAAGTGGGACTCTCCCTCTCGGCTTTTTAATTGCTTTTACTCAGTGCTACAACGTTGTGTATTTTTTTCCTCTCCGTAGTCATTTCGTGGTTTCAAAGGCTTTTTTTAGGTTTTGTATTATCTGAATCCGCCGTAATCCTATGCAAGCTTGCTTCCTTCGCAACGCGTCCCCTCCACCCCACCACCTCAGAAATCTGCCAGATAACGGTTTACACACTGTAATAAATAAGGTATTGGCGGCGTGGCCATCTGTTATAAATGAACCAACACACTCCTTCAGCCGTTAATTATGTAAACCGTTTATTACTAGTTTCGGTAACTGATTGTTGCCATCTCCAGGCCCCTGTTTAGTTGACTACTGCATACACTGTCCATGATCTCGTACGTATACCAATCTCTTATAACAAACTTCGTTGCACTATCAGAAATCAACAGACGACTAGTAATAAATGATTTATACACTACTGGCCATTAAAATTTCTACACCAAGAAAAAAATGCAGATGACAAACGGGCAGTCAATGGACAACTATATTAAACAAGAACTGGCATGTGATTACATTTTCAGGCAATTTGGGTGCATAGATCCTGAGAAATCAGTACCCAGAACAACCACCTCTGACCGTAACAACGGCTTTGATACGCCTGGGCAATGAGCCAATCAGAGCTTGGATGGCATGTACAGGTACAGATACCCATGCTGCTTCAACACGATACCACAGTTCATCAAGTTTAGTGACTGGCGTATTGTGAAGAGCCAGTTGTTCGGCCACCACTGAAAAGACGTTTTCAATTGGTAGAAGACCTGGAGAATGTGCTGGCCAGGGCAGCAGTCGAACATTTTCCGTATCTAGAAAGGCCCGTACAGGTCCTGCAACATTCGGTCGTGCATTATCCTGCTGAAATGTAGGGTTTCGCAGGGATCGAATAAAGAGTAGAGCCACGGGTCGTAACACATCTGAAATGTAACGGCCACTGTTCAAAGTGCCGTCCATGCGAACAAGAAGTGACATTGACGTGTAATCGATGGCACCCCATACCATCACGCCGGGTGATACGCCAGTATGGCGCTGACGAATATACGCTTCCAACGTGCGTTCACCGCGATGTCGCCAAACACGGATGCGACCATCATGATGCTGTAAGCAGAACATGGATTCATCCATTCGTGCACCCAGGTTCGTCGTTGCGTACACCATCGCAGGCGCTCCTGTCTGTGATGCAGCGTCAAGGGTAGCCACAGCCATGGTCTCCGAGCAGATAGTCAATGCTGCTACAAACGTCGTCGAACTGATGTTCTTGTCTCGCAAACGTCCCCATCTGTTGACCCAGGGATCGAGACGTGGCTGCACTATCCATTACAGTCACGTGGAAAAGATGCCTGTCATCGCGACCGCTAGTGATACTAGGCCGTTGGAATTCAGCACGGCGTTCCGTACTGCCCTCCTGAAAATGTTCAAATGTTTGTATAGTCTATGGGACTTAACTACGGGGTCACCAGTCCCTAAACTTACAAACTACTTATGAACTACTTACGAACTAGGACGGCACAAATATCCATGCCCGAGGGGGGATTCGAACCCCCGACCGTAATGCCCCTGCAGACCGTGACTGGAGCGCCTTAGTCCCCCCGGCCACCGCGCGGCCGGCTGCCCTCCTGAACCGACCGATTTCATATTCTACTAACAGTCATTGGATCGTGACCAACGCGAGCAGCAATGTCGTGGTACGATAAACCGCAATCGCGATAGGCTACAATCCGACCTTTATCAAAGTCAGAATCGTGATGATACGCATTTCTCCTCCTTACACGAGGCATCACAACAACGTTTCACCAGGCAACGCCGGTCAACTGCTGTTTGTGTATGAGAAATCGGTTGGAAACGTTCCACTTGTCAGAACGTTGTAGGTGTCGCCGTCGGCGCCAACTTTGTATGAATGCTCTGGAAAGCTAATCATTTGCATATTACAGCATCTTCCTGTAGGTTAAATTTCGCGGCTGTAGCATGTCATCTTCGTGGTGTAGCAGTTTTAATGGCCAGGAGTGTAAGTAATTAGACAGCCGTGCCCCAGTCATCTTAGGCCAGATGGAGATACAAAGACCCTCTGCCGGCGCCTTGTTGACCGCCAGCTCGACTGTAGCGAATGTCAGCCGTGGACCCAGCGCGGGCGGAAGTTTGCGTGCCCGGGGCCTGTGTCGGTGGCTGCGTTATTACCCAGTGTGGACAGCGGCCATATTGTCGCAGTCACCGCTGCGTGTCTCGGCAGCGCCTGCTGGCGGCTGGTTAGCAGAGGCCTCTCCCCCTGTTTTCATTTCTTCTCCTGGAACTCCAGGAATTTAATAAACTGCAGGGGCCGCTGATATCTCGCCATCGACCGCAGCCTCTGCTCCCCCTTCTTCCGCATTCAGGAGGCCGCGCCAGCCTGCATCGCCTCACCGCGAATTCTTAAAAGTGCGCGGCCTTCCCACTGCAACTGACTGAACATGCGACGCAGTATCAAAGACACCGCAAATACTTGTCCAAAGTTATACCTCAACAACCTTATCCCCTTCAAAATACGTCCATTGGAACTAATGCATTTCTATTAAGACGCAGATATTTATTTTTATATAGGCCATCTATGCGTTTCACCTTTATATGCAAAGCATCTCAGTGGCCTGGAACAGAAGTGACCACCCCCTATTGGCCAACGAATCACCACCACTCCAAACTGCGACCAACCCCGCCACACCCGAAATATTTGGCATCCTAGTTTACCAAGCGAGGAGGCGCAGTGGTAACACACTGGACTCGCATTTGGAAGGATGATGGTTCAAATCCACCTCCGGCCACCCAGATGTACGTTTTCCGTGATTTCCCTAAATCAAACCCGATTTCCTTCCGCATACTTACCCAAACACTCCGAGCGTAAGCTGCGTCTCTAATGATCATGCTGTCGACGGGACGTTAAACTCCAAGCTTCCTCCTAATAAATATGATTTTACCATTTAATATTGAAATTAAATATCTTTTATTTCACGTTTTCTAAATTGTCTTATAGAGGCCCCCAAGCTGGCCAAACGTACCAATTTTTCCACCTCTCCTCCAGAAATTTCAATGACGCAGTTTGCGTCATGACCACACACCCCATTTCCCACGTGGTGATCACTGGCCTAGAATATATACATGAGAGCAATTGAATGGAATGGACAGTGTCTTGAAAGGAAGATATAAGATGAATATTAACAAGAGTAAGACGAAGGCAATGGAAAGGAATGTCAGAAAATCAGGTGATGCTGAAGGAATTAGATTAGGTAATGAGACAACAAAAGTCGTAGATGAGTTTTGTTATATGGGTTGCACAACAACTTCCAATGGCCGAAGTAAAGAAGATATAAAATGCAGCATGGCTATGGGAAGAAAAAAGTTTCTAAAGAAGCGAAACTTGTTAACATCCAATATTAATTTACATGTTAGGAAGTCCTTTCTAAAACCATTTGTCTGGATTGTAGCATTGTATGGGAGTAAAACATGGACGCTGAGGAGTTCAGACAAAACGATGGCCGCGCGGGAGTAGCCGAGCGGTCTGGAGCGCCACGTTACGGGTCGCGCGGCCTCCCACGTCGGAGGTTCGAATCCCCCCTCGGGAATGGCTGTGTTTGTTGTCCTTAGGTTAGTTTAACTTAAATGCAAACGTAGGCTTCCGCGGCTGTTGTCACTATCAATGAAATTTTTCTGGGTATGAGACCGCGTCGTCATTTTATAAACTCTACCGACGCGATCTCATACCCGGAAAAATTTTATTGATAGTTTAACTTACTTTAAGTAGTTTGTAAGTCTAGGGACTGATGACCGACGTAGTTTGGTCCCATAAGAATTACAAATCTTTGAACAAAAAGATAGAAGCTTTTGAAATGTGGTGCTACAGACTAATGATGAAAATTAGATGGGCAGATCACGTAACTAATGAGGAGGGGCTTTACCGATTTGGGGAGAAAAGGTGTTTCTGCCATATCCCGACTAAGACATGGGATAGATTGGTAGGACATATTCTCAGACATCAAAGAATTATCAACTTAGCATTAGAAGGAAGTGTGTGTGGTAAATATCGAAGAGGGAGACCGAGGGACAAATACAGTAAGCAGATTCAAAAGGATGCAGGTTGCCGAACGTATTCTCAGATAAAGGGACTTGCACATGGCAGGGTAGCGTGGAAAGCTGCATCAAACCAGCCTGCCGACTGATGACCATAACAACAACAACGACGACATGTTTAAACCACTGAAGATGCCTTTCAAATAAAGGTGAAACGCGTATGTCAAAATAACGCATCTCATTTCCGTTGCTGGGGTTTGGGTTCGGTTGATTTGGATAGGGGGACTAAATTGCTAAGGTTATCTGTACCCCAGTGGGAACGGGAATGAGTGAGGATAGGAAAGGTGGGGAGGGGCAAAGGAAATGCAGTCCGGGAAGTAAAGAAGGAAGGAAGACTGCATTAGCTCGGGGCCCCATGCTCGCCGCGCACGTACTCACGAAAGAACCGTGAGCACCCTGGAGGGTCATTTCAGTTGCATAGAAAATAAATATCTGCATTTTAATATAAAAACTAACCGTGAGAAGAAAGGACAGAAAATAAATACCGAAATTCAGTTCTATAATCCTGACATTTCTGCCGTTGGGAGCGATCTATGAACCGGCAGTACACTCGTGGAATGTTCGAGCAACAAATACGCCTGGAGAAACTGAAGAATCACATCGCGATCTATATTTTTTTTTCAAAAATAAATGAAAACCATAGGTGCCAGAAGACCGCTTTGCAAAAATATTTACGTTTCCGCCGGTTTCGGCAGATGTTAGCTGCCATCATCAGACTCTGTATATTTTTAAATGAACATGATTCTCATATCAACCATTGGCCCTGTATTAAAATAGGAGGATGATGGCACCATAATCTTACCAAGACATCAAAATAACATATAAAATATTTTTTGGTAATGTGCCAATTTTCAAGCATGGAAACAGAAAAGATTGTAACAACTATCGAGGTATATCTTTAATTAGCGTTGTAGGTAAAATATGCTCAGGTATTGTTGAAAGGAGAGGGCGAGTATTAATTGAGGACAAGTTAGATTAATATCAGTATGGGTTTAGGCCTCTTATAGGCTGTCAGGGCCAGATCTTTAGCTTACGGCAGGTAATGGAAAAGTGCTATGAGTGGAACACGGAATTGTATCTATGTTTCATAGATCTAGAAAAAGGCTTATGACCGTGTCCCTAGGACGAAGCTACTGTCAGTTCTACAAGATTATGTTATAGGAGGCAAATTTCTGCAGGCAATTAAAGGGCTCTACGTAGACTGTCAGGCAGCAGTTAGAGTAGATGGCAAATTAAGCTCATGGTTCAGGGTAGTTTCAGGGGTAAGGCAAGGCTGTAACCTGTCACCACTGTTGTTCATAGTATTCATGGATGATTTGTTGAAAACAGTAGACTGGCAGGGCGACATTAAAATAGGTGAAAACAAAATAAGCAGTCTCGCATATGCGGATGACTTAGTTGTAATGGCCGATTCAATTGAAAGGTTGCAAAGTAATATTTCAGAGCTCGATCAGAGGTGCAAGGATTATGATATGAAGATCAGCATCTCCAAAACGAAAGTAATGTCAGTTGGAAAGAGATTTAAACAGATTGAGTGCCAAATAGGAGGTACAAAGTTAGAACAGGTAGACAGTTTCAAGTACCTGGGATGTATTTTCTCACAGGATGGCAACATAGTGAAAGCACTGGAATCGAAGTGCAGCAAAGCTAATGCAGTTAGTGCTCATCTAGGATCTACTCTCTTCTGCAAGAAGGAAGTAAGTACGAAGACTAAGTTAGCAGTGCACCGCTCTATCTTTCGACCAACTTTGTTGTATTGGAGTGAAAGTTGGATGGATACAGGTTACGTTATTCACAAGGTAGAGATTACAGATATGAAAGTAGCAAGAATGATTGCAGGCACTAATAGATGGGAACAATGGCAGGAGGGTGTCCATAATGAGGAAATCAAGGAAAAACTGGGTATTAACACCATAGATGAAGCAGTGAGATCGAACAGATGGTGGGATCATGTTACACGCATGGGAGAAGCAAGGTCATCTAAGAGACTCATGAGCTCGGCAGCGGAGGGTAAGAGGAGTCGAGGTAGACCAATAAGAAAGTACTTAGATTCGGTGCAGAATGTTTTTGAAGTAAAAGGTGTAACATCAGACGAGGCATCAATGTTAGCATTGAATAGGGGATCATGGAGGAATTTTATTAGAGGTACTATGCTCTATACTGAACGCTGAAAGGCATAATCAGTCTCTAATGATGATGATGATGATGATGTCCTGTTATAATGTTCCATGTAGTAACACAATTTCGACTGATCCGGCATGAATTCACGATCCAGCAGCTTAGGTCTACCGAAAGAGGTCAAAAAATAAAGCGGTCTAGGGCAAGCTATACCATGTTATGTCCCACCAGGGCTTCCGCTGTTCGAAACATTCTTCTGTCATGTTTGTAAACGCCTTACAGCTCCTCACTCGCTTTTTGCATGGCTTCTTTACTGTCGTCAACTTAGTATCCTCTCATGCTCCTTTTAAGGTGCGGAACTAAGAAAACGCCAGACCAATCCGATATGTGTGGCAGCAGAATGCCTTTTTAGTCAAACACTGTCCGATAGAGATGGCTGTTTTGTGTGGGTGCGTTATCGTAGTGGGGCTATCTTGATATCAACCCTTTTCATTCCTAAGTATATAATTCGCAAACCGCGAAATTTTCCGACGTCTGCTGCTCCTGTAAAGATGGACAAACTTTCCGATAAAATTCCCTGAACCAAGTTCGGAGATAACCGACTAATATTTAATCAAATGCAGACAGGTGAGACGTTTAAGGTACATGCAGAAGCGGGACCACTTCAAGCTAAAACCTGACTGAGATGGCTGTTTCTAAGGGTGAACAAATTTGCCAGCAACCTATTTCGTTTGCAAATCTTCCATTAAAATTCGCTGAACCGAACTCTGGGATAGCCAGTAATATTTGATAATCGATAAATTGTTTCTTGACTGTCTGTGAGCACAGGCTCTTTGTCAATGTTTCTTCGATCCGGGCAGTTGATGGAGCCAGGATAACGTTCTTCGTCTTGTCTTGGTTTTTTTTTTTTTTTTTTTCCGACCGATCTTCCCTTTTATTATTAACTGCAGGAGTATGTGTTTAGTGTTCCGTAATATATGTCTTAGGCATACAGTTTTTCCTCTTTTAAACACTGTCAACATTTCTTGCTGTTTCTTCATTCGTTCCAATACTTCGATGTAGGTATTCTTGCAGTCCACGGTATTTTCAGCATTCTGCGATAAATCAAGATTTGAAAGGCTTCTGACTTCTTAGTTGTTCTTGTATTTAGTGTTTTGTTCGCCACTCTTCACAAAGCCAGGTTCTTAGATATTTCACCTTGTTTAGTCTTTATATTACAGCCTCTTGAAATCGTAGGTCTGCATTTGTGAAAGCGTCGGACTCTCGTGTGACAATCACAAAATTAATCTTTCTGGTGTTTATATTCAGACCTAGAGTATCGCTGTAATCTCCTACTATGTTATCAAGTAGGAGAAGAACATCTACATTATCAGCTACCAATACCGTGTCATCAGCACAGCGAATGTTGTCGATATAAATTCCATTAACTTTTATGCCTTCTCTATAACATCAAGTTCCTCCTGAAAAATGTTCTCGGAATATAAATTAAATAACAGAGCTGACAGTATGCATCCTTGTCGGACTCCTCTACATGTATTGGCCAAGACAGTGACCTCATTATCAAATTTAACCTGTGCAGTCTGATTCCAATATAAATTCTCTATACAGTGGATGTCTTTCTTCTCTATATCCATTCTTTTAAGAATTTCCATAACTTTGTGCTGTTGTACTCTATGAAATGCTTTTTCGTAGTCAATAAAACAAAGGCCTACATTTTTATCTTGATCATAGTTTCGTACGATAACTTCTAGTGCAACTATTGCTTCTCTTGTACCTATCATAATGTAGTCTTCCCACGTCTCTTAGTTTTCTCAATGGAATCCAAAACTATTTTATTATTTTCGTTGGTTAATAATTAGACGTCTTCTATATAGCCCAGCCGTTTCTTTTAATGTAAGTTCAATTCACAATGTGAAGCTTGCAAGCTTTCAATTTCTTCATATTCATGTTGTAATCATTCATTTTTTGCTGCACTAATCTTGGATCTAATAAGCTTCTAGATATTATTGTAATTAGTTTACTCTGAGTGGGCTTTATACTTTCGGCGTTCATCCATCAATGAAAGAATTTCATAAGTCATCTATTTCTGTTTTCGATCTCTTGCTTCATAACCTATTTAATCTCGGGTAGTGGTTAGCATAATGTTCTTCATCTCTTCCCATACTTTGGTGCTGTTTTCTTGGTCAATAACAGGTTTCATTGTTGTCACTATTTTATAGTTGAGGTCCTTGCTAACTTAACTTCTCAGTTCAGGCTGTTAGAGTTTTTCATAAGCTAACTACCTGTAACAAAGGCCACACGATTTAAAATACAGCCCCATGTGTAGTTAGGAAGTCAGTGCTGCGTGTTGCTTCCACTGCTGGCTGTTACCCCATTTGCCACAGTTTAACTGGTGTAGCAGTCGGCCGTATATTCCGTGTCAGACGATCCACAATCATGAAATGCCGCGGCGGAGCGGCCGCGCGCATTGAGGCGTTATGCTTATATGCGCGATGCCGTTCCCCGCTAGGGGATCGAATCCCCCCTCCCCTTCGGTCATGGATGTTTGTGTCGTCTTTAGTATAAGGTAGTTCATAAGTAGTTTGTACGTTTAGGGACTGATGACCCCGTAGTTAAGTCCCATAAGCTCTACAAACATTTTTTGAACACGAGTTTTAAAAAATAATTCCGGTCTTTTTGTACCCCTCGTATTACAGGGTGGGGGACGCAAAGTAATTCATCTCACGCGCCTAAAAAAAAAAAAAAAAAAAAAAAAAAAAAAAAAAAAGTGAGCGCGTCTCTGCCTCGGTGTTGTGTGGATGAGAAGAGAGAAAGTTGGGTGGTAGGGTGGGCACACAGGTGATGCCGCTGCTTGGTCTGCGGCACCATGCCACGGACCGCGCGACCGCCCCCAGCGGACGTTAGAGTCCTCCATCTGCCATTGGAATCTGTGTCGACCTCAGCGTACGTTAAAGTAGTTTGTAAGTTATGATGGAAAAAGACAGACAAGGTTCAATTTACGAGGCGTGTTTTTTTTAGGAAGTACTATTTTGAAATTAAAAAAAAAGACGTGCTCAGATATCTAAATAATTTTATTTTTAAATGAAAACCTGTCCCTTAATCTACTTTCGTACATAATTACCGTCAATAATGAGGCACTTCTCATAACGTTGTACCAGTTTTTGAATACCCTCCTCACAGACGTCTGCAGCCTGACTTGTTAACCACTGCATCACAACAGTTTTGAGTTCGTCATCGACTTGCTCGGTCACAGTGCCATACAAAACATTACGAGGAATATTAGGAAAGTCATTCCGCAAAGAGGAAGTCGTAAAGCGTTTGTTTTCTCTCACCTTATTGTCCACTTCCTGCACCGATCTTTCATTAACGTTGTTCATCGTGCACATTTGTGCGGCCATCTTTAAATGCTCTCACCCACATTCTTACCATTCCATCACTCATAATGTTTCCTCCGTAAACTGCACATATCACACGATGGATATCGATCGCTTTTAGGCCTTTAGCACTAACAAATCTTATAACAGTCCGCACTTCACAGTCGGCGGGAGTCAACGATTATCGAAGGCATCTTAAACACTCAGTACATAATGTAAACAAGGAAGAATCAGACTGTAATGGCGTCAGTGCGTTTAAAACAGATGTAGGTACCCAATTCGCGTAAAATTAGCACGTCTTTTTTTTAATTTCAAAACGATACTTACTTAAAGAAAAAAAAACACGCCTCGTATGATCTCTGAATCGCGTTCTTCAATTCTAGACACGACATTTGAAGTTAGTCATTGGAATTCAGTGTTTTATATGCAGCTTTTTTCTGTGCACCTTCAATAGTAACAGGCCTTGTATCGCCCATCTCATCGACTCATTTTGCATATTTAAACAATGAAATTAAAAAAAGTATTGTTTGAATGGGGACATATGGTTCTTGTTCATTCTTGAAATTACGATATTACTGTGAACCATAATATAATACTTCTGGTACATTTTGAAAACATCTACGCACCATAAATTATAATTACTGGAATAACGAAACATCTGACAGCACTGCATATTAATTAATACAAAAATATTAAATTTGATATTGTAAAGCAACTTACAAAATTTTCGTATTTAGATAATCAAGTTATTTTCATGATACCGTACTGTAACTAATTCTCCATTAGAATTCTGTTGTAATGTTAGCATCTCGTGACTTGCACTTATTAATATGTTAGATAAAATTATACAACATGTATTGTTAGTGAAGCACATTTTCTTCTGTTCTGAATTTTGTTCTATAAATCTCGATATTTCGTTTATATGTAATTTTTTTTACATTTACTGATATTTAAGATTTCAATTGTAAAACAATGTACCTCGTCAATCTTTTATAGTAACTTCAAATGTGAAAGATTTATGTAATTATTACCAAAGAAGGCCTGTGTTTTGCAAGATATAAATACTCACCCAGTGAGGCTGCTAGAGTACTTGTTCTGTGAGAGTTATTGCCAGCCAGTGTCGTGCAACTGTGTTGTCGTGTGTCTTAGTTCAATAAATGTCAGTTGGAATTTGAAACAACCAGTAATTATTTTATTTTCTATTTATTTACTTATTACATCTTCCAGTTACTTATTTAAAAACCCGTGGAATTTTCTGCTACAATATCTAGTACTTATCCCAACCAATGAAAGGAAGCATATAGAGCTGACGATACCTAATACAAACTTAGAAACTTACGTGACTTAAAATTTGTCAGAAGATCAGTCGTTGAGTATATACACTATTTGATGAAAAATATACGAACACGTGGCTCCCTCCATCGGCAATGCTGGAATTCAATATGGTGTAGCTGCACCCTTAGCCTTGATGACATCTTTCACTCCGGCAGGAATACGTCCAATCAGGTGGTGGAATGTTTCTCGGGTAATGGCAGCCCATTCTTCACGGAATGCTGCACTGAGGAGAGATATCGATGCACATCGGTGAGGCTTGGCAAGACGTCGGCGATCCAAAACATCACAAAGGTGTTCTATAGGATTGAAGTGTGCATGCCAGTCCATTACGGAGATGTTATTGTCGTGTAACCACTCCGCCATAGGATGTGAATTATGAACAGGTACTGGATAGAATAGAAAAAATCGCACTGGCGTGTTTTATGGCCCACTTTTGATTTGTAGTTTTATAAGTTTTTGCAAACATTTTAAACCAAAATAACAATCTAAATAATAATAAATTAATTAATAAGTGTGTCTGAAACCCTTTAAGAAAAAAAAAAAGGTAGTGGTGGATTCAGATCCACTGATCTTTAGCGCCACAGTCCAATACATTTCCCACTACACTACGACTAACAATGACGAGTTGGTTCTGTAATCTCATACTATTAACGGCCGTTGTTAACTGATGCTAATATGGCATTTGTAAACACTAGATTATCATTTATCGTACGAAGAACGACGTGTTTTTGTTAATTCTTCAGTGCGCTATTGCTTTGAAATGACAACGAGTAAGTTACAATAAGAAAATCATCAAATACACAACGCAAGATGGCGTATGCCACAGAATGTTCTGGGCGAGGAATGTCACGTGACATCTGCGAACGGCTGGTTTTCGTTAATTCAATGGAGGGTGTCAAAACTCCGTTATTTTTGCAAATATCTGACGATACGAGATATGAAAAAAAAGGGAACAAATTTGTAGAGAATTTACTCCTCTACAAATTCGTTAATTCAATTTTCGTGTCAGATGAACGGTTCATTTGCAATTACAATTATATTACAAACGGCATTTTTGGTATTACTACCGTATTTTTGTCCAAAAAATGTGAAAAAGAGAGGTTCTGGTTTCTGGCGGCCTACACTTATGTCTGTAAAATGTGGTGCTGATCGGTTGAACGGTTCGTCTTAAAAACAGGGAACACGTTACGGACAGACCGGCAGAAGATGCTTAAAACATCAATGCCGGCCTGGGCTGTGATAGTGTCTTCCATGAAAAACACCATAACACTACCGCCTCCAAATTTTACTGTTGGCGCTTCACACGCTGGCGGGTGACTTTAATCAGACATCCGCCATACCCACATCCTGCCATCGGATCGCCACATTGTCTACCACCATTCGGTCACTGCACACAAAGTTTTTCCACCTTCAATGTTTACGCTCCTTACAACAAGTGAGGCGTCGTTTGGCATTGACCTGATTGATGTGTGGCTTATGGGCAGCCACTCGACTATGAAATCAAAGTTTTCTCACCTCCCGCCTGTCGTTGTAATTGGACTGAATCACGGTGCAAATTCCTGTGTGACGTTCTGAATGGATGCCTGCCTCTTACCCTGTACGACCCTCTTCAACTGTCGGCGGTCTCTGTCAATCAACAGACGAGGTCGGCTGTACGCTTTCGTATTGTACATGTCCGTCCACGTTTCGAGTTCGCTATCAGAACAGAAACAGTGGACCTAGGGATGTTTAGGAGTGTGCAAATCTCGCGTACAGACGTTTGACAAAAGTGACACCAAGTACCTAACCACTATCGAAATCCGTGAGTTAGCGGAGCGCCCCAATCTGCTCTCTCACGATGTCTACTGACTGCTGAAGTCACTGGCAGTAGGTGGCAGTAGAATGCACCTAAAAGGAAAAACGTATGTTTTTGGGGGTACCCGGATGATTACGCAGTGTATACCGTAAATTTCAGAAAAAATTAGTAGTAGGACGGAGGAAAGTAATACAGTAGAAGAAGAATAACTAGCTCTGACACATCGAGTAGCGAACGACGCAGGGGATCATATAGGCAGAAGGACAAAGCGTAATAGAAATCCTAGGATAACACAGAAGATATTGAAGTTAATTGATGAATTGAGAAAATATAAAAGTGCGTCGAGTGAAGCAGGCAAAGGGAGTACAGACGTCTGAAAAATGAGGCTGACAGAAAGTGCAGACTGGCTAAGCAGGAGTGGCTTGAGGAGAAATGCAAGACCGTAGAAGAATGTGTAATTAGGGGAAAGATAGATACCGCCTACAGGAAAACAAAAGATATATTTGGAGACAAGAAAAGAAGCTGTATGAACATCAAGAACTCAGACGGACAACCAATACTACGCAAATAGGGAGAAGCTGAACTGTGGAAGGAATACATAAAGGGCCTGTACAAAGAAAATAAACTTCTAGGTAGTATTCTAGAAATGGAAGACGAAGTGGAGGAAGATGAGATAGGAGATATGATACTGCGAGGAGAATTTGACAGAGCACTGAATGATTTGAGTCGAAACAAGGCCCCTGGAATAGAACTGCTGATATCGTTAGGAGAGCCAGTCAAAAGATATTGTTTCACCTGGTGGCAAGATGTATGAGACAGAAGACTTCAAGAAGAATATTGTAATTCCAATTCCAAAGTAAGCAAGTGTGAAAATTACAGAACTAACAGTTTAAGTCATGGTTGCAAAAATAGTAACACGAATTATGTACAGACAAATGGAAAAACCTGTGGAATCTTACCTAGGGAAAGATCATTTTATATTTAGGAGAAACAAAGGACGGCAATGCGTGAGGCAATACTCATATTAAGTCTTATCGTAGAAGATAGGTTAAGGAAACGCAAACATACGTTCTTAGAATTTGTAAATATGGAGGAAGCTTTTGACAATGTTAAATGGGACACACTCTTTCAAATTCTGAAGGTCACTGACGTAAAATATAGAAAAATGTTAAATATTTGTAAATCTATCGGACTCAACTGTGTGGGTATTGGTCCGTAGCTTACAAACTACTTAAACCAAGGTAAACTAAGCTAAAGACAACACAAACACCCATGCCCGAGGTGGGGGAGTCTAACCCCCCGACGGCGAACGGACGCGTGCACCGCAGCATCGCGCCCCAGTGCGCACGGCTAATCCGCCGCAGCTAAAATATACGGAACAAAGAGAGATATTCAACTTGTACAGAGACCAGACAGCAGTTATTAGAGTCGAAGGGCATGAAAGGAAGGCAGTGGTTGGGAAGGGAGTAAGACAGTGTTGTGGCCTTTCCCCAATGTTGTTCAATCTGTACACTGAGGAAGTGCCGAGGAGACTGAGGCGCTCCAGTCACGGTCTGCACGGCCACTAGGGTCGGGGGTTCGAATCGCCCCTAGGGCATGGATATTTGTGTCGTCCTAGTTCGTAAGTAGTTCATAAGTAGTTTGTAAGTTTAGGGACTGATGACCCCGTAGTTAAGTCCCATAGACTATACAAACACTTGAAACTGAGGGTGTGGAAATGAAGACCTTGCGGTTTGCTGACGACACAGTAATTCCGTCAGAGACAGCAAAGGACCTGGAAGAGCAATTAAATAGAATAGACAGTGTCTTGAAAGGAAGATATAATTAACAAGAGTAAAAGGAAGGTAATGGAATGTAGGGTCAGAAAGTCAGGCGATGCTGAAGGAATTAATTTGGTAATGAGACGATAAATGTAGTAGATGAGTTTTGTTATTTGGGTAGCCAAAATAAAGAAGATATAAAATGCAGATTGCCTAGGGGATGAAAAGCGTTTATGAAGAAGCGAAATTTGTTGACATCCATTATTATTTAAATGTTAGCATTCTGAAAGCATTGTATGGGAGTGAAACGTGGAAGGAGTTGTGATAAAAAGATGATAGAAGCTTTTGAAATGTGGTGCTACAGATGAATTATGAATATTAGACGGGTATATCACTTATCAGGAAGTGCTCAACAAAATTGGGGCGAAAAGGAGTTTCTGGCATACTATGACTAAGATAAGGGGTAAGTTGGTGGGACACATTCTTAGACATCAAGGAATTGTCAACTTAACTTTAAAAGGAAGTGTGTGGGGTAAAAATCGTAGAGGGGGACAGAAGGACGTCTCTGTTCGCTGTAATCAGTTTAGTGTATGTGTTTTGCAACCGCACCGCAAAACCGTGCGATTAACAGACATTCGGAAGTGCCTCTCCAATGGGAACCCATAACATTTGATCGCGAGGTGATAGGTCACCACAGGAAAACGCGTCTGGTGTTTCCTATACGACACTGGTGACGGTGACAGGAATCTCTTGTCAACCCACCTAACTTGTACACTTGGTGAATGGGGAAAGAGATTCGACCTTGCCCGATTTAGGTTTTCTTTTGGATGTGATAATCACTCCCAAAAAGTGATGATAAATAAGAGTTTGTCACATAAAATGCAACAAATGAATGCACCAGTGTCTCAGTCGCGCAGTTCTCCCTGTGCTCTTTGTCGAAACATTCGTTTGTTTAGGCGTAGCGTCCCCGTAATACGGCACAGTTAGCTTGCATCGGACGGACAGACAGGTAATAATTTTCTGGAAATGAAAAAAATTAAAATTTTCGCCTGTAGGAAGGATTGAACCAAGGACCTATTGCTCCGCAACTCCTAGTGCTAGCCATAGCACCACCTTTTTTTTTTTTTTTTTTTTTTTTTTTTTTTTTTTTTTTTTTTTTTTTTTTTTTAGTTTGCCCCTGAACTCTTCTTTTTTCCCTTCTTTTAAAAATGAATGCCCAAGACAGTTTCTTTCCATGAAGATCTCAAATCGTTGACGGCTTCCGAGCTCGTCTTCTCGATGGTTGTCTGCTTTCGCAGATAATGCGAGTTGTTTCTTGGTTTTCAGTCTGTACTAGTTATTTCATTTTGTTTTAAAACTATTTTGTCATCTTTCGACTCGGGAAACCACCACTCGACGATGTCTTCATACTGCCACCTGTCTTTTGGCAGTCGTCATTTTTGTGTTATTATTATATTTTTTTATTTATACCTTATTACATAATTCTTTGTACTCTGCTTCCCCGCAGAGGTACACAAAATGAAGTACATTCTTGAATGCTGTTCATCTTAATATAGAAGTGGAACTGAATATATTTCTTCATTAGACTAAAGTAAAGCCGAAAATTAGTGAAACACTTTTCCTCGTGAACATAAAGTAATTTCGTGTTCTCTTCCGAATTGATTATCCTATTCCTTTTTTATTATTATTTTTTCAAAGACTATGGCTAAGATGTTTCCAAATAGTTTTTCGTGTTGGTGATCCTTTGAATGGTCCAGTATGCTATGTGCTTGTAGCTCATGAAACTGCTGAATTCGACCACAGGACTCATGTGCTGATAATGTGCTCGACGTTGCTTATCCTTTGCATGGATCGTTCAATTTTTTATATTTTGCTTTTTTTCCATAGTTCCACACAACTTCTTCCTGTTTTCTCGATTGATCTGTGTTCATTTTAAATATAAATTAAGAAATCCTGAGACGGTTTTTTGTCTCGAATATGTCCAAGACATTAAAGATAAACTTGAAGCAATGAGTTAAAATTTGTGATGAGTCCGGGAATCGAACCCGGACCTCCATGCTTACGTGGGAGACGTCTTACCGTTAGACCACCGCACCACTACCGACTAAGGCGTCACGGAATAGTGTAAGTACGATATTTATTTCATCTTAGCAGGAATATTTCACTATGTCCATTGCTGAGGTGCTATTCCGCTGCATGGAGAGCTTTGGCAGCAGTGACAATTATCTTTGGAACACAGAAGTAGAATTAAAGTTTGTGACGTGGAGGGAAGACGTACTTACAAGAAGAGGCCGCCAATTGTGAAATTCAGATTCGATTCATACTGCGCATAATAAAAGCTCATGGCCAGAGGTGTAATTTGGCAAAGCACCAAGATGCACTTCTCAGCCGTTATCGAAAAAGTCAACAGTAAAGAAAAAAAAAATAAAACGCGTTGCGGTGAAATACACTCTGCGACTATTCTAATGCATAAACACACACACAATATATATATATATATATATATATATATATATATATATATATATATATATATATAATTCTCGGCAATCAGTTTCAACAGTTATGCATGTAATAAGTTGTTTGAAAGTCGTTTGTCGTGAACAAATAAGACTTGAAATAAAACACAATATCACACATAATATTCAAGTAGATACAATTTATTGAAAGGTTCGGTATACACACACACACATACATAATTAACAATTAGTGAACAGAAGTAGCTGGAGTATCGCACGAACCAGAATGATAGTTATCATAGAAACATGGAAAGCTGAAAACAGCACGACATCGAGCACATCTGATAAGCGATGCGTTTTTACAAGAACAATTGTTTTCTAAACTATCTGATGGGAAACACACCTGATTGACATTCTAAAAAATTGTTCTATCGTTCGTCAGGTTTGATGCGTATCACACGTATCGTATCATTTCGGCAAAAATCGGAGAAGACAATTAGTGGTGGACCGTATATTGGATTTTTATACAATCCTCTCTGGAGCTGATGTCACGGTTTCGCTCGATTAAAAAATGCACAATTTTGAAGGCGCTTGATCAAATATTTTACCTGCCTGTAATATATATACAGGGTGTCCCAGCTATCTTGTCCGCCCAAAATATCTCTGGGACAATAACAGCTATTGGAAAACGACTTTCACCTCTATCAATGTACGCCTGTATCAATGTATGTAATACTGTATGGCGTTAATAGCATCGCAATATTCCAATTACATCCCGAGATATTGCGACGCGAAGTTGACGCTTGAAATACGCGATACGCGCGGCTAGCGCACGTCCTGAGCAGCATGGGGTTCTCGCCCGAGTCTCAGGACGTGCGCTAGCTGCGCGTTTCGCGTATTTCAAGCGTCAACTTCGCGTCGCACTATCTCTGGATATAATTGGAATATTGCGATGCTATCAACGCCATTGTTTATGTGATTTGTCATGCTATGGACTGCTGACGAAAAAATATAGGGTGTCCATTTAAAAAAACATAAGTTTGTCTTAAAAAACACATTCGCTTTCGTTTTATAATGCTTCCAAATATGTACATTCATGGGCCCCACCGTACATTGATACCTGTGAAAGTCGTTTTCCAATAGCTGTTATTGTTCCAGAGATATTTTGGGTGGGCAAGATACCTGGGACACCCTGTATATATTTGAATTTAAAAAAAAATAATGATAATTTAAAAAAAAGTTGTATGCCGCGAGATTCTATCCGGCGACCTTCGGATTACGAACCCGAGCGCTTACTCTGCGCCACGCCGCTGTAGAGAATTATTAATCGTAGAGAGTATTTCAACGCAACAGTTTTTTTAACTGTCGATTTTCTCGACAACGCTGAGAAGTGCATCCTGGTGCTTTGCCAGGTTACACCTCTGGTCATGATCTTTTACTATGCGCAGTATGAATCGAATCTGAATTTCACAATTGGCGACCTCCCGTTGTTAGTCTATTCCGAGGCGCCATAGCCGTTTGTGGGGCAGTGGTCTAACGGTAAGACGTCTGCCTAGAAAACATGGAGCTCCGGGTTCGATTCCCGGCCGCATCACAAAATTTTTATTCATTGCTTCACGTTTATCTTTAAAATCTGTGTTCAGTTTTTCACGGCCTATCCACTGCACCAACTTATAAGTTGCCCAAGTGACTCCAATATTCAAGAGAGGCAATAGGAGTGATCCCCAAAATTACAGGCCAATATCATTGACGTGGATTTGCAGTAGGATTTCTGAACATATAATTGGTTCGAATATTATGAACTACCCGAAGACTAATAGTCAACACTGATTCAGAAAGTATCGCTCTCGCGAAACACAGCTTGCCCTTTATTCACATGAAGTGTTAAGTGCTATCGACAAGGGATCTCAAATCGATTCCATATTTCTGGATTTCCGGAAGGCGTTTGACACTGTACCCCACAAGCGGGGTGCTTGCGTGCTTATGGAATATCTCCCCAATTGTGCGATTGGATTCACGATTTCCTACCAGAAAGGACACAGTTCGCTGTAATTGACGGTAAGTCATCGAGTAAAACAGAAGTGATCTCTGGCGTTCCACAGGGAAGCGTTATAGGTCCCCTACTCTTCCTCGTGTTTATAAACGATTTAGGAGACAATCCGAATAGCTTCCTTAGACTGTTCGTGGATATTGCTGTCGTATATCGGTTAGTGAAGTCAACAGAGGATCAAGAGCAACTACAAAGCTATTTAGTCAATTTTTCAACAAGGTGCGAAAATTGGCAATTGACACTAAATAAAGAAAAGTGTGTAGTAATACACGTGACCACTAAAAGAAATCCGATGAACTTCAATTACGCGATAAAGTAGTCAAATCTTAAAGTTGTAAGAGTTACAATTACGAACAACTTAGTCTGGAGAGATCACATATGAAATATTGTGGGGAAGGGGAACCAAAGGTTACGTTTCATTGGCAGAACGCTTCGAAGATGCTCTTGCCCCTTGTGGGTCCCTCACCAGGTGGGACTGACGGAAGACATTAAGAAGGTTCAGAGAAGAGCAGTTCGTCTTGTTTTATCACGTTACGGTGGGGGGAAAGCGTCACGGAAATATTGCACGAATTGGGGTAGAAATCATTAAAAGAAAGACATTCATTGCGGCGTGATCTGTTTGTAAAGTTTCAATCACCGACTTTTACATCTGAATGTGAAAATATTTTGCTAGCACCCACCTACTTAGGGAGAAATGACAAACCCAATAAAATAAGAGAAATCAGATCGAAAACGGAACGATTTAGGTGTTCTTTCTTCCCGCGCGCTATTACAGAATGGAACGGTAGAGAAAAGTTATGAAAGTGGTTAATGAACCCTCTACCAGGCACTTGAATGTGATTTGCCTAGTAATTATGTAGATGTAGATGTTTACAAGATATAACAGTCAAAAGTGAAGGCCGTAAACTCCACAAAATACCTGGGAATTACTATTACTTCAGACTTAAATTGGAAAGAACACGTGATAATGTCGTGGAAAAGGCGAACCAGAGTCAGCGTTTTAGGGGCAGAACCCTTAAAACATGCAACAGAACTACAAAGGAGACTGCATACACTACGCTTGTCCGTCCATTTTTGGAGTATTGCAGCCCAGTGTGGGATCCTTATCAGGTGGGTTTGACGGAGGACACCGAAAGAGTCCAAAGAAGGGCAGCTCGTTTCGTATTGTCGGGATACAGGGGAGACAGCGTTACGGAAATGATACAGGATCTGGGATGGGAATCATTACAACGGCGCTTATCGCTGAGGCGTGGGCTACGTGCGAAACTCCAATCGCCAACATTCTCAAATGTTCAAAATGTTCAAATGTTTGTATTGCTTAGCGACTTAACTACGGGGTCATCAGTCCCTAAACTTACAAACTACTTATGAACTAGCTTATACTAAAGACGTCAGAAATATCCATGCCCGAGGGGGGATTCGAACCCCGACCGTAGCGGCCGTGCAGACCGTGACTGGAACGCCTCAGTCCCCTCGGCCACCGCGGCCGGCGCCAACATTCTCCTCCGAATGCGAAAATATATTGTTGACTCCCACTTACATAGGTGCCGCGGTGGAGTAGCCAAGCAGTCTAAGGCTCCTCGCTGCGGAGTTCGCGGTTGCTCGCCGTCGGAGGTTCGAGTCCTCCCTGGGCCGTGTGTGTGAGTGTGTGTGTGTGTGTGTGTGTGTGTTGTCCTTAGGTTAGTTTACCTTAGTTTAAGTAGTTTGTAAGCTACGGACTGATGACCACGCACTTTGGTCCGATAGATTTGCAAACATTTTTGACGTTACATAGGTAGAAATGAGCATGAAAATAAAATACGGCCGGCCGCGGTGGCCGAGGAGACTGAGGCGCTCCAGTCACGGTCTGTACCGCCACTACGGTCGGGGGTTCGAATCCCCCATGGGGCATGGATATTTGTGCCGTCGTTAGTCTTAGCTAGTTCGTAAGTAGTTTGTATGTTTAGGGACTGATGACGCCGTAGTTAAGTCCCAAAAGCTATTCAAACCTTTGATTTGATTTTATTCAAATACGAGAAATCAGAGCCCGAACAGAGAGATTCAGGTGTTCATTCTTCCCGCGCGCTATTCGAGAATGGAATGGGTGATAAATATTATAATGGTGGTTCGATGAACCCTCTGCCAGGCACTTAAATGTGATTTGCAGAGTATCCCATGTAGATGTAGTTTTTCACGGCCTATCCACTGCGCCAACTTATAACGTAACCTGCGGAGGGTGCGATGTGGAGGTTCCCTTGTCAGATGAAGAGGCTCGCACTGGGCGGGGTAATGTGGAGAGCTGCATGAGACCAGCCTGCGGACTGAAGACCACAGCGACAGCGTATGGCGCGGGCAGAGCGGTGTCACAGGTGCAGCAGAGCCGGTGGTCAGACACGCTGCCCCGTCCCGCGCCGCATAGGATCAATGCTCGCTGGCTGCCGGCTGTGCCGCCGCATCCGCAGCCTGCCACAGCGCGCCCAGCCCCGCGCGGCCCCGGCGCCTCAGCCCCCCCCCCCACAACTATCGACCTATCGGCGGCCGGCCACCTCTTCTGGACGCCTTCCGCCTCAGCGGCGCCGCTGGCCGCGCCCGCGCGCCTCGCCTCGCGGCATTCCGATGCGGCGTGTGACGTCACAGGTGTGATCTCCGCCGCTCCCCCACGTGCCAGCTCGATACCGCGACACGTACCGCCGCTACACAAACGATTACAGTGCCGGGACCGCGCGATCGAGGGAGTCACGCCACGGATTGCGCAGCCGCTCCAATCGGAGGTTCGAGTCCTCCCTCTGGCATGAGCGTGTGCATTGAAACTGTACTGGTTTATGTGTGTGCAACGGGGCTACTTTATATGTATATATTCATGTGGCGTCTGTTCCGAAAGAACAAACGAGTTTGAGTACTGTGGGCAGGGCGAAGCTGGGAATTTGTATCTAACGGGAGGCGTGCCTACGTAGTCCTTGCAGGTGCGGTGATCACTGTGTCCCCAGTGGTGTAACGACCATGTCTTGAGTATTGTAGCCGGGCGCCGTGGCTCAGCGCGCCCGGTCTGAGTGCAGAATGCTCTCTGTAATAAAAAAGCTGAGCCAAAGAACACGTAGAACGAAAACGAACATACACGATCAGCGTCCGCAAGGACAAGAACAACCCAACAAGGAAAAAAAAAAAAAAAAAAAAAAAAAAAAAAAAAGTGGTGTAGGGGTTAGCGCAACTGCCTAGAAAGCAGGAGACCCGGGTTCGAATCCCGGCTGGGTACACATTTTCAGCTTTGCCCAATCGCAGTTGATGTCATATATTCTATGAATATTAAAGTATATATGTATATATATGGACGAAGTGCAACAGGCGGATTGTGTTTTTCTCGACTTCAAAAAGGCGTTCGACGCGGTGCCACATTGCAGACTGCTGGCGAAGATACGAGCTTATGGAATAGGTTCACAGATTTGTGACTGGATGGAAGACTTCCTAAGTAATAGAACGCAGTACGTTGTTCTCGACGGCGAGTGTTCATCAGAGGCGAGTGTATCGTCAGGCGTGGCCCAGACAGTGTGATAGGACCGCTATTATTTTCTATCTATATAAATGATCTGATGGACAGAGTAAGTTGTAATTTGCGGCTGTTTGCTGATGATGCTGTGGTGTATGGGAGGGCGTCGTCTGTAACTGACTGTAATAGCATACAGGATGACTTAGACAAAATGTCTAGTTGGTGCGAAGATTGGCAGCTAGCTCTCAATGTAGAAAAATGTAAGGTGATGCGCATGAGTAGAAAAAACAATTCCTTAATGTTCGAATACAGCATTAGTAGTGAGCTTCTTGATGCTGTTGCGTCGTTCAAATATCTAGGCGTAACATTGCAGAGCGATATGAAATGGAACGAGCATGTAAGGACAGTTGTAAGGCGGACAGCCGACTTCGGTTTATTGGGAAAATTTGGGAAGAGGTACTTCACCTGTAAAGGAGACAGCGTATAAAACGCTTGTACGACCATGTCTTGAGTATTGCTCAAGTGTTTGGGACCCGCAGCAGATCAGTGTAAAGGAAGACATCGAGGCTGTTCAGAGACGAGCAGCTAGATTTGTTACTCAAATAGGAATCGCTGCAGGAAAGACGACGTTCTTTTCGTGAATTTCTGTTGAGTAAATTTAGAGGGCCGGAATTTGATGCTGTGTAGTACGATCTTCCTGCCGCCTACTTACATTTCGCGTAAAGATCACAAAGACAAGATAAAAGAAATTAGGGCTCGTACGGAGGCATATAGGCATTCTGTTTTTCCTCGTTCAATTTGGGAGTGGAATAGGAAAGGAAATTCCTAGTAGTGGTACAGTGTACCCTCCGCCACGCACCTTACGGTGAATTGCGGAGTATGTATGTAGATATGTAGATGTAGATATATGTGTGTGCGTGTGTTGCCTTCAATACTATCAGGGGTCACCAAAAATGAAAGATCATATCGGGCTATTAAAATTATGGATCTGACTGCAATACTACTAGGAGAGTAACTTGACAATTAGTGCGCAACGTAATGATGACCTACGTAAGGCACGTTTGGGCTCGTCGAAACTTACATTATCTGACTGCAATATTAGAAGGATTAAAAAGTTGCAAAATCTTGGTTGGCTGATAGTCACTTTACGAGAACACTAAAAGAATGTCGTACTGTGTTGTACTTGTGGACCTTGTATGTTCCAATGTTTGTTAAGCTTATGGTACTTAACTACGGGGTCATCAGTCCGTAAACTTACTAACTAGGACGGCACAAATATCCATGCCCGAGGGGGTATTCGAACCCCCGACCGTAGTGGCCGTGCAGACCGTGACTGGAGCGCCTCAGTCCCCTCGGCCACCGCGGCCGGCTGGCCCTGTCTTAGTATTACTATACAATCAGTCTGCATACACAAATAATGAATGCGTGCAAGAAATATTATTTTGCTGTAAAAAGGGAAGTGATACCTCGCTTCACACCAACTCACATTCTTCACTTCATGTCGTTCATGTCACCCACTTGCTACAATGAACTTAATTACCATTAACTTACAATGACTTAAAGCGTCAAGAATAATCACGAACAAAATTAAACCAATGAAACTGAATAAATCTGCATTAAAGAAAATTAGCAAATTAGCAATCAGCAAATTAGACACGAGTAACATAAACTATAAAAATGAAGAATGTGCATGTTATTGCGAAGTCGTGCAATGAGGCAGTTTCTAAAACAGGGATACAGCCCTACCGTCAGAAAAGGAATAATTATAAAAAATCAAAATGTCGAAAAGTGAAAGGAACTGCTTTTTTATTATTACGTTTGGTTAATGCCCTATTCATGTTATTACAACTATTCCCGTGACGAGCCACAAATTAATCAAGGTTGTGTATAGGTTCCTACTGAATGGAAAGTGATATAAAATAAAATAAAATGAAATGAGCGACCTTGCGCAATGCGAAAAACATTTAAAGTAAATTACCAAAAAATTAGCATCATCATGAAGAACTCCGGGCTGTGTCCACTGCGAGCTCCAAATGTTTCACATGTTTCTAAAGCTTATGGGACTTAACTACGGGGTCATCAGTCCCTAAACTTACAAACTACTTATCAACTAGCTTATCCTAAGGACGGCACAAATATCCATGCCCGAGGGGCGATTCGAACCCCCGACCATAGTGGCCGTGCAGACCGTGACTGGAGCGCCTCAGTCCCCTCGGCCACCGCGGCCGTCCGCGAGCTCGAGTGCAACCGTCACGCTTCGCTACTACTCTCCGACTCTCACGCGGCAACACTGCGCAAACCCCGCCTACCGGCCGCCAAAGATAATCCTTGCGGATCCAACAAAGATGTTTATATATATGTTGTTGCCAACATATATAATCCCAAAACTGAAGGTAGGAAATTTCCGTTTAGTAGCCACCTTACAGCATTGTCCTTAATACAAGTTCTTACTCGACAGAGCCGAGTGGTTTGAAGAAAGATTATTAGCGCCTTTGTATGATTACGGATGATACGGATTGTATGGCTTTCTTGGCTGGGAGAACCCTTACGTGTTTGTTCGGCCGCCGTAGTGTAACTTTTTTTTTTTTTTTTTTTTTTTTTTTTTTTTTTTTTTTTTTTTTTTTTACGCGTGGTAGTCGGCGACTCTACCGCTGAGCTACGGAGGCGGACTATACCGTCGGTACTTGGAGGAACAAAGAGATATTAACCAAGTTTTTAAAAGCGCCTTTGTAGATTTTTCGTTCTTTTCGGTAACAGACAAACGTTTATCAATCTTATCCATCCGAGACTCTTCAAGAACATTATCAAAATTAATCGTCACCATTGGTTGAACATCAACGTAATCACACAGATTTGTCACTTAAGTTACTAGAAATATTCCAAAAATCAAATGTTTGTGTAGCTTATGGGACTTAACTACGGCGTCATCAGTCCCTAAACTTACAAACTACTTATGAACTAGCTAACACTAAGGACGGCACAAATATCCATGCCTGAGGGGCGATTCGAACCCCCGACCGTAGTGGCCGTGCAGACCATGACTGCAGTGCAGTGCAGTGGTTTCCTACTTTTTGAACGCGCGACCCCCTTGCCAGGCCCGTAAGAAAACTATGTCACTGATTCCATAGCAGTGGTGGACAAAGGGCGGGGGCGGAGGAGGGGGCGGAGCGACCCGGGTCTCCAAATACCAGGAAAGGACCTTTCTCTCTCTCTCTCTCTTTTTTTTTTTTTTTTTTTTTTTTTTTTTTGAGAAGGTGGTTGCCTCCTTTCCTTTCGCTGCCGCCCCGGGCCTCCAACAGCCTTAGTCCGCCCCTGTTCCATAGGCAGAGTATTTAATTTTCTTTCTTTCTTAGATGTATCTAACACCTGCGTTGCCATTCACATGTCGTGAAAGCTGCAATCGTGGAAACGGATAAAAACTGAAAATTACAGACTTTATGACTGCAAGTATTGTATGGTTTCGCTGTCATGAATAATAAAACACAATTCGTAATTTGAGGTGACGTGTCGTAATGTGCGAGTATAAAACCATCATACCTCATGTATCGACGGGCGCAGTGGTCGAGCGGTCTGCGGCGCGTCAGTCACGGTCTGCACGGCCGCTACGGTCGATGGTTAGAATCCCCTAGGTCATGGGTGCTAGTGTTGTCCTTAGCGTAAGTTACTTTAATTTAGTCAAATAATTAGTGTGTAAGTCTAGCGACTGATAACCACGCATTTTGGTCCCGTAAGACTTCACACACACACATCTGATGCTTCAATTCTTAATGTTTCAAGGGTCATCATAAAACATTGGATTTCTTTTAAAGGATAGTGAAAATCCTTAACTAGCAACAAAATATTATGATACAGTAATAAAATATATTGATATTAGTTGATTAGAATTAATACTGTAGTGAAAACTCGTTGCCAGTAAAAGCTATTTTGACGCAGTAGTAAAAAGGTATTGTTATGTATTGACTAAAAATAATATTATGTAAGTGATATTTTTCTGACATAAGAATATTTGAACATGTGACAAAGTAATACAATACGTTTGCGACCATTGTAAATATCTGTAGCATTGCTGCACAAACGCTGTTAAGTAGCTTAATTAACAATTCATCATGAGATAGAAAAGTCTTCATTGTTACGCATTTCCCTCGGCCCAACATCAGAAATCAAAAAATCGCACTGGCGTGTTTTACGACCCACTTTAGATGTGTAGTTTTATAAGTTTTTCCAAACATTTTGGACCAACATAATAATCTAAATAATTAAAAAAATATTTAATAAGAGTGTCTGAAACCCTTTTAGGAAAAACAAATTTAGTTAGTGGCGGGTTCCGAACCACCGACCCTTAGCGTCATAGTCAAAGGCCTTGCCCACTACGCTATGGCTATCAATCAAACGCTGAGTCCTTTAATCTCATACTATTGATGGCCGTTGTTAAGTGGTTCTAATATGACATTTGTAGACACTAGAGTATCATTTATGGTACGAAGAACGAAGTGTTTTTGTTAATTCTTCAGTGCGCCATTGCCTTGAAATGACAACGTGAAACTTACAATAAGAAAATCATCAAATACGCAACGCAAGATGACGTATGCCACAGAGAGTTCTGGGCGAGGAATGTCACGTGACGTCTGCGAACGGCTGGTTTTCATTAATTCAGTAGATGGTGTCAAAACTCCGTTATTTTTGCAAATATCTCTCAAACGATACGATATATGAAAAAAACATAAGGGAACAAAGTTGTAGAGAATTTTCTCCTCTACAAATTCGGTTATTCAATTTTCGCGTCAGATGAACGGTTTATTTGCAATTAAAATTACATTAACAACGGCTTTTTTTGGTATTACTAACGTATTTCTTGTCCGAAAAATTTGAAAAAGAGAGGTTCTCGTCTCTGGCGGCTTACAATTATGTCTGTAAAATTTGGTACTGATCGGTTGAACGGTTCGTTTTAAAAACAGGGAACACGTTACGGACAGACAGACAGACATCCCAAACTCGCCGTTATTTTTGCAAATATCTATGAAACGATACGAGATATGAAAAAAACATAAGGGAGCAAAGTTGTAGAGAATTGTCTCCTCTACAAATTCGGATATTCAATTTTTGTTTCAGATGAATAGTTAAGCCGTTATTTTCATTTAAATTTCGAACTGTCAAAAGACGATCGCAAAGGTCCACTTTTGGTGTTACTACCGTAACCTAAAGTGGGCCCATAATAGTTGTCGTTACTTTTTCTGTAGACCATATATGAGTAAAATATTAATTTCCGAACACGAGTTCGTTATCACAATGTTAGCATGTTGTACAATCCCTAGAAAACGGGAATAGTGATGGTCAGTAACCCAGAACACAAACAGGCAAATAGTTACCTATCGCCCTAGCATCTTACAGGCTCCATCTCCATCTACAGACTACTTGCTGCAGGTACAGACGTACCAACATTCCTATTTTTCTGTTCACAAAATAGTATACCCTCAGAGCCGAATGTAAATGTGAATATAAACTGAAAGTTCCGCATCTCGTAAGAAAGTCGCTTTTAAAAATTCTCGTTTAACTGCAAAGCTCTTGTATATTCAAACCTCTGGTACAGTTTTGTGCACTGTTTCGAAATGTAGGGCTTTGGAAATCGTCGTGGAACGAGGACACAAACGGAATACAACTTACCAGTTAAGACGTGTACGGCGCAAAGACATTCAATACTGGGTACTCACCTGGAACAGAAGAAAACATAAATTAGTATCAAAAGACGGGTATCGTTAAAACAGCCATTTAAAATACGTCCTCTAGAAACATCAGCTGACACGAAATCGTAATCAACTCACACCCCCACACAATAACGACAACTTTTAAGCAGATGTCATCTGTAAACTGTGGAACACAAGCAGGACACAAATTCAGTAATCTGACACGTACTGTAGTCAGAGTAAAGCAAGGCAAACGCAATGCTCTCTACTGGTTGTTTAAGTGCAACGTACTCACTGTTTATGGGAGGTCACAGATGAATAGTTCAAACGTTTGTCAAGCTTATGGGACTTTACTGCGGGGTCATCAGTCCCTAAACTTACAAACTACTTATAAACTACCTTATACTAAAGACAACACAAACATCCATGCCCGAGGGGGGGATTCGAACCCCCGATGTGGAGCGGCCAGATTAATGGTTATGTTTCAGTTGTCGTTTGTGTGTGAATAAAAGTTGATTACGACATCGAAAATTACTGCCCGTATCAGTTACGAAGTGCAGTATGTAATCAGATTTTTTTGTGAATATAAGTAAATTCATCTGGTAGCCCATTATCACCTCGCGTTGCCACGTGCCAGTGATACTCATCCTTTTCCAATATGCGACCCCTTTCCGACTAAAATATTCCGGTGATCCCCTTCCAATTGAAAAATTCTGCTAACCCCCCCTCTACCCCCTCAACACGAACTCTAACAAAAGTATGTTCGTTATCTAATAGGCAACGAATGTAATGTTCTGTTGACACAGATTTCTTGTAAATTGTTGGACGCTGTTTTATATGTGTATTTTTCAGAATGGAAGACATTTTTACATGGTTTCCGACAGAAAAGTATATTTTGCATAACGAGTACTTCAAACTTAGACGAGATTAAGAACCGAATTATGCTATTAAGAAAGCTACCACTTTATAGACAATTTTAGAAGAAATACTTTTTTTTAATTAATTATTGGATCTTGTACATTTATCTAACGAATGGTTCCCAGTTCTTGTAAACAATTTTCAGACTTTGCGCTTATTTATCGATAACACACTGTAATACAAAGCCGCGGCGGAGCGGCCGAGCACATTGAGGCGCTATGCTACGATGCGCGAGGTCGTTCCCCGTCGGAAGTTGGAATCCTCCCCTTGGGCATGTATGTTTCTGGCGTCTTTAATATACGTTAGTTCATAAGTTTAGGGACTGATGACACCGCACTTAAGTCCCATAAGCTTTACAAACATTTGAACATTTGATTTGTAATACAAAAATATCTAAGTGCTGTTCAATTCAGAATTAATTTTAAACAAGAAATTATATAATTTTAGCAAAAAGTAAATTTCTCTGGTATTAGGCCCATATTTTTGTATTATGGAACTCTTTGTAGTCAGAGATGCACTGGGCTGTTTGTTCAATGTTACTTAGTACTTCTCTCTGTGACGGGGACGCCCCGAACAAGTCTTTAAGACCCCATTGGGCCTAGTCTATACATTCTAGAATATTAACTACTATTTTCTGCCGTAGAAGGTTATGATTGTGGTGACATGGAAGGTGGTATGAGTCCGATCCCATGTACTAAAAAATATTGTTAAATCATTAATAGATTATTTTTATATATTATATTATTATTTTTATTAAATTAATTTACTCTTTTTCCCTTCGGAGATTTGAGTCCTCCGTTGTGTGTGTGTGTGTGTGTGTGTGTGTGTGTGTGTGTGTGTGTGTGGCGTCTTTATCATAAGTTAGTTTAAGTAGGTTGTAAATCTAGAGACAGATGACCTCAGCAGTTTTGTTCCTCACCATTACAAACATTTCATTTATTTTCTATTTTTATTTATTTTTTTAATTACTTGGGGCCATATTAGAGATAGTTTCAAAAATTCGCTCCCCTCCAGTTTCCCTCGTCATTTGTTAATTAGCGAATGTTTGAATACCAGTAAGTAATCCTGGACGGGAGTTTTTGCGAATAGGATAATCTGGGTGTAATTACTTACTGTGTCACGGGGCATTATTACAAAGAAAAATACTTCACAGAGTTAAACCTGGTATAAGATGCCAGTGTACGTGTTTATCAAATTTCGTCAGAAACGTTTTAAGAGATCATCGTTAGCAATGCAACGCGGTGACCGAGGGGACTGAGGCGCTTCAGTCACGGTCTGCACGGCCACTACGATCGGGGGGTTCGAATCCCCCCTCGGGCATGGATATTTGTGCCGTCCTTAGTATTAGTTAGTTCGTAAGTAGTTTGTAAGTTTAGGGACTGATGACCCCGTAGTTAAGTCCCATAAGCTATACAAACATTTGAACATTTTGAGCAATGCAAAGTACTCCTTTCCATCCCAATATGCAAGGGTTTATTCCGCATGGCGGTAAAGGATATTATATTCGAGAGAAGGAACTTACAAGGTGCCAGTAGATATATGACTGGAGAGATGAAAGTTAATTTCCTGCCCAGTTCGATTTCCGTTAGCCGTAAGTAACGTTCTGCCAATAGCTGTGGTGCCCGCAGCAGGAACTGAGGTAGTCTAAACTTGTGTCTTATTCGGAGTCGGCTTGGGACCGCGGGGCCGGCGGCCTTACCACAGACGTCTCTCCTGAAATGTTCTAATGTTTCTAAATCTAAGGGACTTCACTGCTGCAGTTATCAGTCCCTAGGCTTACAAAACTTAAGGGGACCTGGAAGTGAACATGACTAAAAAGTCGAAAAAAATGCCTCCATCTGAAAGACAAATTTCTCCTGTTTCCAAAAACGTATGGTTTATTTACTTTTAAATAGTTATTATAGTCGTAAACACTCTTTGAACAAATGTCTGCTCACTGGCCACGCTGATGCTTCAAGCAAGGAATATCACCATAGTCATGGAAACAATGTAGTCAATACACAGGGACCTTGCAGATAAAAAAATGTCTACATGGCCGTACACAAAATCTTAATGACAGTTTCGACAGCTGAGTGGGACAACGAGACCGAAACCAGTGTTTGTTGGATGGACAATAAAATAGGTGTAATGCATGCTGTTATCTGTTTCAATTATGGTGTAGTTAGCAGCACAAAAGTAATGGACATATTAGGCATCCATTTAGCAAATAACACGATATATGCTCAGACTACCATTAGACCGTCAGCAACCATTTGAAGCTGAAACGCCGCGGTGGAGTAGCCGAGCGGTCTAAAGCGTCTCGCTGCGGAGCGCGCGGTTGCTCGCCGTGGAGGTTCGAATCCTCCCTGGGGCATGGGTGTGTGTGTGTGTGTGTGTTTGTCCTTAGGTTAGTTTACCTAGGTTTAAGTAGTTTGTAAGCTACGGACTGATGACCACGCAGTTTGGTCCGATAGATTTACAAACATTTGAACATTTTTGAAGCTAAAACGGCTGCGGAAGTCACCACTGAAGAGACCAGAGTAAGGAAAAGACTCCTGAAAAAGTCTGAGAGAATAAAGAAGCAGCTGGGCAGCAAGATTATGCCACTGGAATGTTCAGAAAGAGGCATACGGAGAGTCAAAAAACTGTGAATATTGTTTCCTCATTTTCTCGAAACTACTTTTTCAGAACATTAGGTACTTATATCTTTATAATGATTTTAGCTACATTCACCAAATTTCTCCCAATTGAATAATGGGACAGTATCTTTGTATTATGCGTAATACATTGCAGAAATGATCTGTGTTTGTCGTTCAGTATATAATTTTAGCACCAACTTTTATACATCATAGTAATGAAGTATAATAAGGGCTTTTCTATTTCCTCGGATATCCTCCAAACTACCAAACAAGAGTCATAATGTGTTGCTACGAATGTTGACAGCAGCCTGACACAGTCTAAACCCCATTAGACTCACGATGCATCAGAAAATGGTTCCAGAATGCACACGTGTATTATAAAAACATCTACAATTCTTAAACTATAACAGATGTTTCAATAAATTTCCTATTACAGTTTGAGTTAATGGCATTCAGTGTTGGTCCAAAATCACAACTTCCTCTGCATCGTAGATCAAGAGTAATGTGCACCGAAAGCAAGGTATGATAAAGCAGCCAGTTCACGTCCCAGTCCGCTTAAACTAACTTATGCTAAGAACAAAACACACACACAAGCTCGAGTCAGGACTCGAACCGCCGACGACGAGCACCGCGTGCTCCTCAGCAAGGCGACTTACAGCTCTCGGCCATTCTACCGCGACTCACTCGCTAGAAATGGAAGAAGAAGTTTCGGAAAACATTAAAACAGTAGCCTTCAGAAGTGCAGACCACCTGAAAGGAAAACCCCGCATCAAGTTGTCTTGGAAGTCTGCCGCAGCATTCGGAAACACCGGGCAGTATTTGAAAGGGGGTGGCAGTCCTTTACTCGACCACCGCATACTGCAGCCTACCGCTAGTACCAAAACCAAATAAATAAACTGGAATTAAAATCCAGATTTCACGGACGAAGTTGTATTTTTCAGGTATGCGTCACATCGAGTAATGTTCGCACAATGGAACGTACGTAATGTACTATGTTATAAATGTTTTATTTCATTTGACGAAATCCGACGATTCCGGGGTGAAATTTACATGCTACATGGAATAATATGGAGTGCGAATTTTCTAAATAAGTACACAGACACCATATATTACTTTGGCGAATTCAAAATGTTCAAATGTTAGTCTACAGATATGGAACCAAACTGCAGAGGTCATCAGTCCGTAACTGTTTAAACTAGCGTACGCTAAGGACGACACACACACACCCATACCGAAGGAGGACTCGAACATACGACTGGGAGCAGACGCTCACTCCGCTGCAAGGCTCCTTAGAGCGCACAGCCACTCCTATGCGGTCTTTGGTGATTCCGTAACATTTATTTTAACTTCCAAACAATTACAAATTTCACGAAAAACTCAATCAGAAACTCGGTATCTAGACGAGGGTAACCGCCTTCTATCTACATTACAACAACAATGATGGTATTGTGTTAAACAGTTTGCTACAAATTAAATCTATAATCACAATCGATTGAGTTTAAAAAAACACGTATCAGAATACAGTAAAATGGGATGGTAAAACTGAAATACGCTAACACGAAAGTTGTGGTACAGATTACTAATTTATTCGTACAAGAAAGCCAATAAAAGTTACATAATTCGAAAGATTGTTTGTCGTAGATTTCATAAATATAAATATTATGTGTGCATTTAGCCATTAAAAGTGGTAAAAGGAAGAAGAAATTTTTTCTATCTACACCTTGGATCAAGTTCTACATTCTCCAACAATCAGCTCATTGATTGGCTATTCGCCTCGACCAAAGACGCCGTAATGAAGCGCATCTGCAGTATTAAAATAAGTGAATAACGAAACATGGAGTGCTCCCAACTCACTTTCTTGTGCCGTTCAAATGCTTCATTTTCGCAGTAATTAAGAGTGGTTAAAGGAAATGGATGTTTTCATATGAATGCTAATATAAAGAATGATGCGCCAGGAGAGGCATCTAGCGGTCCTCGGGTGGAACTACGAAGTCGACATGTTGTCAGCTCGGGAATTCTGAATATCTCAGTATCGAAATAACATTATTTCTTGGCGTTGTATAAATATACGAACACCGAAATTGTAGTTCCATTTCAAATATTAGGCTAATGAAAGTTATATAATTCGAAAATGGCATGAGAAGTATATACTTCCGTTTTTATTTGTTTTTGTTGTCAGGCACTTTCCTTAACACGTAAAAGATACCGTTTCATACCTCCCAGTGCCTGTTCAGTTTTACCAAATATCCCAGCAGCCTCCTATGATAATGTTGGCAACAGATACTGAGTAGTGATAATCCTGTGAGTCTTCATTTTAGCCAATCGCTTGACAACGCTGATGTTTTCTCAGGGAATCTTCGCTTTACGAGGGCAATTATTTTTACTGAGCGGACGAGGGTACATACAAGAACATGTCAACCATATAGCAGGAACAGCATTATTTGTTTACTTCATGGTCTGTACGATACAATAATCGAGTCATTCTATGTGGTTCGAACAAATGGGCAAAGGTTTTCTATCGTGTTGTTACGAGGCCGCCGACATGATACGTAAAATTTTACCCCCAGTAACCATTGTAAACACAATTGGTAGACAGCCTGACAAATACATTCATATTCAGAAATAAATTATCTAAGTAATGGGATCATAATAATTTTGATTTACAAAGAAATGGATTAATCCTTTACGTTACTAATACTTACGCCGTATTTCGACTTGAAGTACAACTATATCATGAAGACCGTTTTACAATAAGAAATCCCAGACTGGTAAAAAACGGAACTGCCCAAATGTTCAAATGTTTATAAACCTATTGGAGCAAACTGCTTTGATCCTCAATCACTAGACTTAAAAACTACTTAAACTAAATTATGTTCACGACAACTCTCTCTCTCTCTCTCTCTCTCTCTCTCTCTCTCTCTCTCTCTCTCTCTCTCTCTCTCTCTCACACACACACACACACACGCGCGCGCGCGCGCGCGCGCGCGCGCGCGCGCGACCGACTAAGGACGTTAATCTCAACATATTATGAAAACGATAGACAATGCGGGACTAAAATAGGTTAAAAGAAGCAGTCTGGCGTATGTAGACAACTTATTGGTTATGGCAGATTCACTCGAAAGGTTGCAGTCTAATATTTCAGAGGTTTTAGGGTTATGGTATGAACATCAGAACCTCCAAAACAAAAGTAACTGAATAGAGATTTAAACCGACTGAGTGGCAAATAGGAGAAATGAAGTTAGAAAAGGTAGAAATATTCAAGTACTTAGAGTGTATTTTTTCACAGGATGGCAAGATATTGAGAAAACTGGAATCAGGCGTAGTAAAACTAATACAGTGAGCGCTCAGCTACGATCTACTATAAGAAGGAATTCAGTACCAAGACTTTGTTGTATGGGAGTGAAAGCTGAATGGATACAGCCCTGAATTACACTGATTTTGATATGAACGTGACATTTCATTAAGTTAACTGTTTTTTTAAAATTTAAATAAAGATTTCTGTTGTTGTTATGAGAGTGCAAGTTAAGCGTGATTGTTGCCTTTATGAGCTCGATTCACAGCCGGAGCAATAGCTGGTATTGGTGTGCATAATGGTGGTTAGTAACGCTATTTCAAGTACGTAACATTGTAAAATTCCACGTAAGTAATGAATTGATAAGCTATCGGACTAAATTGTTAAATCGTAGAAAAAACGGCAGATTCTCAATAGCGAAAAAATAGGTATTGTAATTCATCAGGCGGTGAAGCTATTCGATTAAAGTTCGCGACACACCGATCCTGACTATAGTTCTCACAAGCAAAATAATATCTGTAAACAGGTACTATTTAGGTAGATAATTATCTGAACATTTCTGGAGAGGTATGCAAATGATAATATTGACACAATTAACTTTAATTGGTTTATTATTAAAATCACATCAAATACTTGGAAACTTACATTTGGAACTCGACTAGACAATGAGATGGGTAGATAATATGGCGTCATCCCTTTTATACTAAAAACTTAGACAAACGATCTTTGTATGACAGACTCTGTTGCCGCGGTGGAGTAGCCGAGCGGTCTAAAGCGTCTCGCTGCGGAGCGCGCGGTTGCTCGCCGTGGAGGTTCGAGTCCTTCCTGCGGCATGGATGTGTGTTTTTTCCTTAGGTTAGTTTACCCAGGTTTAAGCTACGGACTGATGACAACGCAGTTTGGTCCGATAGATTTACAAACGAATGAAATAAATCGCAATTTGCGATGTTATGGCTACACTATATTAGGTTTAGATGAAATACCAAACTGTGGCGAATGAAAATTGTGCTCGGCCGGGATTCAAACCCATGATCTCCTGCTTACTAGACAGACTCGTTGACCACTCCGCCACCGAGGACACAGTGATCAGCACGTCTGCAGAGGACTCTCCCCTGCACGTCTCTCGCCACACACAAATCTCCATTCGCCACGCTGTCTCTTTCCTATACCACAGCCTATTTATTCTATAATGCTCGCAGCCACAATACTGTATTCCCGCATCAGGGAGAACAGACCATGAGGTATCGAGACACAATTAATTGTCGTCAGGAGCCCAGCCTCGGCTTGTATACAATAATATATATTTTTGACGAATTACAGCGTTCAAATGAATGAAATAAATCGCAATTTGCGATGTTATGGCTTCACTGTATTTGGTTTGGATGAAATACCAAACCTAAACCTAATACAGTGAAGCCATAATATCGCAAATTGCGATTTATTTCATTCATTTGAACTCTGTAATTCGTGAAAAATATATATAATTTAGATTTACAAACATTTGAACATTTTTAGAAGCAAGGTTACCTAAGGAACCATGGGTTCAGCAGTAGAGGGTTTAAGGAGTCGAGGCAGACCAAGGAGAGAGTACGTCGATTCGGTCAAGGATGATTTTGAAGTTAAAAGGTCAACATCAAAGGAGCCATCAATGTTAGCATTAAATAGGAGGGAAATGTTCAATTGTTTGTAAACAAAATCGAATGTTTAAATGTTCGTAAACCTATTGGATTAAATGGCTATGATCATCCGTCCCTAGAGCTACAAGCTACTCTACTCACATTAACTTATACTAAGGAGAACACAAACACCAATGCCCGAGGGAGGAGTCGAACCACCTGCGGGAACGGCCACCCAGTCCGTAGCATGACGCCTTAGACCAAGCAGCCACGGCGATCATGGACGGATTTTATAAGAGGAACTATTCTCCATACTGAACGCTTAGAGGGTAATTAGTCTTACATATTCCATCAACTTACGGGTATACTATCGTGTGACGTCGTCGACCACCGCCGATATTTCGTCAGGAGCACACCCTGCCATTCTCAAGTTATCGGCGGTGGTCGACGACGTCACACGCCAGTATACCCGTAAGTTGATCGAACATTCAGTACGCCGAGAAAAGTGAAGGTTTCACAGTCTTAAATGACGATGATGATGATGATATTTGGGGGTTGGAGCACGACCTGCGCCCCCGGGTCTGCAGATGAGCTGCCGGTGACTCGCCGCGCCGGCGGATGACTTTCTGCTTTTTCTGCACTCAGCCGGCGGCTGGCTGTTTACCCTCTGCCAAGTGACGTCACGGCCGGCGTAGCCCCCGCCGTATTGACTCCGTTGGGTGGGGGTTGGGGGGGGGACGCGCTAAATAAGCACGCGTGGCCGGCGCCGGCGGCAGGCAAATGTTTGTCTCCGCGCGCATGCGATGCGGATGCCGGTGATAACAAAAGCCGCCGCTGGCCGCCGGGCCGGAAGCTCGCGAAATATCCGCACCGGATAGCCGGGCTGCTGAAATCACACGGCGAGGAGAGGCGAGGCGAAGCTGCTACACCCCGAGGGGAGGTGCGGGGCGGGAAATGGGAAAGGAGCGCTACCGTGCCGTGTGTGTGGGAAACTGTTCAACGTGTTTCTAATTTACAGCAAGTGTTTCTCTTTTTTTCTCTTTTTTGGAGGGGGGGCGGAATTCCAGTAAATAAGCCTGGGCGAGTATGGCCACCCGGTCTTCGCATTACAAAACCCCAACAGCCGCGGCGGAGTGGCCGAGCGCATTGAGGCGCAATGCTCAGATGCGCGATGTTGTTGCCTCGTCGGGGCTTCCAATCCCCCCTCGGGCACGGATGTTTGTGTCGTCTTTAATATAAGCTAGTTCATAAGTACTTTCGATTAATAGTGAAAATTCTCCTCAGAGATGATAAGTATTGTTGAAACGAGATAAAATGGCTGGCCAGTAGTTACCTTTGTGCTATACCGCCGATAGTAACACAAATGAAGAAACAGAAAAAAAGGGGACAAAAAGGGCATGCTTTCGGAACACAGTTCCTTCATCAGGTGGGAGAGAAGGGAAGAAGAAAGGATGGAAACGGAAGGAAAGGTAATTCACGACCTAGGTCATGAAGTGATGTTTCGGGAGTGTAAGGCTCAGTACATACATGCAGTATCTCTAACGTCCACACTCCCGAAACATCACCTTCATGACCTAGGTCGTGAATTACCTTTCCCTTCCGTTCCCATCCTTTCTCCTTCCCTTCTCTCCTACCTGATGAAGGAACTGTGTTCCGAAAACTTGCCCTTTTTGTCCCCTTTTTTTCTGTTTCTTCATTTGTGTTACTATGTACTACTGTACAGCACAAAGGTAACTACTGGCCAGCCATTCTATCTCGTTTCATAAGTACTTTGTGAGTTTAAGGACTGATGACCCCGCAGTTAAGTTGTTTGTAAATCTATCGGACCAAACTGCGTGGTCATCAGTCCGTAGCTTACGAACTACTTAAACCTGGGTAAACTAACGTAAGGACTACACACACACCCATGCCCCAGGGAGGACTCAGGACTCGAACCTCCACGGCGAGCACCCGCGCGCTCCGCAGCGAGACGCTTTAGACCGCTCGGCTACTCCTCCGCGGCAGGAAACAGTTCAACGTGTTTCTAATTTACAGCAAGTGTTTCTCCCTCTCTCTTTTTTTTTTTTTTTTTTTTTTTTTAGGGGGCGGAATTCCAGTAAATAAGCCTGGGCGAGTATGACCACCCGGTATTCGCATTACAAAGCCCCAACGGCCACGGCGGAGTGGCCGAGTGCATTGAGGCGCAATGCTCAGATGCGCGATGTTGTTGCCCGTCGGGGCTTCCAATCCCCCCTCGGGCGTGGATGTTTGTGTCGTCTTTAATATAAGCTAGTTCGTAAGTACTTTGTGAGTTTAAGGACTGATGACCCCGCTGTTAAGTCCCTTAAGCTTAACAAACATTTGAACATTTTGGTAACAACAAGTATTTGCGCTCCATTTTAAGAAAAATATTCCAGTTTTTTGTAAATCTATAGCGCCAAACTATTGTTGTCGTCAGTCCCTAGGCTTTCAAATTACTTAATAGTAAATCATTCGCCAGAGACATATTTTGTCGCATATATATACAAGGTGTCCTAGCTATCTCGTCCGCTTAAAATATCTCTGGAACAATAACAGCTATTGGAAAACGACTTTCGCCAGTATTGAATTAAAATTTGTGCCATGACCGGGATTCGAACCCGGGACCTCCTGCTTACGAGGTCGTAGCGCCCACCTCACAGTCTAACATATACTGTCGTGACACACACTCCTGTGAAAGTTATTACCAACTGACAGTTGCAACGACACTAGCGCTCCTGGCGGTGAGGAAACCGCTGAATGAGTGATGTTTGTTTATATTTATTTTTCTAAGTGATTCACGAAATAGTATAGTTTTTGCGTTACAACCATTAGACGTAATACGGAAATTAATGTAAAAAATAAAATCAATTTAACTGATTCAGTGGGGCATAAACAGCAACTTCTTTATGAAAAAATACTTATTTGTGTGTGTGTAGCTTATTCCGATCAAAATAAGTAGAATATAAACGTAAGACAAACATCAATTTCAATTATGGTCTGTTCTTACTATGACATGCAGTTTTTTGACGCGTATCAGTTCTATGTAGAGTTCATGATTCGCACGCTTTTACATCTCAGTCGTCTTCTTATACGCCGACATTGAGTGCAATTATTTTAGCTTTAAAACAATGTTTTTAAGGTTCTTACCGTTTGTGGTTCGGCTGTAGCAACAATTGTGGAATTGGGTTCTTCTTTGTTGGAAAACAATTTGATTGGTTTTGTTGTTCTATTTCCACATCTGTGACGTTTCTCCTTCAGCTACAGCTGTGGTAGTTGATTTGGTACGTTAAATACTGTAGTTATTGCATTCTATATACGTTTCCTACGTTGGACTATCACCGATGTCACTGAAATTGTAGTGAAGGAACCTTAACGTTCCTCAGTAGAAAAGCGACGTCTTTCTACCAAAGGGCAGGTCTTCTGGTGTGTCCTCGCCATTTTTAATAGAAAGTGAAATTATTCACTAAAAGCTTCAGATTACAAGATAATTGTAAACGAACTAACCTTATTAGTGATCTTAGGAAACCTAAGAAAGACCAATATAGAGCTATTTTTAGCTATTACCTATTTTTAGCTATTACCTATTTTTATGTTAAAATCAACATAAACAGTATTGTTCGCACTCATCCAATATCGTATTCGTTGCTACCGTTTATTACAGTGTTGGGCCTTGTGGCCTCAGGGATCGGATAGATATACTAATTTCGCTGTCTTCATTTAAAGCCAGCCTTCACCTCTGCACGATGTGAGGAGTCGCTAGAGACCGCGCGCAGTAGCCGCGTGGTCTAAGGCGTCTTGCAACAGATTGGGCGGCCGTTCCCGTCGGAAGTTCAAGTCTGTCGGCCGCGGTGGCCGAGGGGACTGAGGCGCTCCAGTCACGGTCTGCACGGCCACTTCGGTCGGGGGTTCGAATCGCCCCTCGGGCATGGATATTTGTGCCGTCCTTAGTAGTAGCTAGTTTGTAAGTAGTTTGTAAGTTTAGGAACTGATGACCCCGTAGTTAAGTCCCATAAGCTATACAAACATTTGAACATTTAAACATTTAGTTCGAGTCTTCCCTCGGGCATGGGGCGTGTGTGTTGTCCTTGTTTAAGTAATTTGTAAATCTAGGGACTGATGACATAGCAGTTTGGCCCTATAGGTTTACAAACATTTGAACAACACGCACACTCAAGCTCGATGGATGACTCGAAACTCCGGAAAGTCACATGATACCTACCGATTTCCCGGTGACTGGACACGGCATACACCCAAGAAGACGAGAGATTATTTCACGTCACACGCGTTTTACTAATTTTTCGTTTATTTCAATCATTCCAATTTTCAGTAAAACACCGTAAAAATCTAACGTCAACAATGCACGGGGGTAACATGTTCAAACAATCGGCAGAACAAATCACGGCAATAGACGCACCTCAAAGAATCATGGCATAAGAGAGTCGTGCACAATAATCTCGAGAAGAATATTTGCGACAATGTATAGTAAGAATATGAGCGACGCGTTAACGCTACAAAGCAAGTTTCATAGCACCAGAACGACAGAGAAGGCAAACCAGTAACGCATTAACAGGTGTATCATTTGTTCAAATATTTTGAGTTTCTAAATTACTTATTTATTACAAATGGTACTGGACTAGGAGATAAATGAAATGTAAAATCCAAGTCTGCTAGGCATTTGCGCTGAGCCCTACACCACTAGCGACACTCCTATCATCACAATTACATGGACTGCTCTATTCGTATACTGTCAGATACAAATTCTCAACTTATCCCTGACCACTATTGGTCAAACTCGCGGTTTTGTTTCGAAGTGTGAAGGAACATATATATATATATATATATATATATATATATATATATATATATATATATATATATATATATGCGCGGCCGTACCGTTCAACCGATTGTGATGAAACATTGTCAACATACTGCTTGTACTTTCGCGATGGCTTTAGGCACCATTAAATGACTGTACGACAAATACTTCAGGAGGTATGATGTAATAAACAATTATTTGGTTGAAAACCTTTGGCATCACGCGACATGTCAATAAAGACACTTTATTCATCCTAAAATCTTCATGACATTTTGGACACTTTACCTTCAAAACTGTCACATTATAATAACTAACAATATTTTCAAAGTAGTTTTGTAAAATAAACAAGTTATCAAAAAATAAAATAAACATGAAAAAGTCAATATCAATTTTTTTATGTTTCACGATTAATCATAATGTATGTAATTGTATGAATTTTCTTACAGTAAGACTAATCTTTGTTACTACTATACAAACTTCATTTTTTTCATATGTACTTGCATCTGCCTTTTCTCCATTACTATCTTACCTATCTGTGACTGATCAGGATAGAGTACAAATTATTCGCACGGGTCCACTAGTAAAGTATATTTACGTTACTGTCCTCAGTCACCTTTCATAAGTATATACCGCTGAGCTCTGCGATACGTCCTATGCAAACTTCGCAAGAAGCCTTTGCGATGGTGTTCAAAAGCCTCGTCACCTTTCATCAGATGTCAGTAATATTGTCAAATCTCTTTCCTTTCAAAGCGAGTTTGAGTCGAGGGGACAGAACTGAGGATTAAGATACGGTGAGTGTGGTGGCTGTTCAAGTTGCACGATAATGCTCGTCCACACAAACAGTTCTTGAAAAAAAAAAAAAAAAAAAAAAAAAAAGTTGGCGCATTTTGAACATCCACCATATTCGTCCGATCCTCCAGACTTCTTCCTATTCTCTCGACTGAAACCCGCTTTGATAGGAAAGAGATTTGACGATACTGCTGGCATACAAAGAAACGACGCTTTTGATCGTCATACCAAAAGAAGACTTCGTGTCAAAGTTTCCAGGACATGTTTTACAGAGCTTACCGGTACATAGAAATGAGAGGTGAATAATCGAAGGACAGTAAGATAAATTATTATTCATCTACATTATTGTGACAGGACTATTCGACTATTCACCGCCGGCCGCGGTGGCCGAGGAGACTACGGCGCGCCAGTCACTGTCTGCACGGCCACTACGATCGGGGGTTCGAATCCCCCCTCGGGCAAGGATATTTGTGCCGTCGTTAGTAGTAGCTAGTTCATAAGTAGTGTGTAAGTTTAGGGACTGATGACCCTGTAGTTAAGTCCCATAAGTTCTACAAACATTTGAACATTTGATTCGAACAAACATTTGAACAATTTGACCATTCACCTAACTTTATTGTCAGAGGTTATATACTCCACAAGCCACCTAACGCTATATGGTTATGGGTACTTTTTGTAGCAATGTCAGTTGTTACTTTTGCCATTCTGACATTTCTCACCTGAAGATGTCGGTCATTTCGCCGAAGAAATATCGTCAAGCTCTCACAACAACCTATGTCTCGCCCGAGCACCACATCGATCCAAACTGCGTGGTCATCAGTCCGTAGCTTAAAAACTACTTAAACCTAGGTAAACTAACCTAAGGACAACACACACACCCATGCCCCAGGGAGGACTCGAACCTCCACGGCGAGCAACCGCGCGCTCCGCAGCGAGACGCTTAATAAAGTTAAGTAGTGGCTACGGAAAACCTACCAGGTCGCCTGTTTTACGTCGACGTCGGTTTAGCGGTGGGTACTTTCGCGGAGTACAGGTTTCATCGTCGCCCATCTCTCGGTCAGACCCCCGGCCATCTGTATCAGAGGCCTGCCTCGCCGGAGTCGGTTTACCGGCCACAGCGGCGTCGGATTACCTTAGGGCCGTTACAGCGAGCTGTAGCTCTACCACCGGTAGCCCTGGCCTCACCCCCAGCCAGACCGGGAAGTTAGATTAGAGGAGCGGGAAGCCCCGCGCTCGCTCACACTGTGTATGTGTGTGTGTGTGTGTGTGTCCGTGCAGTGGGGGAGGTAGAGGGGGGGGGGGAGGGTCTGGAACGCAATAACGTCTGCCGTGGCCGCAGCGGCAATCAGGTTCGGCAGCTCCGGACCGCCGCCACCGCCGCTGCCCGCGGCCAAATAAAAGCGAACCGGACACCGCCCTCTGTCTAATGAAATTCTAAGTCGCAGAAGGGGAGGGGGTGGGCCGCTGTCCAATCACAAGGCGCCCGCCAATTACAGCGCCGCACTTTCTGTCGCTTACAGGACGCTTCTGACACAGTGCGGGCGCAGATGTCGCTACACCGCCTGAAAGTACTGAAGCAGCACCAATAAACTCAGATAATTACACATCACACCGATACATTGTGCGATCTTTGAATCAGTAGCTTTGCTGCGAGTGTAGAACTGCTAATGAGTGTTTGGAGCCTCTGCTTCTACATGAACATGTTTACGCTGAAAAGCACATTTTAGGCATGGCACAAGATTGATCGAGCAGTTTTCGTAATATTTCTCTACCGTTCCTTTCTCCAGCAGGATGCGCAAAAGAACACATCATACATCTGATTCGTCTAACTGTGTTATGATGATTATCTCTCCCTATACATTTATTGAGTAACTACCCTTAGGGCGCAGCGTTGCCCCGGTATTTACTTATTGCAGTCTTCTGTCAGTCTGTCTTCCCTCCCCTCTCTCGTCTCCTCATCGCTCATCACCCACCTAATTCCTCCTCCAAATGCTCAAATTTCTGTAAATCTATGGGCCTTAAAAATGGCTTACAAACCGCTTAAAGGACAAGCACAGAAGATTTTTTTTAATGTCTTGGTCGCAATATATTTTAGCATTATGCGTTTCGACACATCGTCATCAGATCTGTGGCACAGACAATAGAAGCACATTACATATCCGATGTTTACAGTTCCAGATCACCATATTCACAAGGACAACAAACACATTACATACAATGTAACTAAAACCACAATCCACAATCGTGGACGTCTAGTCAAGGTGTTCAACTAGATGAACGTGCCACACTGCGGTGAGGGGGGGGGGGGGAACACTGTAACAGGTAAAGTGGGCCCAACAGCCGCCGGATGGCGCAGACTTAAAAATAAAAGTTATTCGAATAAAGATGATGTTTTGTAGTTTTATTCGAAAAACTTTTAATTTTAAGCCTGCGCCATCTGGAGACTATTGGGCCTTATATGCCTGTTACTGTGTTTCCCTCCCCCCGCCCCCCGCCCCTCTCACCAGAGTTTGGCACGTTAATCTAGTCGAACACCTTGACTAGACGTCCACGATTGTGGATTATAGTTTTAGTTATGCATCTAAGATGTAATTTAATTCCCATCGTTTTCTTTAAAAAGTTTAAGTATATTTTGCATGTAACGGGTTTGTTCTAATTGTGAATAATTGTGATTTCAAACTGTAAACTTCCGAAATGTAATGTGCTTCTATTGTTTGTGCCACAGATTTAATGATGATGTGTTGAAACGCGTAAATGCTAAAATAAAGTATATCACGACCAAGACATTTCACAAAAACTTTTATGCATGCCGACATATGGTCACTTGTCCCAAAAAACTGATGTTTTTATAAACCAAATAAAAACGAACCGGACACCGCCGCCACCACCCTCTGTCTAATGAAATTCTAAGTCGCAGAAGGGGAGGGGGAGGGGGGAGGGCCGCTGTCCAATCACAAGGCGCCCGCTAATTACAGCGCCGCACTTTCTGTCGCTTACAGGACACTTCTGACACAGTGCGGGCGCAGATGTCACTACACCGCGACAGGTAAAGCACTGAAAGTACTGAAGCAGCACCAATAATGTCAGCTAATTACAAACCACACCGATACGCTGTGTGCTCTTCGAATCAGTAGCTTTGTTGCGAGTGCATGCGCGCGGTGCAGAACTGCTAATGAGTGTTTGGAGCCTCTGCTTCTACATGTACAAGCTTACTCTGAAAATCACATTTAAGGCATGGTACAAGATTGATCGAGCAGTTTTCGTAATATTTCTCTACCATTCCATTCTCCAGCAGGACGCAGGGGGGAAAACGCATCATACATCTGATTTGTCTAACTTTATTATGATGATTATCTCGCCCTATACATTTATTGATTTACTACCCTTAGGACGCGGCGTTGAGGGGTATGTATTTATTGCAGTCTTCTGTCAGTCTGTCTTCCCTCCCCTTTCTTGTTTCCTCATCACTCCTCTTCCTCTTAATTCCTCCTTCAAATGCTGAAATGTTTGTAATTCTATGGGACTCATCAACGGAGGTTATCAGTCCCTAGGCTTACAAACTACTTACATTAACCTACATCTACATAGATACTCTGCAAATCACATTTAAGTGCCTGGCAGAGGGTTCAGTAACCACTTTCATAACTTTTCTCTACCGTTCCATTCTCTAATAGCGCGCGGGAAGAAAGAACACCTAAATCGTTCCGTTTTCGATCTGATTTCTCTTATTTTATTGGGATGGTCATGTCTCCCTAAGTAGGTTGGTGCTAGCAAAATACTTTCACATTCAGAAGTAAAAGTCGGTGATTGAAACTTCGCAAACAGATCACGCCGCAATGTATAACATCTTTCTTTTAATTACTTCCACTTCAAATCGTGCAACATTTCCGTGACGCATTCCCCCCTGTGACGTGATAAAACAAAACGAGCTGCCCTTCTCTGAACCATCTCAATGTCTTCCGTCAGTCCCATCTGGTGAGCGTCCCCACACAGGGCAACAGTACTCCAGGAGAGGACGCACAAGTGTGATGTAGGCAGTCTCTTTGGTGGAGCTGGTACATCTTTGAAGCGTTCTGCCAATGAAACGTAACCTTTCGTTCGCCTTCCCCACAATATTTTCTATGTGTTCTCTACAGTCAAAGTTGTTCGTAATAGTAACTCCTAGGTATTTGGTAGAATCTACGACCTTAAGGTTTGACTGATTTATAGCGTAATTGAAGTTCAGCTGATTTCTTTTAGTGGTCATGTGTATTACTTCACACATTTCTTTATTTAGTGTCAATTGCCAATTTTCGCTTCATGTAGAAATTTTGTCTAAATCGCTTTGCAGTTGCTTTTGATCCTCTGTATACTTCACAAACAGATAAACGACAGCATCGTCATCGAACAGGCTAAGGGAGCTGTTCAGATTGTCTCCTAAATCGTTTATAAACACGAGGAAGAGTAGGGAACCTATAACGCTTTCCTGTCGAACGCCAGATATCATTTTTGTTTTACTCGATGACTTACCGTCAATTACAACGAAATGTGTCCTTTCTGATAGTAAATCGTGAATCAAATCGCAGAGTTGGGGAGATATTCCATTAGCACGCAATTTCATTAGAAGCCGCTTGTGGGGTACAGTGTCAAAAGCCTTCCGGAAATCCAGAAATAAGGAATCGATTTGAGATCCCTTGTCGATGGCACTTAACACTTCATGTGAATAAAGGGCAAGCTGTGTTTCGCAAGAGCGATAATTTCTGAATCCGTGTTGACCAGACACACGCATGCCCGAGGGAGGGATCGAACCTCCGATGGCGAGCAGTCGCAAGCTCCGTAGCAAGGCGCCTTAGACCTCTCGACCAGTCCACCGCGGAAATTACCCCTCCCCGAAACTCCTCTCTGACCACCTCTTCTCTTTCTATGAAAATCATCTTTCCTCCATCTTCCACTTTGCCCACTGTCTTTTTTTATATTCTCCTCCCCCTCTATCGACACCCACTTCATTCTGCCACCTCGCCCTGTTCCTACTCCACACATCCCTCTGCCTCTGTGCTTCTCCTTCTGTCCTCTCATAATCGCCTATAGCGATTGCGGTCTATCGTATCGCGACATTGCTGCTCGAGTTGGTCTCGATCCAATGACTCTAAGCACAATATAGAATTGGTGGGTTCAGGAGGGCAATACGGAACACCGTGCTGGATCTCAACGGCCTCGTATCACTAGCAGTCGAGATGAGAGGCTTCTTATCCGCATGGCTGTAACGGATCGTGCAGCCACGTCTCGATCCCTGAGTCAACAGATGGAGACGTTTGAAAGACAACAACCATCTGCACGAACAGTTCGACGACGTTTGCAGCAGCATGGACTATCAGCTCGGAGACCATGGCTGCAGTTACCCTTGACGCTGCATCACAGACAGTAGTGCCTACGATGGTGTACGCAACGACAAACGGCAAAACGTCATTTTTTCCGTCAAATCCAGGTTCTGTTTACAGCATCATCATGGTCGCATCCGTGTTTGGCGACATCTCGGTGAACGCACATTAGAATCGTATATTCGTCATCGCCATACTGGCGTATCACCCGGCGTGATGGTATGGAGTGCCATTGGTTACACGTCTCGGTCACCTCATTGGCATCGACGGCACTTTGAACAGTCACCATTACATTTCAGATGTGTTACGACCCGTGGCTCTACCCCTCATTCTATCCCAGCGAAACCGCACATTTCAGCAGGTTAATGCACGACCGCATGTTGTAGGTTCTGTAAGGGCCTTTCTGGATGCGGAAAATGTTCGACTGCTGCCCTGGCCAGCACATTCTCCAGATCTCTGCCAATTGAGGACGTCTGGTCAATGGTGGCCGAGCAAATGGCTCTTCGCAATACGCCAGTCACTACTCTTGATGGACTTTGGTATCGTTTTGAAGCTGCATGGGCATCTGTACCTGTACACGCCATCCAAGCTCTGTTTGACTCAATGCCCAGGTGTATCAAGGCCGTTATTACGACCAGAGATGCTTGCTTGTCCTGGGTACTGATTTTTCAGGATCTATGCACCCAAATTCCTGAAAATGTAATCACATGTCAGTTCTAGTATAATATATTTGTCCGTTTATCATCTGCATTTCTTTTTGGTGTAGCAATTTTAATGGCCAGTAGTTTATATATATAACATGGGTGTTTCGGCACGGATCGACAACTCGCACCTGAGTAGGGCTTGAGTAATTGATCAGTAAATGTAATTATTTCATGGACCTCATATCCATTGCTTCAAAAATAAATCTTGACTGAGTTTATATTTCCTGCAGTATAATATGAAAAGTAGAGATTTGACTGTCTGTAAAATGCACCATGTGCCTGAATATTAAAATTGTATCTGTATCTCAGTTCCTTAACTTTAAAATTAACATAATACGGAATTAATTGTTGCACCTTTTTTAGCAAAAATTTATGGAATTCAGGAAATGAATATTATATTCCGCTACATTTTAACGACCCTTTGCACAGGTTACAATTAATTAGCCATACTAGTTTCAAATGAGGGTTTGTTTGATCTACTATGTTTCGTCGTCTTCAGTCGTACCTGGGTATCACATATTGGTTAACATTCCATTATGGTTGCCCACGGCTCTTTTACCGGAAAATAAAGAATGCCAGACGATAATGAACCCTCATACCCGTTTGGCTAATTAATTTCAATGTGTGCAAAATACCGATAACCAATTACTGAACCACAGGCATGCTTAAATTAAAAAAAAAAATACGAATTTAGAATTCCGCCGCTACGCCGCCGGTGTCAAAACATTCCGCTACTTACAGAGGAATTCCGCTGCGGTTGGCAGCACTGATCGCTGCGTTTACCACTGCTCAAATGTTTGTTAAGCTTATGGGACTTAACTACGGGGTCATCAGTCCCTAAACTTACAAACTAATTATGAATTAGCTAACACTACAGACGGTACAAATATCCATGCCCGAGGGGGGATTCGAACCCCCGACCGTAGTGGCCGTGCAGACCGTGACTGGAGCGCCTCAGTCCCCTCGGCCACCGCGGCCGGCGTTTACCACTGCCCCAAAGTCACCTTCGTTTGCGTCGGCAGTGGTGCTACGAACGATGGACACTATTACCTATGATTCCGATCGTCCAGTAGAGTCTGAAGATACCGTTGTGAGAGATTTTGACTGGTGTCTCATGTACTGTTATTTAGTCCTGCAGCCAGTATGCCTGAAGAGTGGTATGGCTTCCACACACCCTATACACAAATACTCTGCAAGTTTCTTACTCGACAATTTCTTCAGTAGAACTTCCATCTTCGACGTGTTTTGCCAATGAAACATAGCCTTTGGTTCGCCTTCCCTACAATATTTTCTATGCGTTCTTTCCAATCTGAGTCATTTGTAATTGTTACTCCTAGGTATTCAATTGAATTTCCGGCCTGTAGATTTCACTGATTTACCATGTAAATGAAATTTAACAGGCTTTCTTTAGAGGTCACATGAATCACTCACACTTCTCACTATTAATGGTCAAGTACCAAATTTTGAACCCCGCTGATAAGTAAATCATTTTGCAGCTGCTTCTGATCTTCTGGTGACTTTACTAACGGACAAATTACATGATCTGCAAATAGTCTAAAAGAGCTACTCAGATTGTCTCCTAAAACTATAAATATGTAAATGTATGTTTGTCTGTATGACCTCTATATGTTCATAAACCATTCATTCGATTGCAATGAAATTTTTGTGAACTGGTCACCGTACGCTCACGAAGGTTCCCGACCCAAAAACAATAGAGCACGACACATAGCTCAGTTGATATGACGTCATAAATTATGAGAGGCCACCGCGTGCGAATACCCAGATTTATTCGTCAATTATTGGAAAATGGGAGTAGTTTGGGACCTGCAACAAAATTTGCATGTAATTTCGAACGTTTACGAAGCGTTTTGTAACTGACTCTCCCCTCACCACACGTACACAAAATGATGAAACGAAAAACGTCTATCGCTCACAATAGTTTTGCTGTAGATGCCGTAAAACTGTCGCATCAGGTATGACCTTGATCAAATAAAGTTAGCATTACAGATTTGCATGTTAGTATTTATTTTTGTCTGCAAGTTCCCCTTAATTCTCTTGCATTCAAAACTAAGCAACCTGTTTTCTTAATCACTATCTATATAAAAGCCAAACGACACTCACTCACTGAATTAACACGAAATCGCGAAAACTACTTCACCTATGAAGCTGAAATTTGGTAGGAATATAGTTTATAGGTAGAAAACGTCAGCTAAGAAAGTATTTTGTGATAGGTGCATGCTGGAGCATAGTTCTCCGACAGGCTCAGGAAATCTACAGTTTCATTCCGATTTTCACGAAATTTCGCTCTCTTGACCTTCAAAACAAGAAAAATGTCACCGTCTACCTTAATTTTTATACGGTTCCTTGGGGAGGGTGCTTTGCAACATAAAAATGGATCTCTAAATACCTTGGTCGCAACTTGAGAACGGCCCGACCGATTTCACAGATGTTTTTTCTCAGAACAAGCGCTGTATAAAATAAAACTGGAATATTTGAGAACAACAAAGTGCGTCTTTTCAATGCGACCCTGCGTTTCTGTTGCATAGAAATCTATAGTTTTGTTCCGATATGTTGAAAACTGTAGACTGGCAGGGCGGGATTAAAATAGGTGAAAACAAAATAAGCAGTCTCGCATATGCGGATGGCTTAGTTGTAATGGCCGATTCGATTTAAAGGTTGCAAACTAATATTTCAGAGCTCGATCAGAGGTGCAATGATTATGATATGAAGATCAGCATCTCCAAAACAAATGTAATGTCTGTGGGAAAGAGATTCAATCAGATTAAGTTCCAAATAGTAGGAACAAAGTTAGAACAGGTAGACCTGGGATGTATTTTCTCAAAGGATGGCAACATAGCGAAAGAACTGGAATCGAGGTGCAGCAAAGCTAATGCAGTGAGTGCTCAGCTAAGATCTACTCTCTTCTGCAAGAAGGAAGTAAGTACCAAGACTAAGTTAGCAGTGCACCACTCTATCTTTCGACCAACTTTGTTGTATGGGAGTGAAGGTTGGGTGGATACAGTTTACCTCATTCATAAGATAGAGGTTACAGATATGAAAGTAGTAAGAATGATTGCAGGTACCAACAGATGGGAACAATGGCAGGAGGGTGTCCATAATGAAGAAATCAAAGAAAAGCTGGGAATGAACACCATAGATGAAGCAGTTAGTGCGAACAGACTGAGATGGTGGGGTCATGTTACACGCATGGGAGAAGCAAGATTACCTAAGAGACTCATGAGCTAGTCAGTGGAGGGTAAGAGCAGTCGAGGTAGACTAAGAAGAAAGTACTTAGATTGGGTGCAGAATGATTTTGAAGTGAAAGGCACAACATCAGACGAGGCATCAATGTTAGCATTGAATAGGGGATCATGGAGGAATTTTAGTAGAGGTACTATGCTCCAGACTGAACCCTGAAAGACAAAATCAGTCTCTAATAATGATGATGATGATGTTCCGATATTGATGAAATGTTACACACTTTACCTTGAAAACAAGAGGAATGTCACTGTCTTTATAAAATTTCGTTCAGTGCATGGTGGAGGGTACTTAACATACGGAATTTTACAAAATGCATAGTTTTCCTCCAACCTTTATTAATTTTTGCACCCATGACCTTTAAACCAAGAGGAAGGTCACTGGGTACATAAATATCTGTATGGTACATGACAGACGGTACCTTGCAGAAAACTTTGCCGAGGGGTGGAAAGGTGGAAACGAACAAAGAGATGGCAGAGAAAGAGGTGAATGCAGGGAGAGGGGGGAAGGGATGTGGACTACGGGAGTGTAGGATAAATAAAGACCCGGGCAACGCTGGGTTTACAGCTAATTGTTTATAAAATTAACGAATAATAGAGGCCCTTTAACATTTCCGTGGGGAACGCCAGATATCACTTCTGTTCTTCTCGATAACTTTCCGTCAGTTACAACGTACTGTGTCCTTTCTGATGGGAAATAACTAGTCCAGTCGTAAAACTATGGCGATATTCCATAAGCATGCAATTTGATTAGAAGAAGCGTGTGAGACAGAATGTGAAAAGCCTTCCGGAAATCTAGAAATAGGGAATCTACTTGACATCCCTCGTCGATAGCAGTCATCACATCATGTGAGTAAAGAGCTAGCTGTGTTTCACAAGAACGATATTTTCTGAATCCTTGTTGACAAAGCCGCGGCGGGGTGGCCGAGCGCACTGAGGCGCTATGCTACGATGCAAGAGGCCGCTCTCCCTCAGTTCGAATCCTGTCTTTAGTATAAGGTAGTTCATAAGTAGTGGCACAAAATCCTGTGAAGCATCCAAAAGTTTCTGCTTCTGATCGTCAGTAAAGTGCTGTGGCAAAAGACAACAACACGTTTTCCTCTTCCCTAACTTCTCGACGAGGATTTGACTCATGGATTCACGGTTAATCTGCAGTTCCTCCTCTACCATCTGGCTATCGTTTGTTATTAATGTCCTCACTTTCTCGATGTTTTCGTCAGTGACGGCGGTGGACGGTCGTCCGCTACGTGGGTTATTAAAAACGCTTCCCTGTCCTTTCTTAGTATTGTCAAGCTTAAAAAATTAGATTAAACTGATCCATTGTTCGTTCATTGTTTTGTTCTCAGTTCAGAACCAACGCATTAAACAAGCACTTTGTCCAAGAGGTCTAACACGAACACACATGATGCTCATCTGTTGCCGAGATTGTCAATACTGGCCGTTATGCAGGTGCAGCGTTGTGATTCGCTTGTGTTGCATGACTGACAGTTCTACATCTACACAGATACTCTGCAAATCACATTTAAGTACCTGGCAGAGGGTTCATTAACCACTTTCATAACCTTTCTCTACCGTTCCATTCTCTAATACCGCGCGGGAAGAAAGAACACCCAAATCGTTCCGTTTCCGATCTCATTTCTCTTATTTTATTTGGGTGGTCATGCCTCCCTAAGTAGGTGGGTGTTAGCAAAATATTTTCACATTCAGAAGTAAAAATCGCTGACTGAAATACATCTCGCCGCAATGAATAATGTCTTTCTTTTAATGATTTCCACATCAAATCGTGCAACATTTCCGTGACGCTTTCCCCCCTGTAACATGATAAATCAAAACGAGCTGCCCTTCTCTGAACCTTCTCAATATCTTCTGTCAATCCCAGCTGGTCAGGGTTCCACACTGGGCAACACTACTTCAGGAGAGGACGCACTAGTGTGATGTAGACAGTCTCTTTGGTGGAGCTGGTGCATATTCGAAGCCTTCTGCCAGTGAAACGTATCCTTTGGTTCGCCTCGGCCACAATATTTTCTATGTGTTCTCTCCAGTCTAGGTTGTTCATAGTTGTTATGATTTTATTCGCCGAACTTTATTTGTCAGACGTTGTATAATGATCACTAGGCCAAGAGGTAACTAAGACAGTTTACCCCTTATATCAGTCATCAATAGAAACTAATATATGGGATCTCGAAGAATCCCTGTTTCGCATGCGGCGTTTTAGAACATATTAATAGCACAGTAATGACTCAAATTTCACACCACCAACACTAATACATACCGCACTAGCACACGTTAGAAGTGAAATGCCGCTTTTCGTATCTGTCTGTTAGTTCCCCCATACACTCCAATTGTCAGACGCTAAGCATCTACAAGCATACGTTGAAGATCAAAACCAAATGCAGAACGATCTGAATAAGATATCACTAAGGTGTAAAAATTGGCAATTGACTCTAAATAATGAGAAGGTAAGTCGTTAATATGAGTACGAAAAGAAATCCGTACACCAGTGGTACGTAGGAGTCGCGAGTTTTCAAAATATTATTGGTACTTTTCCTGGCATTTAATTTCCTTTTGAAGTATAAGTCAAATTTCCGTACTAAGATAAGGTTACCAAGGCAACAAGCACCTTCCGTGCGCCAACGTGAGGTCGCTGCCCTGTCCCCAATTCCGGCCGCCAGCCGTACGTTTCAACACCGCGCGCCCGGTGCCATCGACCCTAGTTTGGCAATCCTCTGTACCAGCACTTGCAGCAAGTACCGGCCCCAAAACTGCTGAACAACACGCAAGAACAGAGCCCCCACCAAAGAGCGCCAGCCAAACAGAGCCGAGAACGTGGAGCTACCAAAAGATTCCCGCCAATCAGGGACTAGAGCGTGTAACGTCCTAGATTCGCGGTCCGCTAGCTGCAAGACGGGCAGTGAGTCCACGATTGATTCCGCGTTCAACTCTCGACCGAGCAGCACGATCCCTCCGCTCTGCAGCACGCCGGGCTAGCACCCGCAGTCTCCTAGCACAGTGCTAAACTCCTATCTACCACTGGTGCCACTCCTCAGGCCTTAAGAACCAGCTCATGTAGCCTTAATCGGAAATATACCTTCTCCTGGAGACGAATCCTGCTGCGTGTTCTCATGATTTCTCCAATCACTCCCCAAACCCCGCACGGAAATTATACCCCGCCTCCACCTCTCGAACCCATCCTGTACATTTGTTTACAAGATAAATCAATCAAAAATGAAATCCGTAAACTCCACAAAATACCTAGGAATTACTATTACTTCATACTTAAACTGGAAAAAACACGTAGCTAATGTCGTGGGAAAGGCGGACCAAAGACTGCGTTTTGTTGACAGAACCCTTAAAAGATGAAACAGAACTACTAAAGAGGCTGCATACACAACGCTTGTCCGTCCATTTTTGGAGTATTGCTGCCCAGTGTGGAATCTTTATCAGGTGGGTTTGACGGAGGACATCGAAAGAGTCCAAAGAAGAGCAGCTCGTTTCGTATTGTCACGATACAGAGGAGACAGCGTTACGGAAATGTTACAGGATCTGGGATGGGAATCATTACAACAACGGCGCTTATCGCTGTAGCGTGGGCTACTTACGAAACTCCAATCGCCAACATTCTCCACCGAATGCGAAAATATATTGTTGACTGCCCCTTACATAGGCAGAAATGAGTATCAGAATAAAATATGAGAAATTAGAGCTCGAACTGAGAGATTCGGGTGTTCCTTATTTCCGCGCGCTATTCGAGAATGGAATGAGAGATAAATAGTATGAAGGTGGTTCGATGAACCCTCTGCTAGCCACTTAAATGTGATTTGCAGAGTATCCCGTGTAGATGTAGAAGTTGCTGCCGGACAACATTTTCCGGAAGTGATTATCAATTTTAAAATGTTTCTTAAGCGTAAGGGACTTAACTACTGGGTCATCAGTCCCTACGCTTACAAACTACTTATGAACTATCTTATACTAAAGACGACACAAATATCCATGCCCGAGGGGGGATTCGAACTCCCGACCGTAGTGGCCGTGCAGACTGTGACTGGCGTGCCGTTGGCCGCTCAGCCACTGCGGCCGGCGAAGTGATGATCGTTCAGAAAAATCTATGAAGTAAAAATAGTCCTACTTCTCTACACGTCGCGACATGTGCGGAACACAGACTAAGATTCTAGAAATGTCTCGTAGCACAGAGTAACATATACAGAGAAGCAGCACCCTAAACCACTGTCCTACGCTCCCCTCGTAGTTCCGTAAGATGCTATCAGGTGTCAGGCGGTTCCCTGGCTTAGTACCGGTAGACCACACTAGAGGCACTTCTGAGGGTGCCTCTCGCACGTCAGAGGGTAGCGTGGTGGGGAGGCTGAGGGGACAGCTCGTACCGAGTCCTGTGAAGTTGGCACCCCTTTTTTGGAAAATGTACATTTCTTTCAGAGTTCTAGGCAGATATGCAATAGTTCTGGAGTTCTCTGTACAAAATTTCGCCGAAAAAATACGAAAAATTACCACAAAATTTAGTTTTTTCAAAATAATTTTTTGCCTAATTGTACAAACATAGTTCTGATCACAGTTCTAAATAGCTCTCAAAGAGTTCTACAGGAAATCCTAATGACATTTTTCTGTGCAGATTATACTTCATGAGATAATTGCAATAATGGGGAATCCATTTACACCCTACTGTGAAGTTGGCACACCTTTTCTCAAAAATGTAAATTTTTTTCAGAGTTCTAGGCATATATGCAACAGTTCTAGAGTTCTCTGTACAAAATTTAAATAGTTCTGCACTAATTCGCGAAAAAATTACAAAAAACTATAACAAATTTTAGTTTTTTCCACATAATTATTTGCCTATAAGCGTAAACATAGTTCTGATCACAGTTCTAAATAGCTCTCAAAGAGTTCTGCAGAAAATCCTAATGATATTTTTTTGCCCAGATAATGGTTCACGAGCTAATTGCGTAAATGAGGGGCATAAACTACACAAAATTGCGCCAGAGTCGTGTGAAGTTGGCACCCCTTTTTTCAAAAATGTTAATTTTTTTCAGAGTTCTAGACAGCTATGCAATAGTTCTAGAGTTCTCTGTATAAAATTTAAATAACTCAAGTTTGTGGTAATTTTTACTATTTTTTCGGCGAAATTCTGCAGAACTATTTAAATTTTATACAGAGAACTCTAGAACTATTGCATAGCTGTCTAGAACTCTGAAAAAAATTAACATTTTTGAAAAAAGGGGTGCCAACTTCACACGACTCTGGCGCAATTTTGTGTAGTTTATGTCCCTCATTTACGCAATTAGCTCGTGAACCATTATCTGGGCAATAAAATATCATTAGGATTTTCTGCAGAACTCTTTGAGAGCTATTTAGAACTGTGAACAGAACTATGTTTACGCTTATAGGCAAATAATTATGTGGAAAAAACTAAAATTTGTTATAGTTTTTTGTAATTTTTTCGCGAATTAGTGCAGAACTATTTAAATTTTGTACAGAGAACTCTAGAACTGTTGCATATATGCCTAGAACTCTGAAAAAAATTTACATTTTTGAGAAAAGGTGTGCCAACTTCACAGTAGGGTGTAAATGGATTCCCCATTATTGCAATTATCTCATGAAGTATAATCTGCACAGAAAAATGTCATTAGGATTTCCTGTAGAACTCTTTGAGAGCTATTTAGAACTGTGATCAGAACTATGTTTGCACAATTAGGCAAAAAATTATTATGAAAAACCTAAATTTTGTTGTAATTTTTCGTATTTTTTCGGCGAAATTTTGTAGAACTATTTAAATTTTGTACAGAGAACTCCAGAACTATTGCATATCTGCCTAGAACTCTGAAAAAAATGTACATTTTCCAAAAAAGGGGTGCCAACTTCACAGGACTCTCGTACCGCCTGCCACGAGGCCACGGCTGTGTCCGGCTTGTCGGCGTTTGCGGGGAGGTGGTGGTGGGGACAGCCGCTACCTGCCGCCTGCTCTGGCCAGTTTAAAGGGCTGCTTGTGACCGCAGCGCCATTATGGGACTTCTTACGGAACTGCTTCAGCACCCCCCACCCCGTACCCCTGAGCGTGGGACCAGGCCCTTACGGAGGTTTCCCGTCTGTATATATTTGTCTGTGCTCGTAGCTAGTTGCAAAAGTCACGTTGTTTAATTCCTGGAGTGATGACGATTTAATGCGCACCATAATCCCTCGCACTGGTCGTTCAGAGTTCTTCCATCGACCAGTCAGAGGCAGTGCAGGCCCGGGCAGCTCATTCTGCAGTCCTGGATATGACAGTGAGCCATAAATCGCAAATGCGCATTACGTTTTTACGATCGGCAGTTTTATGACGGAAAGCACCGTGTCCGGGGCGTCCCTGATTTACGACTACTTTCTGTTTTACTACGGACCGTGACTGCCCCCTTTCTGTCCGGCCATTAGTCGTAAAAGAAAAATTTGCACACCGTTCATAGTTCATTATTACTTTGTGTCGTGTGGGTGTCTGTTTCTGTTTGAGTTTCAACTCCTTCGTGTGTTACGAAGAATACTGAAATTGGTATCCGTTGTAATGATCGCATTTACAAAATTTAATTTTTTTTACTAAAATTTACATAGTTGGATTAAGTTCCCTCCACCTGTTTCGAAGAACACTGAAAAGGGTATCAATTTCAATTATCGCATTTACTAAATTTGTCCTTTTTACTAAAATTTACATTAATCAAAATATCCACGGGTGTACTGCCGGTCTATAGTGTCCAACGGGCACAATATTTCGACGATCATACATGTCGCATCATCAGGTGAACTGACGGACTGAGCTCCTGGAAACGCGCCGGCACGGAGATCCGTACGCTACTGCTGCTCGAAGGGAACTGGGTTCTAGCCCGGTAGCGGGCGATTTAAATACCCTCGACCCGCGGAGCGACCCCTCCGCGGTCCGCGCCCCGCGCCGCGGCCGCGCAGTGGAACCGATTGCGACGGCATCTGAGATGGCGTCGGTGTGAGGGCTCTGTCTGCCGTGGTCGTCACTTCAGAGGGAGACCAAGAGATGAATACAGTAAACAGATTCAAATGGATGTAGGTTGCAGGTCTTATGAGGAGATGAAGGGGCTTGCTCAGGATAGAGTAGGGTGGAGAGCTGCATCAAACCAGTCGCCGGACTGAACAGCACAACAACAATATATTATATTTTCAGAATATATGACATCAATTGCGAATAGGCAAAGCTGAAAATGTTTACCCAGCCGAGATGCAATCCTGGGTCTCCTGCTTTTTCAAGAAGTTGTGTTGACCACTACACTCTGGGGACACAGTGATCACCGCACCTGCAAGGACAATCAAAGTACGCCTCCAGTCAGATGCAAACTCCCAGCATCACCCTGCCCACAAAACTCAATCTCGTAGTTATGAAACAAATTCCCATAAGAGTAAGGGCCACAAACTTGCACACCCCTCCCCACCTGTCACCGGCATATTTGAGTATTTTGGGCAGTGAGAAGCGTGCTTAGGTAGTCCTTGCCGGTGAGGTGATCCCTGTGTCCCCAGTGGTGTAGTGGTTAACGCAACTACCTAGAAAGCAGGAGACCCGGATTCTAATCCCGTCTGAGTACAAATTTTCAGCTATGCCTATTCACAGTTGTCATGTTCCTGGAGTAGTAAAACAACTTAAGTCACTAAACAAAAACAAATCTTCCGGGCCAGATTGTATATCAACTAGATTCCTCTCAGAGTATGCTGATGCAATAGCTCCGTACTTAGCTATAATTTACAACCGATCACTCAGCGAAAGATCTGTACCCAAAGACTGGAAAGTTGCCCAAGTTACTCCAATATTCAAGAAAGAGAATAGGAGTGATCCCCAAAATTACAGGCCTATCTCATTGACGTCGATTTGCAGTAGGATTTTGGAACATATACTTTGTTCGAATATTATGAACTACCTCGAAGAGAACGACCTATTAAACAATAGTCAACCCGGATTCAGAAAGTATCGCTCTAGCGAAACACAGCTTGCCCTTTATTCACATGAAGTGTTAAGTGCTATCGACAAGGGATCTCAAATCGATTCCATATTTCTGGATTTCCGGAAGGCTTTTGATACTGTACCCCACAAGCGGCTTCTAATGAAATTGCGTGCTTATGGAATATCTTCCCAATTGTGCGATTGGATTCATGATTTCCTATCAGAAAGGACACAGTTCGTTGTAATTGACGGTAAGTCATCGAGTAAAACAGAAGTAAAATCTGGCGTACCACAGGGAAGTGTTATAGGTCCCCTACTCTTCTTCGTGTTTATAAACGATTTAGGAGACAATCTGAATAGCTCCCTTAGACTGTTCGCGGATGATGCTGTCGTTTATCGGTTAGTGAAGTCAACAGAGGATCAAAAGCAACTGCAAAGTGATTTAGACAAAATTTCTACTTGGTGCGAAAATTGGCAATTGACACTAAATAAAGAAAAGTGTGAAGTAATACACATGACCACTAAAAGAAATCCACTGAACTTCAATTACGCGATAAATCAGTCAAACCTTAAGGTCGTAAATTCTACCAAATACCTGGGAGTTACAATTACGAACAACTTGGACTGGAGAGAACACATAGAAAATATTGTGGGAAAGGCGAATCAAAGGTTACGTTTCATTGGCTGAACGCTTCGAAGATGCACCAGCTCCACCAAAGAGACTGCCTACATCACACTTGTGCGTCCTCTCCTGGAGTACTGTTGCCCCTTGTGGGACCGTCACCAGGTGGGACTAACGGAAGATATTGAGAAGGTTCAGAGAAGGGCAGCTCGTTTTGTTTTATCATGTTACGGGGGGAAAGCGTCACGTAAATGTTGGACGAATTGGGGTGGAAATCATTAAAAGAAAGACGTTATTCATAGCGGCGTGATCTGTTTGCGAAGTTTCAATCACCGACTTTTACTTATGAATGTGAAAATATTTTGCTAGCACCCACCTACTTAGGGAGACATGACCATCTCAATAAAATAAGAGAAATCAGATCGAAAACGGAACGATTTAGGTGTTCTTTCTTCCTGCGCGCTATCAGAGAATGGAACGGTAGAGAAAACGTATGAAAGTGGTTAATGAACCCTCTGCCAGGCACTTAAATGTGATTTGCAGAGTATCCTTGTAGATGTAGATATATTCTGTAAATATGAAAGAACTAGCTGTAAACCCGGCGTTGCCCGGGTGTTTATTTATCCTACACTCTCGTAGTCCACATCCCCTTCCCCCTCTCTCTGCATCGACCTCTTTCTCTCCCATCTCTCTCTTTTCGTTTTCACCTTTGTCTCTCTTGGCAAAGTTTTCTCCAAGGTAACCTCAGTCATGTACCATACAAACATTTATGAACCCAGTGATCTTCCTCTTGGGTTAAAGTTCATGTGTCCAAAAATTCATAAAGATTAGAGCAAAACTAAGCGTTTTGTAAAATTCCTTAAGTGCCCTCCACCATGCACCGAATGAAATTTTATACAAACAATGACATTCCTCTTGTTTTTAAGGTAGAGTGTGCAAAATTCTAACAATATCGGAACAAAACTATAGATTCTATGCAATAGACATGCAGGGTCACATTCAAAAACGCACTTTGTTGTTCTCAAATATTCCAGTTTTATTTCATACAACCCTTCCTCTGAGAACAAACAAAGGATCTCTGAAATCGGTGGAGCTGTTCTTAAGTTATGGCGCGACCAAGGTATTTAGGGATCCATTTTCATTTTGTGTTCCCCACGCACCGTATGAAACTAAAAGTAGACGGTGATTTTCCTCTCCTTTTGAAGGTCAAGCCTGCGACATTTCGTGAAGATCGGAATGAAACTGTAGATTTCGTAATTCTGTAGGAGAAGTATGCTCCGCCCTGTACCTCTCTCAAAATATTTTCTTAGCTGACATTTTTTACCTTTAAACTACATTCCTGTGAAATTTCAGCATCATAGGTAAAGTAGTTTGCGAGATTTCGTGTTTAGTCAGTTAGCGAGTAAGTGTCCTTTCGCCTTTATACGAATAGAGATTAAGAAAGCCGGCCGCGGTGGCCGAGGGGACTGAGGCGCTTCAGTCACGGTCTGCACGGCCACTACGGTCGGGGAATCGAATCCCCCCTCGGGCATGGATATTTGTGCCGTCCTAGTTCGTAAGTAGTTCATAAGTAGTTTGTAAGTTTAGGGACTGATGACCCCGTAGTTAAGTCCCATAAGCTGTACAAACATTTGAACTTTTTTTTAGATTAAGAAACAGATTGCTTAATTTTCGATGCAATGGAATTAAAGCAGACTGGCAGACAAAATAAATAGTAACATGGAAATCTGTAACGCTAACTTTATTTGATACAAGGTCATGGCTGATACGACAGTTTTACGAAATCTACAGCGAAACAATTGTGACGGTAGATTTCTTTTCGTTTCATCATTTTGTGTGTTTATGTGTGTTTGCTGGAGGGGGGAGGTCAGGTCCCTAACTACTCCCATTTTCCAATAATTGACGAATAAATCTTGGTATTCTCAAGCGGTGGACGCTCATTTTTTATGACGACATATCCCCTGAGCTTTATGTCGTGCTCTTTTGTTTTTGGATCAGGAACCTTTGTGGGCGTATGGTAAACAGTTCACCAAAGTTTCATTGCAATTGAACGAATGGTTTATGAACACATAGAGGACATACAGATAAACATTCATTTTTATATATAGGGTGTTACAACAAGGTACGGCCAAACTTTCAGGAAACATTCCTCACACACAAAGAAAGAAAATATGTTATATGGACATGTGTCTGGAAAAGCTTAATTTCATTTTAGTACGGTTGAGGCTTTATTCCAACGTGATCAAATTGTAAATTTTCACAATCAACATGTGTGAGCTGACGAGAATCCGCACGCAATTGTGCAACGTTTGGGCAGGAATTGTTGGTGATGTCTTGATTGGGCCTCATGTTTTTCCCCCTACACTCACTGGAGCACGTTATCATGATTTCATACGGGATACTCTACCTGTGCTACTAGAACATGTGCCTTTACAAGTACGACACAACATGTGGTTCATGCACGATGGAGCTCCTGCACATTTCAGTCGACGTGTTCGTACGCTTCTCAACAACAGATTCGGTGACCGATGGATTGGTAGAGGCGGACCAATTCCACGGCCTCCACGTTCTCCTGAACTCAACCCTCTTGACTTTCATTTATGGGGGCATTTGAAAGCTCTTGTCTACGCAACCCCGGTACGAAATGTGCTCGTATAGTGGACGGCTGTGATACAATACGCCATTCTCCAGGGCTGCATCAGCGCATCAGTGATTCCATGCGACGGAGGGTGGATGCATGTATCCTCGCTAACGGAGGACATTTTGAACATTTCCTGTAATAAAGTGTTTGAAGTCACGCTTGTACGTTCAGTTGCTGTGTGTTTCCATTCCATGATTAATGTGATTTGAAGAGAAGTAATAAAATGAGCTCTAACATGGAAATTCAGCGTTTCCGGACACATGTCCACATAACATATTTTCTTTTGCAAATCGTAATGGATGGGAAGGAAGAAGGATAAGAAAGAAAGGATTGACAGTGGCCACATTTGGGCATTGATATTAATCAATGGCGACAAGTGAAAATGTGAGCCGGACCGGGAATCGAACCCGGGTCTCCCGCTTCGGGCCAGCGATCGCATTAACCACTTTTTTTTAATTAATTTATTTATTTTTCATCTGGTAGATCTATGGTTCGAGTTCGATCGTTCGGTTTGTTCGTGGTTGTTCGATGAATTGTTGGCTCACCTTTTTTATTAGAGAGGGCGTTCAGCCCTCTGACCGGGCGCGCTGAGCCACGTCGCCCGGCATCACTTGACCACTCGTGCTCGCCTCCCGTCCGTTTCAAATTCCCACACGTCGCACGCTATGTTTGTAGCGCCCCTCTCCATGCTCCATGCCCTCTCACACTCGCCATTACGGATTTCCGTGCGAGGTCGGACGTATGACCGTATCTGCGGTGAAATAACTGAAGCTAACGCCGTCGTCGCGTATAAATACTTATTCTACATCTACATCTACATACATACTCCGCAATTCACCGTAAGGTGTGTGGCGGCGGGTACACTGTACCACTACTAGGCATTTCCTTTCCTATTCCACTCCCAAATTGAACTAGGAAAAAAAGAATGCCTAAAAGCCTCCGTACGAGCCCTAATTTCTCTTATATTGTCTTTGTGATCTTTACGCGAAATGTAAGTAGGCGGCAGCAAGATCGTACTACACTCAGCTTCAAATTCCGGCCCTCTAAATTTACTCAACAGAAATTCACGAAAAGAACGTCGTCTTTCTTCCAGCGATCCCCAATTGAGTTGCCGGAGCATTTCCGTGACACTCGCGCATTAGTCGAACCTACCGGTAACAAATCTAGCTGCTCGCCTCTGAACCGCCTCTATGTCTTCCTTCAAATCGATCTGCTGCGGGTCCCAAACACTTGAGCAATACTCAAGACGTGGTCGTACAAGCGTTTTATACGCGGTCTCCTTTACAGGTGAAGTACATCTTCCCAAAATTCTCCCAATAAACCGAGGTCGGCTGTCCACCCATTGGATCCGGAAGAACAGGCACCACACCAATACAATAATATATTTTCTTTCTTTGTGTGTAAGGAATGTCCCTGAAAGTACCTTTTTGTAACAAAAAAATGTTCAAATGTTTGTAGAGCTTATGGGACTTAACTACGGGGTCATCAGTCCCTAAACTTACAAACTACTTATGAACTATTTACGAACTAGGACGGCACAAAATCCATGACCGAGGGGGATTCGAACCCCCGACCGTAGTGGCCGTGCAGACCGTGACTGGAGCGCCTCAGTCCCCTCGGCCACCCTTTTTGTAACACCATGTATATATATAACAACTGCAGGATCAGAAGTGACGTCTGTTCTTTCGGAACAGACGCCACATGTATATATTTAACAATATATTATTTATATTTTTATTACTTTTGAGTAAAGTATTTGCAAAAATCATAAAACCTACAGTAAAAGCTACACATGCTACTTTTTATAATATGTATAGATACGAGAACACGTACGTCTTGTGACAATCACTCTCTGACCCACCACTGGCAAAGCAACAGGGAACGGGGTATCAGCCAGTGGAAGCACAGTAGTTATTAGCCACCACGCAGACGGCGTATGGCTGCGAGCGGAGTACAGATGTAGATGTAGATGTAGATAGAACGCAGCCAGCCGCCAGGGATTTGCATTTAGTTGACCCAGTGGGGCTGCTGTACTTCATTTGCAGGCCACGGGCGGCTGCGGCGAGTCGCGTATGTGTGTGTGTGTGTGTGTGTGTGTGAGTGAGTGCGTGCTGGGGGCATGTGGGGATTCGCCATCAGCGCCGGCTCTCGCTCTGGGTCAGCCGGAGCGGCGGCTGCATTAGGCCACGACGCGGAGGGGCCTGATTGCCTTGCGCTCTCCTGTTAACTGCCGTCAAACATTTACCGAGGCCCTGCCGATCGCCGTGCGGTACCGACTCTACTGACACAGCCGCGCTCCACCGCTGAGGTCACTTCGTGCGTCGTTACACGAGCTCGCTTACACCGTTTCACCACTGACGGAAAGAGGTTTAAAAAAAATCACTTTTGGTTTCTACATCTACACCTACATGGGATACTCTGCAAATCACATTTAAGTGGTTGGCAGAGGGTTCATCGAACCACAATTATACTATTTTACCTCCCATTCCATTCTCGAATAGCGAGCGGGAAGAATGAACACCTGAATCTCTCCGTTCGAGCTCTTATTTCTCGTATTTTATTCTGATGATCATTTCTACCTATATAAGTGGGAGTCAACAATATATTTTCGCATTCGCATGAGAATGTTGGCGATTGGAGTTTCGCAAGTAGCCCACACCGCAGCGATAAGCGCTGTTGTTGTAATGATTCCCATCCCAGATCCTGTATCATTTCCGTAACGCTGTCTCCCCTGTATCGTGACAATACGAAACGAGCTGCCCTTCTTTGGACTCTTTCGATGTCCTCCGTCAAACCCACCTGATAAGGATCCCACAATGGGCTGCAATACTCCATAAAAGAACGGACAAGCGTAGTGTATGCGGTTTCTTTAGTACTACTACTGCATCAATTTTTTTCTTTTAAATGTTCAAATGTTTGTATAGTCTATATGACTTAACTACGGGGTCATCAATCCCTAAACCTACAAACTACTTATGAACTACTTACGAACTAGGACGGCACAAATATCCATGCCCGAGGGGGCATTCGAACCCCCGACCGTAGTGGCCGTGCAGACCGTGACTGAAGCGCCTCAGTCCCCTCGGCCACCGCGGCCGGCTCTACTGCATCTTCTAAGAGTTCTGCCAATAAAACGCAGTCTCTGGTTCGCCTTTCCCACGACATTATCTACGTGTTCTTTCCAATTTAAGTCAGAAGTAATTGTAATTCCTAGGTATTTTGTGGAGTTTACGGCCTTCATACTTGATTGATTGATCATGTAAACAAATTTGAAACGTGTTGAGACAAATTTACGAAGGTAAATCAATTATTTTCCGCAATTTAATTGTATTGTTGTTTATGTTGGTAGTACTGTCGTTTTACGTTGGTAACACATGCTTTGTTTATTTGTTGTTATATCTTTGCAATTTTCAAGCTGCTACGTTAGTTTCGTTGTCACTGCCGTGCTGTTAATCATGGCTGCTCCGCTGTCTATTTGCACCAAAGAAGAGCAACGTTCAGTGATACGTTTTTTTGTGGGCGGAAGGTGGATCAGGGGGCCGAAATTCATAAAACACTTGCAGTACAGTACTGGAGCAGTGTTTTGCCACAACGAAGTGTGTACGAGTGGATTGAAAAATTCCGAAATGGTCGCACGAGTATTAAGCACGATGAAGGAGCCCGGGCGCTGATAACCTCGCTGTTGAGCGCCCTAAAACGCCAATCATCATCATCGTCATCATGAAGGAGCCGGTCGACCGTTTACCGCCACAAACGAAGATACCATTGAGCGATCACGTGAAATGATTCTCTTAGTCAGACGATTAAATGTTGATGAAGTGGCTCATCGCCTTCAAGTTAGTCATGGTTCTGCCTACGAAATTATTCACAACAGACTTGGGTTTCGTAAAGTTTGTGCAAGATGGGTCCCAAAACAACTAACACAATTGCATAAGGAAACGCGCCTCGACATCTGCAAAAAAACATTTGGATCGAAGGGGACAACTTCTTTGACAGAATCATTACTGGTGACGATACATGGATCCATCATTACGAGCCGGAGAGTAAACGGCAGAGTATGGAATGGAAACATCCCAATTCCCCGTGCAAGAAAAAGTTCAAGACCCAACCGTCCGCAGGAAAACTGATGCTTACGGTTTTTCGGGATGCACGATGTCCTGTACTGGAACATTATGGTGAAAGGGGCACAACAATAAACAGCATACGTTACAGTGAGATGCTTACTGACAGGCTAAAGCCTGCAATTCGAAGCAAACGCCGAGGATTGCTGACAGAAGGTGTTGTTGCACGACAATGCCCGTCTGCATACTGCTGCCCACACTGCTGAAACGCTCCAGAAAGTCAAATTATAAGTACTGGATCATCCTCCATATACTCCCGATCTTGCCCCTTCTGACTATCACTTGTTTGGTCCACTCAAACAGGCATTACGGGGTCGTCGATTTGACTTGGACGAAGCAGTGAAGAAAGCGGTGCATTCCTGGCTCGCAGCTCAACCGAAAACCTTCTTTTATGAGGGCATAAGGAAGCTTGTAGAGCGATGGACGAAGTGCATTGAAAAGCAAGGAGACTATGTCGAAAAATGATGTTCTTGAAAGTTTCGTATTTTATTACAATAAAATTTTATAACTACTTTGCGGATAATAATTGACTTACCCTCGTATATATCTCTGCTCACGAAATACGAATATCGGGCTCCATATGCGTCATTATATGTTTGATGAAGATATTTCTGTTAGTCCTATCTAGATTATAATTAGTCACCGTTAATTATCGAACTCGATAAGCAAGCTGTAAAGGAATACAAGAAGGAATTTGGAAATGGAATTGAAGTCCAGGGAGAGAGGATAAAAACATGGCGGTTTGCTGACGACATAGTAATTCTGTTAGAGACAGCAAAGGACCTGGAAGAGGAATGGACAGTGTCTTGAAAGGAACGTATGAGATGAAAATTAACAAGAGTAAAATGAAGGTAATGGAATTTTGTGTCAGAATAGCAGGCGATGCTGAAGGAATTAGATTAGGTAACGAGATAATAAAACTAATATATGAGTGTTGTTATTTGGGTAGCAAGATAACTTCTGTTGGCCTAAGAAAAGAAGATATAAAATGCAGAATGGCTATGGGAAGAAACGCGTTTCTGTAGAAGCGGTGTTTGTTGCCGTCCAATATTAGTTTAAATGTTAGGAAGTCCTTTCTGAAAGCATTTGTATGGAGTGTAGCATTGTATGGGAGTGAAACGTGGACCATAAGGAATTCAGACAGATGATAGAAGCTTTTGAAATGTGGTGCTACAGTCGAATGATGAAGATTAGAAGGAAGTGTGTGGGGTAAAAATCGTAGAGGGAGACCGAGGGACAAATACAGAAAGCAGATTCAAAAGTATGTAGGATTCCGTACAAATTCTCAGATGAAGAGGGTTGCAGAGGACATGGTAGCAGGGAGAGCAGCATCAAACCAGTCTGCGGACTGAAGACGACAACAATTACATGAAACGAATCGTTAATTACTTACAAACTGTTGCTGCGAATTAGCCGTGCGCACTGAGGCGCCGTGCTGCGGTGCGCGCGGCTTTTCGCCGTCGGGGATTCGAATCCCCCCTTGGGCAAGGTTGTGTGTGTTGTCTTTAGATTAGTTGAAGTAGTTTGTAAGCGTAGGTACTGATGACTGCTATAGTTAAGTCTAACAGGTTTGTAAACATTAATTTTTCCATGCACCACATCTTGTCGAAATCAGAGTCCTTTTTATCAAGGAATGTCGCATCAATATTCGCATGTGCATACTAATTGCCACTATGCCCTGCGGCCAAGCGTGCAGTTTGAAGGTCCTAACGCAAACCGTTCGGATGTTAGGACAACTTTATTTGATATAGTTCAATAATTATTAAAGATAAAGGTGAATCATTGAATTAATATTTGTGATACGGCCGGGAATCGAACCTGGACCTCCATGCTTACTCGGCAGACGTCTTACAGCTAGCCCACAGCAGCACTGGTGATTAAGGCGCCTCAGAATAGTCTACGTAGGACGTCCCTCCACGTCACAAACTTTAATTCAGCTTCATTGTTCCATAGATAATTGCCACAGCTGCCAAGGCTCTCCATGAAGCGGAATAGCATCTCCACAAATGAACATATTGGAACATTCCCGCCTTTAAACCTTAGACTAAGGTGATATAAATATCATTATAAAAAAATTTACAAATTCTGAGACTGTTTTTCGTATCAAAACTGTCAAAGACATTAAATATAAATGTGAAACATTTGAATTAAAATGATAGTTTCGAGACGGAATAACAGTCTCATGGTTTCTAAATTTCTATTTATAATCAATAATAATTGTAATATTAAGGTACAGAGGGGCCATATGAATAATTGTATGCTTTTGCGCGTGCACCGCAACAGCAGCAAAGTCGAGACGCCAATTATGTGAGTGTTTCCTGTTGTCGGAGTTTTTTTCTGCCCAGTGAACTCGTCTATTTCCTTTTCTGGTTTCAGAAATTGACGTAAGATTCGTTTAAAGTGCATAAGGTAAGTGGCTCACATCTGGTCATTGAACGGTTTGTAAAGTTGCCAAGGTATTCGATAGGAATTTCCTGCAGTTTGTGGGAAATGAAAGCCCTTAAATAAGTTGAGGCATGATCCTGGATCCATGGTGACTTGCGCTGCCATGTGTCATTACACTGGAGAAGTAGTTCACAATAGCGTTTAAGTGCGCTTTGGGGCTTTATGAACAGTGGTGGAAAACTGATTCAATATGGGGTAAAGTGCATTCACGAAAGATTTTCTGTTTTGTAATACTATTGTAATAAATTATTCTTTCATTTTCTTCAGATGGTGAGAACTTTAAATGGAAAGGAGGCAAAATGGAATGGGACGAGGGGTCTATGAAGGGGGCAGCTGAAGTAGAGATGAAAGTAATATCATTATTAGAAAAAAATGTTCAAATGTTTGTATAGTTATGGGACTTAACTACGGGGCCATCAGTCCCTAAACTTATAAACTACTTATGAACTACTTACGAACTAGGACGGCACAAATATCCATTCCCGAGGGGGGATTCGAACCCCCGACCGTAGTGGCCGTACAGACCGTGACTGGAGCGCCTCAGTCCCCTCGGCCACCGCGGCCGAGTAGTAGTTAGTACTCTTTTACCAAAAACTGTGTACAATGCTGTGCCTTTAAACCATTCTGAAGATGAGGCGATAGAATGGAAATGAGGATTCTGCCAGCAGATATGGTCACGTGTTGTAGATGAAGATAAACGTGAATGGATATAGTGACAAACGTGTACCACTTGCTGGCATGAATACTGTGTCGGTGCGAGCAATTTGCCTGTGAACGCGGCAGGCCATTAACGAGAGCAAAAACATTGCATAAGGGCTACGTCAAATTAATGTGAGATTACTATTGTAATTAGAACTAATGAGTATTAAAAAGAAATTAGCGTATGTTTAGCTAACCATCCGTGTAATTTCGTTGTCATCTGCCCATAATTTACATTATTCAAACAGCCCCGGCTAGTATGCGAATAGCCGCACTGAATGCACTTTAGTGCAATGAGGAGGGTAAAACTAATAATAGCATAACATAAATGTTTGACTTTTGTGTGCAAACGCTATTCATCAATAGGATAATATACCCATAAAAGACACAGTAAATGCTTAATACAAAAATAAAATTAATAAATTTCCGGAAAACATTTGATGTAAGTTTAAATTATTCTTATAGCCCCGCAGAATGTAGAACGATCTTCTTGCCGCCTACTTACATTTCGCGTAATAATCACAAAGACAAGATAAGAGAAATGATGGCTCGTACGGAGGCATATAGGCATTCTTTTTTTCCTCGTTCTATTTGGAGTGGAATAGGAAATAAAATGCCTAGTAGTGGTACAGTGAATCCTCCGCCATGCACCTTACGTTAGCCTGCGGAGTATGTATGTAGATGTAGACGTATATCCTAACACGTTAAGAATTTTTAATCTTTTTTTCTGATATATAAATAAGAGTGCCCCTTTATGTTTTTGTTCCCAGTTCATACAAATCTACGATTTTATTCGGAATTTGATGAAAGCTTACAAACTTGGCATACAAAACAAGAGAGTCTCTTAGTAACTTCGCTTATGTGCGAATGTTTTCATGCAAAAGGTTTTTATAAACGGTCAGTCAGTGTGTGCTGCATGAAAATGGACACTTTGTAACAAACTTTGAGAACGTTTCACTGGTGACCATGACAGTCGACAAATATATATATCTGTTTTCACAGATGAGAAAAGGAGGAGATAAAGAGGCGGAATGAACAGAGAGAGGACGAGGAGATGGAGGGGATAGTCGAAGAGAGGGACGAGAGAGGGGAAGTCGTGAGTAAAGAGATAGGGGAGGAAGAGGTAGAGGCGGCCGCGGTGGCCGAGGAGACTGAGGCGCTGCAGTCACGGTCTGCACGGCCACTACGGTCAGGGGTTTGAATCCCCCCTCGGGCATGGATATTTGTGCCGTCCTAGTTCGTAAGTAGTTCATAAGTAGTTTGTAAGTTTAGGGACTGATGACCCCGTAGTTGAGTTCCATAAAATATATATATGAACATTTATATGAAATATAAATATATATATGAACATTTGAAGAGGTAGAGACAGTGAGAGAGAGAGAGAGAGAGAGAGAGAGAGAGAGAGAGAGAGAGAGAGAGAGAGTATTGCAGGGGTGTAAGGAACAAATGAAACGTCGGTTTTTCAGCTAGGAAAAAGTTTATACACACTACTGGCCATTAAAATTGCAGCACCAAGAAGTAATGCAGATAATAAATGGGTATTCATTGCACAAATATACTAGAACTAACATGCGATTACATTTTCACGCAATTTGGTTGCATAGATTCTGAGAAATCAGTGCCCGGAACAACCAACTCTGGCCGTAATAACGGCCTTGATACGCCTGGCCATTGAGTCAAACGGAGCTTGGATGGCGTGTACAGATACAGATGCTCACGCAGCTTCAACACGATACCACAGTTCATCAAGAGTAGTGACTGGCAAATTGTTACGAGCCAGTTGCTCAGCCACCATTGTCCAGACGTTTTCAGTTGGTGTGAGATCCGGAGAATGTGCTGGCTGTGATGCAGCGTCAAGGGTAACCGCACCCATGATCTCCGAGTTGATATTCCATGCTACTGGAAACTTCGTCGAACTGTTGGTGCAGATGGTTGTTGTCTTGCAAACGTCCCCATCTGTTGACTCAGGGATTGACACCTGGCTGCACGATCCGTTACAGCCATGCGGATAAGATGCCTGTCATTTCGACTCCTAGTGATACGAAGCCGTTGGGATCCAGTTCGGCGTTCCGTATTGCCCTCCTGAACCCACCGATTCCATTTTCTTCTAATAGTCATTGGATCGCGACAAACGCGAGCAGCAATGTCGCGATACGATAAACCGCAATCGCCATAGGCTACAATCCGAACTTTATCAAAGTTGGAAACGTGATGGTACGCATTTCCCCTCCTTACACGAGGCATCACAACAACGTTTCACCAGGCAACGCCGGTAACTGCTGTTTATGTATGAGAAATCAGTTGGAAACTTTCTTCATGTCATCACGTAGTAGGTGTCGCCAACGGCGCCAACCTTGTGTGAATGCTCTGAAAAGCTAATCATTTGCGTATCACAGCATCTTCTTCTTGTCGGTTAAATTTCGCGTCTGTAGCACGTCATCTTCGTGGTGTAGCAATTTCAATGGCCAGGAGTGTACATCCAAGTTTACAGACAGTCGAGTTCCATGGTTTTGGCTCCTACACAGTCGAAAAGAAAGAAATGCTAACAATTGTCGTTCGTGTATCACTCAGAGATATTAATCTTTAACTACATGGACGCGGTCTGAACAGACCGCACGTGATATTTATAATTTGCGTTCTTGGCGCACTACAGACTCGTCATTGTCGGTATTGCCAGTATGCCGCAAAAGCTTGCATAGATGCACGGGCGCGGCCCTCTTCCAACGGTAAGTACCTGTTTTACTTTGTTAGGGGTATTCGTAAACCCCACGTGTGTTTTTAAAGAGTATTTATAGTTTACTAACACAGTAATTTGCTTTCATTTCAATATATTTACAACAATGGCTCGCTTTCTCCATAATGAGGATATTTTACGACTGTTAGAAGAAAATCAGCCGTAGAGAATACATAAAGTCAATTGCGGTGAGTCTTGTAAACTCATACGCTTGACGTACATTAGAAAATAACCCAATCTGGTCAAATATAAAGAGGAAATTACGTGTAAACTGGTTGGTAGAGAACGGACTTCATCAACACCGAACGCAGGTAAGCATGGTCCTAGTGCTTCTAAAAAGCGAAAGTATTATTTTTGCCCGAGGTCGAAAGATAAGTAGAGCTCTCTAATATGAAAAACTAGCAAAATAATAATAATAATAATAATTTGTAAGCTCAGTGAAAGACGATGAATTACTGTTTCTCCTGTGAATCAAAGAAAACTAATATTATTGTAGACATCTAAAAATGTCCTCGGTTCCTTTGTTATTAATTATTTTTATTTTATAATATTAATTATATTTACGCGATTATTCAGTTGAAAAAACAAAGAGGATAATTATAAGTTAGTTTTCGGTTTAATTTATGTTATTTTATGAGCTATAAAAATAAAAACTCAAGAAAGACAGGTCTTCGTAAATTACAAAGTTTTTGTTAACGGTGGTTATTATCAACACAATAAACGATTTAAATAATAACTATGATGTCTTTTATTATGTTAATAAATAAATATTGAAGTTTTGTTATGGTCTTCAGTCCGGAGACTGGTTTGATGCAGCTCTCCACCCTACTCTATCCCGACCAAGCCTCTTCATCTCCTCATAAGAACGGCAACCTACATCCATTTGAATCTGCTTACTGTATGCGTCTCTTGGTCTCCCTCTGCGATTTTTACCCCACACACTTCCCTCCAATGCTAAATTTACGATTCGCCAATGTCTAAGAATGTGTCCTACCAAGCGATCCCTTCTTTTAGTCAAGGTATGCAGAAAATTCCTTTTCTCATCAATTCTGTTCAGTACCTCTTCATTAGTTATGCGATCTACCCACCTAATCATCAGCATTCTTCTGTAGCACCACATTTCAAAAGCCTCTATTCTCTTCCTGACCGCACTGTTTATCGTCCATGTTTCACTCCCGTACAAGACAACACTCCACACAAATGCCTTCAGAAAGGACTTCCTTAGGCATAAATTAATATTCGATGTTAGCAAATTTCTCTTTTACAAAAATGCATTTCTTCCCATCGCCATTCTGAATTTTATATCCTCTGTACTGCGACCGTCGTATTTTATTTTACTACCCAAGTACCAAAACTCATCTACCACCTTCATTGTTTCATTACCTAATCTAATTCCTTCAGCATCGCCTGATTTTCTAAGACTGCATTCCATATTGAAGTTATTTCCAATAACTGCTTATAAAGATACCTAAAGTTTGTGGGGGTACGTCAGGCACCACACGTTACTGTACGTTATCAAAAACAGCGCGTGTATTTAAAGGTTAATACTGATCATAAAACACGATTCATCGCAGTTAGCTTCCCCATGAATATTAAAATTAATTTTCAGGAGATAATGCCCGATCGCTCGTAAATATTTGAAAAATAAAACACTCCACTTTCAGCGATTGAATAAAAAATTCTTTATTCAGTTCAGATCTACTGATAACATTGAGTTCATAAGAGCATTCCTAGCACGATACTGGGTGTTGCATAAAATCATTGTCATCAGATAAAACATGAAGCCGTCATCGTTACCGTGCCTCGCTTGCTCCGCCGGCCTCGACCTTTCCAAGAACTTCGCCTCCGTTTTCTTCGTCACTGCTAAATACAGGGCGTGGCAAAGAAGTGTCCCGCAGAACGGAGTTCCTGGTTAAGCCGTCCTCTCACGCGACGTGGAAACGCAGTTGGAGGAGGAAGTGGTGACGCCCTATCGAGGAATACCACATTCCACTACCCTGCTAAGCGTGGAATGAAGGATCTGGCATGTTAACTCCTTTCTACACGGGAAGTGAGAGTTTACGAGATTACCCATGATGAACCGGTTACGCCGTCCGCGTACAGTGTAGACGCGTCCACTTGCACAAGATGCACGCGTACGATCGCTAGTAGACGGTATAGACGGTATAGGATGGATCCCATTCTCACGCGTATGGAAGTGCTTCGCGTATGGGCCGACGACCGAATGGGGAACCCAGCAGACAAACGAAGCCAAGTCGGGAATTTGTTTGAGAATGTATACTTGTCTCCTGCTCAGAGGAAAGTAGTTTTTCGACTCAGTCGTAAGTTTTTTTTCAGAGGTGATACTATAGAGGAAATGCATTAAAAATTTCATATAACATGTTTACAATTTTTATTGAATACAGAGATATAGCTGTTAATATGAAAACCAAACAAACTTAGAGCAAATGTAAATCAAGACATTTTCACTGATTTATCCGTCGGTTCTTGGTAGTACGACATCACCCTGACTTCAAAGTAGAATTTTGTCTAAGTTCTACACGTTCATTTCCACTTAGTTACCCGGTATTCGGCTTACTAGGTCATTTTCAAACTTTAAAGTACGTCGAAAACCGGTTGTTTAAATATAAATCAATATGGTGATCTACCAAGAACCGACGAAAGAATCAGTCAAAAAATCCAAATTTGCATGTGCTTTTAAATTTGTTGTACATGCCAACAGCTGTGTCTCTGTACCCAATAAAAACTGGACACAAACTTTATGCAATTTTAACTGCAAATTGTCTTTATTACAATCTTCTAAAATATTTGCTAATTCTCCTGAAACATTATGTAGTTAATAGATGAAATATTTGTTTTGGTGAGCATTGTTTGAAGCGTTATCACAGTTAAAGCTCTATGTATAGACAACTGCGTTTGTTCATCATATACACAGGTGCCTCAAACCGCAGGGGCTGGAACTATGTAGTCGCGTTTTATAATGAGGACGTTAACACATGTGAGCGACCTAGTTACCATGAACTGCACGAAAACAGTTTCACAGTGGCAATCTACAATACAAATAAATGTTTTAATTATCACAGTAATCATAATATATCTTACAGTTTCGAAAAGTGATCTTAACTCGGCGATTCATTTGCTGTAATTTGACAACATACCAAGTAGACACGTGAAGTAGACGATTCCACAAATGCGTGCCGTTTGAACGCTTCTTTGTAAAATGTTCAAATGTTTGTTAAGCTTATGGGACTTAACTACGGGGTCATCAGTCCCTAAACTTACAAACTACTTATGAACTACTTACAAACTAGGACGGCACAAATATCCATGCCCGAGGGGGGATTCGAACCCCCGACCGTAGTGGCCGTACTGACCGTGACTGGAGCGCCTCAGTCAGCTCGGCCACCGCGGCCGGCGCTTCTTTGTAGTTCGACGGTCTATGGCAAGGAGCGCTGCAGCTGACAACGACTTTCTTTTGCATGTTGCACGTCTCGTATAGAAAGAACTTTAGATTTTTGCTTCGTGGAGTGGAGCGTGGCCAATGAGAAGCGTCCTGGTTTTCACGTGACAAGCAGAACTTTTGAGCCGCCATACTGCAAACCGAAGTACGTATTTCGTTACTACTTTCGTTGTAGCGTACGATATATGAATATAACCTTTTTAAAAGCGTCACAGTACTGAAGAACTTTTGAAAACGCGTCATTTTAGATATGATTTATTGCAACAAATTACCGGAAACAACATTTTTATAGCTTTGAAAGTTCTCGTATTTAACGTGTGTCAGTGTTGCAATTTGTATAATGTGAAAGAATATCATTCTTTTGCTACGGCATAACGCATTCTATCAAAGAAGCGTCTTTCTGATGCTATGTCATACACAAATAAGACATTACAACATGTTTTAGCAGCGTAGTATAACGAAAAACAGGAAGACCTACACCAGGGTAGAAATAGCGTAGTCAGTAGCTTGGCAGACTGAGGCCAGAGATTGCAAGCGGAACAGGTTCGCGTCTGCGCGTTTCCCAAATATTTTTATTTTTTCCCTTCTTTGTTTCCTTAACGTTTCTCGTTCTTTCTAGCTAATTTAGGTATAATATTGGATATTAGGTGTTTTTTATTTATTTATTTATTTTAAGACGACGCATTAGCTTGGTGGTTAGCGTCACGAGCTGTGGAGGAAAATACATGTAAATAACACGTTTGCATCTACACTCTCCCAGATATTTTTAGCGGTTTCATTTAATTACGATTTATGTAACATATCTGTTAATTTAATACAATTATAATATTCGGTATTCGACGTTATTTATTAGAAACAAGAACGAACTTTGTGCACTAGGGCACTCGGCCACTCGGTTTTCCCCACGGTGTTTGAATGAAGTTGCAGTTCAGTACAGTGTTGAAATATTTCAGTTTCATAGTGCAAAGTGAACATGGCTAGCGCGTGGTTACGGAAGCACACGCAGTTTATTATATAGATTATTATTTTGGTCCAAAATGTTTGCATAAACTTATAAAACTACAAAACTAACGTGGACCGTAAAACACGTCAGTGCGATTTTTTTTCTTTTTTTTTTTAACACTAATTCTGTTTTATAAATGACTAGCTAAAAACCCGGCGTTGCCCCAGTATTTACTTATTACTCCCTTAAGTTAGCACTTCTCATGTCCCTTCTCTCTCTGTCCATTTCCTTTCTTCTAAGAGCATTTCATATTTAACGGAGAATATATAAGAAATAAGGTTGTATTGTATAATGTACAAAATTATACGTGCAGTATCCACACAAAGAAAGATAGCAATCAAATTACAAATGGCATATAAAATTCGAACGATGTCATATTTATTGAGTTAGATGATGTCCAACTGTATAATTTCTCAGGTGTGTATTCATTTGTATAAGTACTGTATGTCTGTAAAATCTGCTGCGAATACAATTAGTAGTAAAGAAGTAGTAGATTAAAAATTGATGCATGATAGACCAATTTTCTATGTACGTTATTGTTTATTTCCTCATATCTCATGAACTACGTGTCGTACTGTGTAACAATGTCGAAGGTACATTCAGCTACATGTGTGTATACCGTCTGTAAAACTTTCCTGCGGCTACAATTTGTAGTGTAACGTCATAGCGAATGCCGTAGTTTTAGTCCATGAACAGCGGAAAACTAGTAACCAAGAAACCTTTTTTCCTTTCAAAATTTTGCTATGGTTGTCAGCGAGAAAAAGTTCAATAAAAGTTTGAAATTATGTTTAAAGTTGGTTGCAAATCGCCAAGTGCTGTCATTTTCATACAGTGGGTTAATACAATTTCGTCGCATTACGTGGCAGTTTCTTGCAACCACGTGTCGTATGTGGTTCTTACCCCGACAGTATTGGTACCTCACGATGGGGAATATGTGCATCAAATTTGGTTGAAATCGGTCCAGTGGTTTAGGAGGAAATGTGCAACAATGTCGTTTGATGCAGCAGTTTTTAGTGCATCTCATTGTTTATGACATCATATCTCGTGAACATTGCATCGTAGGTGATGCTAACACTTACGGCGACCGTCGTTATGGATTGAAGCTTACGTGTGCAAAATTTCATAAACATTGGAACAAAACTATAGATTTGTATACAATACGTACACACACACAAAAAACACACAAACATAGGGACTCTGATTTTTACATAAAGATGTAGTTTGGCCATCATTTTCAAGCCCTGGCTCTTATGCCGCCATTATTACCGCAATACTTCATCGATATGGGTCGATAGTTAGAACCTGCACTTTTGGCCCACTTTAGGTTACGGTAGTAACACTAAAATTGGGCCGTTGCGATAGTCTTTTGTCAGCTCGAAATTTAAATGAAAATAACGGCTTAACTATTCATCTGACACAAAACAACCGAATTTGTAGAGGAAACAATTCTCTACAACTTTGCTCTCTTATGCTTTTTTCATATCTCGTAGCGTTTCAAAGATATTTCCAAAAATAACGGCGATTTTGGTATGTATGTCTGTCTGTCTGTGCGTAAAGTGTTCCCTGTTTTTTAAGACGAACCGCTCAACCGATCAGCACCAAATTTTACAGACATGATTGTGGGTCACCAGACACCAGAACCTCTCTTTTTCGGACAAAAAATACGGTAGTAATAACAAAAAAGCATTTTGTAATATAGTAATTGCAAACGAACCGATGATCTGACACGAAAATTGAATAACCTAATTAGTAGAGGAGAAAATACTCTACAACTTAGCTCCCTTATGTTTTTTCTTAATATCTCGTATCGTTTGAGACATATTTGCAAAAATAACGGAGATTTGACAGCCTCCATTGAATTAACGAAAACCATCCGTTCGGAGATGTCACGTGACATTTCTCGCCCAGAACTCTCTCTGGCATACGCCATATTGCGTTGCTTATTTGATGATTTTCTTATTGTAACTTACACGTTGACATTTCTAAGCAATGGCGCACTGAAGAATGATAATCTAGTGTCTACAAATGCCATATGAACATCAGTTAACAATGGCCATCAATGGTAAGAGATTAAAGGACTCATCTTTCGTTTGATAGCTGTAGCGTAGTGGGCAAGGCGTTGGACTGTGACGCTAAAGGTCGGTAGTTCGGAACCCGCCGCTATCTAAATTTGTTTTTTCCTAATAGGGTTTCATACACCCTCAATAATTAATTTTTTATTATTTAGATTATTATTTTGGTCCAAAATGTTTGCAAAAACTTATTATACTACAAATCTAAAACATGTCAGTGCGATTTTTTTTAATCTCCCGAGTCCTATTATTATTATTATTATTATTATTATTATTATTATTATTATTATTATTATTATGCAAAAGCCGCGACCCGCGGAAGTACTTAGTTACTTATGTAACGCACCGTCATAGGCATAGACCAGGTATTGTTGAGACTGGCGTTCAAGTTATTAATTACGACAGGATTGATACATACTTCAGCTTTTCTGCAAGGCATTTTACATCATAAAACCAGCATTCAAATGATCAGAGTGGGTAGGTATCAGCTTTTATACGTCGTTATCTACAAAACCCCTTTATGAAAATTTGCTGATTAATACTCTTTAAAACACATTTATTTCACCCGTTATTACCGATTCTTATCACTATTTTCATTTTATCGGTTATCAATACGTCATTTGACAAATTAAATTCCGTGGAATTTTTTGACGATTTATTTCCGTCCCATTAGCTCATAATCAGGTTTTTTCTCGATTTCAAAAACGCATTTGACGCGGTGGTTTACCGCAGACTGCTAACAAAGATACGAGCATGTGGAATAGGTTCACACATTTGTGACTGGCTGGAAGACTTCCTAACTAATAGAACGCAGTACGCCGGCCGCGGTGGCCGAGGGGACTGCGCCGCGCCAGTCACGATCTGCACGGCCACTACGGTCGCGGTTTCGAATCCCTCCTCAGGAATGGATATTTGTGCCGTCCTTAGTATTAGCTAGTTCATAAGTAGTTTGTAAGTTTAGGGACTGATGACTCCGTAGTTAAGTCCCATAAGCTCTACAAACATTTGAACATTCTGAACGCAGTACGTTGTTCTTGACGGCGAGTGTTCATCAGAGACGAGTGTATCGTCAGGCGTGCCCCAGGGAAGTGTTATAGGACCGCTATTATTTTCTATCTATATATAGTGTACGAGTGTCGTCTTTGATTGTAATAGCATTCAGGATGACTTAGACAAAATTAATAGTTGGTGTGAAGAATGGCATCTAGCTCTCAATGTAGAAAAATGTAAGGTGATGCGCATGAGTAGGAAAAACAATCCCATAATGTTCGCATACAGCATTAGCGGTGAGCTTCTTGATGCAGACGTGTCGTTCAAATATCTTGGCGTAACGTTGCAGAGCGATATGGAATGGAACAAACATGTAAGGAGAGTTGTGAGTAAGGCGGACAGCCGATATCTGTTTATTGGGAGAATTTTGGGAAGATGTACTTCATCTGTAAAGGAGATCACGTCTTGAGTATTGCTCAAGTGTTTGGGACCCGCAGCAGATCAGTATAAAGAAAGACATAGAAGCAAGTTCAGAGGCGAGCAGATAGGTTAGTTACTGGGAGGTTCGACCAATGCGCCAGTGTCACAGAAATACTCCGGGAACTCAATTGGGGATCGCTGGAGGAAAGACGACGTCCTTTCGTGAATTTCTGCTGAGAAAGTTTAGAGGGCAGCAACTTGAAGCTGCGTGTAGTACGACCTTGCTGCCGCCTACTTACATTTCGCGTGGTGATCACAAAGACAAGATAAGAGAAATTAGGGCTCGTACGGAGCCATATAAGCATTCTTTTTTTCCTCGTTCAATTTGGGAGTGGAATAGGAAAGGAAATGCCTAGTAGTGGTACAGTGTACCCTTCCGCCACGCACCTTATGGTGGATTGCGGAGTATGTAGATTTAGAACGACATAATACGTTGAAGTAATGTGTAAGTCTAGGGACCGATGAGCCTAGCAGTTTGGCCACTGAGTTACACCGTCTCTGAACATTTGAAGTTCAATTTTCTTGAGTAAGACATTGCTAATCTCAGAGGCGTCTGGTCTCTCTGTGGCGGTAGGGAGGAGTTCGGGGAGTTTTATTTCTCGGCAGAGCGCAGCTTCCTGTTGGTCCCGGGGTGGGACGAGGGGGCGAGGGTGCAGGCAATACCGAGGGGCGAGCGGCGACAACACATCGATCCTCGCGCGCCGGATAGGGCGGCATTTCTCCACTCATTCCCAAGTTTCTCATTGCCGCTGAAGCCGCAGAGGCGGTAGCTTCCTAAGTTTTATTTTTTGCTCTTTTCATTCTTTGTTATTCCATTCAGTGAGGCTAAGCATTGTGGACTCTGAGGCGTTAACAACTTCCTTTACGTAGAATATCAGAAGTCTCTCCATTCATTTTTATTACTTTACGATGTTACGTAGTATGAAGTTTACTGAAAATGGTCTGTCTCTGTTTTGACAACAAAAGAAGAAATAATCGGAGAGATTTCCAGAAGTAAAGCTTTAAAATACCGGGCTGAATCCAGCGTCATCGAATACGATATTGTTTCATCAATACTACAGGCAATCTGATTAGTGACAAGGAAGATCCCGATCTGAACAGTGCAAGTTATAGTTTTTGATGATGACCGGACGTCTCTAAGGAATAAAACAGATACACGTCTTGAAATCGCACACTAAAGTGTGTAGGACAATGCTCCAGTTTGGCTCGAATCTTCTACTTGATCAAGCGAACAAACGCAAATCCTTTTCATCATTTAAGACAAATTAATTACAACACTCCACTAGCAGTAATCCATGAATTACCCATATATCTGACGTCGATTTGTATCAGAATTTTGAAACGAATAAAATACTCTTACATTATGAAACACCTTAACTATTGTTAAACAACGAACGCAGACTCACAATATTATATATATATATATATATATATATATATATATATATATATATATATATATATATATATACTACCTAAAAACCCGGCGTTGCCCGGGTATTTATTTATTTATTCTTGTCATTTTTCAGGTATATAGTCATTTTTATAAGGGCTGTATGACTGTAAAATCTCTTAGGAATACAATTAGTACTAAAGAAGTAATATATTAAAACTTTATGCGTGACGGGGCGGTTTTAGATGAACATTACTGTTTATGTGCTCATACCTGACGAACTACGTGTCCTACTCTGATACACTTTAGAAGGTACACTCAGCTATATGCATGTACACCGTCTGTAAAATTTCCTGCGGCTACAATTTGTAGTGTAGAAATTATAAATTGTAATGTCATACCAAATGCCGTAGTTTTAGTCCATAAAACAGCGGAACGTTGCTATTTATGTGCTCATATCTCATGAACTGCGTGTCGTACTGTGATACAATTTAGAACTTACATTAAACTATATGTGTGTGTACTGTCTGTAAAATTTCCTGTGGCTACAATTTGTAGTGTTCAAGTTATAAATTGTAACGTCATATCGAGAGCCGTAGTTTTACTCCATAAACAGTGGAAAAGTCGTAAGCGAGAAACTTTATTCCTTTCATCATTTTACTATGGTTGCCAGCGAGAAAAAGTTTAATAAAGGTTTGAAATTATGTTTAAAGTTTGTTGCAAGTCGCTAAGTACTCTCATTCTCATATAGCGTATTTTTAAAGTCTCGCCGCATTATGTGGCAGTTTTAGCGATTCCTATTGTTTATGACGTCATATCTTCTGAACCATGTGTCCCTGCAGCAATGTTGCCTCACGGTAAGGAACATCTATATTAAATTTGGTTGAAATCGGTCCAATGGTTTAGGAGAAAATGAGCAGCATTGTAGCAAAATGCAGCAGTTTTCCGCGCATCGCATTGTTTATGACATCATATCTCGTGAACTATCTATCGTACGTGATTCTTACACTTACGGCGACCGTCCTCATGGATTGAAGCTTACGTGTACAAAATTTCATAAAGATTGGAACAAAACTGTAGATTTGTATGCAATACGTACAAACATACGGACACACTGCTTTATATATATATATATATAATTTGCTGTTTGTTAGTATCGCTAAAACTCGAGAACGGCTGAACCGATTTAGCTAACTTTAGTCTTGAAATATTCGAATACCCGCTCAGTTAGCCGTGTGGTCTAACTCACCGCTTTCCGAGGCGGGGAGGTTTCCGGCCCCGGTTCAAATCCGCCCGGCGAATTAACGAAAGGGGTCGGAGTGCCGGCCAGCCTGCATTAGGTTTTTAGGAAGTTTTACACATCCCCCTACCGGGCCGGTCCCCAAGTCCCGCCTCAGCTGACGATTCGCCAACATTTCGTAACACTTTACACTTCCACGCGCATGTGACACTATAAGCAGACATTTGGAGTACACATTTCCTATTGGGGGAGGCATGGGTGGCGGCAGGAAGGGCCGACCCTGCATCTGCGGGATAAGGACCAAAGAGAGACGGAGAGTCTTGAAATATTCGTGTAAGTACAGGGGAGGTTTAAACGGTGATAAAATATGGAAAAGTTGTCCGGAAAACAGGATAATCGGGGAAAACTGAAACAGCTTTTTCCAGTGAGCTCTCAATACCGTTCGTTCAATTGCGATAAAAGTTTGTAAATTTCATGTTGAAAGCAAGAAGAAGCATCAAATAAAAATTTGGAAAAGTCGCCCTGAAAGTAGGAAAATTAGGAAAAACCGAAAGCAATTTTTTCTATGAATAAAAATCAAGAGCATCGCTTGAGTACGGCTTGACAGGACAAGGTTTGTTTGAAATAAATTCTTTTGGAAAATCTACCGGAAAATTGGGAAATTTCAGAAAAACTGTGTTTTTCAATGTGGTTTTCATTGAATTCAGCACTATAACTGACTATTCGCACAACGGAGAGGGGTAATTCTTTCTTTTTTTCCCTTGTTCATTATGATCTTGAAAAAGTTTTCAGTAAAAAAAAAAGGGACAGTTCAAAAGGAAAGTCGCAAAATTCGAACTAGTTCCTTTTTCAATGTGCTTCTAAATGTACTCAGCACTATAAGGTGAGAACCACTCATTCCATTGCGATAAATTTTGATCATTTGATGTTGAACGAAAGATGAACGTTATTATGAACTAAAAATTTGGGAAAGTTATGCGGATAATTTGAAAATTCCCGAGAAACTGAAAGAGCTTTTTTTTAATGGGGTATCAATATCATTTATCTAATTGCGATAATTTTTTTTATATTTCACGTTCAAAGCAAGAGTAATGTTCTTATGAAATAAAAATTTGGAAAAGTTTCCCGGAAAATTGGAAAACCAGAAAAATAGAAAGAGATTTTTCTGTGAAATATCAATACCATTCATCTGATTCCGATATAATTTTGCCCATCCGACTTTCAAAGCGAGAGGAAGGTTTGAGTGAAGTAAAAGTTTGTAATAGTCGGTCAGAAAATAGGAAAATTTGTGGAAAATTGAAAGTTATTTTCTTTGGGCTATCAATATCATTTGACGTTCAAAGAGTACGTACATATTATCAATTGTGAAGCATTGCCGGGTCGACTAGATGATCCGGTAAACTTCGTATCACTTATCTCTTACTATGAACCATATTAATTTAAAAAACATATGTATATTACACCCAGTAGCTTTATAAAGGCATCATCAGATAGTCTAAGTATCGGCTCGATAGTGGGCGGAAAGAGTGGACAAATCACACACACATGTCCAGGATAATGTTCACGTCACATTCGTGGAAGTTCAGGGAAGGTTTAATCGGTGATAAAATATGGAAAAATCGCGAGTAAAATTTAGATTTAAAACGTGTAAAATAATGACTTGGTTGTTGTGTTAGGTGCGTTCAGAAATATACGTTGAAAGAGTAAAATTCGCTTTACACGATCTGAACACGTATATGAACTGTCAAAGATAAAAATGAATTGCTGTTCGTTAGTCTCGCTAAAACTCAAGAGCGGCTGAACCGATTTGGCTATATATCATTGAAACCACTGAATCTATTGTGATGAAATCTGATGTGGAGATAGCTTGAGCGGCGAAGTACCGTACAAGATACTTTAGAAAGTGTGTAATTCAAGATTTTTTTATTTGAAGTATATAAAGCGAAATATCGAACAATAATTACTCTATCGAAAAGCTATTTATTCTTTGACTTCTTAACTTTACCGTATCTCAGAAAGTGCTTTTATTAATTGCCACGTAATTTGATTCAAAACAAGAAATACCATGCACCTACAGCGTTTATTCCACCCGTTTTTACCGATTCTTATCACTATTTTGTATTTTATTGCTTATCGGGTCAGTCATTCGACAAATTAGATTACGTGGGAATTTTTGATGATCTGTTTCCGTCTCCTTACCTCATAATCACCTTCTTGTTGTGGTCTTCAGTCCGCAGATTGGTTTGATGCAGCTCTCCACGCTAACCTGTCCTGTGCAAGTCTCTTCATCTGAGAATATGTTCGCAACCTATATCCTTTTGAATCTGCTTACTGTATTAGTCCCTCGGTCTCCCTCTACGATGTTTACCCCACACACTTTATTCTTAAGCTAAGTTGACGATTCCTTGGTGTCTCAAAATGTGTCCCACCAACCTATCCCTTCTTTTCTTAGTCAGGATACGCCACGAACTCATTTTCTCCCTAATTCTGTTGAGCACCTCGTCATTAGTTATATTATGTACTCATGTAATCATCATTCGTCTGTAGCACCATTTTACAGCTCCCCATACTCACCCAACTACACACGTCAGAATTGTTTGCGAAGTCACTAAACTACACAAGCAATTTTTGCTGACAAGCTGCGAGTACAATACTAAACATTACTATTTTAATTTCAAATGTTCAAATGTTTGTATAGCTTATGGGACTTAACTATGGGGTCATCAGTCCCTAAACTTACAATCTACTTATGAACTAACTAATACTAAGGACGGCACAAATATCCATGCCCCAGGGGGGATTTGAACCCCCGACCGTAGTGGCCGCGCAGACCGTGACTGGAGCGCCTCAGTTCCCTCGGCCACCGCGGCCGGCTATTTTAATTTCAATACCAGTCTTTATAGATTTATTTGATCAATAACAATCTTCACTACTTTGGCGAACTTATAAATATATCCTGGAACAAAAACTTAAATCTAGCCGCGGCGGAGTGGTCAAGCGCATTGAGGCTCCATGCTCCGATGCGCGACGCCGTTCCCCGTTGGGGGTTCGCATCTCCCCTCGGGCATGAATGTTTGTGTCGTATTTAGTATAAGGTTGATCATAAGTAGAAACTTCCTGGCAGATGAAAATTGTGTGCCGGAACAGGGACTCGAACCTGGGACCTTTGTTTTTCGCGGGCAAGCGTTCTACCACTGAGCTATCCCGACACGACTCACGGTGCCGCACACTCCGCAGCAGAGTGAAAGTTTTATTCTGGAAACATCCCTTAGGCTGTGGCCTAAGCCTTTCTTCCAGGAGTGCTAGTCTTGCAAGGTTCGCAGGAGAACTTCTGCGAAGTTTGGAAAGTAGGAGGCGAGGTACTGGCGGAAGTAAAGTTGTGAGGCGGCATTGTGAGTCGTGGCGCGATAGCTCAGCCGCTAGAGCGCTTGCCCGCGAAAGACAAAGGTCCCAGGTTCGAGTCCCGGTTCCGGCACACAATTTTCAAATGATCAAATGTTTTGTAAATCTGTCGGACCAAACTGCGAGGTCATCAGTCCGTAGATTACAAAATACTCAAACTAAGGTAAACTAACCTAAGGACCACACACACACACACACACACACACACGCCCCAGGGAGGACCCGAACCTCCGACGGCGAGCAACCGCGCGCTCAGCAGCGAGGCGCCTTAGACCGCACACCATTTTAATCTGCCATTAAGTCTCATATCAGCGCACACTCCACTGCAGAGTGAAAGTTTCATTCCAGTTCATAAGTAGTTTGTAAGTTTAGGGACTGATGACCTCGCATTTCAGTCCCTAAAGCTTAACAAACATTTGAACTTAAATATAGAAAACAAACACTCCGAAACTCCACCTGATAAGAGCTGCGGAAGCAATCGGAAAGAAAATATCGCATTTAGATACTGTCAGCAAACGTACAGTTTTTTACGAAAATAACGTCATCTTTCAAATTAACGTCACGTTGAGGTCGAGAGAAAGATCGGAGCGATACGTAAGAAATCTGCTATCGACGGCGTAAAGCGAAACATTGGCTTCCGCTCCCCGCCTCTCGGGTTATATCTGGCGTAGCGGTCCGACCCGTCACCAGCGAGCTGACAGCCGCTGTATCGAAAGTGGGGAGTGAAGGTGGTGGGGGGTGGGGGTGGGTGGACAGGAAAAATGGCGTGAATTTTATCCATTATGGATGTTGAACTCCGTGACTGTTCCTTATAGGTTGTGGAAATAAAATCCGCTAGCAGTCACAATTTTTGGCGGTTTATTAGAACACTACCGGTTTCGGGCTTGTGCCCATCCTCAGGTGTTTACATTCAGACAACTGTTTAACGAAAACGTTGATTAGTTTGTGCTTATCATACAGTTATACATACATAGGTATCCTATAGATATACATATACATAAAACAAATATGGTATGTGGTGGAGTGATTTGTGATAAGGCTCTAAGTGTACTCACATATAAGTATCCAGTTCGTATTCGTACATTTCTCATGGATATTGGTTGAGAACATTGTAGTAACATGATGCCACACTATACTGTGGCGATGTTTGGAGTGATAGTTGTAAAGTGTACTGTGCAAAACCTGAAACATGGGAGTGCAAATTAGCATCATGTTACTACAATGTTCTCAATCAATATCCATGAGAAATGTACGAATACGATCTGGATACTTATATGTGAGTACACTTAGAGCCTTATCACAAATCACTCCACCACATACCATATTTGTTTTATGTATATGTATATCTATAGGATACCTATGTATGTATAACTGTATGATAAGCACAAAGTAATTAACGTTTTCTTTAAACAGTTGTCTGAATGTAAACACCTGAGGATGGGCACAAGCCCGAAACCGGTAGTGTTCTAATAAACCGCCAAAAATTGTGACTGGTAGCGGATTTTATTTCCACAACCAGGAAAGATGGCGTCAGCGGTCAGCGCCAGTCATCACTGCCGAAGCGGTGGCCGCGGTCTCCCTTCCCATTCCGGAGCGGCGTAATCCACGGCAGCTCATTTCACGCCGCCAGAGATCATATGCAAATCGAGGCGCGGTCGGCCGCAGTTATTACTTGACATTAATTAACGGACTGCGGAGGGGGGGGGGGGAGGGAAGGGAGGCGGTGTCGCAATTTGTAGGCCGGCAGACGGATGGCGCGGCGCGCAGCCGCATAAAACTGCAATTAATATGTTTATCAGAGCGCAGCACGGCGGCGGCGGCGGGGCTGTAGCCTTTCTAACTGCGAGGCTTGACAGACCGCCAGCGAAGAGCACACTTTGTTTCATTTCTCTCTCTCTCTCTCTCTTTCTCTCTCTCTCTCTCTCTCTCTCTCTCTCTCTCTCTCTCTCTGTCTCTCCCCTTTGTGGCCACGTCGCTGAAACGTACAGCGCACCCGCCACGTCTTCCTGCCCGCTGCAAATTCTACTTTTTTAAGTTGCTCGTACGTCGTGCTTTTTAAAAGTGCTGAAAATGAGGTTAACTGTCGCTTTACCTTGACGTCGTTTCCACAGAGGTCGGAGTAATGTGCGGGAATACTTTTCCATCTCGCTGCGCAAAAATTAAAAGGTACGTTCGCATTTGCTAAGAACGTACTCGCGTTTTAGATTAAGGACGTATGAGGGGCTCAGAGCGCAAGTGGCGTAACTCCACTTTTAGTGGAAAACGAGATACAGAGATGTAGTAATGCATAGTCTCGCGGCGATAACTTCGAGTGAAAAGTTCTCGGGTTTTCACCGCGTCGAGTGCTTAAAAATCCCACGAGCTTTCGGTCATGCACTCCTTGGCCATTGTCAAGTGGTAGGCCTGCCTCGTGGCTGCTGGTGCAGCCTTATATACGCTATTATAAATAATGAAAGGAGCAGCATTAGCCGTGAAATCTTTTGCTTTATTTAGACAAATCGATTTCGGTTTTCCAAGAAACCATCTTCAGTGCTGTCAGCTGGTCCAAAAACAAATATACAAAATCAATAAACTAATATCAAATTACTAACTCTCCAATAGGTACAAGGATTAAGAATAATTAATACATACCAAGTTCAAAACAGCATATTTGTAAAATGTATAATGACATCTACGTCTAACATATCCATTGACATAGATACATGTGATACTGTCTGGTGACATACAAAGTCAAACTGAGCCAGCTGCTTACATTTGTCCACAGGTGGGATCTGTGTGGACGTCGTTAGCGCCCTCTTTATTGTATCAAAAGGTTTACATTGTTTATATGTATATAAAAAAGAAAAGTTACAATATGAATAAATTGACATAATTCAATGAAACATATTGGCTCTATCATTTTCTGTTATGGATACAATAAAAGAACAACTCGAGATAGAGCGTGGACCAGATACAGTTTTTACATATAATTGCACTCCTTACAAAAATGGATTATTAAAACAATTTGGATAAAATAACATAATTGACAATATTATATACGCTAACTGCCGGCTAGAGCTCTAAACACACAGGCTGACGCATCCGCTATTTTCATTCCCTGCGAGTGCTAAACACAACACGTAGCTTATGCGTACAGTGTTGTTTTGTTCATGTTTAGTGAAGTATTTTACAAGTGTCCGGCGTAGAACCTCTGAGCTTGCATTCCGATCTTGATTACACCGTTATGTGGATTAGACACAAAAATATCTCGTTTTCTTTTCTTACTGCTGCTTTTCTTTGCTGTCCGAATAAAGTAAAAAAAAAAAAACGCGAGAAACATATATTTCTGTCACAAAAAGCGAGTACTACGTTCAATTCTGCCGAAACTGGTCATCTAGATAAAAGTTTTAATCAATCTTGGCTTGTATTTGGATAATGACTGTCAATATGCGAGGTTCGTTTGCCATCTTGCAATTAGTGTTTGTTCTCTGCTGTGACAAATACACCAAATCAGATTTTTGTACTCAGGTTGCTGAATGTACTTCTAATACGTTATTAAGAAAGTTTCAGATTGTAGCCTACTACAAACACTAAACCGAAAAAGAATATTAGTGTACAGGATCTAAAGTTTACAGTCGTAGAGGCACACAGTGCCGATGTTTGCAACAACCGATGAATGCTATTTGAAAGCCTAATCGTACAGAATGCGGGGAATAATCCTTTGTGTTGACCATGAAAGAAATAATCATGTTTCTTTTGTATGTAACAGTACCCTCGTCTCGTCAGTAATTTAATAACCCTCGTAAAACAAACATTTCGCCGAAGTCGTAATTAAAATTTACCGCCGGTCGCGGGGGCCGCGGGGACTGAGGCGCTCCAGTCACGGTCTGCACGGCCACTACGGTCGGGGGTTCGAATCCCCCCTAGGGCATGGATATTTGTGCCGTCCTTAGTATAAGGTAGTTCGTAAGTAGTTTGTAAGTTTAGGGACTGATGACCCCATAGTTAAGTCCCATAAGCTTAACAAACATTTGAACATTTTAAAATTTACCCAGAATTCTGTGTCAGTATTTAATAGTCTCTTGTAGATAAGCGTCAATATTGCCATTTAGTAATTAGAAATTGAATTGAGGGTGACTTTGTGATAAAACATTAAGTACTATTCTTTCAAATTGCATACTGCCAGTTATGACGCCAAAACTTCGAAATACTAAAAATAGCATTCAACGGTAGTTGCCTGTATCAGCACAGTACGCTGACACAGTCGTAACTAAACGTTTTGTCCAGTATATTTATATTTTTCGTTTTAATGTTTGTAATACTTTCTCGCAATAACGTAATAGAAGTATCTTCAATTTGTGCAATGTCAGTACAAAACTTTTTGATTTGATGTATTTCTCAATATACCGAGTGATCAAAAAGTTTGTATAAATTTGAAAACTTAATAAATCACAGAATAATGTAGTTGAAGAGGTAAAAATTGACACACATGCTAGGAATGACATGGGGTTTTATTAGAAAAAAAAAGTTCAAAAAATGTCCGATAGATGGCGCTTCATCTGATCAGAAAAGCAATAATTAGCATAACAATTTAAGACAAAGCAAAGATGATGTTCTTTACAGGAAATGCTCAATATGTTCACCATCATTCCTCAACAACAGCTGTAGTCGAGGATTAATGTTGTGAACAGCACTATAAACAATGTCCGGAGTTATGGTGAGGCATTGGCGTCTGATGTTGACTGGGGACCTGACGAAAGCGGCGGCTGAGCACACGATCATCACCAAACGACACGCACAAGAGATCTTGTTAATACTGTTTAGATGTCGCAAGAGCTCCCCACGCTTCTCTCTTCCGTAAGGCCTAATGACAAACGTGTCGTCGACGTAACGGAAGAAACACCTACGTTTTAATGGTGCCGTTTCTAGGGCCACATCCTCGTACTCCATGAAGAAGTTTGCAATAGCTGGAGCCAACGACTTCCCGTCGCCACACCGTCAGTCTGATCGTAAGGCTCGCCGATGTATACAAAATAGTGTGCTTAAACAGCTCGACCACGTCACTGACAAAGAGCTGGGATATAAGGTACAAGGAGTCCTTGATAGGCATATTGGTGAAAAGTGGCGCCACATCGAAACTGACCATAATGTCACTTTCAATGAAATGGTTGATATGGTCGATAAAATCGGCTGAGTCTTTTTTATATTTTGCTCACATCGTCCCACATGTGGAGCGAGGAGATTAGCCAAGAACTTCTCGAGCTTGTATGTCGGCGAATTGATGGTAGACACAATGAGTCTGAAGGGTGCCCCATCTTTGTGGATCTTCGGTAAACGATATGCAGTAGGTGGTCTAGGAGCCTCGGAGAGAAGATTTTGACACACTGTCTTCCAACGACGAGTTGTTGAGAAGCTCAGATGTCTTTCTAGTAGTGCCTGGCCGAAAGCTCGTGTGATTTTAACCACTTGACGCGGTCGCAAGCCTGAGAACTTTTCATTCAGAGTTACAGAGAGCTACAGTTCAGAGCATCTCTGAGGTTTCATAATCTGTGCATAGAGTGCGCCACTGTGTTTTTGCTTCAACTGCTACCCACCTTTAATCATAGTACAAAGTACGTATGTCCATGTGCGTTAGTGGAATGTGAAGGTTCTTGTAGTGACCATATTATGGAGTTTTGTTCAGAATATCCACCAAACAGTGAGGACAATGTCCTTAAATAATACACAAAGACTTACAAAGTAATAACTGAATATTCTGATACATGTACAGGACAGAACCGTAATTGTAATGTATGTCTCCTTGATGAAATTAGTGCAAGACCCAGACATGAAAGTGGAACTAATACATCGCCATAGTGATCTGCCTAATGATGCAGCCTTTGGTCAGACTGAAGTAGCCACTTGCAAAAAAAAAAAAAAAATTGATCAGCTGGTGATTGGCTAGATATTACCCAAGGGTTTAGAAAGAAAAAGCCTTTCATTGTTCGCACAATGAAGAACTACGACTTTGTCTCAACGAAGGACCTACTAGACAGCACAGTGATCAGGAAAAGGGCTGCTAGTGGTCATCCGTTAAATTGGCTGCAAGTGAGGTGGATACAATTTGAACTAGCCACTTTCCACGAGGTTTGAATTAAGTTTCCGCCAAAGTCATGAATTTCATGAGGTGGATTTTCGCGAGCACAATTTAGGCAGACCACTTCCTAGCCTTGTTTCAGAGGCACAAGGGAGACTACAAGACCAGGCGGACTGACAACCAACAAAAAGGATAGGCTTCATCTTCTAAAGTTATTCCTCCTGCGTATCATGCATTCTTCAGGAACTTACCTACGAAGGCCAAGATCAGATTTCGGACGAGGAAAACGACGAACCCATATGATGTCCTAGAACTTACAGTGGATGACTGAAAAACGTGTTGAGTGCACAAACTACGTAACTCCTACCACTTTTATGTAACAATTCATTTCCTGCGCATTTCCTGTATGATTTTCTGCCTCGTTAATATATTTAGAGAGACTTTGTGCATATTATCCTGCATTCATAAACGCAAATAAATTATTAACAGTAATAATTTTTATACACTGCTTAGTGAATGCTCTTCTTACTCAAAATTATCGTAGGTGGAGTTTCGCCACTTGTCTCTGCACCACTCACATAACAGGTGACCGTAAAGTTTCCATTTCAGGGCTCTGCTGAAGCGTATTTGCAACGGAGCGTGACTGCGATGCAAGTTAAGAGGTGCACAAAATAATATGAACACCGTGCAGTATATTAGAGCTTATAGCAAGTAAACACCGCTGCCGTCGCACGAAAATGGCCGCGTGTATAAGGCTCCATGTCACGGTTTGCGCGGCTGCGCCTGTCGGAGATTCGAGTCTTTCCTCGAGCAGGTGTGTGTGTGTGTGTGTGTGTGTGTGTGTGTGTGTGTGTGTGTGCGTGGGCGCTTTCTCCTTAGTAATTAACCCTTTTCTGTCCGACGGGACTTAGAAGTCACTGCCCATTTACAGCGTCATAGAACATAGTGGAAAATGATGTCTGACTTGTGATCCTGACTGGGAGTTAGGGTCCCGCTGATGTGTCATATGACCGAGATTGTTCAGTTATCATTGAACAGAGACAGAGTAAACAACGGACTGTTACGAAACCTCGTGGCAGATCAAAATTATCTGCCGGAACCGGGACTCGAACGTGGAACCTTTACCCTTCGCGGGCAAGCGCTCTACCACTGAGCCATCCCAAAAATGTGCAAATGTTTGTAGAGCTTATGGGACTTAACTACGGGGTCGTCAGTCCCTAAACTTTCAAACTACTTATGTACTACCTTATACTAAGGACGGCACAGATATCCATGCCCGAGGGGGGATTCGAACCCCCGACCGTAGTGGTCGTGCAGACCGTGACTGGAGCGCCTCAGTCCCCTCGGCACCGCGGCCGGCTGTCCCTCCTTCACGGAAGCGTTTTGATCCATCTTATCTTACCACTCGCTAGTAGGAACTCGCTAGTAGGAAAGGGAGAGAAGGAAATGTAGTATGTGAATACGGACTGGGAAAACAATGAAAAAGGAGATCTCTTCGTAGAATTTTGCGCAGAGCACAATTTAATGATCACCAACACTTGGTTTAATCATCATGAAAGAAGGCTGTATACGTGGAAGAGACCAGGAGACACTGGAAGGTACGATATTGACTTTATAATGGTAAGGCATAGATTTAGAAACCAGGTTATAAACTGTAAGACATATCCAGAGGCAGATATAGACTCTGACCATAACTTATTGGTAGTAAAGGCTGCAGAGGAGGATCATATAGGCAGAATGACAAGGCCTAGTAGAAATCCCTCGATAACACAGGATATTCTGAACGTAATTGCTGAGAGGAGAGAATATAAAAATTCAGCAAGTGAAACAGGAAGAAGGGAGTACAAATCTCAGAAAAATGAGATTGACAGGAAGTGCAGACTGGCTAAGCAGGAGTGGTTAGAGGACAAATGCAGAACCGTAGGAGAATGCATAACTAGGGGAAGGATAGATACCGCCTACAGGAAAATAAAGGAGATATTTGGAGACAAGAAAAGCAGCTGTATGAATATCAAGAACTCAGGCGGAAAACCAGTACTAAGCAAAGACGGGAAAGTTGAACTGTGGAAGGAATAAATAGAGGGCCTATACAAAGGAAATAAAATTGAAAGCAGTATTCTAGAAATCAAAGGCGAAGTGGAGGAAGATGACATTGGAGATATGATACTGCGAGAAGAATTTGACAGACCGCTGAAGGACTTGAGTCGAAACAAGGCCCCTGGAGTAGATGATATTCTGTTTGAACTGCTGATATCGTTAGGAGACCCAGTCGTGAAAAAAATTGTACCAACTGGTTTGCAAGATGTATGAGACAGGCGAAATACCCTCCGACTTCAAGAAGAATTTTGTAATTCCAATTCCAAAGAAAGCAAGTGCAAACAAGTGTGAAAATTACAGAACTATTAGTTTAATAAGTCATGGGTGCAAAATATTAACACGAATTATGTACAGACGTATGGAAAAACTTGTGGAGTCCAACCTCGGGGAAGATCAGTTTGGATTTAGGAAAAATGTAGGAACTCGAGAGGCAATACTCACATTACGACTTATCTTAGATGATAGGCTAAGGAAAGGGAAACCTACGTTTTTAGCGTTTGTCGATTTGGAGAAAGCGTTTGACAATGTGGACTGGAATACATTCTTCCAAATTCTGAAGGTATCAGGGGTAAAATATAGGGAGCGAAGAGTTATACTCAACATGTACAAAAAACAGACAGCAGTTATTAGAGTCGAGGGGCAAGAAAGGGACGCAGATGTTGGGAAGGGAGTAAGACAGGGTTGTAGCCTTTCCACGATGTTGTTCAATCTGTACATTGAGCAGGCAGTGAAGGAATGGAAGGAGAAATTTGGAGAGAGCATTAAAATGCCTGGAGAAGAAATAAAAACATTGCGGTTTGCCTATGACATAGTAATTATGTCAGAGACCGCAAAAGATCTGGAAGAGCAATTGAATTGCATGGACAGTATCTTGAAAGGAAGATATAAGATGAACATTAACAAGAGTAAAACGAGGATAATGGAATGGAATGTCAGAAAATCTGGCGATGCTGAAGGAATTAGATTACTTAATGAGACAGTAAAAGTAGTAGATGAATTTTGTTATTCGGGTAGCAAGATAACTTCTGATGGCCGAAGTAAAGAAGATATAAAATACAGAATGGCTATGAGAAGAAAAGCGTTTCTAAAGAAACGAAACATGTTAACATCCTATATTAAATTAAAAGTTAGGAAGTCCTTTCTAAAAGCATTTGTCTGGAGCTTAGTATTGTATGGGAATGAAACGTGGACGATAAGAAGTTCAGATAAAAAGATCATAGAAGCTTTTGAAATGTGGTGCTACAGACGAATGATGAAAATTAGATGGGTAGATCACGTAACTAATGAGGAGGTGCTTAACCGAATTGGTGAGAAAAGAGGTTTCTGGCATATACTGACTAAGAGAAGGGATAGATTGCGAGGCCGTTCACCGATGAATGTTCGAATCCTGGATGGATGTTTGTGCTGTCTTTAAAATAAGTTAGTTCATAAGTAGTTTTTTAAGTTTAGGGACTGATGACCCCGTAGTTAAGTCCTATAAGCTTAACAAACATTTGAACATTTGAATTGTGTCTCTCGGGAGATATCGGCCAGTGTTGATTATAATGGGACACCGTGTATATCATGGTACTCCAATTACCATCACTGGCCGGATAACTATGAACGAATATCTTATCATCCTCGTCAACTAACTGCTTACTGTAACTAAAATATTGCTACCCGACTCTGTCGTATTACGAAATGACAAAAGTATCAGGGATTCTCTGTGTAGCGTCAGAAAATTAATAAACGTCTCCTTTATACTCCAAAATCGGCATCTCTGAACGTAACTTGAACGTTATGATAAAATTGAAAGCAGACAGTTAGGAGAAAATACCAGGTGATCAAAACGTCAGTATAAATTTGAAACCTTAATAAATCACGGAATAAAGTAGATAGAGAGGTAAAAATTGACACACAGGCTTGGAATGACACGGGGTTTTCTTAGAACCAAAAAGATAACAAAGTTCAAAAAATGTCTGATATATGACGCTTCATCTGATCATCTGATCAGGAAAGCAATAATTAGCGTAACAAATTAAGAAAAAGCAAAGATGGTGTTCTTTACAGGAAATGCCCAATATGTTCAACATCATTCCTCAACAATAGCTGTAGTCGAGGAATAATGTTGTGAACAGCACTGTAAAGCATGTCCGGAATTATGGGGAGGAATTGGCGTCGGATGTTGTCTTTCAGCATCCCTAGAGATGTCGGTCGATCACGATACACTTGCGACTTCAGGTAACCCCATAGCCAATAATCGGACGGACTGAGGTCTGGGGACCTGGGAGGCAAAGCATGACGAATGTGGAGGCTGAGCACACGATCATCACCAAACGACGCGCGCAAGAGATCTTTCACGCGTCTATCAATATGGGGAGGAGCGCCATCCTGCATAAAAATCGAAGGGGTTTATCAGCCAGGCTAGGGATGATGCGATTCTTTAACCTATCGGCGTACCTCCCACCCAACACAGTAGCAGTCACTGACGTTTTGCTGTCCAGCGCCATCTGTTGGACATTTTTTGAACTTTTTTTTCTAATAAAACCCCATATCATTCCAAGCATGTGTGTCAATTTTTACCTCTCTATCTACATTATTCCATGATTTATTGCGTTTTCAATTTTATACTGACTTTTTGATCACCCGGAATACAGCTCTAAATTCATAGAAGTAGTTGCCGCCAGTCGCGGTGGCCGAGGGGACTGAGGCGCTCCAGTCACGGTCTGCACGGCCACTACGGTCGGGGTTCGAATCCCCCCTCGGGAATGGTTATTTGTGCCGTCCTTAGGATTAGGTAGTTCATAAGTAGTTTGTAAGTTTAGGGACTGATGACCCCGTAGTTAAGTCCCATAAGCTTAACAAACATTTGAACATTTGAGTAGTTGCCGGATGTTTAGTACAAGGCTGGATAACATTCTACGCGAAACTATAAAGACACTTTACGATTATGTTGACGGAGTGATAACGAAGGAAGCTCTTTCTCAGACCCGTTTCGGGCTATGCGATGTTCGGAGACAAAGGTGTCGCTCTCAGTAGGCCGTAAATCAACTACTCCAGTCCGTAAGCCGTCTCTTCGACTAGCGCCCGCTGGTTAGGCAACGCAAATAACACTGCTGCACGCCGGGGAGCCTGTATGACCTGTTTTGCTGTTTCATTCTGTCACATCCAGTTATTCGGCGTTATCTGTGTGTCAGACTTCTGTCGGAGATCATAACATACAATCGATTGGAAAAAACTACAAAGCAATTCTCTTCTGACTTCCAATTTGCAAGAATGGGATTGGTAGTACAAAAAAACGCATTTTTTGTATTCATGTTGTCTCGCTAGAAATCCTGTGGGCCGCGAGAAATAACAGAGTGGTTCTGTCCGCCTTGTCAGGGAATGAGAGGGTGCTCCCGTCGGAGGTTCGAATTCTCTTTCGGGCTTGAGTGTGTGGGACTGATCACCACAGTAGTTTGGTCTCATAGATTCAGAAACATTTGAAATTCTGGAGAAACACCTGGCGTCCCAACTTTGGAATCACGAATCCTTTACCACCACTTGCTGAAAAATGTTCCTGTCGAAGCAGAAAACTGACAAATACGAGGGTTGGCATTTAAATAGAGGCAACTGCGTATCCACAACCTATACAAAAGCGTTACACGTCTTCACCTATTACTGTCTTTCAAAGTAGTCACCACCATTGTGTAGAACCCGCATTGTGGAAGGCGTAGAATACCTTTAGCAGAGCCTGTTATGTTGATGGTGCGAATAGAGCCGTCTACTGCCTGTCGAATCTCTGCAACAGTTCTGAAGCGAATGCCACGAAGTGGTTCCTTCATCTACGGAATCAAATCAAAGTCACAATGACTTAAGGTCGGGGAGTATGGGGGATAGTACAGTACTTCCCAGTCCCATAGCGCTCCTAGTGCGTCTGAGCAGCGTCGAACGAATTTATTGCTGCATTTCCGTCAATTCATGCGGAACCCATCGTGATGCGATTTTTCGCATTCCCAGGCGTTTCTTCAGGATGCGAAGCTCAGTCGTATGCGCTAATCCGGATTCGTGGGCGAGCTCATGAATTGTCTGGCGTCGATCACTGTCCACTACTGCGGCAACAGTATGCACTCCTTTCTCAGAGACGCTAGGACGTCTGCCACAGTTTGCCGACCTTCGTTGAAGGCTTTTACCCAACGTGTCACTGTTGCAATGCCGATTCTCCGAACGCCTCTTGAAGACCTTGATGACACCGTCATGCTGTGCGACCTCTGGCATATTCAATCTTGAGCCAACTCCGATCTTCCTACGAAAAACTTACAGGTATGCAGCGAGTTATCAAATTCGATGTCGGCCGTTGAGAACTGATATTTATTATTTTGATATCCTGACCGTTTTCAAATTTGGTCGTGTCGGCGCTATGTGCTTGCTTGCGCGGGGTGTGTTGTCTTAATTGTTTACTCGTTGAAAACCGAGGTTATAAAGATCTGTTACACCATAGAAACTGACAGGAAAACGTGTTTAAAATCTTGGTCACCGTAGCTGGACAGAATCAGGTCAGCAACTCTGTAATAGAAATGCTCACTTGTCTTGCTTGACGACGGTCGTCGATTCACTGGCTTAATTATTGTGTCCAGTCTCTGTCACAGATAGCAGTACATACTGGTAGCTGCTACAGGCAGCTAGGAGGTGGATTCTGGTCGATGCCGTACTTTTGCACTAAGCATCATCTGGGGAAGGTGGTGATCCGCTGTGCTGACGACTTCACTACCCTGTGGTGGCTGCCTGAGGCCAGCTCAGTCTTCAGTGTTTGGTTACCGGAGGCCAGTGTTCCTGTCGTAGAGGTATCACTCTGGTGCTAATCCGGCCAGCCAGTAACCGGAGTCGGGTATCAGCACGGCATCCGACTTCAGGAGGGTCCACGCATGGATCCACTGGCAGCTACAGAGACTGGAGAAGGGACCGAGCACTTCTCAATAACAGTCCTTGCGTCGGTTCCCGGACGTCGCGGCGCGGGCACTACCGTCCAGACGGCTCACAGCAGTCGGGACACCGAGGTCGCAGCGTGACGGCGAACGGACGCGCCCGAAGGCGACGCCACCCACTGCTCTAGCTCCTGTCGAGCTAGCGCCTTCATTGTATTTTTATTGTATGCTACAGAATAAACGCGTAAACTTTAATTCTGTTTTATCAGCGTCCTCTGGCGCTCCTCCAGGTTCCACATCTCATCCTGACATAAAGATGGGAACCCACCGCTCGGCCCCAGCAGATCACTGCACACGGCTTCCTCTCTGCCATTTCGCCTTGAAAATGGCAGGGTGGTCTCCTTCTGAAATATCGGCCGACATCGAATTTGATACCAGGCTTCATACCCGTAAGTTTTTCGTAGTTGTTATTCACTGGGAGAAATTAAGGAATCACTCTGTTGTTCCTGTTTCGAAAACATAGTGACACCTTCACGTCAGATCACTCGCTCACAAGTGACTGTGTTTACCTCGATTGTGGACACGCCGGTGACATGGGACGGGAAAGTCCATTTGCTCGGAGGTAAGTTAGGTACGGCATCAACATGTGCCATCAGCGACAATAGTAGTTCCGATTGCACAGTGTCTCCACAGTAGTGTTGCCACTATTTAAGTTCCAACCGTCGTACTTTTCTACTCAAGAGACTCAGACAGAAATATGGAGAACCCGCTGCTTAGGACTAATACCACCTTTCCCCTAAAACCTTTGGCGCGCGAACTTATTCGCACTTTTTTTCCACTATAAGAGAATACCAGACAGTATCACTGGGAGAGGATAGAAGTCGCCGTGGGAGAGGAGGCAGGGGCCGCAAAAGAGAAAGATAGATCAATGGACGGAGGAAGTGGGAATGGAGGCATAAGAGACAGGAGCCATTAGAAATGGAAGAGAGACACGACAGGAGGCCACGCATAACATTTGAGTCTCTAGAGAATTTAAAACATAAATTTTGCCCTTAGAGCCATGCGTTATAGTTTGCCGGTCTAAGTGTCACAAGCCCGACAAAACCATCCTCAAGGATATATGTACAGTGCAGGTAATGGCGATTGAAAAGACCGACAGCCAACAGTGAAGAAGAGACAACAGGAATGAGAAATAAAAAGTATAGAACAAAGTTAGTGGCAAAGAAGGAGAAAGTGGTAAGGAAGATAGAGAGAAAAGGATGAGGGCAGTAGTAGTGGGACAGAGACAGGAAAACGTGACGTTGTGTATGAAAACTTCAGTATGAGAAGAGCCTGCGAAAATGGGCGCACCACATGGCTTATGAAACAATATCGCAATGACGCAAAGACATTTGTTATACGCAAAGTGTACGCTATATGTTTTTACCTCTGAGAAACCCTTCAAATTATGCTGCAATACTTAATTCGATGCTCCACAGTAACCATAACCAAAACAAAATTATCCCTTCATTGAGCAATGGTATAGAACTGTAAGATGTGCAAAAACAAATTTTTGTCGTCAAATTGATTACTTAATATCCGATGCTAAGTTTCCTAAAGGAAGGTACGCTGTCTCCCAGCACATTTGTTACTTTCTGTTGTATTTTGTAAACGGATGAAGATGTTCCAAAATGACATTTTGGATCAATGACAAAAGCATGCATGCTCACATTGCAACAATCATTTATATTTTGCGACCCATGGTGCAAAAGTGGCTAAAATCGGTTTTTGTGATTTTGTTAGAATGAATGTTAACTTTTAATCACTGTTTTTCAGAAACGGATACATATATCGCAACTATTCAAAAATTATTTCTAGAGGAACATGCCGCCACCTTAGAACAATAAATGGCGAACACGATTTTTTTGTACTTTTGAGTCATCTATACCATTCTTACCTACTTATGTCATTCATTCAATGCTGCATGTGGATATCTCCCTTGATTTACTGTTTGTGCAGACTACACGTTTCAAAAAATAAGAAAGAATTCAACTAGAGAGTATTTCAGTGCTGCAAATAAATATCTGAATTGAAAGTATCATCTCAACCGCCGCATGACTATTAGTAAAGAAGATGTGAATGGGAAACCAGTCAGACGGCAGAAAACGTGCTGGATAAACCACAAAATAGCGTCCAGTAGTCAGGTGATTCATAGAAGACTTCGACGAAGAGTAAACCTCTAGATTGTATCAAGAGAACAAGAAAAATCAAGAGTATTTCTTGCTAGACACCAAACCTTTTTATAGCCCGTCTTTTCTATTAAACAGGAAAACCACAATGATCTGATGTCCCGGTTTAAGTCAGTGCTTCCCGCACAAGGATCAGAATATTAGTCATTTTACGAAAACCTGCCTCATCAAGGAATGACTTCCTGTGAAATTGTTTTTAAAAGTTTTGTAGTGTGTTTTGAAGATGAAAAGTGATTCAATCAATGTACCGGGTGATCAAAAAGTCAGTATAAATTTCAAAAAAAAGTGTTCAAATGTTTGTAAATCTATCGGACCAAACTGCGTGGTCATCAGTCCGTAGCTTACAAACTACTTAAACCTAGGTAAACTAACCTAAGGACAAACACACACACCCATGCCCCAGGGAGAGCTCGAACCTACACGGCGAGCAACCGCGCGCTCCGCAGCGAGACGCTTTAGACCGCTTGGCTACTCCACCGCGGTAGTATAAATTTGAAAACTAAATAAATCGTGGAATAGTGTAGATAGAGGGCACACATGCTTAGAATGACATGGGGTTTTATTAAAACCAAAAACAAATTCAAGAAATGATCTCTTGCGCGCGTCGTTTGGTGATGACCGTGTGCTCAGCCGCCACTTTCGTCATCCTTCGCCTCCCAAGTCCCCAGACCTCAGTCCGTAGGATTATTGGCTTTGGGGTTAACCGAAGTCGCAAGTGTATCGTGATCGACCGACATCTCTAGGGATGCTGAAAGACAACATCAGATGCCAATGCCCTACCATAACTCCGGATATGCTTTACAGTGCTGTTCACAACATTATTCCTCGACTACAGCTATTGTTGAGGAATGATGGCGAACATATTGAGCATACCCTGTAAAGAACATCATCTTTGCTTTGTCTTAATTTGTTATGCTAATTACTGCTTGTCTGATTAGATGAAGCGCCATCTGTCGGACTTTTTAACTTTTTTTATTATTATTATTCTAATAAAACCCCATGTCAACCCAAGAATGTGTGTCAATTTTTACCTCTCTATCTACATTATTCCGTGATTTATTAAGTTTTCAAATTTAATATATTTAAAATATTCGTTATTGTACTGTATGATCAAATCAAATGTTGCATATTTTAGAATTATGTATTCTTCGCTAACAAATATTTTAAAGGTAGTCATCTGGTGGTTTACGTTTTAAAATCTTAAGTAAGTAACTTGCCATCTGCACCAGTCCAAATAGGATGTATCTCCATTCATAGAATAAGAAATCAACTTTGAAAAGAAAATCACGAAAAATCTAAAACTATTGGCCTAGCCGAAGTAAAGAAGCACATGATATGAGAATTATTTCAGAAACTTTGTGCACAATGAAGTTTTAAAGTTCCGAGAAACCTTCAAATGAGTGAAACAACTATTTCAAGTTACCTAGTTGTTCTGAGGTGATGATATGTTGAAATGTTTCTACTGTACGGAAAGTATAGAATAGCGCCCCACAATCCGTTGTTTTAGTTCCCAAAACAGTGGTTTTTTGTGATTTTCTCAGGTCCGCTCTGGAGTAAATTGAGGTATTTAAGGTAAGAAGGTAAAGCAGTCAACAATCCTAAGATTGGTTGAACACCACAGTGCATTACTAGGCATGCTCCTGTGTGGTGGTGGTATGCCGTTACCTTCCTCCGACCTATCGAACTGACTTACCCAGCCAGTTATAGGGGGACCTACAGTTTAATTGGGTTCCGAATCACGGTGCTACTCGATATGTTTCACATCAGCAATACTGCCAGAGGTGAAAGAAGTGGAAAGTGACAGATAAATATCCTAGGACCTGGCGGGGATCGAACCCGCTACCTTTGGATTTATAGTCTGGCACTCTATCACTGAGCTATCTAGCCACATGAGTTGTTTAAAGTCCATCCGAAACCATACGTATTAGATAAAAACCAACTCATTTGCTCAATTTGTCTGGGCTGCAGAAAGTGTGTAATGATTAAATAGTAGCTCTGCGCTGCGGGATAGTTGCTATATGTCCATTGTTATAATAGATATAGATATGATCACTAGACTAAGTGCTATCCAAAACACTTAATTATTTTTCCCTACAATCCATAAGTCCAGAGGTAAAGGCCCTTGAAGAATTCACACGAGGCGGTTTGTAACACATTTTACGACCATATGGAGCTAACTGAATATCTGCCCGCCTGTTGCTAACGTGAGGACGCCGATTTTCTGTGCAATATTGACAGCTCAAACACGGGAATATTCCCGGCAAGCGGAAGCTTCTCTGCTTGCCCGTGAGGAATTCTGCTGCAACGCCTGGCATTCAGATCGCGCTACTCCTTCCCGTCAGCAAACAAGTCGAATTTCAGCTGCCGTAACTCAGCTCACATAACTTGCAGAACTCCGCTGTGAAAACATTCCCATCCGAAGGGGTCTCGCAGAGTGAAAACATTTTCTGTTCTCGCCAGTTCCGCTGCTTTCACGGATCCATAAGCCATCGATAACCACCAGCACTCCTGTAAACTATCGACCACAGAGGAACTACACATCCACTGAACTGAGGAGAAAACAAGTTTGTGGCACAACTTGAGTAAAAGAAAGGACCACGAGAGATGACGTATTCTGAGTTACCGAAGAAATGTAATTTCGTTATTGAAGAAATGGCAAATGTGTGGAAAGTAGGAAACCCTAAAAAAAATGGCTCACTGATGATATTGCCGCGAGACATCATGTAAACCGACTGCCGGCGTGGCGCAGGGGATAGCGTCAGCGACTGTGGAGCTGAAGGTCGCCGGTTCAATCCCACCCACCGGCAAAAATATATTTCTTTGTAATTAACAATTACAGGATGTTCTACATCTTCCTTATGTTCACTTGTAAATTCTACTTTTTTCTTATGTTAACTGTTCTTCTAATTTCTGGTACATTTTGCCTGTATATAAATAGCAGAGCACTCTGCCAGAGAGGCAGTCAGTGCTGCGTGTATGTTGAGTTCGTAATAAGTATAAGTTCTGTGTTTAATCCACAACCCTGCCTTCGAAGACAAGCCTGCGACAATATGCATACATTGCATTATAAAAAGTGACGAATATTTTGCATGGAATCTTGTTTCCACCAAAACAGGATAGAATGTTCAGTGAATAGAGTTCTCTAAAATGCCACGAAAATGCATCACTTATATTGAAAAAAGTGTACTTATTTCTTAGTATAGAGGGTGAATCGCCGCGGCGGAGCGGCCGAGCGCATTGAGGCGCTATGCTGCGATGCGTGAGGCCGCTCCCCGTCGGGGGTTCAAATCTCCCCTCGTGCATGGATGTTTGTGCTGTCTTTAGTATAAGGTAGTTAGTAAGTAGTTTGTAAGTTTAAGGACTGATGACCCCGCAGTTAAGTCCCTTAAGCATAATAAACATTTTTTGTACAGGGTGATTCACCTCACACTTGCACCGCAAATATTGTGGAAACGGAAAGTGGGACTGTTGTGCGGTTTTCACAGAATGGATTGGTAGTCAGGGGCTCGTATTTTTAGCCAACAAACAGATTGTAATATTACTTAGAAAGTGTATTTCTTATACAATCATACAGTTTTTTTTAAATGGAACAATGGTTGTTTCTATCATGAACTGGAAGCTTTGACACCAGCTGTGTACAAAAGAATTTTGAATGACGTTTTTATCACATTTAGTTTGGCAACTACAACCGTTCAAAGTTTCGGGGGCGGAGGCTACGTTAGCGTAGCTGACTGGCAGAATGGCTAGCCCCTGGAGCACGGCCCACTGTCTAATGACCACCAGTCAGTTAGCTACGCTGTCGTAGCCTCCGCCCCCAAAACTTTGAATGGTTGTAGCTGCCAAACTAAACGTGATAAAAATTTCATTCAAAATTCTTTGTACACAACTGGTGTCACAATTTCTGGTGCATGATAGAAACAACCATTGTTCCATTTGAAAAATACACTTTCTAGGTATTTTTACAAGCTGTTTATTGGCTAAAAATATGAATCCTTGACTACCAATCAATTCTGTGAAAACCGCACATCAATCACACTTGTCATTTCCGCAATATTTGCGGTGCAAGTGATAGGTGATTCACCCTGTATAGTTCTAAGTTTATATCGTACATATAGTTATAGATATGTACTTTAGAGACAGTGTATCTTGAACTATTTTTCTCGATTTGGGGAATAGGGTCACTTCTCAAAACTGTTCACACTTTATCGCCCTTACGGTTCATGAGAGAGTTTTTTTAATATCAAAATATATGACTTAAATGGTTGCATATACTACTCCACAAACGTCCTTATGGTGCGTAGTGGGGGGGGACTTCGAGTACCATTGTCACTTTTCCCGTTATAGTCCCGTATCGTTACCGTGAAAAAATGACTGTCAGCGTTCATGTGGACCATAATCTCTGTAATTTTATCCTCATAGTCCTTTCGCGAAGAATTACACAGGATGAAGCGAGAAACGTATGCTCTCGAAACTTTGATATAAACCCAAACGTCGATGCAGATTGTGTCTCTTGTTACGTGTCCCACTGGAGTTGATCGATTATCTACGTAACTCTTGCGCGCTTACTGTTTCAACTGTTTGTAAAGCTTATGGGACTTAACTGCGGGGTCATCAGTCCATAAACTTACAAACTACTTATGAACTAACTTATACTGAAGACAGCACAAACATCCATGCCCGAGGGAGGATTCGAACCTCCGTCGCAGGAGGCCACGCAATCCGCAACGTGGCACTCTAGACGCGCGCTTACTTAATGACCTGTAGAGAAGAGTGCTGCACTGTTTTGGAACTTCTCTGTCTGCTCTATCAACAATATCTACTACAGATCCCACAGTAATGAGCAATATTCGAGCATTAGTCGAACGTGTGTTTTATTACAATAATAATCTATTAATTCATTACATTAATAGCAGTAGTTAAAATCACCAATACCAATCAAGGACCTATACGCAAAATAAATAAATAAACTAACCTTCATTATTTGATGATGGGATACACTTCCCGAGGATTCGTCCACTTTATCTGTCCGACATCTGCCTCACCCACCATTAATAGTATGTGGTCATTGCACTATAAATCTACCTATATGAATACTCTTCCTTTTTTTTTTTTTTTTTTTTTTTTTTTTTTTTTTTTTTTTTTTTTTTTTTTTTTTTTTTTTGTAAAATTAACTACTACCAGTATTGTTCTGGACAATATGAGAGAAAATTTTCAGAAGTACGTACTAACAAATGACATACATTAGTAGCGAGGTAGTATAAGCAAGTGTACATACAAGAATTTCTCCTACTTGGAGCTCTCATTTAATCTTATGATATTGTAAAAAAATATTTTCAAATCTTTCACAGAAGTTAAGCCATTAATTATTTCCGTAATTACGTAACATTAGCACTGGCCCGCATGTGTCGCGCCCTAGTGCACGTTTACGTGGCCACCTGTTTGATGCCTCGTAGACAGCTCCTTCATGCCCTTCACACCAAACTGGTGTTATTTTTATGCCAAAAATGTCAGTTTTTATTGTAATCTACTTGAGCAATCCTGCTCGTAATATACTGGCATTTTTACTGTTTCGCCTGCGTAAACCTTTTTCCTTATGTAAGATATTTATTCCGTTGTTATCATTTTTAGGTAACTGTTTTTATTCTTCTGATGATTTTGTCCTTAGTGACAACGAAACCTAGGTCGAGGATCAAAAAAAATCACACAACCGGTTGGCTGATATAAAAAAATTGTTAAAAAATTGGATTACGGTTGCTATTAATCAGCCATGTTCAAAATTGTAACATTTAGCCAGTAATTTTGAGAAATTCGAAGCCTGCCGCGGTGGCCGAGGGGACTGAGGCACTCCACTCACGGCCTACACGGCCACTACGATCGGGGTTTGAATCCCCCCTCGGACATGGATATTTGTGCCGTCCTTAGTATTAGTTCACAAGTAGGTAAGTTTAGGGACTGATGACCCCAAAGTTAAGTCCCTTAAGCTACACAAACATTTGAACATTTAGAAATTCGAAGAAAAAATATATACTTCTTTAGTGATCAGTAAGACCTTACTTACCGAGGATAATTAGATTCTGCGTCTCGCCTGCAACACTCCTTATGCAACTTAAAGTTTTGTGTTTGAATTAATCTGAAATTAGGATAATGTGTTCCATTCAGAAAAATAAATAAAATAAATTCATACTGTAATGTAGAATGCTGCACTTTTTCTTCTTACAAGAAACGAGTTAAATTTGTTGGGTTTCAAATCGAACACACAGTTGTTTTGCTGTTCGGGGAAGGAGGTCTCGAGAATATTTTTACTCGAAGTTCGCGTATTCAAAAAGGATGAAATACACTGCCTTAGGTCTACATGCACTTCAACATTTGAGTTTGTTACTTACGATGGGTGATAGGAAAGAATTTAAAAAAATAATTCTTTCTACCCCAGTTCTCGAGGTGGAAAGTTGAAATTTTTCAACTACACAGTTTTAAGTTTTCCTACAGAGTTATTTTGTTTTCGAGAGCATCTCAAGCGATAGAAGCTTAAAAAACAACTAAACAAAAATTGGGGACATTTTACTGTCGTCAACTAGGGAAGAGCAGCGAAATTTGTTTGGATGTTTCCGGACCACAGAGCATAAACAGACTAATATTCACAGGAACATGCTGCGTCAGGGGGGTGTGCATTCTTACACCGTGTGGACTTGAGTGATTCGCCATGCTCCGAGTAGCTGATAACAGTTGCAAGCCGCTGAGGCAGAAACGAGCTGTGTGTGAAACTGAGAACCTTGTACCAGACGTTCAACATTTCTGATGGTGGGGTGTTCAAAATTGTTCATGACAAGTTGAAATTTCGCAAAGCTGGTAGTCGCTGGCTGCCCCATAACCTGGCAGATAAATAACGAAGAGCAGAGAATGATGACCAAGATGTGTTATTGGTGGGCTTTGGTGAAGACTGGACGACTATGACTGCTCCAGCCTACATTAAAACTTTGGTTAATATGCATCGTGCTTTTCGCGGCAAACGCCGCAAGAGTAATAAAGACGATGTCACACTTATGCACGATAATGCTGTTCGTCAGAAAATCGCCAAATTTTGTTGGGAGGAACTCCAGCATTGACCATATTGTCAGGACCTTGCATTGACCGTCTTTCAACTGTTTGGTCCCATGAAAATATTGCTGGCTGGCCTACGCTTTACAACAGATTCGGAAGTGAAATCAGAAGGAAGCTTCAGGTTCAACGTCCCGTCAACAGCGTTGTCATTAAAGACGGAACTCATGCTCAGATTGCTGTTACTTATTTTCACAGTTGCCGTCACATGTGTGAATTAAGACTCGTTTATTCAGGATCTGGGAATTATTCAAATGTTCAAATTTTTGTAAATCTATCGGACTCAACAGCGTGGTTATTAGTCCGTAGCTTGCAAACTACTTAAAGTAAGGTAAACTAACACTAAGGACAACACAAATGCCCATGCCCGAGGAGGACTCGAACCCCCGACGGCGAACGGCCGCGCGAACATCAGGACGGCGTGCCAGTGCGCACGGTTAATCCGCCGCGGCTGGAAATTATTAAGTAAGCCGATATATACGACCATTTCAACAGTTTACTTGGATGTATGTTATGACATAGCCTGAAGACGGTATTAGTAAAAAAAAAAAAAAAAAAAAAAAAAAAAAAAAAAAAAAAAAAAAAAAAAAAAAACGGTAAAGCAGTTAACAACGCGAAGATTGATTTGAACACCTCAGTGCTTTACTAGGCATGGTCCTATTTGGAGGTGGTATGCCGTTGCCTTCCTCCGACCTTCGAACTGACTTACCCAGCCAGTTATAGGGGGACCTACAGTTTAACGTGGGTTCCGAACCACGGTGCTCCTCGGTATTTTTCACATGGGCAATACTGCCAGAGGTGAAAGAAGTGGAAAGTGACAGATAAAAATCCTTGGACCTGGCGGGGATCGAACCCGGGACCTTTGGATTTGTAGTCTAGCACTCTACCATTGTACAACCGAGGCGCTATTGTATTAGTGTACTACCGAAACCGGTCGTTCAATTAAACAAACTTTACGACTGTTGGTGAATACATGAATTATTTGAAAATAATACAATGACTACAAAAGACATCTTCAAACCGCCCAACCGATTCCGATGACATTTGAATGTTGCATAATCTACATGTTGTATAACGTATATCTTCTTCAGTCAGTGGTTTAGTCACTATGTAAGAAGCAGAGTTTCTTTACGTATTTAATAAGAGATTAATATTCATCTCGATAAGGTCAGTAATTACCGTTATTTCTTGCACGGTTCATATTTAAACCGGGAAAATTGGAAATTCTTCTTTTATCTTGATGATCCTGTTGTAATTTAAGAACAAATTTGCGAAATTATTTTCCTTTCGATAGTCTTTGATACGTATTAAGGCCATCAACGAGAGAGAAGTCGCGCTGTAATAAAATTTTTGTATTGAAACGATAAAAATAAAGTTATTAATTAGCCGAAGATATATTTTAATCAGAGAGCATTTTCCTCTCTAAACCTTAAGCCACATTCCCTTCTTTTTCTGACACGAGAGAAAGAACAGCGTGCCGTCCGCGGTGGCCGAGGGGACGCCGGGCGCCGTGGCTCAGCGCGCCCGGCCAGAGGGCTCAACGCCCTCTGTAATAAAAAAGCTGAGCCACCAACACATCGAACAAGAACGAACAAACAAGAACAGCGTCCGCAACAGACAGAACTACCCATAGAGCAAAAAAAAAAAAAAAAAAAAAAAAAAAAAAAAAAAAAAAAAAAAAAAAAAAAGGGGACTGAGGCACTCCAGTCACGGTCTGCACGTCCACTACGGTCGGGGGTTCGAATCCCCCCTCGGGCATGGATATTTGTGCCGTCCTAGTTCGTAAGTAGTTCATAAGTAGTTTGTAAGTTTAGGGACTGATAACCCCGTAGTTAACTCCCATAAGCTATACAAACATTTGAACATTTTTGAAAGAACAGCGTTCCGCTTCGTTTGTGTCCCATGCCAGGCCTCTGATTAGTTAAGACGCATCTGTAGCAGCTCCTGTGATACTTTTAATGCATAAAGTGAGTATAGTGCTCATATTTGTGAAATATACCGTGAGATAACTTTAAAAAAATAACATGACGGGTTTTCATTTATTTAACATCCCGCCATTCCATACTGGCGTAAAAAGTTCCGCTCATTGAAGTTTCGTGATGGGTTTGGACGCCAATACGGCTTACGAGATTTCGTGCAGTGATCGTTGCAAGTTTTATTTTCAAAGCATATCATTTCCCTTCAAAATTAATCCACTTTTAGAACCTGCAATCTTGTTTCATTTTTTAAATGTTGAATTTCGAAGTCCGATAATTATCCGCGTAATATTTATCACGCAACTCCGACTGGACACGCAAGTAAAATTTAACGTACGGTCCGCTGCACCAACAAATACGCAACTAGTGCAACCACATATAACGACAGTGTTTTATTTTAATGAACATGGAATGTTATTACAGCAACCAACAGAATGAGCTGATGTATGGATTTTCTTTTTTTTATGGGACTTAACTTCTTGGTTATTAGTCCCTAGCTTACAAACTACTTAAACTAAGTTAAACTAACCTAAGGTCAACACAAACACCCATGTCCGAGGGAGGACTCGAACACCCGACGGGGAACGGCCGCGCGACCGGCAGATGTATGTTTAACCCTTTATTTGGTACACACACAAATCACGAGAAGAAAAAGTATTATGTTACTTAAATGTGTAGGGCCAGGTGAACAGATTTAACGGTTTTTTTTTTTTTTTTTTTTTTTCAAAATATAGTTTCTTATTTGTAAAAACCGTTGCCCAATAACTTCGTATCGTGGTACAGTATCGATACTACAGTGTTGTTATTATGACTGTAGAAATTATTGTATTTTTGACTGCTTCGTGTGAAACGTGTGAAAACAAGTCGGTTTTGGTGCAAAGTTCAGAACAGTCCCATTGTTTTCCACATTTTACAGTCTAGTAGCCCTGAAGACCAAACTTGCTAATTTCTTTCGGCCCGTAATCTGTCAAGTAAAGACATATTGTCATATCTGTCATACCGTACATCACTGACTGGTACAGGAGATGCTGTTCCGTTCTTCTTTTGGACTTATAGTCCATTCTGTAGTGGTCTACCAGGCCTCCTCTTCCCAATTAATATAAGTCCATTTTCAGTCTCCCATACAAGAACTCGTCAACAATTTTCTATAATAACTGAACTTCGAGGCTTCGTCTTTCCCTTTTATAAGCAGTTTTCCGTGTATCACAAAAATATTGTCACAAAAATTGAAACTAATATGTACTTCTGTAAAGTATGCTTGGAATGTCCGCTAAAGATTCAGTTTATTGCTAATCTTTTAGCAAAAGGCAACGAAACATCAGTTTATTGGAGAGCTTAAATGTCAGTTTCAAGCGCTGTTGCCCACCCAGGGATGAAACTTGAAACATGTTTCAGAAAACCAGGCGCGATTTTGATGTTGCTTGAGAGCAACATTCCCAAATAAAGGCTTAAAAAGGTATACTCCGTCTCTTTTTATGGTATAACTGTCGCCAACATCTGCCATTCTATTTTCCAAATTATTTAAAGAATCAAAATTTTTTTTGATATTTATTTAGAAATTCCGACCTCTGAAAGTATTAGCTACGAAATTTTGACCATTTTGAACCCGTTCCCGGCTTCCCAGCTATTTAAGAAATTAGTTCTGAACTGAAAGTTAAAAATTTTCAGAAACCTTAACTCGCAAGGCAGTTTCATTATAGGTTATTACTTTGTCATAACGTGTTGGCGTCCACGGCTGGCGCCTTCATTAATAAAGACGCTCTAGATATATAGAAACAAGTGACCAATTTAATAGGAAATATGAAGGTATAAAACTGGCTGAAATGAGGCGGTCGACTTTTCACCGACCACTTGACCATCCATTACTTGCAATCGGGAGAGGTGATGCCAGTCCACCGATCGTAAATTTCATAGAGTGGGTAACACACTTGTTACAGCGCTCTTCGCGGCAACCTGTGGAAACTCGGCCGCCATATTTTTGGTGGTCAGTACACTTGAGGGGAGTCTATTGTATTTTGTTGTTGTTGAGTTTGAAGTGTTGCATTTAGTGTATACTGTATTTAGTGTGTATTGTCTGTACAATTTTTGCTGCTGAAATACACTCCTGGAATTTGAAATAAGAACACCGGGAATTCCTTGTCCCAGAAATGGTAAACTTTATTGACACATTCCTGGGGTCAGATACAACACATGATTATACAGACAGAACCATAGGCACATAGACACAGGCAACAGAGCATGCACAATTCCGGCACTAGTACCGTCCTTTCGCAGCAAAAAATTCAAATGTTTGTAAATCTATCGGACCAAACTGCGTGGTCATCAGTCCGTAGCTTACAAACTACTTAAACCTAGATAAACTAACCTAAGGACAACACACAAACCCATGCCCCAGGGAGGACAAGAACCTCCACGGCGAGCAACCGCGCGCTCCGCAGCGAGACGCTTTAGACCGCTCGGCTACTCCACCGCGGCTCCTTTCGCAGCAATGCAGTGTCCAATTCTTCCATGGAGACGATCGTAGTGGTGCTGGATATAGTCCTGTGGAACGGCATGCCATGCCATTTCCACCTGGCGCCTCAGCTGGACCAGCGTTCGTGCTGGACGTGCAGACCGCGTGAGACGACGTTTCATCCAGTCCCAAACATGCTCAATGGGGGACAGATCCGGAGATCTTGCTGGCCAGGGTAGTCGACTTACGCCTTCTAGAGCTCGTTGGGTGGCACGGGATACATGTGGACGTGCATTGTCCTGTTGGAACAGCATGTTCCCTTTCCGCCTTAGAATGGTAGAACGATGGGTTCAATGACGGGTTGAATGTACCGTGCACTGTTCAGTGACCCCACGGCCAGTGTAGGAGATGGCTGCCCACACCATGATGCCGGGTGTTGGCCCTGTGTGCCTCGGTCGTACGCAGTCCTGATTGTGGCGCTCACCTGCACGGCGCCAAACACGCATACGACCATCATTGGCACCGAGGCAGAAGCGACTCTCATCACTGAAGACGACACGTCTCCATTCGTCCCTCCACACACGCCTGTCGCGACACCACTGGAGGCGGGCTGCACGACGTTGGGGCGTAACTAGAAGACCACCTAACGGTGCGCGGGACCTTAGCCCAGCTTCACGGAGACGGTTGCGAATGGTCCTCGCTGATAGCCCAGGAGCAACAGTGTCCCTAATTTGCTGGGAAGTGGCGTTGCGGTCCCCTACGGCACTGCGTAGGATGCGACGGACTCGGCGTACATCCGTGCGTCGCTGCTGTCCGGACCCAGGTCGACGGGCACGTGCACCTTCCGCTGACCACTGGTGACAACAGCGATGTACTGTGGAGACGTCGCGCCCCACGTGTTGAGCAATTCGGCGGTACGTCCACCCGGCCTCCCGCATGCCCACTATACGACCTCGCTCAAAGTCCGGTTCACTTACATGCTGTCGCGGTAGTTCCGTATGCCACGGCAAACTGGCTGACACTGACTGCGCAGCTAGCGCCATTCGACGGCCAACACCGCGGTTCCTGGTGTGTCCGCTGTGCCGTGCGTTTGATCATTGCTTGTACAGCTCTCTCGTAGTGTCCGGAGCAAGTATGGTGGGTCTTACACACCGGCGTCAATGTGTTCTTATATCAATTTCCAGGAGTGTATATCTAAAGTGTGTTCAACATTTAAATACACAAAACAAAGTGATAAAACGACAAGTACTTTATGCAAGAACACCAAACGTTTTGCCTTGTTTGAACTCAATCTGTATATACTCATGCAAAATTCCTGACTAATGGCACTTAGCTGCCCCAAGAGTGATGTTTCAGATACCTACCCTTCAATTCCCTTGTAGTACACACCATAAATAATGCTCAGTTTTCTATCTAGTGTTGGTGTGTTTTTGAAATATTTCATCTTCTGTTGCTCCTGTGGTTGGCGAAAACACACTTTTGAGTGTCTACACCTTCGTTTAAAATATTTTCACTTTCTGTTCACAATACTTGATCGAGCATGGTTGACGTGTATCCGGTGCAAAGTGTCGAAGCAGTAGTAAGAGCTAGAATTTTTTCCACTTGTAAATGTCTGCATTCTTTACAACAAATATGTACTTATTTCAGCGTGGCAATAACGAAAATTATTCATGATACAATTTGTATAGGTTAAGGGACCGTCTTATGCAACTGTAAGTTAAATTAGTCTACTTTAGACCAGACGCGTTTCGCTTTATTCTAAAGCATCTTCAGTGGTCAGCTGTACGAGAAATGGTTTGTATTACATTATTTGTTTGATTTTATATTTTATTCAGAATCAAAACAATGCTATTGCATGAGAACTGTTACCGATCGAATTTAGTAAAAAATCAAACAAATAATGTAATACAAACCATTTCTCATATGCCTGACCACTGAAGATGCTTTAGAATAAAGCGAAACGCGTCTGGTCTAAAGTAGACTAATTTAACTTACAGTTGCATAAGACGGTCCCATAACGTATGCAAATTGTACAACAGCGTTCCTGGCGTAGCCTCCCATGGAGAGCAGAGGTGGCCGGGCGGAGACCGGGAGTTGGGCAGCGCGGCGTGGCGAGACGACGGCCGAGAGACTCCAGCGGCTTCCAGCGGCGACTCCGCTCCTCGACGGCGGCGTGGTCCAGGACTCCTTGACGTGGCTATAGGGCCGGTATTTAATGCGGCGCGGAAGGAGACACTCTAAGCTGCTTGGCGGTCCGCGGCGTGCTGTGATAGGCCGCTTTCGTGTCTACTTCCCTCACGTCAAGTAGTCCGTGGTGTCGCTGAGGCCCGCCACACACGTTCCGGTATACCCGTTCAGGTAAACCGGAGCGTGTGTGCCAGTCGCTTCAGGCCAAACTGCACAGGCATAGCGACCAGCGCAGGCGACCGGAGAAGAATCAAAATTCAATTCTTTCTACCTGCGCAGGCGTGTAGATCTGAGCGTGTGTTTGTCACTCCGGCACGCCTGTACAGGTTTTTGGTTAGCTGGGGCTATCTCCTCGAGAAGAGAGCGCCTGTTGTCTTTGTATTTAAGTGCACAACAATGTTAACTAGTGACTGCACGCGCGGTAAAGCTCAACTCTTCTAATCCACATGTCAAATCGGAAACGGAACCAACTGATAGAAGAGTTTATCAAATGTATCGGTTGGAACCTCGTCTGTGGCAGGTGAAAAGTAACGAGTACCACGATCGGGAAAAGAGAGCTGCAGCCTATGAAAGACTGTTATTACATTGGAGTTAGAACCCGACACTACAAAGCAATCAGTAGTGAAAAAATGATTTAAGAAGTAATTTGCATAAAGAAAAGAAGAAACGTTACATGTCAATGAAATCTGGAGCTTCAACAGACCACACAAAATTGTGGTACTTAGATTTGTTCGATTTTCTTGCCGATCAAGATACTCCTGGTGCGTCTGTGTCAAACTTGGATGATTATGAATGTGAGATCGATGAAGTAATTTATAATACTCATACAATTTAATGAAACTACATTTTATATTTACAAATGGGAAGTTTATATTTAGAGTCCATATTTTTTTATTAATATCAATGCAAAATGTTTTAACTGTGTGAATTATTAACATACTGAGGCCAAGCTTCTTCTTTTAGTCTATTTTTTGTTTCAAAGAACCCTATTGTCTTGCCATGGAACTTGGCCTTCATTCATGAATTATGAAGTGAACACATTTCTAAGCTTTTTAGCAGCAGACGTTATGTTCCCGTGGTTCAGACGATTCAGTGCGATCAGACTGGATTCCTTTTACACTTCATGGCTACTAACAAACCAACTATAGCGTCGTCTTCTTGACTTCTTGTCTGCTCGCCATTTCTCGACTCAGTTCTTCCGGTTTACCGCAGCGTGTGTGTGCTCCAGCCTGCACAGGTATACCTTTCCGGTATACCTGTGCAGGTTTACCAGACAGGTACACCGGAAGGCGTGTGGCGGGCCTAATACTGCGCCGGCGCCCGGCGGGAACGGCCTAGCGACCTCTCTCGGCCACGGCTGGCCAGTGTTGCCAGATGTAGCGAATTTTCCCTACACGTAGGTACTTTTAAGCATTAAAATCATGTAGGGAATTTTCATCCAAAAGTCCCCAACGCGTAGGTACTTTGGTAAAATTTTACAATCTCCGACACATGCCTAGTGGGTAATGTTCGCAACACAACAATTGTCAGGACGCGGGAATGGAGCCGACCAATTGTGGTAAAGTTTGAAGTAGCCAATGATATTTTAGACGGCGTAGTTGTTTTCTGTTCCTAGTACACAATATAAATTTGAAAACTTAGTTTCGGACATATTAAAATTGATGCGAAATATTATGATTTCAATGTAAATCAGTGGAATGGAGAGTCGGTTTGGAAATAGTATTAAAAAATGTCAGCAAGAGGAAAATTCATTCTTTCCATGAACGAAAGACGTTTTATTACCTTGACTAGACTGTTAGGACGATATACTAGTTAGTATTTGTAAATGAGAAGATGCTGACAAGAAAACGGTAAAATATTCGCGACAGCTAACGTTATAAATGAACAAAGCGGTAGTAGCATTACTCTTTGAAAATCGAATGATGCAGAATGACGGACTTCCTTTTTTGTGCTGACTGTGAACTAAATAATTACTGCTGTTCCTACTCTATGGTTGATGGTGCCTCGATGTATCCTTGTGCGGTCAGTAAATTAATTACCCTCGTGTAACAGTGCACTCGGAATTCGCGGCATATTTGGGGAAACTAATTAACGCTGCTCCTCTCTAAGGTTGACAGGTTCTTGATGTACCGTCTTCCAATCGATAAATCAGTAATCCTCTTGTAACAGAGCACTTGGAATTCGTGGCATAATCTTAGAAGATAAATTAAGGAAAGGCAAACCTACATTTTTAGCTTTTGTAGATTTGGAGAAAGCGTTTGACAATGTTGATTAGAATACACTCTTTCAAATTCTGAAGTCAGCAGGGGTAAAACACAGAGAAAGAAGAGTTATTTACAACTTGTACAAAAGCCAGACCGCAGTTATTAGACTCGAAGGGCATGAAAGGGAAACATCAGTTGGGAAGGGAGTAAGACAGGGTTGTAGCCTTTCTCCGATGTTATTCATTTGTACATCGAACAGGCGGTGAAGGAAAGCAAGGAAAAATTTGGAATAGGGATTAAAGTTCAGGGGGAAGAAATAAAAACATTGCGTTTTGCTGATGACATTGTAATTCTGTCAGAGACAGCAAAGGACCTGGAAGAGCAGTTGAATGGAATGGACAGTGTGTTGAAGAGAGCGTATAAAATGAACATTAACAAGAGCAAAACAAAAATAATGGAATGTGGTCTTAGAAAATCATGCGATGCTGAAGGTATTAGATTAGGTAACGAAACAATGAAGGTGGTAGATGAGTTTTGTTACTTGGGTAGTAAAATAACATGCGATGGTCGCAGTACAAAGGATATAAAATGCAGAATGGCAATGGGAAGAAAAGCATTTTTGAAAAAGAGAAATTTGCTAACATCGAATATTAATCTAAGTGTAAGGAAGTCTTTTCTGAAGGCATTTGTGTGGAGTGTTGCCTTGTATGGGAGTGAAACATGGACGATAAGCAGTAGGGACAGGAAGAGAATAGAGGCTTTTGAAATGTGGTGCTACAGAAGAATGCTGAAGATTAGGTGGGTAGATCGCATAACTAATGAAGAGGTACTGAACAGAATTGGTGAGAAAAGGAATTTTTGGCATACCCTGACCAAAAGAAGGGATCGCTTGGTAGGACACATTCTTAGACATCGAGGAATCGTAAATTTAGCATTGGAGGGAAGTGTGTGGGGGTAAAAATCGCAGAGGGAGACCAAGAGACGCGTATAGTAAGCAGATTCAAGTGGATGTGGGTTACCGTTCTTATGAGGAGATGAAAAGACTTGCTCATGATAGAGTAGGGTGGAGAGCTGCATCAAACCAGTCTCCGGACTGAAGACCATAACAACAACAACAACAACAATCTACACTTGACTCCATCAATCAGTAATGATAACCTCTAGCAAGTGAATCATGATGCCAAATATTTATTTTAAAGTTTTTCAAAATTGTAACATGTCACATTAATGAATTGGTTGAGACCTGCTGGCCGGACTCCTGGATTTAGCCCCTCCCAGACCCAAATCCTGGCTACGACCCTGATGTAGGGGCATTAATGAGGTGGCAGGGAGAAAGTAGGGAAACCGTAGGTACATTTTTGTGAGACTGTAGGTATCTTCTCTCTCTGCCATCTGGCAACACTGTGGCTGGCCTGCGTGCCTCGTGACATAGCTGAGGCGAGGCGAGGCGCAGGTGCGCTCGGTGACACTGTTGCGCCGTGGCGCATGTACTGGCGCACTTTTGTCTGTTGCCGTTTCGCGCCACACCAAGGGTAATATGAAATAAGACGTCATATATGAGTAAAGCTGACGAAGTCGAAAAATGCCCGTGGGGGGGGGGCGGTATTTCAAAATTGTAACATGTCACATTAATGAATTGGTTGAGACCTGCTGGCCGGACTCCTGGATTCAGCCCCTTCCCAACCCAAATCCTGGCTACGACCCTGATGTAGGGGCATTAGGGTAGGGAGAAAGTAGGGAAAACGTAGGTACATTTTTGTAAGGCTGTAGGTATTTTCTCTCTCTACCATCCGGCAACACTGCGGCTGACCTGCATGCCTCGTGATGTAGCTGAGTCGAGGTGAGGCGCGGGGTTTAAGAAGGATGCGCTCGGTGACACTGTTGCGTTGTGGCGCGTGTACTGGCGCACTTTTGTCTGTTGCCGTTGCGCGCCGCGGCAAGTGTAGGGTTGCCAGATCTCCGGGCGCCGCCCGGAGTGCCCGGGTTTGGAATGAATTCTCCGGGTCTACAGGCCAATGACTCTCATCTTCGGGCTAGAATGTAACCTTCATCTTAACTTTTTTTTATTTTTATTTTTCTACGACGCTTTTTAAGTACTATGCTCATATAGCGACGATCTACATCGAACTTGACGTAACTTAAACTAAGGACGAACACAACATCCATGCCCTAGGGGGGGGATTCCAACCTCTGGCGGGAGCAGCCTCGCGAGCCGTGGGAAGACGCCTCAGTGCGCTCGGCCATTCACAGTGCGCGGAGCCGCAAGCGGCAACACTTGGAAGGCGCAGCTGTTGATGTGAGCAGCTTTGATGCTGCCGCCACTTCTGCTGCCACGCCGACTGAAGTGTGCCGATTGTTGATCCACAGCAACTGGCGGCCTGGCCGGTCAGCTGCGGCATGTGAAGGCCACCCCTAGCAATGTTCCACTGGGGGGGGGGGGGGGGGGGAGGACACTTGCTGGGAGGAGATGATTAGTTTTTTCTTTCTTTCTTTTAGAATTCACGTGTAATCGTGGTTGGGGGGGGAGTTGGTCGCAGTTGGGGGGAGGGGGGGGGGGAGTAATTGGCCAAAGGGGAGGGGGGCACGTCTGGTCTCCGGGCATGCCTCGAGTTCAATCTGGCAACCCTAGGCAAGTTCTAATATGAAATAAGACGTCATATATGAGTAAATCTGACGAAGTCGAAAAATGCGCGGGGGGGGGGGGGGAGGGCGGAGCTTGAAATTTTTGTACGGGGTGGCTTCCTGGTGCCGGCCCTAGTTGCGTTTCCCGGTGTTGGCACTACACGGGCGGTACGCGTGTGAAGCCAGCCCCGGTTGCAGGTGGGGCCATTGTCCGTGTCAGAGCTATGGGGGGGGGGGGGGGCTGAACACACAGGCGCACAGTGGGGTGGGGTCGGTAATTGTGTTGCAGTGGCACCACCTGCGGCGCGGCCCACTCGCCGAGTAAACAACGCATCCGCGAAAATGCCGGTGGGTCGCGGCCGCACCCCACAGCTGTGACGGCATTATCCAGGGCTGCAGCAATTACGCCGCCATTCTGCCAGCACAATGGGCTCAGATTTGTCGGCGCCGCACCTGGGACGCATGGCGGCAGCCGTCACCGCAGCCCAGACCGAGCCGACTGGCAGCCGGAGCGTCCACGTCGCCGCGCTGCAGTGTACGACCACCGCAGAGTCTCCGTCAGCTCACCCTACAGCCGTCGGCACACGGAGCATGTATCTGAACTAGTGTGGCCATCGTAGCGAGTTTCTGGCGTCACACTGCGCGAACCGCACGTTGGCGAGGCTTTCCCAACGTGTCGGTCTGTATCAAGAATGCCAGATATTCTCAACGTGCGTCTGAACGATCATTATTAAAGTGGGAGAACGCCTCTTTTCGGTAGACAGATGAAACAGTGACGTACCCAGGATATTGTCAAGGGGGGGGGGGGGTTGGTCCGAATGCTTAAAAGAGAAATTTACAAAGGCTCATGTTTTTCATTTATTCTAAGAACAAACTTAGACTAACATATTTTTGATGAAACTTCCTGGCAGATTAAAATTGCGTGCCGGAACCGGGACTCGAACCTGGGACCTTTGCCTTTCGCGGGCAAGCGCTCTACCACAGAGCTACCCCGACACGACTCACGATGCCGCCTCACAACTTTACTTCCGCCAGTACCTCGCCTCCTACTTTCGAAACTTCACAGAAGTTCTCCTGCGAAACTTGCAAGACTAGCACTCCTGGAAGAAAGGATATGGTGGAGACATGGCTTAGCCACAGCCTAAGGGATGTTTCCAGAATGAAACTTCACTCTGCAGCGGAGTGTGTGCTGATATGAAACTTCCTGGCAGATTAAAATTGCGTGCCGGAACCGGGACTCGAAACTGGGACCTTTGCCTTTCGCGGGCAAGCGCCCTACCACAGAGCTACCCCGACACGACTCACGAGTGCTAGTCTTGCAAGTTTCGCAGGAGAACTTCTGTGAAGTTTCGAAAGTAAGAGGCAAGGTACTGGCGGAAGTAAAGTTGTGAGGCGGCATCGTGAGTCGTGTCGGGGTAGCTCAGTGGTAGAGCGCTTGCCCGCGAAAGGCAAAGGTCCCAGGTTCGAGTCCCGGTTCCGGCACGCAATTTTAATCTGCCAGGAAGTTTCATATCAGCACACACTCCGCTGCAGAGTGAAGTTTCATTCTGGAAACATCCCTTAGGCTGTGGCTAAGCCATGTTTCCACCATATCCTTTCTTCCAGGAGTGCTAGTCTTGCGTGTTTGCAGGAGAACTTCTGTGAAGTTTCGAAAGTAAGAGGCAAGGTACTGGCGGAAGTAAAGTTGTGAGGCGGCATCGTGAGTCGTGTCGGGGTAGCTCTGTGGTAGAGCGCTTGCCCGCGAAAGGCAAAGGTCCCAGGTTCGAGTCCCGGTTCCGGCACGCAATTTTAATCTGCCAGGAAGTTTCATATCAGCGCACACTCCGCTGCAGAGTGAAAGTTTCATTCTGGAAATATTTTTGATATTTTATGCACATAGTTTGCGTTCGTAAGACCTTCTTACAAATACTGCAATATTTTATATACAAAATTAAGGAAAACATTTCTTAAAAATCGTTTCAATATACGCCAGCAGAAACTTGAGTTGTTTATTCCAAACGGATTATCAGAATAAGTGTTTCTTTGCATTTGAACACTGGCAACGACACGGTTGCACGTCACCAAGCTCGCTGCCTGTCAGCCACGACTGTAGCTCGGTGTTTCGAAAAATCTGCATTAATTTATGCATCAGTATAAATACTTTGCATATTGATTTAGGAAGCATACGTCTATAATTTTATCTTCAAGATTATTGGTTCTTTTATTGGCATTGCAACGTATCCATCCACTAGATAAAATATTACTCATAAACCTAACTTTAAAAAGTGTTGCACATACTGAGTGAGGTGCCTTATGATATACTGAAATTTTGCTACTCCAAATAACGACTCCACTGCTGTAAATAGATAAATAAGCTGTTATAGTATTACGTATTTTAACTTGTCATAACGCTACTGGACAAATGAAAGTCGGTTTTTCTCTTTTTACTTGTTATGAACTAAGTCATAATAGGAAAGTTATCTTAACAGCACAAAGGAAATAAACGGTACCAGCAGCATTCCACTGTAGTGCTTCACATAGCAGTAATGGAGTAAGGCCAACAATGGACAACTGCTAAAGGAGGACTGAGCAATAGCCGCTGCTGTTATCAATTTATCGATAATTAAAATCTATAGATGGCTTTGTTGACTATCGATAGTGCGTATCCCTTTTCCGGCGTATGACTGACAACAAATCATTCAGTTTCACTACACGGTGGTCAGGTCGTGTCTTATATCATTTAGTCCCTTAGGAGGTTCGAGTCCACCATAGAGCATGGGTGAGTGTGTTGTCCTTAGCATAAGTTTAAAAAAAAAACGTTCAAATGTTTGTAGAACTTATGGGACTTAACTACGGGGTCATCAGTCCCTAAGCTTACAAACTACTTATGAACTAGCTAAGACTAAGGACGGCACAAATATCAAAAAAAAATGTTCAAATGTTTGTTAAGCTTATGGGACTTAACTACGGGGTCATCAGTCCCTAAACTTACAAACTACTTATGAACTACTTACGAACTAGGACGGCACAAATATCCATGCCCGAGGGGGGATTCGAACCCCCGACCGTAGTGGCCGTGCTGACCGTGACTGGAGCGCCTCAGTCACCTCGGCCACCGCGGCCGGCAGCATAAGTTTGAGTAGTATTTTATCGTTTAGGTGATAGAGGGGTCCGGACCCCCAAGATCCCCCCCTTTGGCTACGTCCTTGGATGAAGACGCCATATTGACCGTCATATTTCATGGGTTTTATATATACCTAACTTAGGTCTTATGAATGTGTGACAAGCAAGTAAAAGTATGAGAAACAATCGAATACCGGTCATTTGTTGGAATAAATGATTGGAAACGTCATCTACATAAATCCTCTGCAAATCACATTTAAGTGCCTGGCAGAGGGTTCATTAACCTCTTTCATAACCTTTCTCTACCGTTCCATTCTGTAATAGCGAGCCCGAAGAAATAATACCTAAATCGTCCCGTATACTGTCTGGTTTCTCTTATTTTATTGGGATTGTCATGTCTCCCTATGTAGGTGGGTGCTAGCAAAATATTTTGAAGTATAGAAGTCGATGATTGAATTTCGTAAGTAGCTCTCGCCTCAACGAATAACGTCTTTCTTTTAATGATTTCCACCTCAAATCGTGCAAAATTTCCACGACGCTTCTCCCTCTGTAACGTGATAAAACAAAGCAAGCTGCCCTTCTCTGTACCTTCTCAATGTCTTCCGTCAGTCCTACCTGGTGAGGGTCCCACAAGGGGCAACAGTACTCCATGAGAAGACGCATAAGTGTGATGTAGGCAGTCTCCTTGGTGGAGCTGTTGCATCTTCGAAACGTTCCGCCAATGAAACATAACCGTTGCTTCGCCTTCCCCACAATATTTTCTATGAGTTCTCTCCAGTCTAAGTTGTGCGTAATTGTAACTCCCAAATATTTGGTAGAATTTACGACCTTAACGTTTGGCTCATTTATCGTGTATTGAAGTTCATCGGATTTCTTTCAGTGGTCTTGAGTATTACTTCACACTTTTCATTACTTCCTGTTAATTGCCAATTTTCGCACCATGTAGAAATTTTGTTTAACTCGCTTCGCAGTTGATTTTGATTCTCTGTTGACTTCACTAACCGATAAACGACAGCATCATCCGCGAACACTCTAAGGGAGCTATTCAGATTTTCTCCTAAATCGTTTACAAACACAAAGAAGAGTAGGGGACCTATTACGCTTCCCTGTGGAACGCCAGATATCGCTTCTGTTTTACTCGATGACTTACCGTCAATTACTACAAAGTGTGTCCTTCCTGATAGGAAATCGAGAATCCGATCGTACAATTGGGGCGATATTGCATAAACAAGCAATTTCATTAGAAGCCGCTTGTGATCTATAGTGTCAAAAGCCTTCCGGAAATCCATAAATATGGAATTAATTTGAGATCCCTTATCGATGGCACTTATTACTTCATGTGAGTAACGGGCAAGCTGTGTTTCGCAAGAGCGATACTTTCTGAATCAGTGTTGACTATTGGTTAATAGGTCGTTCTCTTCGAGGTAGTTCATAATGTTCGAACAAAGTATATGTTCCAAAATTTAAAAAAAAATCCCGTGTTTACAGTAATCTGCCGTTTTAAGGCAAGGCGGACTGAAGACGCGTATTGTTCAAATGTTTGTTAAGCTTAATGAACTTAATTGCGGGGTCATCAGTCCCTAAGCTTACAAACTACTTGTGAACTAGCTTATACTAAAGACGATACAAACATCCATGCCCGAAGGGGGGATTCGAAACCCCGACCGTAGTGGCCGTGCAGACTGTGACTGGCGCGCCGCAGACTGCTCGACCACTGCGACCGGCACGCGACTTGTACTTTACATCACTTGTTGTAATTACATGTCAGCAACCGACATCTACCAGTAGTGTATAAAACACGGCTAATAACTTCGTCGACGAACCCATATGCGTTAGTAGCCGCAGCATCGGCAGCAAAGTCGTGGACTATGAATTGCCAGCCGCGGAGAAGAGGCCGAGCTGCTATGCTCCAATGCTCCAGGCCGTTCCCCGTCGGGTGTTCGAATCCTTCCTAGCGCTTGGATGTTTGTTTCGTCTTTAGTATAAGCTAGTTCATAAGTAGTTTGTAAGTTTAGGGACTGATGACCCCGCAGTTAAGTCCCATGAGCTTAACAAACATTTGAACATTTTATGAATTGGAAGACGTCCCACGGCGCTGGTTCAAGGCTCCTCGGAAGCAAGTATTTCTTCTTCTTTTATTTTCTGATAGAATTTCCTATAAATTTCATAGTTGCTATGTAAACATAAGTGCGCATCCTCTGAGGTGTGACTTTGTTGGATTTGTTTTATGAACAGGACAGTTTACACCTTACTTAGAGTAAAATACGCACTTTATTGTTTCACGTGTTGTATTTTATACGTTCTAAAAATCTTTCGACTAAATATAAAATGGATCGTGGAAGAATGAACTTTAAGTCTTACTAACAGGCGAGATTGTTGCAATGTTTGCCTCATGTGAAGGCCTTTTCTAATTTTATGTCGCACAATTTGTCATAAAACGTTTATAATTCTCTGCGCTTATTGACATAACATGCAACTTTCAGAAGAGTCTTATGTTCATAGATATTTTGTTGTTACTTATGTAGGTCTATATCACAGAACATAACAAATATTTGCACAAGCGCGGAAATAAGCGATTTAATAGAGATAAAGCAGGAATTCCACTCTTTTGATTTCGGTTCCCCGTCGGGTGATCGAATCCTTCCTCAGGCACGAATGTTCGTGTTGTCCTTAGTATAAGGTAGTTGATAAGTAGTTTGTAAGTTTAGGGACTGATGACTCTGCCGTTAAGTCCCATAAGTTTAACAAACATTTGAAGATTTGAATTTCTGATTTCGTAACAGACTGATTCCAGAACCTGATTCCGCCAACAACTGCTGCTGGAGCGCGCTGCGGTCGCGTGTAGCTCGTTGAGGCAAACGTCTGATGTAATGGTAATTCCTAGGTATTTAGTAGAGTTTATGGCTTTCAGATTTAATTAATTTATCCTGTAAACAAAATATAACGGATTTCTTTCCCTATTCACGTGGAAGATTTCTTATTTCTCATTATTTAGAGTCAACTGCCTATTTTTACACCATACTGATATCTTGTTTAGATCGTTCTCCAGTTGGGTTTGATCTTCAGAGGATAAGTGACGTCATCTGCAAACAACCTAATAGAGCTGCTCACATTTTCTGCCAGATCGTTTATGTACATTAGGAACAATAGAGGACCAATTACACAGCTCTGATAGACGCCGGATATCACTTCTGTTTTAGTCGATGCCTTACCATCAGTTACTACAAACTATGTCCCCTCTGACAGGAAATCCCCTATCCAGTCGCTAACCTGGGGCGATATTCCATAACCACGAAATATGATTAAAAGCCGTTTGTGAGGTACGGTGTCAAAAGCCTTCTGCAAATCTAGAAATACTAAATCAATTTGAGATCCTTTATCAATATCACACATCATTTCGTGAGAGCAACGATATTTTGTAAATCCGTGTTGACCTCGAGTCAAAAGATCACTCTGTTGGAGACAATTCATAATGTTTGAATACAAGATATGTTACAAAACCCTGCTGAAAATTGACGTCAATGAATCAGGCCTGTTGCTTAGCGGGCTACTCCCACTCACAAAACCAAAACATCTCTAAACTCATTCGCTGTGTCTGCTGTCCGCCTCTGGAAGAAGTACTCTGCTCTCTTCGCACAATCTAATACCCTGCTACGTTTAAGAAAAAGCACTTACTTCTGTCATCACGAGAGAAGTTTTCCAAATCTACTGTTTGTCAGGACGGAAGTTGCCCGAAAACGCTAGTGAAAGCTCCTACGTTATTGCCATTATAACTCTTCTCTTCCTTCCAAATGAGTCATGCCGCCTTCTTTTTCTTACGTTGTTTATCTCCATGTTATCACATTCGCCTTCCCATTCCTCCTCCAGATTACTGCTGGCCTTCATATTAAAGCTCTGACGCAGTGCAATCTGTAATTAATATTGCGATGGGCAGAGCCCGTGATTATCGATGGGACGAATGCAAATGTCCCTTTAGTCATGCCTGTAGACTTGTAGCCGCTGTGTCCGTTCCTTCGTACATACATGCGTGCCTGTCTGCATTGCTTCTAACGATAAATACGTACATTGCTGTCGTATTTAAATGAACCACAACAAGGCTTCATACAGCTGTAATAAAAACTTATTTTCCTGTGCGAGATCTACATAGTGGAATGTACGAGCACTCATCGGTAGTAGGCAACGTGTGGCTGTCTGGATCGGTCAACGAGGCGTGCACGGATAGCACGATGGTTAACGCGAAAAGCTGGGAATCCGGGTTCGAGCCTCGGTCGGTCATAAATGTCTCACCATTAAACTGTACAGAATATGTGAATTAATATTCGCAGTTGCAATACACTTCTTGTATTGTTGTCGTTCATCAGATATGAACACCAGCTGTGTATGTTTATTTAATTCGACTACTGATAATAACCTGGAGGAGCAATTGAATGGAATGGACAGCGTGTTGAAACGAGCATATAAGATGAAGATTAACTAGAGCAAAACAAGGGTAATGGAATGCAGACTTAGAAAATCAGGCGATACTGAAGGAACGAAGGTAACGAAGTAATAAAGGTGTTGGTGAGTTTTGTTACTTGGACAGTAAAATAACATATGATGGTCGCAGTACAGAGGATATAAAATGCAGAATGGCAATGGGAAGAAAAGCGTTTTTGAAAAAGAGAAATTTGTTAACATTGAATATTAACTTAAGCGTAAGGAGTCCTTTCTGAAGACAGTACATTGCCAAAGCTCTTCAAAAAAAGTTGCTGAAACACCACCTAGATCTCAACCACGTAGAGCGTGTAATATCCCTGCTACCCATAACATTTAAGTTCGAATGAATTCTGTGCTTCAGTGTGTCATAACACGACAAAGATGGTACATTGTGAACATATGGTAGCGGAATACAGAATATATCTGTATTACCTCGATGCAAAATTCAAAGTTGAGATGGTCTCATTGTTTTGGAATATGATTCCCACAAAGGCAGAAGTCCAGATTTTAAGCAAACAAATGAAACTCAGTAATAGCCATAATTATGACTTGATTCACTTTTTAACTCACAAAAAAAGACACTGACATTCCGCTATCTTGGCTCTTGCACTCTCAAGTACATAGTCTCTGTGACCTCAAGTTCTTTGAATACATGCTCCTAGCACCTCGTACAGACGTCAACTGACCAAGAGGCTGAGTGCAATCTGGTTTTATAGAAACACAAAAATCGTAAATTTTATCTTTGGTTTACGTACTAAAAAATATACACAATTAATTATTTTTGACATGAAATTAACAGATGTGACCTAATAACCATTTAAACAGAATGACATTGACAGTTAAATTTTTAAACAAACAAAGAAATGAAAATAACAACTTAAAAGGCGTGTTTGATAATTCATAACAACATCTCTTTTGGACTCTGTGGTGCTTTCTGAAAAATAACATTAAGTTCAAATACTCTAAAATATGATCAAATTGTTTCAAATGAGTAATGAAATCGGTATTAATCCATATCAAGTGACTTAGGGAACTAATAGGCTTCAAAATCCTTTACATAACAGACCAGATCACAAAATATGCAAGGTGACCAGTTTACATGGCTATATTTCCTTTTACAAGCTATTAACAGAATGTTTTCAGATCTAAAAAGTGGTAAAACACCGTAAGTATGTGTAACATACATATTATATGTGTATATGTTGTCTTAATTCTTCGTGACAATCCCCAAAACAATGAAGGTTATGTAATTGTATTTTTGTCAAAACACAAATGATGCTAGCGAATTTCTGTCAACACACAAATGATGCTAGCGAATCCTTTGGTGTATCCGCATCTGTTGTAGTCGTCAGTGCGCATACTGGTTAGACGTAGCTCTCCATGCCAATCTATCCTGAGCGAACCTCTCCATCTCCAAATAAGAAAGGCAGCCCACAACTATCTCAACCGTTCATTGTACTTATCTCGCGATGTTAGATTAGATTAATACTTGTTCCATAGATCATGAATATGACATTTCGTAATGATGTGGAACGTGTCAGGTTAATGTAGGGTGTCTGTACAAGACGTTACATTACACAAAATATTTTATAATTTATATCTAGAAACTCATCCAAAGAGAGAAAGTAGTTGCCATTCAGAAATTCTATCGAGGCTATCTGTCAAACTTCTAACGCTGGTTGGTAGGTAATCAAAGACTTTTGTAGCAGCATAATTCACCCCTTTCTGTGCCAAACTCAGATTTGCCCCTACATAGTGAAGATCATCCTTTCTCCTGGTGTTATATCTGTGCACACTTCTATTACTTTTGAACTGGGTTGGATTATTAACAATAAATTTCATAAGTGAATATATATACTGTGAAGTTACTGTCAGAATAGCTAAATCCTTAACTAGATGTCTGCAGGATGATCGTGGGTGGGCTCCAGCAATTATTCTTATTACACGCTTTTGTGCAATGAACACTTTTATACTCAATGATGAATCACCCCAGAATATGATGCCATAAGAAAGCAGTGAATGAAAATAGGCATAGTTAGCTAATTTAGTGAGATTCTTATCGCCAAAATTTGCAATAACCCTAACAGCATACGTAGCTTAACTCGTCATCAGCAGACCGTCTATGTGCTGCTTCCAGTTTACTCTCTCATCAATGCACACGCCTAAAAACTTTGAAAATTCTACCTTAGTTACAGACTTCTGTTCAAAGTCTATATTTATTACTGGGGTTGTTTACTGAGCAGAACTGTATATACTGCGTTTTATCAAAATTTCATACAGTCCGTTTCCAGAGAACCACTTAATAATTTTGTGAAAAACATTATTTACGATTACATCACTTAGTTCTTGTTGTTTGGATGTGATTACTACATTTGTATCATCAGCAAAAAGAACTAACTTTGCATCTTCATCAATGTACCCCTCTGCGATCTTTATTTTACACACTTTTGTTCAGTTATGCCACAACTTTCTCCCTAATTCTCTTCAGTACCTCTTCATTAGTTATGCAATACACCCATCTAATCTTCAACATTCTCGTATAACCGTAGAAAACTGCTACTGCTCGATTACAATGCGACGATCTAGGCAGACGTCTGTTCTGAGAAACGTCCATAACCTTGTCTACGGGTGTGAATATGGTCACCTATTGTGGGTCCCTGGCCACTCGGAGATCAGTGGCAACGAACATGCCGACAGATTAGCCAGGACGGGGGCAGAGACTCCATTTATTGGACCGGAACCTCTCCTGACAATCACCAAGGCAATGATCAAATTGGAGCTACGTAACTGGCTCAGAAGACAACACGTAGAATATTGGACAAAGTCTACCAACAAAAACATGGCAAGGTAATGATGCCAAAGCCATGTTTTAAAAGAAGCTCAGCAATCCTGGACCTGAACGGGCGAGATATCAGACTCATGGTTGGATTGCTGACAAGCCATGGGAATTTCAAAAAACACCTACATACAATGGGAATAACAGAAGAGGACCCTAAATGTAGGCTCTGTGATGACGGTGATGAAACTGCATCACATCTAATCTTCGAATGTATTGCATTGGAGAGTAAAAGGCACAGAACATTTGGGACAACCAGACCCGAAGAAATCGTGTCTAATAAAGAACTGGTAAAGGGACTCCTTGCACTGTTGAAGGGCATTGGTTGGCTTTACTAGATATACAGGGAGCGATACCGCACAATAAACTTAGTTTCGGTGTGGGCAGTGGCGGGTTGGACCAAGACTGTTTTGGCTTCCCTGGAAAAATCATCAAATCAAATCAATGGTCACGTGACCATTGCAACAAGCTTCATGACACAACTGACGCATCATATCCAACTTGTGTGGCAAGGCTTCGAAACAACCATCCCACCACTCGGGAGGTCGCTATTTAGCCGTTTCAAACTCGCTCAGTTGGCTTTAGGAAGCACGGATGAGTCTCCGCGGCGTGGTAACTGTTTGCTTCAAACTTTGACGAAACGCTGGTCCTTATGAACTTAAAAATTCCCTATTGAAGAGTACAGTCATGTGACTCTGGTAGCTCAGTCACTGTGCCATCTGTTGGAGGCGTTGGAGGACGAAATGTTCAAATGTTTGTAGAGCTTATGGGACTTAACTACGGGGTCATCAGTCCCTAAACTTACAAACTACTTTGTACTAGCTAACACTAAGGACGGCACAAATATCCGTGCCCGAGGGGGGGATTCGAACCCCCGACCATAGTGGCCGTGCAGACCGTGACTGGCGCGCCGCAGTCCCCTCAGCCACAGCGGCCGGGTTGGCGGACGACGTTGAAAGCATTCTCCTGGTGGCACCTGCTGTCTTCATATCAAAATCGACGTCTTTCCGGATGTTTTCTGGTAGTCCACACGGCATTGAAGTTTAGGACACATACACCACGCCTCAGGTATGCGTACTATTACAATCTCAATGGGTTGTGCAATTATGTTTATCTCGTAAAAAAAGCGCGAATATGTCCAGATTTTTCGAATTAAATGTCCTCGAGGCTGCGAGGTATGTAGAGATGCTAGTTTTCCCCTTTTCTTATATCTTTCTCTCCGAAAACCCTTTTGTAGTGCTGTGATTGGAGCATTTTTCAGTCTGGTAAAATGTGCAATAGCCGCGGCCGAGCGCATTGAGGCGCTATACTGCGATGCGCGAGGATGTTCTCCGAATGCCCCCTCCGGATAGATGTTTGTGCCGTGTTTAGTATAATCTATTTCATAAGTAGTTTGTAAGTTTAGGGACTGATGATCCCGTAGTTAAGTCCCATAAGCTCTACAAACATTTGAATATGCACGATGTATGGTAAAAAGGGAACAGTTCTGCAGCTATCTTAAACCTGGAATATGGTGCCAATATTCTGACAGTGCACAGAGTATTGACTCTCAGAGGTTAACAGCAGTCCGCCAGAAGTCGCATTGTCTTGGGGCTGCAGCCTTCATCCTTAATGAGTCCCTGGCGAAACGTCTGCGCCGTGTTGGCAGATGCGATCGACGACAACGACGAAGCTGTTCAGAAGCAGTCTTTGGAGACAAGGCTGCCAACCACGGAGAATCTGCCTGAGAAAGGGGTGGGTGGGGTCTCTCGGGTAATCAGCGCGCCCCTCACGAGTACTCTAGGCTGCTTCGAGATAATAACAGGCGTCACAGTGCTCAAGCAACTCCATCCGCGAAAACACAGCACGTGGTAGACAGTCCGGAAGTTCTCTTCCCTCATCTACATGTACGTCTATCTACATCTATATGGATACTCTGCAAGTCACATTGAAGTGCATGGCAGAGGGTTCATGGAAACACTTTTATAATACACCTATACAGGATGAGTTTAAATTCGCCCACTCGGGCTTCGCAGCGCGATTCCTCACCTTCCAACAATGAAAAACGTCTCCCACAAAATTTCATCCAGCGCATATTTCCGCCAGTAAATGGACGTCAAAGACTGAGATGTCTGTATGTTCCTTACGTCAGTGTGTTTCATAATTACACCAACAAACTTGTAAGGGATGCATTAGGCGTCTCGAGGTACAAAATGAGCATGGAAACCCATGCCCGGAAACGCCATTCAACGACGCTACGGAGAGTCCACGTTACAGGCACCAGCTCCTGCCGCTAGACATCCACTCCAGCAACTTCGACGCTCTGTATCGTCATTCAAAAATGTTCAAATGTTTGTATAGCTTATGGGACTGAACTACGGGGTCATCAGTCCCTAAACTTACAAACTACTTATGAACTACTTAATACTAAAGACGGCACAAATATCCATGCCCGAGGGGGGATTCGAACCCCCGACCGTAGTGGCCGTGCAGACCGTGACTGGAGCGCCTCAGTCTCCTCGGCCACCGCGGCCGGCTGTAGCGTCATTGGATGACGTTTCCGGGCATGGGTTTCCATGCTCACTTTGTTCCTCAAGACACCTCCCACATCCCCTGGAAGTTTGTTGGTGTAATAGTATAATTCTGAAACACACTGACGTATGGGGCACACACCCATCTCAATCTTCGACGTTCTTTTACTGCCGTAAATATGCGCAGGACGAAATTTTGTGACGAATCGCGCTGCGAAGCCCGAGTGCGAGAATTTAAATTCACCTTGTATAGTTCATTCTCTAATAGCTCACGGGAGAAGAAACACCTAAATCTTTCCCTTTTTCGATATGATTAATTTTATTATGATTATCATGTCTCCCTGTATAGGTGGGTGCCAACAAAATATGTTCACATTCAGAAGAGAAACTTAGCGAAAGAAATTTCTCAAATAGATATCGTCGCAACAAATAACGCCGTACTTTTAATGATTTACACTTCAACTTGTGCATCATTTACGTGACACTCTTTCTCCTATATCGCGATAATACAACACGAAGTGTCTTTCTCTGACGTTTCCCTAAATCTTCTGTCAGTCCCACTTGGTGGGGATCCCACAATGCGCAGCAATACTTCAAAATAGGACGCACTAGTGTGCTGAAGCCAGTTTCTTTAGTGGAACTGTTGCATCTTCTAAGTGTCCTGCTAATGAAACGTAGTCTTTGGTTCGCCTTCCCTACAATGTTTTCTGTGTGTTCTTTTCAATGTAAGTTGCTCGTAATTGTTACTCCTAGGTATTTAGTAGAATTGACGTCCTGTAGATTTGACTGATTTATCGTGTAACTGAATTTTGGCACCCTGCAGATATCTTATCTAAATCATTTTGCAGTTGCTTTTTATCTTCTGCTGACTTGACTATCCGATAAATGACAGCATCATCGACGAACAGTCTAAGGGAGCCACTCAGATTGTCTCCTAGATCGTTTATAAAAATAAGGAACAGTAGGGGAACGTCACATATCACTTCTGTTATAGTCGATGACTTCCGTCAGTTACCACGTGCTGTGTCCTTTCTGACAGCAAATCACGAATCCAATCGCACAACTGTGGCGATATTCCTTAAGCATTCAATTTGATTAGAAGACGCTTGTGAGGTATAGTGTGAAAGCCTCCCGGAAATCCAGAAATATGGAATCTATCTGAAATCCCTTGTGACTAAAAAGCTAGCTGTGTTTCACAGGAACGATAGTTTCTGAGTCGGTGTTGATAGGACAATAGGTCGTTCTCTTCATAAAAACGAAGAAACTAATAAATCAACCCGTTTTTCCATTATCCTTAAAAAACAACCGAGGTGCTCCAGTGGTTAGAACACTGCACTAATATTCGGGTGGACGGTGGTTCAAATTCATCCCGTATTTGTCCAGTGAATGCCGGGATGATTCCTTTGAAAAAGCACGGCCTATTTCCTTCCCTATCGTTACACAAACATTCCGAAAGTGAGATCCGTCTATAATGACCTTGCTGTCGATGGGACCCTTCCTTGAAATTTTTTTCTTCTTTGGAGACGTGGCTAGTTTGAGAAAGAATTGTCGTCATGAACAGGCTGACTCAAACGTTGCAGTAGACCCTTTTATTTCAATACCTCTGAAGGGACTGTGAATTTAAATATTCCAGTAAGGTATGGGAAGGGTGGCCTGTCTTGCACTGTATGTACAGAACATTGGAGCCATCTTGAAATCGGCCATTTTGCATCTAAGTCAGTCCAATGTAGCATACTGAACCATCTGAAAATTTGAGTGTCAACACAAAAGTATGTCGTTCAACACCACAAGCCACATGTTTTTGGTTGCTGAATATGGATGCTCAGTTTGGGAAACAGCTCATCATACCAGAAAACTAGATGCGGTCCTGCAGAAAGTTAGCTGGCTGCCTGAAACTTACTAGAGTGGACTACTTGTATTCCTTGTCGGGTATCGCTCTACCAAATGTTAGAAAATCATTCCTAAGCTCGATAGACTTCATAAAAGTCGAAGATGGCGAATAAGTCCAAAATACAAAAAGTCACATGGTTTTTTTTTCTAACACTTCTGACGTCAGAAGCCGCAGGTAGTCGGGGGTGCGTGGTATTGGTAAGGCTACCAGGCCACCTATTTTAAACAAATGGCAGGAACAGGTAAAACACTTTGGAGTGAAACGTAAAGCTGTAGAAGTTCCTCAGCCTGGTCCGGTAGAATACAAGCAACCACGTATAGATACCTCAGACAACAAGGTAGAAACGTCTGAAGAATATTCTGCACAAGTTCGTCCTACGGAAATTAATAATGGTGCTAGTCGCTGTGGTACTAACAGTGTACCTGCAAAAATTGTATGAGGGAATGTGTAGGCACAATTAACAATGGTGATATACGTTTTATTAATATTCAGTTATCCAAAGTGTGGGTTTATAGATACATAACGGATAAAAAGGTCAATCTTACTGCCATGTTTTCTGAGATAACACAACTTACTTCTCATTTCATAAGGCCAGAGGAATGCAATGCAGGATACATATTGATTTTTATTTATGTGTTTTCTCGGTAAGTTTATGTTACCCATTTATTTCACACCAGACTGAGCCACAGGGTAGCATGGCATTGTTTAGCTAGTTTGTATCAAGAGATGTCTACTCGTAGTAAGATACGAGACTACAAAAGACTAGATGTGAAAGAATTACACAGTGCGATAGTTGTGCGTTTGCCTTGAAGCAGACACGCTGTTCATTACGTCAGCGTCGCGTTCGCAGATGGTATTCGATGATGGAGCACCGAGAAAAATGGCGAGTCTGCCTGGGAGAAGGGAAGAAATGTAAAGATAGGAAATAATACAATTCCTTGAGACAACATTGTCTTGTTATACCAAAGGTATTAAATATAAGGAGAGGCATTGGATTAAATTTGTGCTGTGGTTGGGATTAGAACCCGGGACCTCCTACTTACTAGGTAGGCACTTTAGACCACTAAGCCAACACAGCATTGCAGCCAAAGCGCCTACACGGACTGTCCTAAAGCACGTCTCTCTCCACACCACATACTTTAATTCTGCCTCATGTTCCCTGTGAAATGCTATTCGAATATAGGAGAGCCCTGGCAATTCGATACGCATTTCACAGGGAACATGAGGCAGAATTAAAGTATGTGGTGTGGAGGGAGACGTGCTTTAGAACAGTCCGTGTAGTCGCTTTGGCTGCAATGCTGTGCTGGCTGAGTGGTCTGGCTCAGCGCGCCCGGTCAGGGGCCGGAATGTCCCCTGTAATAAAAAAGCTGAGCCACCAACTCGTCGAACTACAACGAACAATCACGATCTGCGTCCGCAAAGAAGAGAACAACCTATAGAGCAAAAAAAAAAAAAAAAAAAAAAAAAAAAAAAAAAAAGTGGTCTAAGTGCCTACCTAATAAGTAGGAGGTCCCGGGCTCGAATCCCAGCCACAGCACAAATTTTAATTCAATCCTCTCCTTATATTTAAGTTAGGAAAGCTTCAGAGACACTTTTCCAAGGTGTCATTTTGTAATGTTTTACTGTAACTTTTCTGCATAAACACATGTCATGAGAACAGCTCAAATATATATTGAAATTATACAATATGTATAGTACTTAAAAGGATATTGTATTCTGGTTAATAGCAGCAATTGTAGCTCTGAAGTCGCTGGCTTTAGAACCTATGGTTTGCCACTACTGTAGAACTACCATGAGATAAACTGTATCTGACCTCAGAGTAATATTATGGTTAGTGCTTCGCCTGTAGCTAATCACCATCAGCAGCTCATACTTTATTAGCAGTGCAGTTTTATAGGTGGACAACCATTGTAACCAAAGTCGTTTTGCAGTAGTTATTTAGGAACGACGCATTACGATATCAGGCATACGCAAGTCACGCTACTGTGTAAAGGAATCGATATTGATTCGATGTTGTTTGAGGGTCGCATTCTTTGCTGCGGATTCGGCAGTTGTCACTGTACGTTAAGGGCGATGCTGTTCTATGTTTATGTCTTTTAAGAGATAGTCTTCTGTTGCACTCAATTATTTTTATATTAGCACCTGAAAACGTTAGATAAAACAATCAAATTTTCATTTGCCGTCTCTTAAAGGAGAGACTAAAATGTCAATTGAAGGTCGCACGCACACACACACACACACACACACACACAATGTCACACCAAAAAAACTCCACTGAATAAAAAAACTGACACCCTGCACTTTGAATGCGTTTCTGCATCACAGCTACATTTCGCAACCCTAGTTCCCCACCACAAAAACAGCCACTAGCACTTTTGATAACGGCTTGGCGCACATTATAACGTTCCATAAAACAAGCGACCAATGCAATTCTCTCCGAAACACCGCATGCCTCCCCGCAGATAATGGCACGGACAGAAACTGCTGTTGATCCACAAATTAGCAGCCATTACTGGCAGCTCAGTATGGGGGGCGGTCTGTAGTCCGTCATGCCGTGTGGGCAGCGTCCCGTAATAAATTGCCACGCCACACGAGGGCAGTGTGAATGACAACGAAGTGGGCCTTTTGCAAAATACCAGTCTCACGGAAAGTTCGGTGCTAACATTCGTAAATAGCATTGCTGCATTGTTCTCTCTTACAAGATACACTTTTGCAGTTGCAGTTTACTCGGCCTCGGTGTACTTACAACACTTAACAAGGCAAAAACTGATCGTAGGAGTTCCACCAAGGAGCTGCGGTATACGGTAAGTACTGAGTAAATGTTCGAATTTTATATCTTGTATTATGTACTCATTATACATCGTTCTTAATCGTGTGAGACAAGAATTATTTACACTGCCTATAATTACTCAAAATTATATTTACTGTGTTTATGCAATTGGAAATTCTAGTTTTAATAGTTGTGATTATACTAACAAGGAAAGTACTTGGGCTCGAACTAACATATATGTATGAACTTTTGGTTACAGTATCTCTACGTACACCTCAATGTGCTGGTGGGTGTCGTTTTTATGCAAAAGCCGGCCGCGGTGGCCGAGGGGACTTCCGCACGTCAGTCACGGTCTGCACGGCCACTACGGTCGGGGGTTCGGATCCCCCCTCGGGCATGGATATTTGTGCCGTCCTTAGTGTTAGCTAGTTCATAAGCAGTTTGTAAGTTTAGGGACTGATGACCCCGTAGTTAAGTCCCATAAGCTATACTAACATTTGAACATTATTAATGCAAAACTTTGCAATCATGCTCTAGATAGCACTGTAGATGTAATTGTAAACGCCACACGTAATGTAGATACTGAACTATAACTTATGTAATAATCGTCGTACATGTTCTCTAGCGTATTGTCATCAAAAGCCGTGATGATAGTTGCAACTTTAACCTTCTTCTCGGAAGACTGTTGGTATTCACTGCCACTGCTTCCATCGCCTCTTCCAGCACTTACCGTAGCACAACAGCTATTAATGAGTTCTTCGTCATTATCATCCCTATTATCATCATTATGTGTTAGTGTTACAACAGTATCTAACTTATGCTCATATTTCTGTACCATAACAGATACGAGAAAGCATGCGAATGATTCGTCTTCTACACTAATACCATCTTCACGAAGAAGGGTTCTTCGTAACTTCATCTCAACCAATCGCAATACATTAGCAGGATTGGTTACCAATCGCCGCCCCATCTGACGCTTCACCACACAAATGTCACAAAACGCAACTTCGGAGGCACACTGCACCGTCTCTAATGGCGAACTGACAGGTCAGAGTGCAATGTGGCAAGGCACACGCAGAGGCCTCTAACGGACGACTGCAGATGCGGGAGTGTCGCTAGTGCAATAAGGGAACTTTACGTTATCTCTCGTACGATTTTGATGTATGTTTGTTCGAGCCCAAGTACTTTCCTTGTAAGAAGAATACTGTCGGGACTAAAGGAGTAGGATAGCAGGCTACACTAGACGGCCTTTCTGTTTTTGTAGGAGCTGCTTTAAATTTTAATATAGAGAAGTATAATACTCCTCAAGCAGGTTGTGAAAATTATGTAGAGCAGGAGTTGTCATTACTTGAAACTTCGGGGCTGAGATGCCGTGCTCCATGCATTAAACTTTCCTCTTGCGTTTCGCCTACGACTGCGGAAAGCATCCTCAGAGATGAAGCGGCATACTGTAAGTAGAGTTCTAGTGAGCACCGTATATAAAGCCCACTGTCAATCACGTGACATCGCCTGCTCTATAGTCTCTGCCAGAATTCTCGGCTGAAAATAATCCAGTGCCATTTAGTCGTTACCATGTTGACATCCAAATATTATCCAGTTTAACACTTTCCTCTTTCCTGATAATATTATTTTGGCGTTTCAAAATCTCCATGGCCTCTCTATACATGCGCGCATAATAATGTTTTGTCTTTGTCTGACGTCCTTCTCGCTAAACTTGATGAACATTTTAGTCTGCGAAAGATTTATCGTATGTCCTAGGCGGCTGCTTGCTCAGGCGGGTGTTATCACTTCTTTTTTTTATATGGATTGCCAAGACCGCTTTGTTGAAAGTATTCTATTTCAATTCATGAGCAGTTTCAGCAGACCTGGCTGCCATCCAGAGATTTCATCTACATCTACATCTACATACATACTCCGCAATTCACCGTAAGGTGCGTGGCGGAGGGTACACTGTACCACTACTAGGCATTTCCTTTCCTATTCCACTCCCAAATTGAACGAGGAAAAAAAGAATGCCTATATGCCTCCGTACGAGCACTAATTTCTCTTATCTTGTCTTTGTGATCGTTACGCGAAATGTAAGTAGGCGGCAGCAAGATCGTACTGCACTCAGCTTCAAATTCCGGCCCTCTAAATTTACTTAACAGAAATTCACGAAAAGAACGTCGTCTTTCTTCCAGCGATCCCCAATTGAGCTGCCGGAGCATTTCCGTGACACTCGCGCATTGGTCGAACCTACCGGTAACAAATCTAGCTGCTCGCCTCTGAACCGCCTCTATGTCTTCCTTCAAACCGATCTGCTGCGGGTCCCAAATACTTGAGCAATACTCAAGACGTGGTCGTACAAGCGTTTTATACGCGGTATCCTTTACAGTTGAAGTACATCTTCCCAACATTCTCCCAATAAACCGAAGTCGACTGTCTGCCTTACTCACAACTGTCCTTACATGCTCGTTCCATTTCATATCGCTCTGCAATGTTACGCCTAGATATTTGAACGACGCGACCGCATCAAGAAGCTCACTACTGATGCTGTATTCGAACATTATAGGATTGTTTTTTCTACTCATGCGCATCACCTTACATTTTTCTACATTGAGAGCTAGCTGCCATTCTTCGCACCAACTAGAAATTTTGTCTAAGTCAACCTGTATGCTATTACAGTCAGTTACAGACGACACCCTCCCATACACCACAGCATCATCAGCAAACAGCCGCAAATTACAACTTACTCTGTCCATCAGATCATTTATATAGATAGAAAATAATAGCGGTCCTATCACACTCCCCTGGGGCACGCCTGAATGTGTTGGCAGCAAGATCTGAAACTGGTTAGAAAGTGAAATAAAATAGTTTCAACAAAGCGATCTTGGCAATCCACATAACAAATCATACCAAATCTTTTTGTTGTGCCGATGTAAACCTTTCCATAACGATAAGGGATTTTATAAACACTTGGTGTAGCCAGAGGATGTCGCGTATCTTTTGCAGATCTTACACATTTTAATTTTTTTTTCTTGTGAGTCTAAAACAGTTCCTACATCATATTTGCTTAACACTTTCCCAGTGCGATCTCTGACCTTACTAATAGAGGGAAGAAAAAGCTTCCTTTTCGGCTGGTGATGTTCGTCGTTGATACTGCCCTTTCTACTACTGTTTAGTCACACCTCTTTTTTCCCCTCTTGGATAATGGTTAGAATCTTTATGTAGATAACGGTCAGTATGTGTGTCTCTTCTGTACACCCTGTAGCGCAATGCTGATTGTGCAGTATTGCCCCAAAATGTAATTTGCGATATTTTTAAATTCATTTTTCACTGAAACCATCATTATTAACGCCCTTTTACAAAATTTAGGAAATAACAATAAAAAAATTAACGATTAGATACGTGTTAAGAAGGACAAGGAGACTGAAGAATTTTATATTTACATGGTTGAAATATTGGAACAAAACAAAACAAAAAAATATAATGAGTTTGGAACGGGAATCGAACAGCCTATGTCAAATTGATCGACAATCGATAACGCTAGCAAATTTTAATTAAACTTTTTATTTTCTAAATAACATTAATATTACACATGCACATCACATTTTTATAACATATTCATTTTTCGCGTTTTGTGATGCACAGTTTAACATTTAAATATGTACACACTGTAGTTTCTCTATGGGTAGCTCGAGGAAAGTGTTTTCATGGGTTAACTTGAAGTTTATAACATTTTCATTTCTTTTTACTATCAATTATTTTAATTAATTTATTTTTATATAATCGTAAAATCATGAAAATTTCGTGTTTTTTTCATTCAGTCGTCCTAATGAATCGTGATGTACAGCCAAAAATGTACAGCTTTGTTAGAATATTGTGTGTTGTATGTCCTTTTCTGCATTTCACAACATAATGCTTTCTTGTTGTCTGGGTTCACACGCCTATTTCTGCCTAACAACTTGCCATATTTGTATTGATTTCTTGCAGACACAGACAAATCTGTATTCTTCGCTGTCCAGTAAATTGCAACTTGGACACATTGATGGATCTGCCAGGTGGTTACGAAATAGTCTGGAGTTAGTCGGTAATTTTCTGTGAACTGCCTTATTCCAGGTTTTCTTCAAATTTGACGGTAGATGAGCTGCGGCGACATTTGCAATAAACGGCACCGCAGCATTAAACGTCCTTGTAACACTTCAAAGGCGATTTTCTCGAGAGTTTTTGGAAGTTGCATCGAATGGCTTTAGCTGATTACTACTTGAGGTCTGAACTTCACATAGTATAAATATGAAATTAAAATATTTCAAAAATCCGATACTCATGTGGTCTCCTTGTTAGATTATTATTAATAGTCGTCCGGAGGGCCATCTGAACAGATCCCCCGACTTCCTAGAGCAGGGATGAGGAAACAGTGAGACGAAATGATTAGGGCGTGACATCAATTTCAAGAATTCACACGCCTAACTGAAATGCTGGTTTGTTCACCCACATTTGGAGACATAGTACGAAACTTCATCGTCAACGGGTTATCTGTGCCGCTTTAATTCCGTCAGTTCTACGTGGAATGTTTGACTACACAGGAGTGTGTAAGTCTCCCGGTCCCGACTGTATACCATTTAGCTTCCTTTCAGAGTATGCTGATGAAAAAGTCCCTTATCTATCATATACAATCGCTCGGTTAGCGAACGTTCCGTATCTAAAGTCTGGAAAGTTGCACATGTCACTCCATCATCCAATAGGAATTATCCGCAAAATTACAAGCCTATATCATTGACGCGTGTTTCCAGCAGGATTTTAGAACATATACTTTCCTCAAATATTATGAACCAACTCTAAGAGAACGACCTATTATTCCATAGTCAACACGGATTTAGAACGTATCGTTCTCCTGAAACACAGCTAGGTCTTTACTCACATGATCTGATGAGTGCTATCGATAAGGGATGTCAAATAGATTCCGCATTTCTAGATTTCCGGGAGGCTTTCGACACTGTACCTCACAAGCGTCTTCTAATCAAATTACGTGCTTATAGAATATCCACAGTTGTGCGATTGGATTCGTGATTTCCTGTCAGAAAGGACACAGTACGTTGTAATTGATGGAAAGTCATCGAGTATAACAGAAGTGGTACCTGGCGTTTCCCAGGGAAGAGTTATAGGGCCCCTACTGTTCCATATTTTAATAAACGATTTAGGAGACAATCTGAGTAGCTCTCTTAGACTGTTCGCAGATGCTAATGTCACTTATCGGTTAGTAAAGTCACCCGAAGATCAAAAGCAACTGCAACATGATTAAGATATCTACATGGTGCAAAAATTGGAAATTGCCTCTTAATAATGACAAGTGTGAGGTCATCCATATGGCCACTAAAAGAAATCCGTTAAACTTCAGTTACACGATAAATCAGTCAGACCTATATGCCGTCAATCCTAATAAATACCGCCGGTCGCGGTGGCCGAGGGGACTGCGGCGCGCCAGTCACGGTCTGCACGGCCACTGAGGTCGGGGGTTCGAATCCCCCATCGGGCATGGATATTTGTGCCGTCCTTAGTGTTAGCTAGTTCATAAGTAGTTCGTAAGTTTAGGGACTGCTGACCCCGTAGTTAAGTCCCATAAGCTATACAAACATTTGAAACATTTTTTCTAATAAATACCAAGGAGAAACAATTACGAACAACTTAAATTACAAAGAACACACAGAAAATATTGTAGGGAAGGCGAACCAAAGGCTATGTTTAATTGGCAGAACACTTAGAAGATGCCATAGTTTTACTAAAGAAACTGCCTACACCACACCTGTGCATCCTATTTTGGAGTACTGCTGCGCATTGTGGGCTCCACACCAAGTGGGTCCGATGGTCGATTTAGGGAAAATTCAGAGAGGGGCAGCTCGTTATGTATTAACGGTATATAGGAGAGTGTCACAGAAATGATGCAAGAGTTGGGGTGGAATTTATTAAAAGAAAGGCGTTATATGTTGCGACGAGATCTATTTACGAAATTTCTTTCAGCAACTTTCGCTTCCGAATGCGAACATATTTTGTTAGCACCCACCTACATAGGAAGACATGATCATGAAAATAAAATAAGAGAACTCAGATCGAAAACAGTAAGATTTAAGTGTTCCTTTTTCCTGCGAGCTATTAGAAAATGAAACAATAGAGAAATATCATAAAGTGGTTCAATGAACCCTCTACCATGCACTTCAATGTGACTTGCAAAGTATCCAAGTAGATGTAGGTGTAGATGAGTGGAACGGGAAACGAACTATAGTTCAGGTGCGACGAGTTGGACCGAAGTTACGGAGAATGATGCGAGCAGTACTTAGAGGTAAAAGATGCAAGTTGTCATTGTTAGAACTAACGTATCGAATCCAACAATGAAACAGCCACCACATTTGAACATGTGAACAACACTCTTTAACGAAATCATGTAGATTCATAGGTCGCACAGAATCCACGGTGCAATAGTTTGTCGCGAGCAACAACCTATATAAACAACATAGACTGGCTAAGGTGCTGCCATACTTGAAGCAAATTGAAAGCTCGGTCGCCATGTTTTACAACGTCACGTAGGTGTAACCAGTCGTCGTCTATAGCACTAAATCATATCATTTTCACTTTGTGCAATGACTTAACAAACCATTCTCGACCTGATTATTGATATTTATACAGCGAAGTTAATATGGATAAAGGATAAATGATAGACAACAAGTGTGTGGCAGACAAATTGGAAAGTATAATTACCAATGTCACATACACTGGATAGGCTAAACATAGTCTCATTCATACAAAAAAAATGCCTTTTCACTGTCCTTCAAACAATATTAATTTCGTGTACATTTTCCTAATCTGCTTACATCTTTCCCCCGCAGATTTGGCTTTACATAAATGATGTATTCTACAACTGAAGTAATGTTTTAGTAAGAGCTTTATTAAGCTGGAGTAATGAGATTCCTCCCAAAATTCCGAGGATACCATTAGGTGCTCGAAGTTGGTAAATAATGTAGGTCTGTTTCCCAACATTCTAAATACATCTACATACATTCGCAAAAGAAAATTTTTCTTCCCTAACGACGGCATTTTAGTAGTATTCAGGGAACGAAAATATCGTCAGAATCGCATTAGCAGAAGCCGCTTTCTATCATTTGTTGCATACATGATTTCTCCACAAAATGCGATGAACAAATATAACTATATATAGTAGGTTTCCACTTAACTCGCCTTATATTGGCTAACCATCGTTTTGTAAATTCTTCATTTTTCAAAGGAAAACTGAAAAATATAATTACAGCTTACTTCAGATACTGTTAAACACATACACAACCAATGTATGCAGAAATGTACAAAAGACGAGTACACGAAATTTTAGTAACGAAAGCATACAAATACTTATTGAAAATACGGTATTGCAACAGTCATATTACTGCGGTTTGTACAGTTATATGCTGCGCCTGCACTCGTCATGATTTCAGCTTAATAGATAACCTTTCAAGCTTACTACGATACATAAAATGTGAAACCAAAACACGTAAATAGCGTCAGTCTAACTTTCGTATTCGGCGCACTAGACGTTGAAAAAAATGGCTGCCACAAGGAGCGCGGTTATCCCAGAGAAAGTAGAGCCCTGTATTGGGAGAGTACCGCCAACCGGGTGAGCGCCGCCATTGTAGGCGTATCTGGCAATACCAGCGCTATGGGCGGCGATGTTAAAGTAGCTTTTAAGATGAAGGGAGCCGGTCGGAACATTGAAGTGGTATGACAGTACGTTAAGTAAACAATAAACTAAAGTTTTTAATCGTTTCATCACGCCTACGGCGAATATTAAGGAAAAATAGGTAATCTGAGGTCTTGATCTGAGATCAAGATCTTTTATTTTTGAGCAAACTACAGTAGTTGAAAATTGTTTCATGCTAAGTTTTGTCAAAAGTAATATATGCTGTAATGATAACAGGCTTCAAGTCGTTTAACATATTTTATTTAAAGTACTGGTACTTATTAAAATATAAATGTGCACGTTAGTTACATAGGCCGCTAAGGAAAACAATTGAAAATGCAAAATTACAAATTAGTTTTAATTTGCAATTTTAATTCTTTTCCTTAGCGGCCTAAATAACTAACGTGCACATTTATATTTTAATAAGTACCGGTACTTTGTCTAAAACATTAGAAAGGTAATTTATGTACATAGTAACTACGTCTTAAAATACCGTACCTTCACTGCATTCATCAGGCCAATACTTTTGCTACCGCATTTTGCTGTGTTATACTTCTCTGCCTGGCGGTTAACTTCCTCAGAAGAATATATATTCTAGTTGTTAAAATACGTGCACAACTTTTTCCACAACACTGTGACACGACGGAATGCTTTGAAAAAGTTCATTGATTGATTTATTTGCAAGCAGGAGTGTTCACTATCTGGAAATGTATAAAAAAGTTTTGTCGAAATACATTGCGATAAATTTTCGTAAAATGAGTAAGATACGAATCTTTTTATATACATACAATAAATGTAAACGATATCTGGTTCTGCCTGTGCAGTGGAAGTGGGACGATTCACTTATCACCCGCCATCTTTTGATGGATTTTGTTCCTTAATTTGAGGACTGTAGGTGTAACTGTGTGTTTTTAATATGAATATTGTATAGGAACAAGAAAACATAGAAGTTTACTCGATATTTCAATACAAATTTATTTACTTCACGCAATTTTGCATTCTCGTGTGGAAATCTTTTCTTCCAATGCGATATACCCACAATTAACATCTTTTTTCAATCCTTTCCCCTGTGGAATGCAGAAAACTTGTTACTTCGGAATGTCTTAGTTATAACAATTCACAACACTGCGGCATCCTTTGCCTTATAAAAGTGGAATATGCTATGTTAAGCTCTTAATTTAATACACACTGAGTCTACAGATTTCCAACACCTCTAAATGATAAAATAACAGCTAGTCAAGTGAAATATGCCATTTACGCTGATGGATTGCTTAGGCCTAAAATGGCGGACGTGCCCCACCCGCGCTCAACTTACCAATAGCAGCCGGCGGTTGTCGGCTAGCCACACATAAAAGGTTGGCGCTACTCTCCCAATACAGGCCTCTTTATGTAGTTTATATAGGTCGTTGGTCGCGAGTGACTTGTCGGCACTAACGGCCATACCGTTAGGCGCGGCAGTACCCAGCGTGCTTTGCGGCGAGGTGCCATTTTTTCGTGGCTAGTAAGTCTGCGTCTCTTTCGTTATGCAAAATATTGCACCTTAGCGAGTCAAATATTTACAGTTTGTTTCGCTAGTCACGCAAAAGACAGGGTACACGCCGAGATGCTCGATAACGCGCGGTATTACGTTGCACGAAAGACGTTGTTTTGATTATTTTTCGCGAGGAAGTAGTTTGTCTCGTGATTTACTTACATTTCTGATCACTTTTCATTTGTTTCCAGTGGCGTAGCTATCATAGGGCTAGGCGGGGCAGTGCCCCGGGGCCCCCGAGCTCAAGGGACCCCTCGGCCTACGTGAGCGACGTTCGAAAAAAGTTACCGTAGATTCTTGAACAATGTCATGTCCCCCAATTACTTCGGATAATCGAAGTTCAACTGTTTATAAGAATTTAGTTGAATGAAGGTTTTCGGACTTTGAACTTTTTGAGCCCTGACCAACAAACCTCAAACGCACTAAGTGAAATCCAAAAATTATTCGCACCCCAGAATATAAACATAACAAGGTCCTTTGCTTGTCCGCTAAGACGTGGACCCTGCCATCGTCAGCGTATTGTCGGTTGAAGTCGGAGTTGCCGTGCCTGCCAATCTTTGCGAAATAACAGTGAACGGTGCTGAATTACTAGCACAGTGTTTGACAGTAGACAGTGTGACTGCATTTGAATATGAAGTCTCTACAATGTATATTACAGAACGGTATTATTATGGTATCTCAACTGTTTGTGTAGTGAATGCCGCAAAGGTGTGCTCCATAATCATCGATCCCAATAAAGTGCTGTAACCAACTGCACTCTGAAATTCGTGCTAGAAGGAGAGAAAATATGCTTACTTTGTCACAATAGTAAATTGTGCATTCAAGACACTACCCTGTAACTCATCGCCACTATAGTAAGCGAAGATGTCAACTTAGTAATTTTACTTATTACTTTTTAAGTCCCGTAAGCTCTACAGACATTTCAAGTAATACTTCTTCATTGTTTATATTTTACTAGCTTATGCCTGCGATTTCATTCATCTAGTATGGAGCAACTTCGGAAACTATCCCAAGAGGTCGTTTATCTTTATGTCCTACCCAGGTCCAGATCTACACCTCTGCAAAATTTCATTCAATTCCACCCAGTAACTTTTGCGGGAAAGCATAACAAACAAACCAACTTTCACAGTCATAATTATATTTGAGAGTACAATGAAATATTATCTGCTGCGTGACACATAATAATTTACTTAGTAGTATTTAGGTTTGCCTTATTATGTCTTCCAGTAGGCGGTAAGGAACTGATGATGAAGTAGTTTTGCATAGTTTTAAAGCGGGCCCCAATGTCATTTTTGCCCCGGGGCCCTTGGTGACATAACTACGCCACTGTTTGTTTCTGAAGAAAAAGGAATTTGGTTTCCATGTAAGTGCCACGTACGAAACATATTGGTTTATTTATAAGTTACCATAAATTCAAAGATCTGAAAGACAAGCTATAATGCAGTAACTTCAGAATAATAAATCTCTCTACTGTCTATTCCAAACAGACACCTACAACACATGCCACTGCATTAAATGTTCACAAACTAAATCTTAATATATATATAATTTGAGGCGTTTGTGCCTATATTTCACTCTGCAGCCAAAACCTACACATCGCAAACGAATACTGTTTGTGTGTGGTAGTAGGTATCAGTCTCCCATTGTGCACTATGGTGGTAGAGGGTTGATAACGATAGGAGGGTGGAAGATATAGGAGTTGAAATTTACCGAATTACATAATATCCTAAGTGTGGGTGTCAATATTTTACTCTTCAGCAAAAACTAAACAGAGACGAAAGCTCTGTGTTGTTTTAGTACAAAGTCTCCCGTTGTACACCATAGCAGTTCCGTGTCGTTAGCTATAAGAGGGTGGAAGATATAGTGACTGAAAGTCGTCAGTTTAAATAAAATTCGGACTGAAGACAAGCGATGACTTTTGACACAACAATAGCAAAGATTTTATATACAGCGAAACGTGATGTACGTCCTTCAGTTGTTTTTCTGCAACAAGCAAATAAAGAAAAATAAGTGAATATTGCATTTTGAAAAGTAAAACTACGAAGAAAGATGCCAAAGCGTAAGAAAGAAATTTCGCGTTCTCAATGCGTTTCTAAAAGACAAAAAACGACGCTGAAAAGTGAATTTACAGACAATATAAACTTGAAACTTGTAGACGTTGTTTATCTTACACTGTAGGCCTCAGCGATTTTTCGATATTCCCATCCGCAAGGGGGTGAAAATACGTTGCTATTAAGGCAAATTTGATGCAAAAAATAAAAACTTCGGAATTAGATTTTTATTGGAATTTTAAAAATACACGTATTTCGATATTTTTGGAAATTCAAACATTAACCCAGTGAAATAAGGGATAAAGTTTTTAAGGCTGCTGCTAAGACTATTTTGAAGCTATAAATGCGAAAATTTGGATTTGGAATCATTGTTAGGACAAAAAAAGTGTTTTTCGGGATGTTTTGAATTCTGCCATCAATGATGTAATAGGGGGTGGCAAGTTGTATCAAAATACTTGATTAGTAAATCAGTTTTAAAGCTAAATCTATGAAAATTTATATTCAGAAGTAGAAACAACCAATGCAGGCCATCCATTCTACGCGTGCGAAGCAGCGGGATATACACTTTTGAGAAGCGTTATGCCAAGCTAGCTCTTATGCCTATTAATACTTTTTGGGAGAAAATGGCATGTATGTGTATAAAGGTTCGGCTTCCATGCCAGTGCGACATTCCGAGTAGTAGAGTAGTGGCGATTCGTAAATGAGTCGTTCATCTGAACGAATACAAATAAAGAATCGTAAGAATCGAACAGTGACGCGGACGAATCGTAGTTCAAACGAATCGTCTGTCTCGTGACAACTCCAAGATTCATTGATTCATGATTCGTGCAACTGGCGAATTGTGCCAAATGATTACGAAAGCCAGATAGCAGGTAAGGAGGAGTATGCATATGAACAAAGGAAGCAATTTTACAAAAATACTCTTTTATATAAAAACGCGATTTTAAATGTTTTTAACACGATCTCGAAAATCTTTTTTACTATTTACATTTTCATGTTTATCTTTTCTGAAAGAAACCGATTTTACACAAAGAAACATATTATAAAAATGTGCGAATTTCTTCTATCTCGAATAAAATTTAGTATTTACAGACCGATTATGATTTGTAAGGTGTATTTATATATACATTTTTCCTGAAACTACGTGATTTTACATAATAAGTATTGTATAACGATTAGAAATGTGTTAATTACCATACATTTGATGAAATTTATATTTAAATGGCTAAAGTATTGGAACAGAACGAAAAAAACATCATAAGGTTACAGCAAGATTCGAGCTACGTGACCTACATTCACTATTTTGACAACCTACAATGCTAGCAAATGAGCTGCACCAACAACAAAAGCAATTGGTAGCGTAATATGTATTTATATCCACTTGCAAAACTTCAAAAACTATTTTCTCGAGAATTTTTTTAGAGTCGAATCGAAAGGCTTTGGCTGGTTATTACTTTAAGTCTTAACTTTATGTGCCATAAATACAAAAAAATCCGATGTCCATATTGTCTCTTTTATGGCATTCTATAATAATCGTGCCATCGCAGACCAGAAAGAATCGTAAACGAATCGTAGGAAAAGATTCACAAGGTTAAAACTCTGTATACGAAAAGTATGGCCATCCTTTTACGCTCCGTGTGCCGCCGTCTGCAGCTCGTGATTGGCTGAAATCCAGTCACATGGTTCTTTCCGCCATCTTGGTCCTATACGTTGCTTGGCTGCTATCAGAAGCCTTGTGAATATTCGTATGTTTTGGTTTGAATAATGCTACAATGTTGTGATTTCGGGTATTTTTAAGAAGCGAAGAAGGGAGGTAAACATTATAGTACTTCCATTAGGTATCAGAAATACAGGAAGATAAACAGTCTGGCTGATGAAAGTCGTCAGAAAAAACTTGGAGGCCAGAAGCGAACTTCGGTTCTTGTGGTGTGATGATTTTAACTCATAATGTATATTAATAGATTAAAGATTCACTGACGATTGGATCACGCATCAGATACCTATAATTTTTAACTTGAATAAATCTGTGAAGAAAATTCCTGCATAATGCCGTGAGGTTAAATTATTCACGCGTCGTTGATCTCCAGGTAGTTGCCGAAAATACACAAATTTTGACATATTAGTGAGTGAACTAGATTCCCGTTTAGATATAAAATTAATATACAGTTATTGAAATAAGCTTTTCTCGTTTGTTTTCATGTGTTAGAGTGTATCATTACAGGAAAAAAAAAGAATTGAAACAAGACATGTATTAGACATTCAAATGTAATTGGCGTTGTAAAGGCACATTTAATTTCTGTTTCTGGTAAAAGTCATGTAGTGGGTATCTCCTTGCATTTTTTGTAGTTCATTTGGGATATAAGTACATAATAAGCAAGAAAATATTCATCAAAGACTTATCCATAATCTCAATTGTTTTCTTCATTTACACTATGCTCCGATGACGGCATGTTCGTGGTCTATTCGAATATTTGGCTACGGTACTGGTCAGTCTGAATTTATAGGTGAACCCTTTAGATCTGGAGCCACAAACCAAACAGTTTTCTTAAAATCGGACGAAAAGTATTCCGTAGAGCAGCCAGGTCTGCATGGACAGAACTACGCGAAGTTCCCGCATCTGTCCGTCGGATATAACACCCCGTATCTCGAGACTGAAAAGAGTTATCGTTCCGCTCTCAACATTAAATAAAATTTCGATATCTTGCCTACATTTCGTCCGCAGCATTGTATGTGCTAAAATCAACCATACGCAAAGTCTACTACGCAATGCGGTTTCTCCTCCGCAAACTCTTCAAACTTTTACTTAATTTGATGTAGCATGAAAACTATAAGTAATAATGAATATAAATTGAGATCATTATCGAGCTAATATATCACACTATAACAAGTGAAAAAATTAATTTTTTTTAATCGAATAGGTTTCTCAAAATCGGCTGATTAGTATTGTTAAGCACTGGGAACGTTGTAGCGGTCGGTGTGTAAGCAGCAGGGGAATAGGCCCAACATGGCTACCGCTGGCAGGTTGGCCATACTTTCCCTATACAGAGCTTTGCACAAGGTTAGATTACAGTGCCATCTATGAGCAGGATGTAGAACGTCAGAATCGTGCAATTACAGGCTATAAAGAATCGTGAACGAATCGTATGAATCGATTCACAATTTAGGATTGAATCGCAAGAATCGATTACTGAAAACAAAATCTTGTTGCCCAACTGTACCGAGTAGTGATAGTAAGTTGGCGGCCCTGCTCCCCCAGCGCCAGACTCCCCCTCCCCTCGCAGGCGCCGGCGCGTCGCGCAGTGGAGCCGGGCTGTCGGGCGCCTCCCTCCCCTCCCCTCCCTCGCCTGTCGGGCGCCTCCCTCCCCTCATTCCCCCCCCCCCCCCCAGCAGTGACAGGCAGCCCCCCACCCCTACGCCTCGCGGCGCCAGCCGTAATGCGCTCGCTGTAAGAAATAGCGACTGGCGCGATGCTATCGCCTCTGCTCTGCGTGGCTTTTATCGCGGTCGCCCTAAGTAATGGCAGAGCCACTTCCCGGCGGCCGCCCCATTTATAATAAGCCGCCCTGCCCTCTCCCTCTCCTCCCTTTCGTCAGCTCCTGCGCCCTTTCCCCGTCTCTCAGGAGCCGAGACGCCGCCGATCGTCATAGAGCGTCCTGATGTCTGTCCCTCTCTACACGGTCGCCACTCTGCCATCAATGTTTTTATATACTCCAACAGTGGAGTAACTATGGGAGGGGATGAGCGGGATAGAACCCCCCCCCCCACAGAACCCGGAAAAAAGAAAAAGAAGAAAGAAATCGTATATCAGCAATCTGGTAAAGGTAAAGATTGGAAACTTGGGGTGTTTTACCATAAGCTTTCAATGGCTCGGAGTCAATTAGTTTCTTCAACGAGAGTGGTAGATGGTAGTCTGTCTGGAAACTGACTAAAATTTTGCTCGTCAAGCAGATCTATCTCCCCCCCCCCCCCCCCTCCAAAGCCAAGTCCTAGTTACGCCACTGTACCCCAATGTCCGCATCTGTACAAAAATGGTCTTTCAATGTAACTCATACTGTAAACTTACCAACCAGGATAACTAATTTGTTAAAAAATCTTCAGGGATGTAAGGCCGTGTTCAAAGAAACGTGCTGCTTCTTTATGTTTCATCCGATGCTGCGTTGGACTTCTTCAAAGGTAGTCCGTCTTTTGAGTCTTGCCGACTTACGGATCAGAGGTCTGAGAGTTAGGGCTGGGCAAGGTACGTAGACTAGAAAGGTATGCCAGTTTGGGCTTCTTCACTGTCATTGGTTAGCGCTGTACTACGTCACTCGGCAGCAAGCCGCTGTATTATAAGACCGCCGTGAACATATTTTCTCCGTCTTTTCTTTTATCATTCGACAATAAAAAAAAAAGAAAATAAATTAAAAAAAATAAAAAATAAATCTTTTAAGCGGTGGAACACGCTTGTGATTAATATATACGATTAGGACTGAAAAAGAAAAGCTTCAAACATTATTAACAGCTAGCTAACCCGTTCCGACCCGCGACTTGGCACGGGTAATATTTAAACGTCTTTAACTCGAGAACCACTGAACGTATCGTGATGAGGTTTTTATTAAAATGTAGCGCTCATAAAGATCTAAGATAAAGTCCAGGAGAGCACATGTCTAACTTTTATATATTTTCCACATTCACTGTTTATGTAGTCTGAAACCATCCGGCGCCGGCGCCGTAGGGGACGAAAATGGTACATATGCTTCACTCGTAAAAGTTAGACATATGCTCTCACAGGCTTCTTTTAGGCCTTTGTGAGATCTACAATTTATAAGAAACTTCATCACGATACGTTCAGTAGTTCTCGTGTTATAGAAGGTTAAAGGGACAGACAGAGAGAAAATGTGCTTCTGTTTTATATAATATCATGATTTCACCCTCTTAGAGTGCGAATTTCGAAATTTTACTATGCCTATAACCGTGACGCTAGTTCATGCATTAAGTTGACGAAGTTTTATCGCAATCGACTGAATGACATTGGCAGGCGTAGCATACGGACAAACAGAGGCCTTCGTTTTTATATATTAGATAAAGAAAACTTTCGTTACAACGCAAACTTAGCAGCCGATTTTCGCATTAATGCTTTTGTTTTACTCATTTAATTACTATGAGCATTGAACTGAATACTGCTTTCATACATACAATTTTATCAATCGGCTTCACAAAAATGTTCGGGACAAATTGTGACATTTTTGACATTTATCTCGTCTTGTCGTTTACAGCGAGAGATCCATATGCGCTGAAGTTGCTCGTCCTTTGGAAACCGATGGTACAAAATGTCTTCCGTCTTGCGTCCACTGTTATTGCACTCCGCAACAGCACAACACGAAGTATTCTTACTCATAAGTACAGAAAGAATATATGGAAAAATTGTTCCCTAATACAAGAAAGCTACTTTCTATCCGAACACTTAACAGGCCGGCCGTGGTGGCCGCGGGGACTAAGGCGCTCCAGTCACGTTCTGCACGGCCACTACGGTCGGGTGTTCGAATCCCCCTCTTGCATGGATATTTGTGCCGTCCTAGTTCGTAAGTAGTTCATAAGTAGTTTGTAAGTTTAGGGACTGATGACCCCGTAGTTAAGTCCCATAGGCTATACAAACATTTGAACATTTTTGAACACTTAACAGGTCACGAAACGAGCGAAGGCAAAACACAACTTCCTTCTCGCACGTTTCATAAGGGTACTGCGGCAAGCCGGCCGCGGTGGCCGAGGAGACTAAGGCGCTTCAGTCACGGTCTGCGCGGCTACTACGGTCGGGGGTTTGAATCCCCCCTCGGGCATGGATATTTGTGCCGTCCTAGTTCGTAAGTAGTTCATAAGTAGTTTGTAAGTTTAGGGACTGATGACCCCGTAGTTAAGTCCCATAAGCTTTACAAACATTTGAACATACTGCGGCAACTGCTCGGCGCTTGCTGCCAGGTGACGTCACAGAAGCACAGTGCGCGAGTCAATTTTACACCACCCTGAGGGCTGGGTAATAATACTTGAGTTCGAACAGACTCGGGATTTCCCGATACAGCGGAGAACTCTATACACTATCGAACTGTTCGAACACTCTGATAATAAATGACTGGCGCTGCGTATCAGCCAATGATGCACGGGAAATTTTAAAGTTAGCGGGCTATCGCTTTGCTCAGAACTAGTTTCATAGGAAGTAAAAGTACATGGAAAATAAAATGAGGGCAACACTATGAAAAAACTGTATATTTTGTTTAAAACAGTGCATACGTATGTGTCTGGTGTCACTGCAAGATATGATCCATTGATAAACAAAATGTCTGCTAGTAGAACAGAACTACTGCACCTAATTACTGACGGCTAACATTCAAAGGAAAAAAATGTGAAATCTTCATAAGTAGAAATCACATTTAATGTGATTATAAGAGACAGATTGCAAATGGCCATTCCATTCCCTGTTCATGTGGTACAGTAACATAAAAATGTTACCACCTTTTAATCACCTTGAAAACAAGATTAAAAGAGATGAAATAGGGAAAACATTAGAAATTTAATAACCAATAAAGGAATTAAAATAAACTGATTGCGACCTCTGAATAAACAGTGCACGACCTGCTGTGTACGTAGTACCAACAGGCTTCGCTAGCTCGCAGTACTAGAATTTAAAATCGCGATTGCTATTGTTTACTTATAGTCTATAATCGTTACTGTATTTATTTATGACCTGCATCCTAGAAGCTACTATAGTCAAAATGTCACACTTATCAATCCCTATAGTACATTAATGACACCGTATCTTTGTTATAAATCGGATACTGCACAGCACAGAAAAGATATCGTTGTAAATCGAAGAGATAGTACCTCCTGACATTGCTAGATAGCATAACATCGAATATTGATTTAAGCCTAAAGAAGTCCTTTCTGAAGGCATTTTATGGAGTGTTGCCTTGTATGGGAGTGAAACATGGACGATAAACAGTGCGGACAGGAAGAGGATTGAGGCTTTTGAAATGTGGTGCTACAGAAGAATGCTGAAGATTAGGTGGGTGGATCGCGTAACTAATGAGGAGGTATTGAACAGAATTGGGGAGAAAATAAATTTCTGGCATACCTTAACTAAAAGAAGGGATAGATTAGTAGGACACATTCTTAGACAACAAGGAATTGTGAATTTAGCTTTGGAGGGAAGTGTGTGGGATAAAAACCGCAGAGGAAGACCAAGAGATGGATACAGTAAGCAGATTCAGACAGATGTAGGTTGACGTTCTTACGTGGAGATGAAAAGGCTTACTCAGGATAGGGTATTGTGGAGAGCTGCATCAAACCAGTCTCCGGACTGAAGACCACAACAAGAACATGGAGATATCCTTCACAGAACTGGGTATACCAACAATTCATGACGTGTCATAAATAATATATCCCTTTTTTTCGACAAACAGCTCAGTTCATACATACAGTACTAGGGAAATAAACTATCTACACTTGCTTTATTTCGAAAAGGGGTCCCTTACTCAGCAACACACAGTTTTAATAACTTGCCAACAAGTATAAACAAATGTAGCTACAAATAAAGATCAGTGTAAGAGGAGCCTGAAAGACGAGTGTCGAACTCCATCTACCCCATAGACGAATTTTTGAATAGAACCAAATGATGTGTGTATTCATACTTTTAGTATTATTTCAGCTTATAAAAATGAAATTAGGTATTGATATGTTCCACATCACGAGGATCTCCTCTATACGGACCTATGGAACGAACAGCTAACCCAATCTAGTGGACGGCGCGCTGGGTTACCACACAGGGGGCTCAGATTCGATTCCCGGTCGTATCGGACTTATTCTCGGATATGGGATTGGGTTTTGGGCTGTCATCATCATTCCGTCGTCAAACACTTGCAAGTCGCCGAAGTGGTGTCACCTAAAATGGCTTGCACCAAGCAGGCCGAGTATGACTCTTGTTGGGATCTAACCGGCACAATGCTACACGATCATCATTTACTATTAATGCCCGTGTTCGAAGTTCGACCTGTTCTGTTTACAAAGTAACGAATCTGGATTTCTTTCAAGTGTAACTGGAATTTCAATAAACAATTATTCATTATTGATAAATCTGAAGCATTGAATTAAAATTTGTGATGCGGCCTGGAATCCAACCCGGACCTCCATGCTTACTAGGCTGACGTTTTAACCGTTAGACCACCACACCACTAACGATTAAGGCGCCTTGGAATAGTCTATGTACGATTTCCCTCCACGTCACAAACTTCAATTCAGCTCCTGTGTTCCAAAGATAATTGCCACTACTGCCAAGGCTCTCCATGCAGCGGAATAGCACTTCGACAATGGACATATTGGAACAATCCTGTTAAGGTGATATAAATATCAGTTTAATACAAATAAACAATCCATTGCCGAGGTGGTATTCCGCTGCATGGAGAGCCTTGGCAGTAGTGGCAATTATCTTTGGAACACAGAAGCTGAATTAAAGTTTGTGACGTGGAGGGAAATCGTACTTAGACTATTCCAAGGCGCCTTAATCGTTAGTGGTGTGATAGTCTAAAAGAAAAAAAAAAAAAAAAAAACGGTTAAGACGTCTGCCTAGTAAGCATGGAGATCCGGGTTCGATTCCCGACCGCACCACAAATTTTAATTCAATGCTTCAGATTTATCAATAATGTCTTTGACATATTCGAGACGAAAATCCGTCTCATGGATTGTTTATTTGTATTAAACAATTGTTCATTTGCAATTTTCGGATTCTGCCGACTTAAGCTGTATTTCTAAAGGTGGTCTCTTATTTTTTGGCAAATAAAAAATTTGTCAGACCGCGACTGGATAACGGGTCTCCTGCCATTCTCGTAAGGTCGCTCGAACCTCTCGGCCACCCAAGCACCCTTCTTAGCGAGACCCAAATTTTCAAAAGTTTGATGTCTGCTTTCCCTCGAGCTCGCACACATTTTAGTGTGATTCCCGCAACGGGAACAGACGTATCAGTACCATCATTGCCCTGTCTTGGCGATGAAGTGTCTCTCCTCGTCGAAGGAATCACACTAGGGGAAGTAAGCAAGTCTGACATACGGGAGTCTGGAACAGTGTTGCCAGATAACAGAGAGAGAAAATACCTACGGTCTCAGAAAAGTGTACCTACATTTTCCCTACTTTCTCTCTACCACCTCATTAAAGCCAGTACATCAGGGGCATAGCCAGGATTTGGGTCTGGGAGGGGCTGAATCCAGGACTCTGGCCTGGGGAGGTGGGGGGCGTGGCATCTACCTCTACTGCTGCACAAAATGCACTGACCATTAGAAAATTAAACAGTAACTAATAGGAGAAATGAAACGAGGGTATGCACATCCAAGTCAAGACTCGACAAACAATAGGTTTCAGTTGGCGCTAAAATTGCCTGGCGAACCGCATGCGCGCCTCCCAATCGCCACAACTGTTTCTGTTGTTTCGTGGTTTGGCCATCTATATTTCTAGCTGAGACTTGTTCTCTCGTTGAGTGTGAACCTCATCGAGATGCTTTAATAAACCTTCTCCTTTCTTTGTAGTAAAAACCTATGAAAATTCGTGACCAGTTGTTTTGTTAAAAGCACCATCTTAATTTTACAATTGCCGATACAGGGCCTAGCGGTCATTGTTGGCAACGGCAGTTGATTCGCGGTAATTTTGTTGGCTAATCGGGTGATATTATACGATTTCCAATGAAATTTATGGAATATCTGAATGCATGTAATAGGAGGTCGTTGTATCGTTAGCCTCTATGATAACTTTTTGTACTCACTGAGTATTTGCATTTTATTACGGATGATGGAATTGTTAATTTCAAGGATCTTATTTTGATAGTCAAGTGTAGATTATGCCACGAATTCAAAGTGCCGGACAAGGGTACATCAATAACATGTCAATCATAGAGAGGAACAGCATTAAATCGTTTCCCCAAATATGCCGTGAATTCCGAGTGGACTGTTACATGAGGATAACTGATTTATTAACTGCACAAGGATGCATCGGGATACTATCAACCATACAGTAGGAACAGTACTAATTATTTAGTTCACAGTCAGCACAAAAAAGGAATTCCGTACCTCCAGATGATTCGATTTTCTAAGAGTAATGCTATGTTGACAACGAATATTTAGTGTTTTGTTCGTTATGACGTTGGCTGTCGCAAATGTTTTAGCGTTGCCTTGTTAACATCTTCTCACTTACAAATACTGACTAGTATATCAGCCTGACGTAAATACGTAACAGTCTAGACAAGGTAATATAACGTCTTTCTTTCATGGAAATAATGAATTTTTCTTGTGCTAATATTTTCTAACACTATTTTCAAACCGACTCTTCATTCCACTTATATACATTGAATTCATCGTATTTCTCATCAATTTTAATGCGTCCAAAACTAAGTTTTCAAATTAATATTGTTTACTATGAAGAGAAAACAACTACGCTGTCTAAAATATCGTTGGCTAATTCAAACTTCACCACCATTGGTGGGCTTCATTCCCGCGTGTTGACAACTGTTGTCAACATTACCTGCTAGACCTGTGTCGACGATTGTAAAATTTTACCCAAGTACCTACTCATCAGGGACTTTTGGATGAAAATTCCCTATACGATTTCAATGCTTAAAAGTACCTACGAGTAGGAAAAATTCCCTACGTCTAGCAACACTGGTCTGGAACTGGCCGAGGAGTGAGCCCGAATGGCCGAAAGTTTAAAAGGAGCGCTCGCGAAGCGGAGACCCGGGCTCAGATCTCGGTTCGGCACAAATCGACAGGACTCACAAATATGGAATGAATAATAGATTCACCGAGTATTCCGTCTATTCTTGTCAGAATATTTTATTCATTTTCAATTAAACACACGATATAAAGTAATCGAACGGATCCAAATAATTATAGGTGAATTTCTCTACTTCCAACCGCATATAAGCTCTCTAAAGCTCTGTTGAACAGAGCGGAAAAACAGGCTGATCACTTAATTGGTGAATATCAATCAGGTTCCTGAAATGTTCAAATGTTTGTATAGCTTGTTGGTTTAATCATCATGAAAGAAGGCTGTATACATGGAGGAGACCAGGAGACATTGGAAGGTACCAGATTGACTTTATAATGGTAAGGAATAGATTTAGAAATCAGGTTCTAAACTGTAAGACATATCCAGAGGCAGATATAGACTCTGACCATAACTTATTGGTTATGAACTGCAGATTAGAACTTAAGTTGCAAAAAAGTAGAAAATTAAGGAGACGGAATCTGAACAAATTGAAGAAACCAGAGGTAGTTGAGAGTTTTAGAGGGTGCATTGGCAAGGATTGTCTGAAACAGGGGAAAGTAATACAGTGGAAGAAGATTGGGTAGCTCCGAGATATAGGGTAGTTAAGGCAGTAGAGAATCATATAGGCAGAAGGACAAGGCCTAATAAAAATACATGGTTATACAGGATATACTGAACTTAATTGATGAGAGAAGAAAATATAAAAACTCAGCTAGTGAAGCAGTCAAAAGGGAGTACAGACGTCTGAAAAATGAGGTTTACAGGAAGTGCAGACTGGCTAAGCAGGTGTATCTTGAGGAGGAATGCAGACCCGTAGAAGATTTTATAACTAGGACAAAGATAGATACCGCCTACAGGAAAACAAAAGATATAGTTGGAGGCAAGAAAAACAGATGTATAAATATCAATAACTGAGACGGCAAAGAGGAGAAAGCTGAACTGTGGAAGAAGTATATAGAGCGCCTATACAAGAAAATAAAATTTAAGGCAGTATTCTAGAAATGGAACACAAAAACACGAAGTGGAGGAAGATGAGATGGGAGATATGATACTGCGAGGAGAATTTGACAGAGCACTGAAAGATTTGAGTCGAACCAAGGCCCCTGGAATAGATGATTTTCCGTCTGAACTGCTTATATCGTTAGGAGAGCCAGCTATGAAGAAATTGTTCCACTTGGTGGCAAGATGTATACGACAGGAGATATACCGTCAGACTCCAAGAAAAATATTGTAATTCCAATTCCAAAGAAAGCAAGTGTGAAAAACTATCAATTTAATAAGTCATGGTTGCAAAATAGTAACACGAATTATTTACAGACGAATCGAAAAACTTGTATAATCCGACCTTAGGGAAGATCAGTTTGTATTTAGGAGAAATGAAGAAACACGGGAGGTAATACTCACATTACGAAAGGAAACGTAAACCTACATTTTTAGCATTTGTAGATTTGAAGAAAGCTTTTGACAATGTCAACTGGAATACACTCTTTCAAATTCTGAAGCTAGGAGGGGTAAAAAACAGGAAGCGAAGAGCTATATTCAACCTATACAAAAACCAGACAGTAGTGATTGGAGTCGAAGGGCATGAAAGGGATGCAGAGGTTGGGAAGGGAGTAAGATAGGGTTGCAGCCTTTCCCCATTGTTGTTCAATCTGTACATTGAGCAAGCAATGAAGAAGTGAAAGGAGAAGAGCAATTGAATTAAATGGACAGTATCTTGAAAGGAGGGTATAAGATGAATATTAACAAGAGTAAAACGAGGGTAATGGAATGTAGTGTCAGAAAATCAGGCGATGCTGAAGGAATTAGTTTAGGCAATGAGACAATAAAAGTAGTAGATAAGTTTTATTTTTTGGGTAGCAAAATAACTTCTGATGGTCGAAGTAGAGAAGATATAAAATGCAGAATGGCTTTGGAAAGAAAAGTGTTTCTGAAAAAGCTAAACTTGTTAACATCCAATATTAATTTAAATGTATAGAATTCCTTTTTGAAAGCATTTGTCGGGAGTGTAGCATTGTATGGGAGTGAAACGTGGACGGTAAGGCGTTTAGACAAAAAGATGATAGATGCTTTTGAAATGTGGTGCTACAGACGAGTGATGATGATTAGGTGGGTAGATCACGTAACTAATGTGGAGGTGTTTAATCGAATTGGGGAGAAAAGGATTTTGTGGCATATCCTAAGAGAAGGAATATATTGGTGGGACACATCTGAGACATCAAGGAATCGTCAACTTAACATTAGAAAGAAGAGTGTGGGGGAAAAACCGTAGAGAGAGACCGAGGGACGAATACAGTAAGAAGATTCAAAAGGATGTAGGTTGCCGAACCTATTCTCAGATGAAGAGACTTGCACAGGACAGGGTAGCGTGGAGAGCTGCATCAAATCAGACTGCTGACTGAAGACCACAACAACAACAACAGCAACCCTGATATTTATTCCTTCCCCAAATTTATCCTTGCTTTCTTTGACAGCTTGCTAAATGTCTTACTTTTTCCCCCACCAATACTTCCCTTCCATACCCCTCGACTCTTAGAATTGTTGTCTGGTTTCTGTAGAAGTTGTAAAAACCTTCCGTTCCATATATTTTACCCTCAACGTTTTCAGAATTTGAAAGAATGTGTTCAACGTTATCAAATGTTTTCTCAAAACTTACAAAAGCTAGAACTGTAGGTTTGCCTTTTCTAAATTTACATGTAAAACAGTTTAAATAACAGAACACTCTTCCACTAAGTTGCCATTTATTTGGCACCACTGACTGTAATTCTTGTTAAAGATATACTTATCATAAGTATTTTATGCCTCCAGTTTTCCTCCTTTTGATTACGATACATGGAAAACATGCATAAATTATTTTACTGCAAGAAATACGTTTCAAAATTTAGTTCTAACATCGTAGTTACCAATAGATCGCGGATCTTTAGGTTAAAACCTATTTTCGCTCCCCGCTCCCGCCCCCTGAGTTCCTAGCTGCAAATAAACTTGTACTTACAAGTTTCATGACTAATTAAAACCGAAATTGCTAATATTACAGCACCTAAAGTAACCTATTTCGACATTAGGCCTATATTTGTCTATTTCAGCTTTAAAATCCTAAAAGGCATCTATTTCTTCTATTTCCAAAAGATTTGAAGTGTTTTGAAGAATAAATGGAAGAAGTATTGAAGTCAATGTTTGGAAAAAAAATAAAAGAAAAAAACTGTCATCGGTCTGTACCGGCAGTCAAAGTAGCGTAAAAATATATGAACGTAACTTATACGGATGCACTACATAGAATTCGAAAATATATTTGGGAGTTTTACTATATGGATTTCAGTAGCTTGAACGACAATTGCGACGGGCACATTGAAAATGTGATTGTTAGCAAGTTGGATACAGATGCGATATGGAGAGCTCATTTGATTCGTTCAGAACAACTTCCAAGAGTAACCAAGAAACAATCGCACACTTTTTTAACTATGAGTTGAAGGTGCTATATTCAAATGGCGTAAATGAAAATAAAGTTCTTCTGATTTTGGCAGTTGCCGCTGCACATATGGTTGCAGCGTTTCGTTTGCTCCAAGTTTTCTACTCTTTGATGTTGGGTGTAACTTGTGTAGCACATGATATCAACAGTGTAGCACAGCAAGTAAGCCTAGAGATCTCTATTTACTTATCTCCATGGTAAAGAAAAGTTTTTTGTAAGGCATCGTCAAGGGTGCGAGCATTCAAAGAAAAATTTCCGTTGCTGTGGTGCGCGCGGCCGTTCGCCGTCGGGAGTTCGAGACCCCCTGGGGCATGGATGTTTGTGTTGTCCTTAGGTTAGTTTACCTTAGTTTAAGTAGTTTGTAAGCTGCGGACTAATAACTCAAAGGTTTTTTTTTTCAGATGTTCCCTTGCCACCTGAATCTACTGCTACCTTCAGGGGCACTTGGTTACCAGAACAGAATTATTGTGCTACCCGAATAACAACACTCATCCACTACTTTTATTATGTCACTACCTAATCTCATTCCTTTAGCATCGCCTAACACTACATTCTATTACCCTTGTTTTAGATTTGTTACTGTTCATGTTATACCCTCCTTTGAAGACACTTTTTACATGTACATACATACTCCGCAATCCACCCAAAGGTGCGTGGTGGAGTGTACTCGCTACCATTACTAGTTACTTCCTTTCTGATTGCACTCCCATATAGAACGAGGGAAAAACCAATGCTTGCATGCTTCTCTACCAGCCCTAATGACTCTAATCTAAACTATGTAGTTCATTCCTTTAAATTGTTCTTCCAGGTCCTTTGCTGTCTCTGGCAGAATTACAATGTCAGTGACCGGCACTGGTAACAACAATGCTATGTAAAGAATAAATTTCTACTCTCCGTGATACGTTAAGTAGTTGACGGGTACGATGAAAAGACCGTTACACATACCAAAGAGCTTTTTTCAGAAGATGAAAATACAGAGCACGCGTACAGTTTTTCATAACGTGAAAGACCTTGGTATAGAGGTTATCAGTGCCGAGACAATGTCTAATGGCATTTAAGAATCTAGTAGTATGGAATGTACCATATCACTTATCCTTTGTTTGAATAAAGCAGCCTGCTTTACACGAGTGGCTCTTCCGGAATCCATCTTCATTCATCTGCTCCTCCAGCTATTGCATTCCCCGAACCTACTGAATGTTTTCGCCCACACGACGCAAACGAGAAAACAGCGCGGTAGAGGCGAGCCCTTCGATTTCTATCGCATCAATCACGTGCTGAGCGTCCGGAACTTTGATGCGCGCGGAAGAACGCAGATGGGGTGAAAAATGACGCAGGCGAGAATAGGGAGATTATTCTGGACGTGCGAGAGTAATGAAAATCCTTAAGACGGGGGCAAAGAGGTAGGAAAATGCCAAGAACTGGTATTAGTTATCTAAAACCAATTTAAGTAGGAAAAGTAATCGCAGAAGGTCATAAGCATATTTATCCTTGTAAGAAAAGTTCTCATTACAGCTCCTGGAGGTTAAGGAATAATTTTTTGTCGATACTGCTGGGGAGCTTATTCACATTTCAAGGGTCAAATGGTAGAATGTAGGCGACAAAAAAGAACAGACCGGGAATCGAGTACCACTCTGGAATACAAATAAGCTTCATTTCAGTACAAAAATCTGCCTCATAATGCATGAGTCAGCACTAAGAAAACCATTAATTAATTATGTAATACAGATGAGCTCCCAATATTTAAATTTTATATGTATTAAATATTGTTGTGTATACATTTTGTAAACCGAAACTGTAACTATATTTAACTACGCAATTCTACGTTTGTTAATAATCTATAGCGGCGCGGTTTGGCCGCGTGGTCTAACATCTACAACTACACGGACACTCTTCAAATCACAACTGAAGTGCATGGCAGAGGGTTCATCGAACCACTTTTATGATATTTCTTTATGGTTCCATTCTCTAATAGCTCGCGGGGAAGTAACACCTAATCTTTCCTGTTGTCGATCTGATTTCTGCAACCTGACGTTAATGATATAGACCTTTAATTCTGCGAATAACTCCTATTGCCTTTCTTGAATACTGGAGTGAGCTGTGCAAATTTCCAGTCTTTGGGTACGGGACGTTCGTTGAGCGAGCGGTTGTATAAGATAGCTAGGTATGTGGCTATTGCATCACCATACCCTGAAAGGAACCTAATTGGTATACAGTCGGTACCGGGAGGCTTACTTGCGTTAAGTGTTTTAAGTTTCTTTAATATTCCAGGGGCATCTATTTCTAAATGACGCATGCTGGCAGCAGTTCTTGATACGAATTCTGGAGTATTTGCTTCGTCTTTTGTATTGAAGGAATTTCGGCAAGCTATATATTTGCCGCTAGTATACTTCACATACGACAAGAATTTCTTATGATTCTGTACCAAATTACGTGACAGGGTTTCGTTGTAGTGACTACTGTAAGCTTCTCGCATTGCAGTTCGAGCTAAATTTCTAGTTTCCGTAAAAGATTGCCAGGCTTGGGAATTTTGTGTGTGTTTCAATTTGCCACGCTTTTTTCTCCGCTTTTGCAAGAATGATGTAACCTGTTTTGTGTATCACAGCGGGTCAGACCCCTCTATTGTTAAATTGTCAGGTATAAATCTGTCCGTGGTTGTCGATATTATATCTCTGAATGTAAGCCACATCTGATCTGCACTCCCATTGTTAGTTTCGAAAGACTGAAAATTCTCAGTCAGGAAAGCGTTAATCGAATTTTTATCTGCTAGTTTGAATAAATACACTTTTCTTTTAATTTTGGTGATTTGGAAAGTCCGATATTCAGTCACACTAGGACAACTCCGTGTTCATTAATCCCTGTATCTGTCTGATTATTTGTTGCTAGGAGGTCAAGTATGTTCTCACACGTCATGCTACTAACTGGGCGGCCGTTACTGTCGGAGGTTCAAGTCCTCCTTGGAGCATAAGTGTGCTTGTTGTCCTTAGCGTAAGTTAAAGTAATTCTTCCTTAACAGAAATGACATCAGTAGCATCACCATTTCTATCGTATAATGAAGGTGTTGACTGTGTTTTGACGCTAGTACACTTTACATGCGACCAGAATTTCTTATGATTATCTACCAAATTTCGTGACAGGGTTTCGGACAATCATCCTTTCGTTAGTCGGGAGGGGTGGGCAAGTTTGTGGCCCTTACTCGTACGGGAATTAGTTTCAAAACTACGAGTTTGAGTACTGTAGGCTGGTTAAAGCTGGGAATTTGTATCTGACGGGAGGCGTGCTTAGGTAGTCCTTGCAGGTGCGGTGATCACTGTGTAGTGTAGTGGTCAGTGCTACTGCCTAAAAAGCGGGAGACCCGGGTTCGAATCCCGGATGCGTACACATTTTCAGCTTCGCCCATTCGCATTTGACGTCATATAGTCTGTGAATACGAAAGAATAACAACTGCAGAATGAGAAGTGACGTCTGTTCTTTCGGAACAGACGCCACATATATATACGTAGCAGTTTGGTCCAGTAGGTTAGAAAAATTTCAATGATCTATGTTTACTTACGTAATTATTCTGGGTAAATGGCGATAAAGATCTATAGGAAAATTTAGACATAAGTATTGTTATTATGAAATGTCTTTTCCAAAGTAACAGACATTGTAGATGTACATGAAATTCGGGTTAGAATCCCGCTGCGGCACACTGTTTCATTTTTCAGCAAGTAATATACTACCTTTAGAAATGCAGCTAAAGGCGGCAGAATTCGCAAATTGCGAATGAATAATTGATTATTTAAATTTACAAATTTGATTTTATAAACAGCCACAATTCGTTACAATTATTTATTCAATTAACTGGTTTCAATCTGTACACACGTGCATCGTCAGAATACTGTAAAAAATAGATATTGATATTTAATAATTTTTTACATTAATATTATATGAAATACGAATTAAATTTCTAATTTGAAGACTTATGTTTGATAAAAATTGATAGCTGTCGATTTATATAATCAAATGTAAGTACGGTAATTTTAAACAGTTGTAGTGTGACAGCTGCATAATTGGATGTTTTCAACAGCGGATAGTGACAGTGGCAAAGATATAAATGCTTAGTATTCGTAACATCTATGGTATCGTTCGTAAACGTTATCTTTAGATGCATAACGTAATTTACATTTCGATCGCCGCTTTAACGGGCTGATGTACAAAACATTATATTATTATTATTATTATTATAAATAATCTATTAAAATAAATTCAAAAATACATTCCTAAAATCATCATAAAAACATTTACAAAATCGTTCCCATGTACAGGCATTCAAGATTATCGCCAGCCAGCATGGTCTGCGGGTGTTCGAGGAGTGTCAGTGGCAGTTGTAACATTCTGTGTATACCGGAATAAAAATAAGCTTTCTCGTGTTGGGCTGGATAATTGGAATCATTTCCAACAGTCGCTTTCCCTTACGTGCAAATCCTGCTCTTTCTAATTTTGCAAACACTGGCTTTGCCAAAGACGGCAAGTTGCTAAATACGAGGTATGTCCACAAAGTAAGTTCCGTTTGGTTATATCAATCAAACGTGTATAGATACAGAAAAAATATTTATTGTATAAAAATCTACAACTGTTCAACTAGTTTTCTACATAACTTCCGAAATTTTGTAGGCACTTTTCATAGCGTGGGACAAGTTTTTGTGTGCCTTATTCATAGAAGGTTGCCGCCTGTGTATTCAACCATGTGGCAAACATGTTCTTTCAGCTCATCGTAGTTGAAGTGTTGACCACCAAGGACAGATTTTAGTTGTAAGAAGAGATGAAAGGAGTCTTCTTCTTCTCTTCACGTTGCCGCCCGACCTCACAAGGCGAATGTGACCAAACAACTCTTACGGGAATTTCACTGGGACGTGTTTGATCATCCTCCGTACAGTCTCGCTCCTAGCGACTTTCTTATTACACGTAAAACCTGTCCGTGGTGATCAACACTTCAGCGATGATGACGAGCTGAAAGAACATGTTACCACATGGTTGAATACACAGGCGGCAACCTTCTACGAAGAAGGCATATATAGTCTTCTGCCACGCTATGACAAATGCCTACAAAATTTCGCAAGTTGTGTAGAAAAGTAGTTTAATAGTTGTAAATTTTTGTTATTGTAGAAAGATATAAAAAAGCTAAGATCGCTGATCATCAATTTTTGTTTAAGACGACCGGTTTCGCTGAACTATGTAGCATCATCTGGTCCAATAAAATCATTTTACAAGGCCATAATCCTGTAATGTCAATCAGTTGCTATATAACATAATTTACAGTGCATAGGTGCACTATTTCATTATAATAAAACATAATTTTGCTATTGTCCCTCGCTGTGATAATTATGTTTTATTATAATGACATAGTGCACATATGCACTCTAAATTATGTTATATAGCAACTGATTGACATTATAAGATTATGGCCTTGTAAAATGATTTTATTGGACCAGATGATGCTGACATAGTTCAGCGAAACCAGTCGTCTTAAATAAAAATTGATGATCAGCGATCTTGGCTTTTTTATATCTTTCTACAATAACAACAATTTACAACTATTAAACTACTTTTCTACATAGCTTCCGAAATTTTGTAGGCATTTGTCATAGCGTGGCAGAAGTCTTTGTATGTCTTCTTCGTAGAAGGTTGCCGCCTGTGTGTTCAACCATGTGGTAACATGTTCTTTCAGCTCGTCATCATCGCTGAAGTGTTGACCACCATGGACAGGTTTTAGGTGTAAGAAGAAAGTCGCTAGGATCGCCTCCTAGAACATAAACCAACTCAATAAATTTTTGTACAATAAATATTTTTTCTGTATATGTACACGTTTGTTTTATATAACCAAACGGAACTTACTTTGTGGACATACCAGGTAGGAACGACTTTGGCGAGTGTCCGTGGCGCACGCGCGTGTATAATATGTATTTTGTGTGTATGTGTATGTGTGTGTGTGTGTGTGTGTGTGTGTGTTCGCGGGAGAAATGTTACTGCGTGGCGAGACGCAGCCGAATATGGACGCGCCAGCAACGGAATCTGTGCAGACAGGCGCACGTGACGTGAAAATAATTATTTGTGGCACAGTGGGCAGAGCTGGTAACGCTGCGAGCGCATCACTATCCTGCACCGTAATTAATTCCTGCTCATTTCATGTGTGCCCGAAATTCCACGTGAAGCCACTGAGCATTGACATCGACAGCCAAGACGTCACCTCAACAATTACGACGAACTGTAAAGCCGTTTTATTTTTCGCCGTTACCTGATTTGTTACGCATTACCCAGTTTTGCTGATGACATTATAATGCTGTCAGAGCCAACAAAGGACCTGGAGGAGCAATGGAACGGAACGGACAGTGAGTTGAAAGGAGCATATAAGATGAACATTAATAAGAGCAAAACAAGGGTAATGGAATGCAGCCTTAGAAAATCAGGCGATGCTGAAAGAATTAAATTAGGTTAACGAATCGATAAAAGTGGTAAATGAGTTTTGCTACTTGGGCAGTAAAATAACATATGACGGTCGCAGTACAGAGGATATAAAATGCAGAATGGCAATGGGAAGAAAAGCGTTCTTGAAACAAGAGAAATTTGTTAACATCGAATATTAATTTAAGCATAAAGAAGTCCTTTCTGAAGGCATTTGTGTGGAGTGTTGCCTTGTATGGGAGTGAAACGTGGACGACAAACAGTGCGGACCGGATGAAGATAGAGGCTTTTGAAATGTGGTGCTACAGAATAATCCTGAAGATTAGGTGGGTGGATTGCGTAACTAATGAGGAGGTACTGAACAGAATTGGGGAGAAAAGAAATTTCTGGCATACCTTGACTAAAAGAAGGGATAGATTGGTAGGACACATTCTTAGACATCAAGGAATTGTGAATTTAGCGTTGGAGGGAAGTGTGAGGGGTAAAAACCGCAGAGGAAGTCCAAGAGATGGATACAGTAAGTAGATTCAGACAGATGTAGGTTGCCGTTCTTATGTAAAGAGGCTTGCTCAGGACAGGGTATTGTGGAGAGCTGCATCAAACCAGTCTCCGGATTGAAGACCACAACAACAACAACCCAGTGATGTGTCTGAATATTTTTTTCCGTAACAATAACTAACAAGCGAACATTGTAGACCTGATCATTGTCCTATGTCACTGAGAAACTGTAAGAAAGTTTAGTATTTGACTATACGTGTCATTGCTTTTAATTTAATAATAAAAGATCTAGTATTAAAAACTTTTCGTTATGCCTTACTTATAATTATTTGAATGAAAAGCACAGTTATTACTGCTTAATTAATTAAAGTCTATTGCCTTTTTTATTTTTACTTTTAATACCTTGGGACAATGCTCAGTATAAGAAACGAGATAGATCGGGAAATTACGGCACGAATAAAAGATGGGAACAGGTCAAGGTTTACTCTAGGAAAGCACGTAAGTCCCGGATACTGTCGATATCCTGAAAGAATAACATCTAAAAGACAATAATACAACCTGTAGTCGTATTTGAAGCACAGACCTGGACTATTACCCGAAAGATGGAAAGAAAATTGCTGACAATTGAGAATGCCATCCTCAGAAACATGTTTGGGCCAGTGAAGGATGGTGATGAATGGAAAAACAGAAAGAACCGTGAACTTCAGGAGTTATTAAAGACGATGGTCATCGTGGCAGTGATCAAAGAAAGAAGACTGAAGTGGTATGGACAGTTAATGCGCCGAGAAGGCCAGATCATCAGACAGGTAGTTGAAGAGGACACCAGGGGCAAAAGACCAAGGGGAAGACCACGACTGCGGTGGACTGGCCAGACCAGATAGGATATCAGCACGCCGAGACTCTCTGAAGAAGATTACCTGGACCGAGAACGCTGGAGGAGGCTAATCGGTAAGGCCAGACACCGACTGCGTTTGTGTGGCCAACGCATTAAGTAAGCAGTAAGTAAGTAAAAATAAAAATTAAAAGTTAAAATTTATTTCGTACCGGAACTCAAATGCAAAAGCATTGTTCGATTTTGATTTATTGTCTTACGTGTTTATTGTATTGTATTTCATAACGCTTAATAGGGACTGTTTCATAATGATTGCTAACGAGTTGAAATTCATGTATGGTTTTGCTCTTAAATCAGATTGTCAGTAATCAATGACAATTTCGTGAATTTTATAACCAGACTAGCTGAAAACTCGGCGTTGCCCGGGTATTTATCTCTTTATTCCTGCCATTTTCAGATATATATTCATTTGTATAAGGGTTGTATGTCGGTAAAATATCTTGGAAACACAATTAGTAGTAAAGAAGAAATAAATTAAAACTTGGTGCGTGATGGGGCGATTTTCCATGAACGCTATTGTTTATGTGCTCATATAGCATGGACTACGTGTCTTACTGTGATACAATTTAGAAGGAACACTCAACTATATGTGTGTATACAGTCTGAAAAATTTCCTGAGGCTACAATTTGTTGTGTAGAAATTATAAATTGTAACTTCATATCGAATTGCGGAGTTTCAGTCCATCAACAGCGGAACGTTAATGTTTTAGCCCATGAATAGCGGAAAAGTAGTAAGCGAGAAACTTTTTTCCTTTCTGTTTTTTGATGTAGTTTTCAGCGAGAAAAAGTTTAATAAAGATTTGAAATTATGTACAAAGTTTGTTGCATGTCGCTAAGTACTCTCATTCTCATATAGCGTATTTATAACGTCTCACCGCATTGTGTGCCAGTTTTTTGCGATTCCTATTGTATATGACGTCATATTTTATGAACCATGTGTCGTATGGGATTCTTAACCTTGCAGCAATTGTTACCTCACGGTAAGGAATGTGTGTACCAAATTTGGTTGATTTCGACCCAGTGGTTTAGAAGAAACTGAGCAGTATTGTCGCTAAATGCAGCAGTTTCTCGCGCATCTCATTGTTTATGACGTCATATCTCGTGAACTATATATCGTACGTGATTCTTACACTTACGGCGACCGTCCACATGGATTGAAGCTCACTTGTACAAAATTTCATAAAGATTGGATCAAAACTGTAGATTTGTATTGAACACTTACACATATACGGACACTCTGCTTTATATATTACTGTAATATCACTCAGCAAACGTAATTGTGAGAATACGCAGTCATTGTCGTAATTTTAGCTAACTTCACCAGTCTATTAAATAACTTAATAATCAATCAATTAACTGTTCAACAAAATTACTCTTCCTCCGATTTACTTTGCTTTTCAGTGAACTAAAATTATCTACTCATCATTGTCTGAAATGTAGTGTTTCGTTGAAGATATGTGTACTATATATGTATCTACCTTCTGTTGGCAGGCTTGCTATGGATCAATCAGATATTCATTAGCATTTGTTAATCTTAATTGAACATTGAATAAATATTGCCCAATTGAACTGGCGACCGTGTTTGTTAAGCATAAAGAAATAAAATCAGATAGCGCTGACGGCCTTCCAGAAAGACGCCAATTATGGCTTAGTTTTTCATACTTGTAGTTACCAACTCGCGCACAGCGTCGTATTTCATTCCTTTGACTTTTAATTTGTATTGTTAATTGCAAAGTGGTAGGATATGTCTGCAAAGTTGATGTTCATGCAAAAGGTATTGAAGATTTCCTCGTTGTTAGATTGCAATTTCTCCAACATTCTTTAATTTTTGCGACATTTATATGTATATATTTCATCTTAAACAGTGTTTTAATAGTAATCAGATGAAAATTCTAAAACATTCATTGTTACGTCCTTGCAGAAAGATAGGCAATATTCCAAAACGAATGGTCTGTTTGTGAAAAAAAAATCATTTATAACGTTTTGTGCAATCATATGAAGGTAATTTACACCTTTTGAAATAAAATTAAAGCCAAAAATAATTCCGCACTAACTGGGTTAATTCCAGTTGCCATTCAATGTTCGTAAACAGTGGTACCCTTTTATGGGTGACAACAATATGTAAGCAACATAATCCTTTATTTTTCCTTTTAAAAAATTTGAGCAGAAAAGTGAATGAAATAAGTTATCCTATTGATAATCTATTTTACACCTCTGATTACTTCACCCTAGCACCACTAAGCTCGGATCTGTCACATGGATGTCTAAGGGGGGACAAAAATTGCCCTCACGTTCTTTTCACTTTTTAACAATTTATTTTTGTTTCTTTATTTATTTTTTATTATTTAATGAACCAGGAATTTCTTTATTAGGTTGCAACACCCTTTCCATAGTTATCAAGAACATTATAACAAATGCAAACACAACAAATAAAGTAATGAAGATGATAAATGCTATTATATTTTTATCATGCAACTAACACTTATATATACATCAGACTAGTATTAAGAAATCATAAAGAACGTACAATACCAAACCACAAATACGAAAACAGAAAATCAAAGTAAAAATTCCAATTGAGGTTTTCCTTCCTACTCACTTTCAATTACACAATTTGTGCATATGATTGTTTTTGAAGAATGAGTGGAATGCACATACTTGGAACACCTGCAACAAACAATAGACACTTTTGTCATCTTGTCCTTTTCCCTTTTAGAGTTTTTAGTCTTCAAACAGATGTGACATCTTCCTCTTGAATAAAAGTCAACAGCTTGAACAGTTGCAGTAATTCTGATACTGACGAGACATTTTATTAGAACTGCGAGTAATGTAGAACTGCCCTAACAGCAATGGAGATTTATTTCAAAACAATGGGAACGTAATACATCGGTCCCAAAAAATCGGCAAAATCGGCCTTCACTTAAATTAAATGTAACAGGCAGATTGAAATAATTCACAAAAATTATAAATCCGTGACAGCATATACTGTAGATATTTTTCTACAACTACCTAAATTCTTCCTTCTTTACTCCAACAAATAGATATATTAAACAAATAAAAAAAATACCGCGGGCAATTTTTGCCCCCTCCTTAGTGGTGCTAGGGTTAATTTTGCAGTAATCTTCCTTCGGAAACGACTGCAGTATTCCCATACTTCAATTATTTTAATTAGGTAAACATCAAATGTTTGTAAATCTATCGGACCAAACTGCGTGGTCATCAGTCCGTAGCTTACAAACTACTTAAACCTAGATAAACTAAGCTAAGGATAACACAGACATCCATGCCCCAGGGAGGATTCGAACCTCCACGGCGAGCAACCGCGCGCTCCGCAGCGAGACGCTTTAGACCGCTCGGCTACTCCACCGCGGCTAGGTAAACATCAGCGCGGTGTAAAGTTCAATACATTGGCCGATTAAACGAGGAATGTTACAAGTGACAAATGTTATTATGAAATAACTTAGAGAGTACAGAATACGCCGTGGTGTAAACTGCGCTGTCCAAGCACGACGGCAGGCTGCCAGAGTCCGCCCTCAGCCACTCGTCAAGCACCTGGGTCAGCTGAGCCACGGTCGCCCTTTGCGTGCAGACATCGACCGCCTCCACTAATTATGCCTTCCGTGTTTGCCGGCAGCGCTACTTATACTTTCGGAAACATGCAAAGCGCGTTACCCTCGGCAATAAACCGTCTAATCTTCAGTCGGTCGTTTAATGAAAAGGCTGAACCATTTCCAGCGTTTTTCCTGGGTGTAGCACTTCAAATGTTCACCGCGCTTATAATTGTAAGACACTGTTTCAAATTAAGAGTTTTACAAGAGGAGACAAATTTCGATGTAATTAGTAAAAAGCACGATTTCTTTCTCTAATGCTACTTTTTTTTTCTTGGGTGCATACAGGAATTTAATCCACGAGAACTCGCGCCTTTAAAATTTACGCGATCAATCGCTTGTATAACATTTTACTGACAGTCAAAGAACAGTATTTAAACGGAAAGCTGAAGTTCTAAATTTAACCTTTAAGAAATCTTTCACGCAGGAGGACCGCACAAATGTGCCATCATTTGATCAACGTACTAATTCCGAAATGGGGGACATAGTAATAGGTATTTCCGGTGTAGAGAAGCAGCTGGGAGAGCTAAATGCGAAAAAGTCTGCTGGTCCGGATGGAATACAAGTTCGGTTTTACAAAGAGTATTCTGCGGCATTGGCTCCCTACTTAGCTTGCATTTATCGCTAATCTTTAATTCAGCGCAAAGTTCCTGGTGATTGGAAAAAAGCGCAGATGACTCCCGTTTATAAGAAAAGAAAGAGAACAGACCCACACAATTACAGGCCAATATCGTTGACATCAGTTTCATGTAGAATTTTAGAGCATATTCTCAGTTCGAATATAGTAAATTTCCTTGAAACGGGAAAGCTTCTTTCTATGAATCATCAAGGGTTTAGGAAACATCGTTCATGTGAAACTCAGCTTGCCCTTTTCTCACATGACATCTTGCGAGCCATGGATGAAGGACAACAGGCGGATTGTGTTGTTGTCGACTTCAAACAGGCGTTCGACGCGGTGCCACACTGCAGACTGCTAACGAAGATACGAGCTTATGGAATAGGTTCACAGATTTGCAGACTGCTAACGAAGATACGAGCTTATGGAATAGGTTCACAGATTTGTGACTGGCTGGAAGACTTCCTAAGTAATAGAACGCATTACGTTGTTCTCGACGGCGAGTGTTCATCAGAGACGAGTGTATCGTCAGGCGTGCCCCAGGGGAGTGTGATAGGAGCGCTATTATTTTCTATCTATATAAATGATCTGATGGACAGAGTAACTTGTAATTGGCGGCTGTAAGGACAGTTGTGAAAAGGCGGACAGCCGACTTCGGTTTATTGGAAGAATTTTGGGAAGATGTACTTCATCTGTAAAGGAGACCGCGTATAAAACGCTTGTACGACCACGTCTTGAGTATTGCTCAAGTGTTTGGGGCCCGCAGCAGATCAGTTTAAAGGAAGACATAGAAGCAGTTCAGAGGCGAGCAGCTAGGTTTGTTACTGGTAGGTTCGACCAATGCGCGAGTGTCACGGAAATGCTCCGGCAACTCAATTGGGGATCGCTGGAGGAAAGACGACGTTCTTTTCGTGAATTTCTGTTGAGGAAATTTAGAGGGTCGGAATTTGAAGCTGAGTGTAGTACGGTCTTGCTACCGCCTACGTACATTTCGCGTAAAGATCACAAAGACAATATAAGAGAAATCAGGCCTCGTTCTGTTTGGGAGTGCAATAGGAAAGGAAATGCCTAGTAGTGGTGCAGTGTACCCTTCGCCACGCGCCTTACGGTGAATTGCGGAGTATGTATGTAGATGTAAATGTAGGTGTAGAATGTACTCAATATATCTAAATAAGTATTTCTAGTTGCTGCCATAAGAAAACTCACATATATGACTATTTAAAATTGATAAAGTGCCGATTGTTTGAAAATTACTGTGAGCAAAATGCTCACGCGCGAGTCCTCGCGGGTGAAGCATGACCTGTGAACGTACATTGTTCGTGGGAGAACGAGACCATACCTCTGCAAAGTGTAGCTTCTGTGACATTACCTGGTCGTAGTTTGTTGATTCTTGATATTCTCGAAGATCGTTCCTCTCGGTAGCGGCTGGCTGAAATTTCGTGGAGCGAAAACTAATCCACTACAAATAACGTAGGCAACACACAGAATTGCAATTCTTTGACACTTTTAATGTTTTTTAAGTGCCCAGTTATCCCCATTTATGGCCATCTTACAAGTCTCATTACTTGCAATTAATGTGACCTGGTATCTACATCCCACACATCAGTAATACGAATTTACACAGTTCGTGAGTGGAAGACACAAGTCTGAGGTGTACAGTGTGGCACAAATATGGGGTAATCACGGTATATACACTTTCTACGAGCATAACCTCGCAGAACTTATAATATGATGTTAAAATTAGATTCCCTACTAGCGTGGATTGTATCTCCTAACAAAGATGTAACAAGACTCTGAACTGGCGAGGATTGTGCCTTGGATCACTGACGGAACAATACTCAATTACATGCCGCGAATGCATCCTATTTATATCTTTCAAACAATAATACTGGAAATGGCGTATTCATAATTATGTATGTTAAATTAATTACAATTGAAAAGTAAACAATTATGTGCAACTGGCTATAGTAAAAGATAACGTAAATTATACTGAGTTACTTTCTATATAAAAATCGGTTATACTGTGTTTAAGTTACGTATTTAACTAAATAGTTTCATCTACAATATTTTCGTAATTAACGATAATTATACAAAAATCAACGAGGGCAAAACGTTCCTAACATTACTTGTAAAACATAGTAATAAGTACTTTAATATCATGAGAAAAGAATTTACTTAGTTTTTAGTAGAAATACTAATTAGCATACTATCTGAAATATAACAATACACCTTTGGCATTAATTAAATAATTAATATTTGCTGATTAAACAAACTTCTGCGACACCAAATAATAGAAGATAACTTCAGCTATTTATGTTATAAATTTATGTATTGACAGATGCTCTAACTAGTTACAATTCAGAAATCAAATATAAATCATCACCTAATAAATAGTCAGTTGAAGCACTTACAACCTCTAAATACGAAACACCTGACGATGGTATTAAATGCCGAAAGATATCTTGTGTGATAAATAATAAATAATTAATTACAGAGTTTGGACTATCCTTTCACATTATGTCAATATATGACATTTCTAACACTGTGGGCCCGAGATATAACAAGTTTATAACAAAGAATAACGAAAGTTTTGGAAAAGAAAATGATAATAGACTACTTACATTCATATCTATTATTATGTAACAGTGGTATCGGGAGGTTCCAAAAGGCAAACAGAAGAGAATAAATCCCAACATTCTTCGTTACACTTCCAAGCCCATTAAACAGTCTCTAATCTTCACTCTTCTGACGCTTTTCTAACTTCTTTCAATTCATTATGTTAATTCTGTAGTTACCTTGAACTTGCGTCGTACATTGATTTACATCAATAATATAGTGAGGACAGTTTACAACTCACCGCAAAGACGTGGCGACGAGCTGAGACAGGCACATACAAAAGACACACACATACAACACATTCCGCTATCGGCCATGGCCTTCTTCAGAAAATAGAACACTCACGCAATCACACAGGCACACAACACAGTCATACAACCATCACCTCCGACTGCCGCACTTCGAATCACGCTCTGCAGCGAATTGGGGACGGGAGGGGAGGGGAAGGGGAGGGGATAGAAAGATTACGTCACGGTGGTGGGGATGGGTTAGATGGGAATAACGAGATGCAGCTTAGGAATGGAGTGGGGAGGCGGGTGAAGGGAGAAAATAAAGTAATATATATATATATATATATATATATATATATATATATATATATATATATATATAGAAAATGCATGCACATTGCAAGTACACAAGACCACATACACACACACATACACACGCACGCATGCTCGCGCGCACACACACACACACACACACACACACGCACGCACGCACACGCGCGCACACACACACACACATATATATATATACGATCACACATTCACACACCACTCAAAATAGGCGAGGTTTGGCATAGAGAGGTAGGAACTGTAAGGTATGGAAAAATATATATAGGTAAGTTATCGTAGGTTGAGGCCTGGTTGATTTCGGGATCGGAGAATGTATTGTAGGGATAACTCCCATCTGTGCAGTTCAGAAAAGTTGGCGGTGGATGGGAGGATCCAGATGGCCCGGGTTGTGAAGTAGCCATTGAACTCAAGCATGTGCTCCGCTGCATGCTGTGCAACAGGGTGGTCCACCTTGTTTTTGGCCACAGTTTGGCGGTGGCCATTCATCCTAATGGACAGCTGGTTGGTGGTCATGCCAATATAGAAAGCTGTACAGTGCTTGCAGCACAGCTGGTAAATTACGTGGCTGCTTTCACAAGTGGCCCGGCCTCTGATAGGGTAGGATAAGCCTGTGACAGGACTGGAATATGAAGTGCTGGGTGGGTGGATTGGACAGGTCTTGCAGCGGGGTCTTCCACAAGGATATGATCCCTGTGGCAGTGAGCTGGGTTTTGTGGTGGCATAAGTATGAACTAGGATGTTGTGAAGGTTGGGAGGGCGACGGAACACCACTTTAGGAGGGGTGGGAAGGATCTTGGGCAGGATGTCTCTCATTTCCGGGCACGAGGATAGAAAATCAATCCTTAGCGAAGGATGGAATTTAGTTGTTCGGGACCAGGGTAGTACTGAGTGACAAGGGGAGCGCTCTTTTGTGGATGGTTACTGGTGTTAGGAACAGGATTTGGGGTGTGTGAGGATATGGCACGGGAGATTTGTTTGTGGACTAGGTCTGTGGGGTAGTTTCTGTTTGTGAAGGCCTTTGTGAGACCTTCAGCATATTCAGAAAGGGAATTCTTGTCACTGCAGATATGCAGTCCACGGGTGGCCAGGCTGTAAGGGAGGGATTTTTTGACATGGAAGGGATGGCAACTGTCAAAATGTAAGTACTGTTGGTGGTTGGTAGGTTTAATATGGACGGAAGTGTGGATGGAGCCATCAGTGAGGTGGAGGTTGACATCCAGGAATGTGGCATGGTTGGTTGAGGAAGGCCAGGTGAAGTGGATGGGAGAGAAGGAATTGAGGTTCTGAAGAAAGGAGGATAGGGTGTCCTGGCCCTGAGTCCAGATCATGAAAATATCATCAATGAACCGGAACCAGGCCAGAGGTTTGAGGTTTTGGGATGCTAGGAAGGATTCCTCCAGACGGCCCATGAACAGGTTGGCATAGGAGGGTGCCATGTGGGTGCCCATAGCTGTGCCTTGGATTTGATGGTAAACTTTCCCCTCAAAGGAAAAGTAGTTGTTAAGTAGGATGAAATTGGTAAGGGTTATGAGGAATGAGGTATCAGGCTTGCGTTCAGAGGGACATTGGGAGAGGTAGTGTTCCAGAGCGGCAAGGCCATGGGCATGTGGGATGTTGGTGTATAGGGAGGTGGCATCCACTGTGACAAGTAAAGATCCAGGAGGCAAAGGGGTGGGAATGGTGGAGAGTCGGTGAAGGAAGTGGTTGGTATCCTTGATGTGGGAAGGTAGATTTTGGACAATAGGTTGGAGGTGTTGGTCAACTAGGGCTGAAATTCGTTCGGTAGGAGCACAGTAACCAGCCACAATAGGGCATCCAGGATTATTAGGTTTGTGGATTTTGGGGAGCATGTAAAAGGTGGGTGTGCGGGGTGCTGCTGGGGTGAGGAGGGAGATGGATTCAGGGGAGAGTTTCTGGGAGGGGCCATAGGATTTTAGTAGGGATTGGAGATCTTGTTGGACTTTGGGGATGGGGTCAGTCTGGCACAACTTGTAGGTGGAGGAGTCAGAGAGTTGGCGGAGCCCTTCTGCCAGGTAGTCACTGTGATCCATAACTACAGTGGTGGAACCTTTATCAGCAGGGAGGATGATTATGTCAGGCCTTCACAAACAGAAACTACCCCACAGATCTAGTCCGCAAACAAATCTCCTGTGCCATATCCTTACACACCCCAAATCCTCTTCCTAACACCAGTAACCATCCTCAAAAGAGCGCTCCCCTTGTCACCCAGTACTACCCTGGTCTCGAACAACTAAATTCCATCCTTCGCCAAGGTTTTGATTTTCTATCCTCGTGCCCTGAAATGAGAGACATCCTGCCCAAGATCCTTCCCACCCCTCCTAAAGTGGTGTTCCGTCGCCCTCCCAACCTTCACAACATCCTAGTTCATACTTATGCCACCCCAAAACCCAGCTCACTGCCTTGTGGAAGACCCCGCTGCAAGACCTGTCCAATCCACCCACCCAGCACTTCCTATTCCAGTCCTGTCACAGGCTTATCCTACCCTATCAGAGGCCGGGCCACTTGTGAAAGCAGCCACGTAATTTACCAGCTGTGCTGCAAGCACTGTACAGCTTTCTATATTGGCATGACCACCAACCAGCTGTCCATTAGGATGAATGGCCACCGCCAAACTGTGGCCAAAAACAAGGTGTACCACCCTGTTGCACAGCATGCAGCGGAGCACATGCTTGATTTCAATGGCTGCTTCACAACCCGGGCCATCTGGATCCTCCCATCCACCACCAACTTTTCTGAACTGCACAGATGGGAGTTATCCCTACAATACATTCTCCAATCCAGAAATCAACCAGGCCTCAACCTACGATAACTTCCCTATACATATTTTTCCATACCTTACAGTTCCTACCTCTCTATCCCAAACCTCGCCTATTTTGAGTGGTGTGTGAATGTGTGATCGTATATATATATATTATATATATATATATATACAGTGTGTGTGTGTGTGTGTGTGTGTGTGTGTGTGTGTGTGTGTGTGCGTGCGTGCGTGCGTGTGTGTGTGTGTGTGTGTGTGTGTGTGCGCGCATGCGCGTGTGTGTTTGTGTGGGTATGTGGTCTTGTGTACTTGCAGTGTGCATGCATTTTCTATATATATATATATATTTATTTTACTTTTTTTTATTTTTTTTATTATTTTATTTTCTCCCCTCACCCGCTTCCCCACTCCATTCCTAAGCTGCATCTCGTTATTCCCATCTAACACATCCCCACCACCGTGACGTAACCTTTCTATCCCCTCCCCCTCCCCTCCCCTCCCGTCCCCAATTCGCTGGAGAGCGTGATTCGAAGTGCGGCAGTCGGAGGTGATGGTTGTATGACTGTGTTGTGTGCCTGTGTGATTGCGTGAGTTCTCTATTTTCTGAAGAAGGCCATAGCCGATAGCTGAATGTGTTGTATGTGTGTGTCTTTTGTATGTGCCTGTCGCAGCTCGTCGCCACGTCTTTGCGGTGAGTTGTAAACTGTCCTCACTATATTATTAATTCCAACCTGGACTTTCCATTATTAAATTTATTTACATCATACTTACATGTCATAAAACAACGGAAAATCCAGGCAGGAAGTCAATAATAGAGAAGAGATAGCAACTCACCGTAAAAACGATCGCCGCAGCTAAATCTTCAGGCATGGTCCTTGTCAGATAAAAATACATTTTTATTGACACACTCACTCAGACAAAACTCAAGCACACGTGAGCACCATCTCTGGCTTTTACAGCGCAACAAGCATCTTGACAGAACGAGGCCACTTGCTCGCCTTCTCTCTCGCTGTCAACATACTTGTTGCGCTGGAGAGACCGCATACAGTGGTTACGTCTACTTGAGTTACGTCTCAGTGATTGAATATACAGGGTGTTACAAAAACGTACGGCCAAACTTTCAGGAAACATTCCTCACACACACAGAAAGAAAATATGTTATGTGGACATGTGCCCGGAAACGCTTAATTTCCATGTTAGAGCTCATCTTAGTATTCTCTTTAAATGTAAATTGAAGTAATTCGTGCAGACAATTGTCAAAATGCCCAACTGTTTCGTTAGTAAGTATTGTACTTCCTCGATTCACGTCATCAACACAGATTTTCTGTGAATGTTTGGGCAGGAATTGTTGGTGATGTCTTGATTGGGCCTCATGTTCTTCCTCCTACGCTCACTGGAGCACGTTATCATGATTTCATACGGGATAGTCTACCTGTGCTGCTAGAACATGTGCCTTTACATGTACGACACAACATGTGGTTCATGCACGATGGAGCTCCTGCACATTTCAGTCGACGTGTTGGTACGCTTCTCAACAACAGATTCGGTGATCGATGGATTGGTAGAGGCGGACCAATTCCATGGCCTCTACGCTCTTCTGTCCTCAACCCTCTTGACTTTCATTTATGGGGGCATTTGAAAGCTCTTGTCTACGCAACCCCGGTACCAAATGTAGAGGCTCTTCGTGCTCGTATTGTAAACGGCTGTGATACAATACGCCATTCTTCAGGGCTGGTATCCTCGCTAACGGAGGACGTTTTGAACATTTCCTGTAACAAAGTGTTTGAAGTCACGCTGGTACGTTCTGTTGCTGTGTGTTTCCATTCCATGATTAATGTGATTTGAAGAGAAGTAATAAAATGAGCTCTAACATGGAAATTAAGCGTTTCCGGACACATGTCCACATAACATATTTTCTTTCTTTGCGTGTGAGGAATGTTTCCTGAAAATTTGGCCGTATCTTTTTGTAACCCCCTGTATGCGTATTTTTTTCTGATTTATGGCCATGGCCGAAAATTTTGCTGCAGCGATCGTTTTTACGGTGAGTTATATTTCATAAACATTTTTATCTTATACGAGGTCTGTCTCTCTTTATCCCGTTTCTCGCACATGCAGGGTCGGCTTTGGTTATTCGGATTTGGCATGTTAATGTGACGGGGTGGCCGGATGCCCTTCCTGCCGCCACCCCATGGCCTCCCGGGAGGAAATGTGTGTGCCGGCCGCGGTGGCCGAGGTGGCTGAGGCGCTTCAGTCACGGTCCGCACGGCCACTACGATCGGGGGTTCGAATCCCCCCTCGGGCATGGATATTTGTGCCGTCCTAGTACGTAAGTAGTTCATAAGTAGTTTGTAAGTTTAGGGACTGATGACCCCGTAGTTCCATAAGCTTTACAAACATTTAAACATTTCAATTTGAGGAAATGTGTACCCCAAATGTCTGCGTATAGTGTTATACGTGTGAAAGTGTAAAGTGTTACGAAATACTTGCGAATTGAGTAACTGAGGCGGGACTTGGGGACCAGCCCGGTATTCACCAAGGGGGATGTGGAAAACCGCCGAAAAACTCATCCAGGCTGTCCGGCACTCCGACCCCTTTCGTTAATCCGTCGGGCGGATTCGAACCGGGGCCGTTACGCCTGCTCGTCTCGGAAAGCGGTGCGTTACACCGCACGGCTAACCGAGCGGATCTTATAACTTATGTAAGAAGAAATAGTATAACATTTAGCACATGGAAGTACAGACCAACTCGGGTAAACAAATGAAGTGTACAATTTTATCAGTTACGGAAGAATAGTTGTTAGAATGTAAATCTTAAGCAAAGGAAAATTATTACACTCAGAGCTGATTTTCATACATTCATAGTCCGAGTACAAGGTACTTTTGAATGATCTTGACAACACCATATGTCAAGTCCTACTTCACTGGAACGGGTGCGCTTAGCAACTGTCTTTACCCTTGAAAAAAAATAACGGATGATCAAAAAGAGCCGGCCGCGGTGGCCGAGGGGATTGAGGCGCTTCAGTCACGGTCCGCACGGCCACTACGGTCGAGGGTTCGAATCCCCCCTCGGGCATGGATATTTGTGCCGTCCTTAGTTGTAAGTAGTTCATAAGTAGTTTGTAAGTTTAGGGACTGATGACCCCGTAGTTAAGTCCCATAGACTCTACAAACATTTGAACATTTTTTTTTATCAAAAAGACATTATAAATTTGAAAACTTAATAAATCACGGAATAATGTAGATAAAGAGGAAAAAATTGACACACATGCTTGGAATGACATGGGGTTTTATTAGAACCAGAGAAAAGTATTGCTAGACGCGTGAAAGATATCTTGCGCGCGTCATTTGGCGATGATTGTGTGCTCAGCCGCCACTTTCGTCATGCTTGGCCTCCCAGGTCCCCAGACCTCAGTCCTTGCGATTATTGACTTCGGGGTTACCTGAAGTCGCAAGTGTATCGTAATCGACCGACATCTCAAGGAATGCTGAAAGACAACATCCGACGCCAACTTCGGACATGCTTTACAGTGCTGTTCATAACATTACGCCTCGACTTCAGCTTTTGTTGAGGAATGATGGTGAACATATTGTGCATTTCCTGTAAAGAACATAATCTTAGCTTTGTCTTAATTTGTTATGCTAATTATTGCTTTTCTGATCAGATGAAGCGCCATCTGTCGGACATTTTAGAACTTTTTTCTCTTTCTAATGAAACCCCATGTCATTCCAAGCATGTGTGTCAATTTTTACCTCTCTGACTACATTATTCCATGATTTATTAAGTTTTCAAATTTATATTGACTTTTTATCACCCGGTAGATCAATAAGTCACATCTGTTTCTGTATGGTAACATCGGTGCGATATAGTATCAGTTATGCGATAACCATGATATGACTTGCATGTTACCATACTGGTTGTAGCTACATTGTGGATGAAATCTAAACGTGTAATAAACAGATTATTAGCGACTTAACACAGTACACCACGAGTAGAAATGGTTGTAAAGCTTATGGGACTTAACTACGGTGTCATCAGTCAAAAAAATGTTCAAATGTTTGTAGATCTATCGAACCAAACTGCGTGGTCATCAGTCCGTAGCTTACAAACTACTTAAACCTAGGTAAACTAACCTAAGGACAAACACACACACACCCATGCCCCAGGGAGGACTCGAACCTCCACGGCGAGCAACCGCGCGCCCCGCAGCGAGACGCTTTAGACCGCTGGTCATCAGTCCCTAAACTTACAAACTACTTATGAACTACTTACGAACTAGGACGGCACAAATATCCATGCCCGAGGGGGGATTCGAACCCCCGACCGCAGTGGCCGTGCTGACCGTGACTGGAGCGCCTCAGTCACCTCGGCCACCGCAGCCGGCACCAGGAGTAGAGCTTCGGACTTCGTCTTGGCGTCTTTTCATGCAAACGTAATGTCCGCCATATTCTTGTATATCGAACACCGATACAAATATATTCTAAATGTTAATGCTCTAAGCATGCAATCGCTTTCTCCTATACCTGGCTGTTGCTTTCAGTTCCGTCTGGCACATCCCATGTCCCTCTGGATGTTTAGCAAATGCTCCCTCCTAGACCGTCCTCTTCCTTTCTTTCCCAGAATAGACCCTTCAAACGCATTAATCGGGAAAGTCTTGAGTCTGAAGACAGATCAGATAAATGTTATTCTTGTCTTATCCATTACCTTTCATAATTTCTTATTTTCGTTGTTTTCCCTCATAACTTCCAAGTTGGATGAAACTTAAATGGTGGCAACTATTTATTCACAACAAATACAAAAGCATTAAAGATAAATCTGAAGCATTGAATTAACATTTGTGATGCGAGCGGGAATCGAACCCAGACCTCCATGCTTACTAGGCAGACATCTTATCGCCTTGTTTTCCATCTGGCAGATCTATGGTTCACGGTCGTTCGTTCAGTTCGTTTGTGGTTGTTCGTTGAATGGTGGGCTCAGCTTTTTTATTACAGAGGGCGTTTTGCCCCTCACCAGGCGCACTGAGCCACGTCGCCCGGAACCGCTAGACCACCGCATCACTAGCGATTAACGCGCCTCGGAATTGATTGATTGATTGATTTTCTCAGGGAAGCCAAAACAGTCTTGGTCCAACCCGCCACTGCCCGCACCGAAACTAAGTTTATTGTGCGGTATCGCTCCCTGTATATCTAGTAAAGCCAACCAATGCCCTTGAACAGTGCACGGAATCCCTTTACCAGTTCTTTATTAGACACAATTTCTTCGGGTCTGGTTGTCCCAAATGTTCTGCGCCTTTTACTCTCCAATGCAATGCATTCGAAGATTAGATGTGATGCGGTTTCATCACCGTCATCACAGATCCTACATTTAGGGTCCTCTTCTGTTATTCCCATTGTATGTAGGTGTTTTTTTTTAAATTCCCATGGCCTGTCAGCAATCCAACCATGAGTCTAATCTCTCTCCTGTTCAGGCCCAGGATTGCAGAGCTTCTTTTAAAACATGGCTTTGGCATCATTACCTTGCCATGTTTTTGTTGATAGACTTTGGTCCAATATTCTACGTGCTGTCTTCTGATCCAGTTACGTAGCTCCAATTTGATCATTGCCTTGGTGATTGTCAGGACAGGTTCCGGTCCAATAAATGGAGTCTCTGCCCCCATTCTGGCTAATCTGTCATGATGTTCGTTGCCACTGATCCCCGAGTGGCCAGGGACCCACAATAGGTTTACTCTATTGCTTGCCCCTAGCTCCACCAGAACCCTGTGACATTCTGCAACAATTTTAGACCTTGTTGCAGGATCTGCCAGTGATCTCAGGGCTGACTGGCTGTCTGAATAGATATAGATGCTACGATCCTTGTAGCACCTACGCAAATTCTCCTCCACAGACGCCCTGATGGCAGTTGATTTCGGCCTGGAATACTGAGGCCAGTTTTCCTAGAGAGATGACGCCCTCCAGTCTTGGCTGCACCCCATATACCCCGGCCCCAACACCTTGGTCTGATTTTGACCCGTCAGTTAACTAGACAATATCCCCCGTACGGGTTATAATATAGTCGGCTGGCATTTCCCCAACCTTTCCTACATTTACCTCACTCACTATTTTAGTGTGTGATTCTGGATATCCCAAAGAGTTCCAGTTTTTGCCAGTTTTGAGTCTGTATGCACCAGATGCTGCCTCCATCTTGACCCAAAGGTGTAATGGGGGCATATCCAGCGTGGTTTCCATCCCAGCAGTTGGTGTGCTGCTAATTCCGCCTGTTATGGCTAAGCGGGTTAATCTCTGCACCTTACCAAGCTCCTTAGCAGCAACCTGCTGTTCTACCTTCTTCCACCACACGACCGCCCCATAGGAGATCCTGGGTCTAATCACCGTGGTGTATATCCAGTGCAAACCCTTGGGGCTTAAGCCCCGCGCCTCGGAATAGTCTAAGCACGTCACAATCTTTAATTCAGCTTCTGTGTTCCATAGAACATTGCCATTACTGCCAAGACTCTCCATGCAGCGGTATAGCACCTCGGCAATGGACATATTGGAACATTCCTGTCTAAGGTGATATAAATATCAATGTAAATAGAAATAAATAATCCCTGAGACGGATTTTCGTGTCAAATACTTTAAAGATAAGATTTCTGTCTAGTAAGCATGGAGGTCTGGGTTCGATTCCCGGTCGCATCACAAATTTTAATTCAATGCTTCAGATTTATCTTCAATGTCTTTGACATATTTGAGATGAAAATCCGTCTCGGGGATTATATATTTCTATTTACATCGATACAAAAGTGTTACAAGTTTGCACCTTTGACTGTCCAGAGTAGTCACCAGTGGCAGCGATGTGGAAGGCGTAGTATACCGTTAGTAGAGCCTGTTCTGTTGATGGTGCGAATGGAGCGATCTACTGCCTGTCTGATCTCTGAAACAGTTCTGAAGCCACAAAGTGGTTCCTTCATCTCCGAAATGAAATCAAAGTCACAAGGACTTACGTCCAGGGAGTATGGTGGATGGTACAGTACTTCCCAGTCCCATCGACCGAACAGAGAAGGCACAGTTTGAGCTATACATGTCTGCGCATTGTCGCGCAAAATGATGGGTGGGTTATGCAGAAATTGTTGCCGCTTCTGTCGCAAAGTTGATCGCAGGTGATGCTCCGAAAACTAACATTAATACTGTGCTAGAACGACCTGCCCGATGCTTGTCTGCCACAGCTTACTGACCTCCGTTGAAGGCTTTTACCCAACGCGCCTGTGTTCTGTACGGCAATGCCTATTCCCCGCACTCCTCTTGAAGACCTTATGACACTGTCGTGCTGTACGACCTCTGTCACATTCAATTTTAATCCAACTCCGTTCTTCCAGTTTCTAACACACAGTGACACCATTACCTTAGACCGCTCGCTCACAAGTGACTTTCCTTCGATTTTGCGCACGCCGGTGATGTGGGATGTGCGAGTGCATTTGCTCCGAGGTAAGTTAGGTATGTCAAAACTTGTGATATTAAGGACAATAGTAGATTCCATTGCATAGTTCCTCTACAGCAGTGTTGCCACTTTTTGAGTTCCAACCCTCGTATCTACAAGCTTAACATAAGTACTCGTTCGTAACTGGTGACAAATTGTGTGGGTGAGTAGTGAGCCATAGTTGGATAGCTCAGCTCGTACAGCACTGGCTCGCCAAACGGTAGAAGTCCGAAGTTAAGAGTCTAGGATGGGCGCGAAGTTTTGCTCCAAGTTTCAAATCAACGCCGATTCTACTACAAAGAGAAAGTTCATTCTGGCACTCATTCCATAATCAGCATTTGTAGATACATACAGCAACAAATCACAAATGAAATAATCGCACTGACATGTTTTACGGCCCACTTTAGATTTGTAGTTTTATAAGTTTTTGCAAACATTTTGGACCAAAATAATTAAATAATAAAAAATTAATTAGTAAGAGTGTCTGAAACTCTTTCAGGAAAAAATTTTGGTAGTGGCGGATTCCGAACCACTGACCTTCAGCGTCACACTCCAACGCATGGCCCACTACGCTACAGGGAACAATTTGTAGTTCTGTTCTTTAATCTCGTACTATTCATGGCCTTTGTTGACTGATGCTAATATGGCATTTGTAGACATTAGATTATGATTTACCGTACGAAGAACGACGTGTTTTTGTTAATTCTTCAGTGTACCATTGCAGGAAATGACAAAGTGTAAGTTACAATAAGAAAATCGTCAAATACGCAACGCAAGATGACGTATTCCACAGAGAGTTCTAGGCGAAGAATGCCACGTGACATCTGCGAACGGATGGTCTTCGTTAATTCAATGGAGGCTGTCAAATCTCCGTTATTTTTGCATATATCTCTCAAACTATACGAGATATGAAAAGAACACAAGGGAACAAAGTTGTAGAGAATTTTCTTCTCTACAAATACGTTTATTCAATTTTCACGTCAGATGAACGGTTTATTTGCAAATACAATTACATTAGAAACGGCTTTTTTTTTAATTACTAACGTATTTTTTGTCCGAAATATTTCAAAATGCGAGGTTCTGGTAGCCAACAATTATGTCTGTAAAATTTGGTGCCGATCGGTCGAACCAGTGGCGTAAGTAAGACTTGGCTTTGCGGGGGGGGGGGGGGGAGGATAGATCTGCTTGACGAGCAAGATTTTAATCAGTTTCCAGACGGACTACCATCTACCACTCCCGCCGAAGAAACTAATCCACTCCCTTCCAATGAAAGCTTATGGTAAAACACCCCAAGTTTCCAATCTTTACCAGATTGCTGTTATACGATTTCTTTTTCTTTACTTCTCTCTCTCTCTCTCTCTCTATCTCTCTCTCTCTCTCTCTCTTGCGGGGGGTTCTGGGGGCGGTTCTATCCCCCCCCCCATAGTTACGCCACTGGGTTGAACGGTTCGACCTAAAAAGTGGGAACATGTTACAGCCAGACAGACATCGTCAAATCGCCGTTATTTTTGCAAATATCTCTGCAACGGTGCAAGATATGAAAAAAAACGTAAGAAAGCGAAGTTGTAGAGAAATTTCCCCTCTAACAATTAGGCTATTCAATTTTTGTGTCAGATGAACGCTTATTGTGCAATTACAATTATATTACAAATGACTTTTTTTGGTATTACAACCGTATTTTTTGTCCTTAAAAATTTGAAAAAGAGAGGGTCTGGTCTGTGGCAGCCTACAATTATGTCGGTAAATTTTGGTGCTGATCGGTTAAGCGGTTCGTCTTAAAAACAGGGAACACGTTACGGACAGACAGACACCCAAAATCGCCGTTATTTTTGCAAATATCTCTGAAACGATACGAGATATGAAGAAAACACAACAGATCAAAGATGTAGAGAATTTTCTCCTCTACAAATTCGGTTATTCGATTTTCGTGTCAGATGAATGATTAAGCCGTTATTTTCATTTAAAAGTCGAACTGTCAAAAGACGATCGCAAAGGCCCACTTTTAATGTTACTACCGTAAAGTGGGCCAAAATCAAGGCTTCTGAGGGCTTTCTCTGACCAAGGTGGTTAAATGATCCATGAATTACTGGTTAGAAGTACGGAGAACAGAATAAAAAATATTTTGCTACAGTAGCATACACAATGATTTCATGACCGTGTTTAGAGACAAATCAGTGTTGATGTAAACATATTTCTGCGTCATTTTGCGTCTTTGTTTCCTCTTAAATGAAATACAAGTTAAACCGAACAGAAACAACCATGAAATGTCCATTACTCCTAGGATTAAAATACGTTGAGTTAGGAAGAGAGTGCTCTAGTAATTCAGAGAAGTTTTAGTAAAGATCTGAAACTTCATTGACATCAGCACTGTTGAATCCTCTGACTAACAAGAGAAAAGGTGACCTCATGTGAATGATAAATAAATTTTAAAACATAGACACAACAATACTCCAAGTATAAGGAAAAAACTATTCGGCACATTACTAAAAAAGAAAAAAGAAAGAAAATAAACAAACAAAATAAGTAATTCAATTTAAACGCAGCCCTCAGAAAACAGATTACAGAAAAGGCAACACTTAGGAATCATCAGCCACCAAATCTACGATTTCTTCTTGACCGTGGCTGCAAACACTGTCCCCATAAATAAACAATAGAATATTTAATTGTGTACGTACTTCAAACACCATAGAGAGTCATTATAATCAAAAACGCAACCTCAAAGGAGGTTACAGAATTCATCACTTCACTGTAAAATAACAAATTTTGTTGACTATGATGATGTTTCCTCAAATATTGTGCTGATTTAACAAGATTATCGTAGGCCTAAGGATTTTTAATCATTAAGTGACTCAGTGACTTGGGGCATCTTTCCTGATAGGCATAAATATGCTGAGTAACACCCATCAACATAACTGCAGGTTATTTCAGACATACTCAGAAAAACTTAAATGTTATGTCATTATTGGAACCCTTTTTGACTGTTGAAATAATACCTCCATAACTGAAAGTAAATCACTACATAGATACCCTGTCTTTTCCTCTTATTTCCTCTAAAGATGTGAGAAAATAAACTGCGAACAAAGTCACAGCATATATCTATAAGGCCAGTGAAATTTTAATTAGAATTCAACCTAATGAAAATAAGATGACGTTTAGAGATTATAAACAATGTAACTGTAGAATAAGGAATAGTAAAAAAACTAAAAATATTGTGTAATGTTAAACATTACAGTGAGAAATGACACCAGGTTTCCGAACGAGTACTCTAACAATATTTTTCTACCGACCCTAATGACCCCGTTGTCGCTGGACAGTTAAAACCTAATCTTCCTTTACCGTTTGACAACTCCTGAAGAAATACAAATTTTCTTATTAATGCGACGAGAGGTTCTGTCTTTAAACAAATTCGTTATTTAGAAGAAAAGAAGAAAAGGCTTACAGTTTTGGATCCAGCGAGGTACTTAAATAGCTCAATGTTAAAATGAATACTCACAGAAATAGAAAGAGATAAAGATTTGCTCTTCAGTAAATTTCCAAATTTCAACGCAGTCATTCCGAAATGGAAGTTCTCTCAGAGTTCTTAAAATTTATATTTCATTTCTATGTACATTTTGTTAACGGGGCTTAAAAGTTATGAATGTTAAATCAAACGTCACTACGACAAATTATAGCATACTAATCAATTAAACATTTAGGATGAATAATTAGATCAATAATCACCAGAGAAATATATGAGAGTTTTATTTCATCATCTATTCAACATTAAAAATAATCATTATCATGACAATTAAAATAACAAATCTATTCTTCTTAAATCAGGTATACTCGACAAGATACTTTAAAATTATAATACACAATACGTAACAATACATTTCTGTATATTCTGAATACTATTTCAAAAAAGAGTATATTCACAGAAACAATTTTATTCACGATATTTATATCGTTGAGATTAATAGATATGATTCAGGTACTCATCTGTGGCTAAATTTCAAGGAAACTAAATTTTCATATTCCTCAACAAGATAAGCCAATATCAGACATGTTTCTGAGAATATTGAATAATGTCAGGTTTCATAATTAAAGCTGAAACATCACTCTGATTGATTTTAAGGGAAAATTTATAGTCTATTAACGGAAAACTAGATAGTAGTCCAGAGATAAACTCGTTTCGACGAAATAACAGCTGCTGAAATAAATATAGCGATCCTAACCCCACACTAAACTGACATCACTGTTCCTTACCTTTACACGGAACATCCACTTTTCCGGTTTAATGACAACTTGCCCTTCTTAATAGTCACTGCTCTAGCTCGATGCTGCTCCACGTGTCAAGTGTAATAGGTTGTGTCAATATAATCCTTTTTAACTGGAACTACAACGGTGACATGACGAATTACGAACTTATATTCACTTTGTATGGCTCAGTGGACTGAAAGAATCCTTTTAAACAAACACTAATTTATATATGGTGTATAACTACTTACCCCCTGTAAAAATTATTTTATTGCTACTTTCTTAATAATTTTCACAGAACAGAAGATACAAACCCAGAAACGTGACTTGTATGGAAAAATCTGTTATCTTCACCTCCCTCCCATCAATACTAAACAAGCATTTTTTTTTGTTTTACAAAAAAATGTATAAATATAAAAATAAGAAATGCGTAGATCATCATACTACTCCTAAAATCAACAATTAGCATTGCATTCACATACAATAGTATGGAAATTATATCGATTTCACTCGTTCTTCTTTCCGCTTGGAATTCACTATTTATATGGCGTATGTCTAGACAAACCGACACTCACACTTATTTTAAAACAATGAAAGAACAAAGTACACTGCGCACAATAATCACAAAAATCAATAACACTGTACAGAAAAATTAGAAATCAATCATTGTTCAGAGTGTGAAGAGAAATAAGGACCCTAGAGGCAGGATGCAGGTAATTCAGTAAACCAGCAGTCAGAATCTAAAATCACTGTACGAACAAATCAACAAAAATGTTCCAGAACCTTTTACATGCTACTAGCTCGGTAAATAAATTGTTTTTGGACTAATACAAAATATTTCTCTTCCCTAATGATATACCAATCATATTGACAAAATATTGTGTGTGTGTGTGTGTGTGTGTGTGTGTGTGTGATTTTGACCACTCTTGTTCGAAATAGTGGATTAGTATGACGTCATTTTCTGTCATCACTACATAGTACAGTTAAATGTGCAAGAAGCGAATGTATTCTAAAACACAAAATATTTCTTGCATACATTCTTTTCGGCTTCTTGCGACTGATCAGACAGACAATGCACAAATAACGTCGACCGGATTTAGTTCTGAACTTCGGTGTTATAAGCTATAAATAAGAGGTATGATTTGGAATACGAAAAACGTCGAAGTACCACGATTTATGGAATGTTACATACAAGTTTAGCAAATACCTACTTGCTACTTTCCAACTTTATTTACTTATTCAAAAACTGTTTGTTACCTTTTCCGTGGAAAATAGTTTTATAACTGAAGACATTCATTAGCATTAACATTTATGTACATAACAAAATCATAATGATAGATAGTGCGCCTCGGTTGCACAGTGGTAGAGTGCCAGACTACAAATCCAAAGGACGCGGGTTCGATCCCGCCAAGTACTAGGATTTTTATCTGTCACTTTCCACTTCTTTCACCTCTGGCAGTATTGCTCATGTGAAAAATACCGAGTAGCACCGTGGTTCGGAACCTACGTTAAACTTTGTAGGTCCCTCTATAACTGGCTGGGTAAGTCAGTTCGAAGGTCGGAGGAAGGCAACGGCATACCACCTCCAAATAGGACCATGCCTAGTAAAGCACTGTGGTGTTCAAACCAATCTTAATGATAGATAAAATGACGTGCAACTTGCACAGATATTAAGCTCGGATAGTACGGTTGAATTTATAATTGTAATCTAACCCTCTCGCGTAACATACAATTAAATTTTAATACTAGAGGGGGGAACATAGAAATTTTATGCTTGCATTCTACCACGTATTTCCAATAGTGTAATCCATCTCTTTGTCAGAATTTGAAATCAAATGTTTGTATTGTTTATGGGACTTAACTACGGCGTCATCAGTCCCTAAACTTACAAACTACTTATGAACTGTAATTCTTCATGATTTCCCGGCGAGATCTTGACATTTTGGATAAACGGGATTACTGCCGGATGTATGCGTCGTTCTGGCACAATATTTCGGCCGCGTAACTCGCTGCCTTCTTCAGGTGCTACCTGAGACTGCCGTTTTTGGAGGACCTGGTCCAGTATTTATGCCCAGCAGACGCTAGGCGCTCTGTCTTCGGTCCGCGCCCAGCTGGCGCTGCTTGTAGGGTGTTGTCTCTTCCCTGGCGTTCCGTCGGACGTCCGCGCCCCAATCGGCCGCCATCTGTGGCAGCGGCAACTCTCTGAGGCCCCTCCCACGTTGGGTGCTCCCTCCGCGGTCCGCTCCCATCTGGCGCTGCTCCTGAGGTGTTGTGGCTTCCCTTGTGCTCCAACGGACGTCCGCGCCCATCTTGTCCACCATCTGTGGTCGGTGCAGCTGTCTGAGGCCCTTCTGGCGTCAGGCGCTCTGATCTTGGTCCGTGCCCGCCTCGCGCCTCTCCTGAGATGTTGTGGCTGCGCAGATGCTCCAACGGACGTCCGCGCCCGCCTCGGCCGACATCTGCTGCTATAACAGCTGTTTGAGGCCCCTCCTGCATTGGGCGCTCCATTCGCGGCCCGTGCCCGCATGGCGCTTCCTCTCAGGTGTTGAAACCTCCCTGCTGTTCCGACGGACGTCCGCGCCCAGTGCGTCCACCATCTCTGGTCAGGGCAGCTGTCTGAGGCCTGCCTGGCGTCAGGTGCTCTGTTCTTTGTCCGCGCCCACCTCTTGCTGCTCCTGAGATGCTGCCCACATGCTCCAATGGACGTCCGCGCCCGTCTTGGCCGACATCTGCTGCTATGGCAGCTGTTTGAGGTCCGTCCGGTGTCAGGCGCTCCATACTCGGTCCGCGCCCGCCTAGCGCCACTTCTGAGTTGTTTCTACTTCTTGTGGAGTTATTTGGTCCCTTACGCTGGGCCTTAACAAGTTCCAGAGCCGGACTCCACGCTGTGCTTAGCTGGTAACCGCTATCTCGGTTTATTAGGTTGTCAGTGACCTTTATTTCGATGGCCTCCTTTATGATGCTGTCCCAGAATCTTGGGGTCTGTGTCACAATTTTGGTTTTGTCGTAGTCCATTGTGTGGCCATACTCTAGACAGTGCTCTGCTATGGCTGACTTGGTTGCCTGTCCGAGTCTGGTGCACCTCTGGTGTTCTTTGCACCTTATATTCACCGTCCTGATTGTCTGGCCGATGTATGACATCCCACACTGGCACGGGATGCTGTAAATGCCTGGTTTACGTAGCCCCAGGTCATCTTTCACACTTCCCAGCATTGTCCCAATTTTGGCAGGTGGGCAGAATATGCTCTTAATCTCATACTTCATAAGAATTCTGCTGATCTTCGCAGAAATAGGACCAGCATATGGTATGGTAGGCAGCTACTTATGAACTACTTACAAACTAGGACGGCACAAATATCCATGCCCGAGGGGGGATTCGAACCCCCGACCGTAGTGGACGTGCAGACCATGACTGTAGCGCCTCAGTCTCCTCGGCTACCGCGGCCGACCAGAATTTGAAACTTAACTACTAGTGCAAAGATATGATTTTGTTTGTAAAAACTGTATCCCGATCACTAATATTTGTTTAAGTCGAATGTCGTTTTATTTGTTGTCACGACAATCAGATGTCATCTGATGATTAAATGATTACCTTACAAACTAAAAACCAGTTTGTGATAAAATAAATAATATATGCAGAATACCGAAGTAGTGTTTGCTGCTCTTTGTTGTTGTTATTATCTTGTTCAATTATGCACCAACGGAATACGCATATAAATGTTGTAAAAGTAGCTGGTTTGACAGCTCAAATATATGAGTAGAACAGTTCGGCAATTCAACATTGTAATGATTCAGGCTCTCGTGCGCTTGAACCGTCTCAGAGAAGACGGACGGAGGTGGAGGGGGAAACAAAAAGAATATCGGGAAAGAAAGCGTGCATCCGACTGAACCAAACAACACGTTTTTGAACGGTTTCTTTTGTTCGGATCGCTTTCGCAAGTTCGCAGTCCACTGCGAAACAAAAGATCGTGGTTTATGGACAGGAAAGACAGCAGATAGACGTTGTATGTTGCACCCACTGATATGAGTGCAGGTATACAACACTACACACTCGAACGTAGTGGAAACAAGTAGTGCCGCATCCAGTATCTAGAAAGTCATAATTCTGTGCCTAGCAATAGACAGTACATTGTTATTAGTTGTTGGCACTGCTTATGTCTGTCAACATTGTGTGACGATATTTTTTAATATATGAAAGCGAAAATTCTTCAATGCTAATGTGTGGAACTCTTATGAAATGTGCCGTCATGGTTACAATAATTATTTTTAATCATATCTGTGGTCGGGCAGATGTTCACAACCATAAGGTGTCCCATTCCTATTCTTGTTGGATTTCATGTTTCGCGGTTACCTATTGAAAATATTTGTATTTCTTCCATTTGTGTCGGCTTATTTGAAGCTGTATTAGATATGAAAGAAAAAAAAAGCTAGCTATGCCAAGTTTTATCTGTGCTGAGGCTAAGAGCATGTAAATTGGTTCTAATTTACTGTACACCACAACGAGTCTAGGCCCGAATCAATACTACGTGAATAAAATATTAAATCGCGCAACGGAAGCATAACACACACGAAGCCAACGCACCAAACAACTGGGTAGTAACCGCCTTCTGGATTGAAAAAAAAATCCCATTGGATTGGGTTCTACTTGTATCATTTATCATAGTTAACTTGGTTCTGTGGAGGATGGTTACCGGATTTGAAAAAGGTTACAAATACTGACTCGACCGTTCCGGGCAATACTTTGATTTATTATAATCGTTCTACATCTACTTGGGATACTCTGTAAATCACATTTAAGTGTCTGGCAGAGTGTTCGTCGAACCACCTTTATACTATTTATCTCCCATTCCATTCTCGAATAGAGCGCGGGAAGAAAGAACACCTGAATCGCTCCGTTCGAGCCCTGGTTACCCGTATTTTATTCTGATGATCATTTCTACCTATGTAAGTGGGAGTCGCCAATATATTTTCGCATTCGGAGGAGAATATTGGCGATTGGAGTTTCCTAAGTAGACCATGCCGCCGCGATAAACGATTTTGTTGTAAAAATTCCCATCCCAGATCCTGTATCATTTCCGTAACGCTGTCTCCCATGTATCGTGACAATTCGAAACGAGCTGCTCTTCTTTGGACTCTTTCGATGTCCTCCGTCCGTCAAACCCACCTGATAAGTATCCCACACTGGGCAGCAATACTCCAAAAAAGGACGGACAAGCGTAGTGTATGCAGTCTCTTTAGTAGTTCTGTTGCATCTTTTAAGGGTTCTGCCAATAAAACGCAGTCTTTGGTTCGTCTTTCCCGCGACATTATCTACGTGTTCTTTCCAGTTTAAGTCTGAAGTAATAGTAATTCCTAGGTATTTTGTGGAGTTTACGGCCTTCACTTTTGACTGTTATATCTTGTAAACAAAGTTTAACGGATTTCCTTTCCTACTCATGTGGACGACTTCACACTTCTCATTATTTATACTCACTTGCCAATTTTTACACGATGGTGATATCTTATTCAGATCGTTCTGCAGTTGGTTTTGATCTTCTGATGAGTTTACTAGACGGTAAATGACGCCGTCATCTGCAAACAACCCAAGAGGGCTACTTAATGTAAATAAGGAACAGCAGAGGACCAATAACACTACCCTGTGGAACGCTCGATATCACCTCTGTTTTAGTCGATGCCTTACCCTCGATGACTACTACCTGCGTCCTCTCTGACGCGAACTAAAGAAAGTAAAGCAAAAACAAAGGATGGTCTCTCACTGTGGTCAAACTATTTTGGTAACAAGGAGCACCAACCAATTCTCTCTTACGTTTCCTCGTCTTACTCAAGCCAGAATCATGCAAGAAAATAGACATTGAATTAATTATACGGTAAGCCGGCGCACGCGTATCAATTCACAGGAGAAAAACAAAAAACGTATATAAAGCAGAAGGAACTAGCCACTATGCAGTCGCTCGTGAAGCGGGCGCAGAAAATTCTTGCAATCCACAGAAAATAATGATAAATCTGAAGCATAGGATTAAAATTTGTGATGTGGCCGGGAATCGAACCCGGACCATCATGCTTACTATGCAGACAACCGTTAGATCACCACACCACCAACGATTAAGGCACCTCGGAATAGTCTAAGTACGATTTCCCTCCAAGTCACAAACTTTAATTAGGCTTCTGTGTTCCGAAGATGATTGCCACTACTGCCAAGGCTCTCCGTGCAGCGGAATAGCACCTCAGCAATGGACATATTGAGATGGATTTTCGTCTCGAATTTGTCAAAGACAATAATGATAAATCTGAAGCATAGAATTAATCTATTTTTATTTTTTTATTTATATATTATTTTTTTATTTTTTTATTTATTTATTTTTATTTATTTATTTATTTTTGCTTTACTTTGTTTAGTTCGCTTCAGAGAGGACACAGGTCGTAGTAATCGAGGATAAGGCATCGACTATTTTAACTACAGGCCATCTTTGAGCCAAGCTAAATGTTTGAAGTAAGCTACACCCACCACTTTACCATCTCTGCTCCTAATACTAACCTTCTCAAATTATATAGCCCATCAAGAACACACCACATTCTCTCACAAAAGGAAAGGAATAAATAAATGTAATAAAATAAAATAAATGAGACGCTGTTGCCAGTAGTTGGTAACCTTCATGATCAAAGCAATTAAAGTGGTTTCGCAGCTTCTTAAGCTGCTGTGTGTAATTTAAATATACTGGTTACAGTGTTACACTGGTTACAGTGTATGAAGAGTACTTAGAGTGCCGCTTCAATGTTTCGGAAATTTCATCGTGATTCATGGTCGAGTTGGAACCCACTATGTAATTAATAGGTTTCTGCAAGTTACTGATGTTCGTAAATATAACATTGTAACCTATTCCTTGTAATTAATAATTTGCTTCACCTTTACCACTGGTGTAGGTGACAGGAAGTTGTAACTATTTTTAACAATGGAAAAGTTTCTGCGACTGGGGTGAAATGTTTTCAGAAGTGAAGCGCCAAGCACATCACACCAGTTATTATTTCCATTAATAGGCAGTACTACAGGGTTTTACAGGGAGGAACACCCAAATAAGTAAAAAACTAATATAGCTTTCCCCATAACTTCACAAAATTTCGTTGATTTTATGTTCATTGCCACGGAACTGCGATTTTTTTATTGTACATTTCAGTACTTGAGCGACACTCTTACAATAATGCACAGAGGATATAATACATAACAAATCAACTCAACAAGGAAAAAAGGGTGACAGACTTGTCCGAATTACTAAGAAAACGAAGGACTTGGTGTGCAAGATCGTCATAGAAAGTATCGCCACATAAGGCGCTAAAACGTGGAGGCTAAACGAAAAGGAGAAAAGTAAATTAATATCCCTCCATGTGGTTTCTTTTGAGAAAACGTTATCAGTCTTGAGTCTAGAACACATGAGAAACAACAAAATACGAGAATAAAAATTTTTTTTACAGTGGTTTTAGGTTGCTGCAATAATCTCATAGCTGTTGAATGTAGATTATTAAAATTTTCACTATATATTTTGGGCACAGCCCATCATCCTCTGACCGAAATAACATATACAGAGTACATACAATTTTATGTTTGCCATAAAGACACGAGATGTTAATTAATATACATGTTATGTGAAGCCACTTGAGGTATTTGAAATCGTGGCTACAAGAGCACGAGAAAAAACGTGTTGCCTAACAGTGCGCTTGTAGCTACGATTGTCTGACATACGTTTTATAATAGATTTTCATATCTTTGTCATGAGCGCCTCCTATAGGCACAATTGTCGAACTCTGCTAGCAGCCATCTCACGATGGTATGTCAATCACCTGTAGCAGCGAACCATGTTCTTATGTTATTATTAGTCGCAATGTACCATGGTCTTTTACTTGAATGTAACCGCTTCTGGCCCGTTGCTGCATTTACTGTGTACAGGTAATCTATAGCTTCTGTTGGGCTATCCTGTAATTCACACTGTGTATTATGTTCTCAACATTACTTTAGTGTTTTATAATTATATTACAGTTGTTCGCTGTCTGTCAATGGGGGCTTGCTTGGCACTAAAGCAGTGGTGTGTCACCATTTTATTTTTGACAACGCACATTATTGTGTGTCTTTCACTTAATATCAAGAGAACCACCACTGAACATCTAACAACGGCTGATTTGAAGTTACCAGCAGCAATTGTACGACATACCCAACAGTTGTCTCACACCACCTTTGCTATTGGTTAGCCATTTGGTACACCATGAATTCGAGAAGTCTTTTCCTGCACATGTGCACAGTAGTTTTTAATGTAGGCCTGTCACTTGATAATGGCTACAAATATTGCCCAAACTAGTAGTGAAATGAAGTAATTTTGCTTTAAATGTGATCTAGGCTACTCTTCTTTAAGACATGTTTCATTTTATCTCTGATGTGTTATCAACCTGTTTATGAAACTGACGCCTACCGAGCTGGCCGCCTGTAGCGTCGTGCTGTCGGCAGGGTTGCCGATACGGCAGGCGTTGAATCCCGCACTTACAATAGAAACTTGTCCGACATTGGAGCCATAGCGGGAAATCGTAATGCCGGGCGAAGTCCGACAGTGAAGTGCAATGTTAGTAGAGGATACTTTACGGCCATAAGACTCCTACTGACACTACGGCATCGACGGTCACGTTTTGACCGGTGTCGTCCGGGAGTCATTTACAAGACAGAATGGCCACGATCTTCAGTGATAAAAGCAGATTCTGTCCACAAGTAACAACAGTTGTTTCTTAATAAATCTAAAATTAGTTTGAAGAAAATAAAAAATCAGTAGATCACAGTTTAATATTTTATGGAACACCGTTCCCATGGAAAATAAACGCCTATCAAAAAATTTCTGAATAATAATAATATTATGATAATATAATAACATAACACTTCGACCGTCTCTTATGACCACGCTGTCGACGGGACGTTAAACCCTAAGCATCCATCCTACGATATGGAGATAGCTTTCGACCATGTTGACTGGAATACACTCTGTCAAATTCTGAAGGTAACAGGGGTAAAATATAGGGAGCGAAGAGTTATATTCAACCTTTACAAAATCCAGACAGCGGTTATTAGAGTCGAAGAGCAAGAAAGGGCCACAGAGGTTGGGACGGGAGTAAGACAGGGTTGTAGCCTTTCCCCAGCGTTGTTTAATTTGTGTATTGAGCAAGCAGTGAAGGAATGAATGCAGAAATTTAGAGAGGGAATTAAAGTTCAGGGAGAAGAAAAAAAAATTTTATATTTTTCCGATGACATAGTAACTTTGTCAGAGACAGCAAAGGATCTGGAAGAGCAATAGAATGCAATTGACAGTGCCTTGAAAGGAAGATATAAGATGACCATTAACAAGAGTAAAATGAGGGTAATTGAATGTAATGTCAGAAAATCGGGCGATACTGAAGGAATTAGATTAGGTAATGAGACAATAAAAGTAGTAGATGAGTTTTGTTATTTGGGTAGCAAGATAACTTCTGATGGACGAAGTAAAGACGATATAAAATGCAGATTGGCTAAGGGAAGAAAAGCGTTTCTAAAGAAGCGAAACATGTTAACATCCAATATTAATTTAAATGTTAGGAAGTCCTTTATGTCTGCATGTAAGGACAGTTGTGAGTAAGGCGGACAGCCGACTTCGGTTTCTTGGAAGAATTTTGGGAAGATGTACTTCACCTGTAAAGGAGACCGCGTATAAAACGCTTGTACGACCACGTCTTGAGTATTGCTCAAGTGTTTGAGACCCGCAGCAGGTCAGTTTAAAGGAAGACATAGAGGCGGTTCAGAGGCGAGCAGCTAGATTTGTTACCGGTAGATTCGACCAATGCGCGAGTGTCACGGAAATGCTCCGGCAACTCAATTGGGGATCGCTGGAAGAAAGACGACGTTCTTTTCGTGAATTTCTGTTAAGTAAATTTAGACGGCCGGAATTTGAAGCTGAGTGTAGTACGATCTTGTTGCCGCCTACTTACATTTCGCGTAAAGAACACAAAGACAAGATAAGAGAAATTAGGGCTCGTACGGAGGCATATAGGCATTCTTTTTTTCCTCGTTCAATTTGGGAGTGGAATAGGAAAGAAAATACCTAGTAGTGGTACAGTATACCCTCCGCCACGCACCTTACGGTGAACTGCGGAGTATGTATATATATGTAGATGTAGAAAGCATTTGTCTGGAGTGTAACATTGTATGCGAGTTCAGACAAAAGGTTGGTAGAAGCTTTTGAAATGTCGTTCTACAAACGAATGATGAAGATTATGTGGGTAGATCACGTGACTAATGAGGAGGTGCTTAACCGAATTGCGGAGAAAAGGAGTTACTGGCATATCCCGACTAAGAGAAGGGATAAATTGGTTGGCCACATTCTAAGACATCGGGGAATTGTCAAGTTAGCATTAGAAGGAAGTGTGGGGTAAAAATCGTAGAGGGAGAGCGAGGAACGAATACAATAAGCAGATTCAAAATGATGTAGGTTGCAGAACTTATTCTCAAATGAAGAGACTTGCACAGGGTAGCGTGGAGAGCTGCATCAAACCAGTCTGCGGACTGAAGACCACCACAACAACAATATAATAATTGTAGCAGTCTAGATCGCAATATGATATTTATTTGTGATTCCTCAGTTTCGCCCGGCGTATTTGATAATCAAAATATCCACGGGTGTACTGCCGGTCTATAGTATCCAACGGGCACAATATTTCGGCGATCATACATGTCGTCATCATCAGGTGAACTGACGGACTGAGCTCCTGGAAACGCTCCGGCACGGAGATCCGCACGGTACGGCTGCTCGAAGGGAACTGGGTTCTAGCCCGGTAGCGGGCGATTTAAATACCCTCGGCCCGCGGAGCGACCCCTCCGCGGTCCGCGCCCCGCGCCGCGGTCGCGCAGTGGAACCGATTGCGACGGCGTCTGAGATGACGTCGGTGTGAGGGCTCTGTCCGCCGTGGTCGTCACTTCGTTACGTTTGCTAGATTTACTCTTAATTAACCCTATCGCTGGTTGCCAAGTTTTGCTAAGATTATAGCCACAGTCACGGTTTATGAGGTCGTCACTTGTGCGAATTTCAATGGCTTCCCTAACGACGCAGTCCCAGTATCTCGACGTCTGTATCAGAATCCTAGTGCGTTCATACTCCATCGCATGATTTTCCGACAAACAATGTTCATCGACCGCCGACTTGCTCGGATACATCAATCGTGTGTGACTTTGGTGTTCAATGCATCGATCCTCGACGGTACGGATTGTCTGTCTAATATATGACTTTCCACACTGACACGGAATCTGGTACACGCCCGCCTTCCTCAAACCGAGATCATCTTTGGCGCTCCCCACCAGTGCACGAATTTTATTCGGCGGACAAAAAACATTTCCAATCTGGTGGTTTTTTTTTTTTCCAAAATGCGGGCGACCTTCCCCGAGAGTGCGCCGGTATATGGAACGAACGCAGTGCCTAGGTCGTCCCTCGTGTTTTCATCCGTTTCCACAGGGCGAATCCATTTGCACGGAGGTAAGGTAGGTATGACAAGAAATGTGCTATCAGCGACTATAGTAGATTCCATTGCATAGTGTCTCCACAGCAGTGTTGCCACTATTTAAGTTCCAACCTTCGTATAAAGTAATTTTTATTTGTGGCAAGTTACAAAATCATTACTTGCTTGTCAAATGTAAATTATGTGTGATTGACGCTAGAATGCGCATAGAAGCAGCAATACAAAGCAAAATGGATGCAAGTGGATACTGAGTTGGCAATGAGACAGGACAATAGGAACTGCAACGCGACAGTTCCTGGAAGTACAAGACGCCGCAACCGTTCCAGACCGGGTCCGCTGAACTAGACCGACTAAGAGATCCGAGGATAACGGTGAACTGGCGTTCCTTGTGTGTAGTTCCTCGCCCCTTCCATTCACTTTTCTGAACCTTTCCTTCGGACCCGCTCGTTTGCAAACGACCCATCTCTAATGGAAAATAATAGCTGCCTTCCCTTCCTTGATGTGTTTGTCAGGAGTAAGGGGGATAATTGGTTGTCAAATGCTGTTTATAAGATAATTACCTGACATCTTATTCAGGATTTACATAGTGTGCGATTTTAATACGACAATTACGAATCTCTTATGAGATCTTTATTTGCCATAGATCGCTTATTTACATTGATTTTACTTTGATGACTAGATTCGACTCGTTAAAGAGTCATTATCAAATCTTACACTACTGGCCATTAAAATTGCTACACCAAGAAGAAATGCAGATGATAAACTGGTATTCTTTGGACAAATATATTACACTAGAACTGACACGTGATTTCATTTTCACGCAATTTGGGTGCATACATCCTGAAAAATCAGTGCCCAGAACAACCACCTCTGGCCGTAATAACGACCTTGATACTCCTGGGCATTGAGTCAAACACAGCTTGGATGGCGTGTACCGGTACAGATGCCCATGCAGCTTCAACACTATACCACAGTCCATGAAGAGTAGTGACTGGCGTATTGTAACGAGCTAGTTACGCGACCAGCATTGACCAGACGTTTGCAATTGGTGAGAGATCTGGAGAATGTGCTGGCCAGGGCAGCAGTCGAACATTTCCGTATCCAGAAAGGCCCTTACAGAACCTACAAAATGGGGTCGTGCATTATACTGTTGAAATGTAGGGTTTCGCAGGGATCGAATGAAGGGTAGAGCCACGGGTCGTAACACATATGAAATGTAACGGTCACTGTTCAAAGCGCCGTCGATTCGAACAAGAGGTGACCGAGACCATCGCGCCGGGTGATACGCCAGTATGGCGATGACGAATACACACTTCCAATGTGCGTTCACCGCGATGTCGCCAAAAACGGATGCGCCCATTATGATGCTGTAAACAGAACATGGATTCATCCGAAAAAATGACGTTTTGCCTTTCGCTATTCGCGTACACCATCGCAGGCGCTTCTGTCTGTGATGCAACGTCAAGGGTAACCGCAGCCATGGTCTCTGATCTGATAGCCCATGCTGCTGCAAACATCGTCGAACTGTTCGTGCAGATGGTTGTTGTCTTGCAAACGTCCCCGTTTTTTGACTCAGAGACCGAGACGTGGCTGCACGATCCGTTACAGCCATGCGGATAAGATGCCTGTCATATCGACTCCTAGTAATACGAGGCCGTTGTAATCCAGCACGGCGTTCTGTATTGCCCTCCTGAAGCACCGATTCCATATTCTGCGAACAGTCATTGGATCGCGACCAACGCAAGCAGCAATGTAGCGATACGTAAAACCGGAATCGCGATAGGCTACAATCCGACCTTTATCAAAGTCGGAAACGTGAGGATCGCATTTCTCCTCCTTACACGAGGCATTACAACAACGTTTCCCCAGGCAACGCCGGTCAAATGCTGTTTGTGTATGAGAATTCGGTTGGAAACTTTCCTCATGCACGTTGTAGGTGTCGCCACCGGCTCCAACCTTGTGTGAATGCTCTGAAAAGCTAATCATAGTATCTTCTTCGTGACGGTTAAATTTTGCGTCTGTAGCACGTCATCTTCGTGCTGTAGCAATTTTAATGGCCAGGAGTGTAATTGTCCAGGCAAATAAATATCTCATAAGAGTTTCATAAGTATGTTTATAAGAAGCCAACCCACACTGATTCGTATATGCAAGCTGGTAGATATCACCATCCGACTCAGCGTGAAGGGGTGCTTCGCACCTTTGTGCAGAAAGCTCACGTCATTTCACACCGTGAAAGTATATCAGCAGAGTCACCCCATCTGGAAGGCCATTTCCGTCAGAATGGTTATGGTGAGAGGCAGATCAAACGAGCGTTGCGCTATCGACCAACTTGCAAAGGGTTAAGGGCCTTCTTGCCTCGCGCTGAAAGCCTCTCCAACGTGAGTGGCCGCAGTTTGTGGAATTATTGAGAGAAATGTGTTTGTCGTCCAACGTCTAAGATTAGGGCGCTGTTAGGGTCAGTAAAGGATGATCTTCTTTGTGAAAGGGGGGTGTCTGTCGTATCCCATATGGTTGTGGTATATCAGGACTGTGGAGGAAGGGTGTACTAATCATAAGCGCTACGCACTCTGCTTTCTTATGGCATCATATTCTGGGGCAATTCATCATTTAGTAAGAAAGTATTCATTGCCCAAAAGCGGGTCATCAGAATAATTGCTGGAGCCCACCCAAGATCTTCCTGCAGACATTTGTTTAAGGATCTAGGAATCTTCACAGTAGCTTCACAATATATATATTCACTTATGAAATTTGTTATTAACAATCCAACTGAATTCAAATGTAACAGCAGTGTGCATAGCTACAACACTAGGAGAAAGGGTGACATACACTATTCAAGGTTAAATTTAGCTCTGTCACAAAAAGGGGTTAAATTTTCTGCCACAAAAGTCTTTGGTCACTTACCTAGTAGTATCAAAATTCTGACAGATAGCCAACTAGCATTTAAAAATGAATTAAGAGAATTTCTGAATGGCAATTCCTTCTACACATTAGATGAATTTCTAGATAAAAGTTAGTACTTAAGGAAAAACTTTAAAAAATAAAAAAAATAAAATAAAAAAAATGCAAATATTGAGTGTCATGTAATATTATGTATAGACACACTTCATTTAACTGACACGTTCCACATCATTACGAAGTGTCGTATTCATGATCTATGGAACAAGTATTAATCTAATCTAATCTAATCTAATCTAACAGCGTAGCATGTCCGATACAGCAGAACATCGCCCAGACACTGGCTACCCTATGGAATACAACAACGGTGATTCTGGCATACACTTTCAGCTACTGTGATTGTGTTATGAAGAAAACAGTTAAAAATGAAGCTACTGAATCTTCTTTATAAAGCAGAGTGTCCGTATTTTTGTGTCATTGTTTGTGTGTACGTTCCAATCTTTATGAAATTTTGCACGCATAAGCTTCCATCCATGGAGACGGTCACCGTAAGTGTAAGAATCACATACACTACGTTGTTCACGACATATGACATCATAAACAATGAGATTCGTGAAAAACTGTTGCAGCACGAGACAATGTTGCACATTTCCCCCTAAACTACTGGACCAAATTTTGTACACATGTTCCTTACCATGAGATACCAATTGCTAGAATGGTAAGAACCATATACAACACATGGTTCTGGAGATACAATGTCACAAACAATATAGTTACAAGAAACTGCCACATAATGCGACGATACTTTACAAATACGTGAGAATGAGAGTACTTAGCGGCTTGCAACAAACTTTCAACATAATTTCAAACCTTTATCAATCTTTTTCTCGCTGACAACCATAGAAAGGAAAAAAGTTTCTCGCTTACTACTTTTCCGTTGTAAAACTACGGCATCCAGTATAACTTTGCAATCTATAATTTCTACACTAATTATACCCTCAGAAATTTTTGAAGACAGTATACATACATACCGCTGAATTTACCTTCGAAATTGTATCATAGTACGACACGTAGTCCGTGAGATATGAGGACATAAACAGTAACCTTTATGGCAATCGTCCCATCACGCATCAGGTTTCAATCTATTACTTCTTTTCAAAAAAATGTTCTAATGTTTGTAGAGCTTATGGGACTTAACTACGGGGTCATGTCCCAAAACTTACAAACTACTTATGAACTAGCTAATACTAAGGACGGCACAAATATCCATTCCCGAGGGAGGATTCGACCCCCCGACCGTAGTGGCCGTGCAGACCGTGACGGGCGCGCCTCAGTCCCCTCGCCAACCGCGGCCAACTATTACTTCTTTTCTATGGACTGTATTCACAACAGATTTTACAGGCGTACAGCACTTATACAACTGTATATACACCTGCAAAATTATACAATTGTACAACATACAATTCAATAAATATGAGATAATATATCCAAGACATCCATATTTCTTATATATTTCCCTATAAAATAATATGCTTACCATAAAAGATTATGGACAGAGAGAGAGGAAGGGATAGGACAATTATTAACTCGAGGCTTGAATAAATAAATACCCGAGTTTTCAGGTAGTAACCTTTTAAATAGAGATGGAGGTCCTGGCTTAAATTCTGCTTGTAATCCAGCTCTCTTTCTTGCCAAAAATAGAGGAAAAGAAACAGATTCACAATATGACGCTTATAAAAAAAATGTATTTGTGCTTTCTACTTACTTTGTATTCCAATATGAGAAATATTGTAACAAAATTTGGTAGCCTTTACGTATTCGCAGATACCCTGATGGGTATTTTGACGAGCTAGCCCTATCGTAAAAAATAAAGTATTACATGCAGCACATCCTTGATAAATTTGTTATGACATAAGTGTTTAAATTTATGACATGAATCACTTAAAAATTGAAATAATTATCAGTTTGATAAATGCCGCACTAGTACCTCTTCCTCAGTTTACCACTTTTTTATTGAGTCATCCTCATAAAAACACAGAAGTCCTTACAATTTATTCCGTATGCAAAATCAAGCGTATATTGATTACTATTTTTTCATCATAACATTTCTGCACTTTCGTCACATTACAGATAACGTGTACGGAAACGTCATTTCGTGCCACTGCGTGGTAATTGTTTCCACGTCAAACATTTAGCTCGAATCAAGCATGCTTCTCAGACTTATCCATCCTCAAAGAAAAATTTTACAATAAAACATTGTAGTTGAGGTACTAAAGCGACATTTATGATTTAGTCTTAAGAACCGAAAAGTAACTACTAAATTCGTAGGGAAGTAAACGCGTTTAGACACATATAACACGCCATTAACACTGTTGTAGAGCTGGTGCGCTCTGTATGATGACAATAAGCAGGTAACAGCGTCACAGAAGAGCGGCGCACGCTTCTTTTCAAAGAGCTTTTAGCCGACATCTCTGTCTGAGGGCTAAAACATACATAAAGGGCTAAAACTCAAGTAAGAGCGGCACAACGCATAACGGTTTGCCTCCTTACGACACTGTGGGTAATTTTCATTCTGCAAACGAAAACTAAAATTTAGTTAAAACTACTCGCAAACTTTCAAACGTAAAATCCTCAGCATGGTGACAGGAGAAAAGTGATTTGTTCAAAATAAGCACAAAAACAAATCACCCGAGAGCACAAGACACAGTTAAGTGCCTGTCAAAGAGAACCGGTACAAGGAACAATATTCAGACCATTTCTCTACCGTTCCACTCTCGAATACCGAGGGGAAGGAGACGAACACCTAAATATTTCAGTTCTCGCTCTGATTTTTCTTATTTTATCATTATTATCATTTATCCTTATGTAGGAGGCGTCAATAAAATATTTTCGCACTAGCCGAAGAAAGTTGGTGATTGAAATTTCTTAACTACACCTCGCCACGGTGAAATCGCGTTTGTCTTCATGACTGCCTCGCCTAAATTATTTTTCATATCTGGGAGACTCTTTCCGTTATTGCGTGACAACACAAACCGAGTAGGTAAGCAGCATCATTTTATCAAAATTCCATTCGAGATACTATGTGTGTGACATGATGTACTCTAAAAGACGTATTAAATTGTGTGTGTGTGGGAACGGCTGCAATTTCGAGAAATTAATCAATTGTTGAGAGTTGTGTGCCCGAATGTTTCCACGGCACCCACACGACGTGACACCTACACTCTTGCTTCGGTAGGCTCTCGTGACTAGTGGTCTGAAAACTTACCATCTCATTACAGTAGCTGGCAGTGGTGATCACAGAAATATTGACCACTAGAAAAATATCTCGATACTGCGAGCTAACAAGCTTGGCATTTTCCTCAAATACTATTCAGTATTTGATACGCTTTGTTCCTGCTGACGAGGATACTCAGTGAATATTCTGTACCCGTGATCAGAAAAAAACTAAATCATTCTTCTTTGCAATTTAAACATATGTAGAGAAAAATTTATGAAATTCCTAATATGTAATGTCGGGTCCGTTTTACTTACGATAAATAAAGAATGGGTGTCATCCTCTAAAATGTTAATATTTCATTAAAACAGATGTAATGACAATACCGAGAAGGTGAAACGTGTAATCAAAAGTTTTATATATCTGACTTTTCTGCTTTTGCGGACGATCTATATTGTTTCTCAGTAATTGCAAAAAAGCATAGGTTTGTCCAAGAGCGCTTTAAAATATTTTATTTTTCCCGGCTTCATCAGATCAAAGCTGTTCAGTTAACAACGTAAAGGTCTGATGATGGCAGCTTAGATTCCTGAAAGTGGCCAAAAAATAAAGATATCTTAAAACGATCTTGAGCAACCTACGCTAGTATGCAATTTCTGAATAATTTGATAAGGCTATGGTGCAAAACACGCTATAGAGACGCATCACAATATCGCATGCTGCCAAGAACAGTGAGAAAACAAAAAAACTGAAATACTTGCGAATTCCACACTGTTATTACCGTGACAAATCGTGAACTAATCTACAACAAAAACGACTATTTTGCCCTCATGCGGAAAATTTTCGGGACATATTTTTCGGTGACAGACCAAAATTTCGGATTTTTTTTTTTTTTTTTTTTTTTTTCTTTTTTTGTTTCTTGGTCGGTTTCTTTGATGGTGTGCGATATGTTGTGAATTGTCAGGGAAGAATTCTAGGAAACGTTCATTTAAGGTAGAGGAAAACCTGCAAGACTTGCGTAGGAAAGTGTGGGATGGCACGGCTAAGAATATTTCTCTAGAGGGAAGTAATGACTAACGATCAAGTAGCGACAAACACAACCGCAGCCTTATAAAACGTTGCATTGTCATGTTTGTGGTATATACGCGTCGCCGACTGTGTCTTTGCCCCGGCCGCGCTCGCTCACCTGGCAGGCCGGTCGGTCGGGCAGGGGCGTGCCTCTGGTCGGAGTGGGCGGTGGGCGTCGCGCGTGCGCTGCGGCGGCGGGCTGCGGCGCGGCGGCAGGTCCGTCCCGGTCGGCGGTCTGCACACGACTGAGCTGCGCGCGGCGCCGGCAGCGCCCCTGGCGAGCCGCGGCCCGCGCATGCGCACTGCCGCCGCTGCTGTGCGGTGTTTACACGCGCGCACACGGCGCGTATTGTTCGGGCCACGGGATTAGCGGCCTATTACCGCAGCGGGCGGAGCAGAGAGACCGGCGCGGTCGAAGCTCGCGGCGCCCCTGGGGGCACTCTATCTGGAAAAGCGCCGGAGGGAAGCGGCAGTAAGCGACCCGACTGACCGGCCGCGAGCACACCGTCCAGCCGTATTGTCACAACCGCAGGCCCAAGATAACACAATTATTGTGGCTCATTCTGATGTGGAGAAAGTGACAATGGATGGCTGAAATTATGATCAGAAGTATATTAAAAACCAACAGCCGTAGGAGTAATGATTTTACTATCTGATTTAAGCATCACTTCTCAGTGGCCTCTACGTCCTTAGATTGACTTTGTTTAATGGAAAATAGGCGAATACTGGCCACTGTCTTATATATTAAAAGAATCTACGAAAACTAAAGTCAGTCGACCAGACCGGCCGATTTCCTTGATTTTTGTTTTAAACGAAAGGTATTCATCCACAGATTTGTCATTATAACTCTCGCCTTACTTTTCTATACTCATATGCGATGTCCTTCTGTATATTTCTTATGCGATGTCCTTGCTGTAAACTAAAGTCAGTTGGTCAAGCCGTTCTATCCCACCGATTTCCTTCATTTTTGCTTTAACCGAAAGGTATTCGTTCGCAGATTGGTCATCAAGTATCAGAATTTACTTCAGTCTCTCCATCCTTTATTTTCATTCAAACGCCGTATTCTTTTGTCCGTGTATTGAATATTTTAATGGGTTTGTTTTAGGACATCTTCGGCTCTAATTAAGTTACGCCGGTTTTTTTTCTATTTTTTTTTTTTTCTTTTTTTTTTCCCCTAACAACACTCAGCGGATCGAGCACTTTCATTTGCCCTTTTAAACACTTGCATTGATTGATCTGAAGAAAGCTCTGCGTGAAAATTCATCTTTACTACCATTTTTTTTCCAACTTTCCACTAACAGAGCGAAATATTTGCATGGCTCCTTGATTCTGAAGATGAAGGAACCACTTCCTGGCATTTGCCTGAGTACTGTAGCAGGGACTGGACAGGCAGTATACCGCTCCATTCGCACCATCAGCAGAACAGGCCCTGCTAACGGTATACTACGCCTTCCACATCGTTGGCAACGGGTTCTATCCAACGCTGGTGACTGCTTTGAATGACAGTAACAGGTGCCAACAAGTAACACTTTTGTATCGATTGTCAATAAATAGTTGCCACTATTTAATTTCCAACCCTTGTATATTGCCTTCGTATGAGTACATATAGCCAGTGTTAACTCTGTTTGCTCACAGTGTGACATATTTAGGTTCCATGATTCATTCAGGTTTGATATTTGGTGCATGTACCATTCTTTGCTGTTCATTCCAAGTGAGCAATGCAGTTTGCTACCTATCCTCACAGTTTCATTTTGCAATGGGCTGTTATTTTTGATTCATAGATTACTTGTTTAGTCCTAATTTGTTATAAAAATAAAATAAAATAAAATTTATCTAAAAAATTAATGTATGCCAATGAACGCTATTCCTGTCAGAAGTTAGGTCTTTCTGTGATTTTATCTCTATGCCGTTTAAGTAAATTCTTGTATTTATTGTATGCCATTCCGTAGGCTATTTTATTACTTCAGGGCCATCAATGACTACGTTTGTTTTTGCTTGTTCTTCACTTCTTGTATGATACAATGTATAATCGAATTTATAGATTTGACTGCTGATTATTTGTTCTATTTATTTAGGCCCTGAAGATGAGGTGCTAAAACTCGTTACCAGTTAATAAAAATCATTACTGTTACGGATATTGGATTTCATACAGGGTGTTTCATTAAGTGCGTTTGCCTCTGTAACTTATAAAATAATAGGTAGGTCAACACAAGAAATGTTACACTTTCTGCGGAGCTATGAATATAGTTTATTGTATCATTTTCCACAGAGTTACAGCACAAAGATATAATTTTTTAAATAGAACAATAGTTTTTTTCTATCGTGCATTGGAATCGTTGAAACCAGATGCTTCTAGATCAATTTAAACTACATTCCTATCACTGTTAGTTTGAGAGCTACAACCCTTCAAAGTTTCAGGGGCAGATACCACACACTGTACATAATACATGGCTGTGTGGTGGGTGATGGATGTTATGGCGGTGGGAAGTTGATTTACATGAGATGTTCAAATTTGTGTCCATGTTCCTCAATGCATAATGCAATGCGCCGTCGAAAGGATCTGCGGACAAGATGTAACATCGCCGGTGTGACGGAGTGATATGCATCCTCGATGCGCCGTTTTAGATCATCTGGGGTTGTGGGCTCAGTGACATAAAAGCGATCCTTTAGATATCCCTACAAAAAGAAATCTACTGGTGTTAAATCGGGCGACCTTGCGGGCCATGAATGAGGACCATGGTGCCCCAACCATCTTCCTGCAAACCTGTTGTTTAGTTCTTCCACATCAGCACGCACAGAATGGGCTGGGTGACCATTCTGCTGCATCCACATATGGACTCTCGTGTGTAGACACACATGTTCAAGGAGACCACCGAAACTGTCGGCTATAAAAGCGCGATATAACTCACCTGTCAGTGTACCTGGGAAGTAGTGTGGACCGATGATTTCATCCCCAAGGATTCCACACCACACGTTAATAGACCACCTACGTTGACGGTCGACAGGTCGTACCCACCGTGGATTGTCTGCGGCCCAGTAGTGCATGTTATGGCGATTCATTGCGCCATAATTTGTGAACGTGGACTCATCAGAGAACATAACACTTTGTAAAGACTCCAGCGTGAAATTACGCATGGCCCATTCACAGAATGTCACTCTTGCACGGAAATCGTTCCCATGCAGGTCCTGGGTCAGTGACAGGCGGTACGGGTGAAACTTGTGGCCATGTACTATACGCCACACAGATGTGAGACTGACACCAGCGACTGCAGCAACGGCCCGTAAGCTGACATGAGGATCGTGGTGTAGTGCAGCTAAAACAAACAACTCCGTCTCCTCACTTCTTGCTTCTTCGTCTGTTACTGCGGCGCATTACCAAGCTGCCTGTTTCCCGAAGTCGTTGTTTGGCACGTAAGAACGTAATGGCTGCCGGGGCTCTTCGCCTAGGATATCTCACTGTATACGCCCGCCGGCCGCGGTGGCCGAGGTGACTGAGGCGCTCCAGTCACGGTCAGCACGGCCACTACGGTCGGGGGTTCGAATCCCCCCTCGGGCATGGATATTTGTGCCGTCCTAGTTCGTAAGTAGTTCATAAGTAGTTTGTAAGTTTAGGGACTGATGACCCCGTAGTTAAGTCCCATAAGCTTAACAAACATCTGAACATCTGTATACGCCGTGGCTGCTTCAGTGGCATCGTATCGGCACTCGCCGAGCATCAGCAACATGTCAGCGTACTCATTGTTCGTGTATGCCATCGTCATCGGATGTCAGTAACTGTGGTATATTGAGCCCCGGTTGTTTGTGTGGCTCCAACCGTCGGGTATACGGCCGTGTGCGGCGACAGTCGGCAGTCTAACAGCGCATCGAGCAAGCTTCTCGCTCCGTGACACCGGCGACGTTACAACTCGGCCGCACCACATTTAGAAGGCGCATTGCATTATGTGCAGCGTTTGTGGTATCTGCCCCTGAAACTTTGAAGGGTTGTAGCTTCCAAACTAACAGTGATAGGAATGTAGTTTAAATTCATTTGGACGCAGCTGGTTTCAACGAATCCAATGCACGATAGAAAAAAGTAACTTAGTGATACACCATATATATATATCCCTTATTGGTTGAATTTCAAAAAATGCCGAAACACGTGTCATTTAAATTCGAACACCGAATCCAAATCCGAAAATTTGTAGTTCTAACTTCAAAATTGCCTAAATAGCAACATTTTTCGAAAAACACTCCCTCTCCAATTTAACCCCGTTGATGGTTGAATTTCCAATAATACCGAAACATGTATTTTTTTTTAATTCTAACCAACTATACAAATATCAATTTTTGCAATTCTAGCTTCAAAATTGTATCAATAGCAACGTGTTTTCAAAAAGAATTTTTGATCCTCTTTTTTTTCCCTCTTACTTGTTGAATTTCCGAAAAATACTAAAAATCATGGATTTTTAATACTGACCAAGATTCCATATCCGAAGTTTCGTAGTTGTAGCTTAAAATTTGAGTCAACAGCAACATATTTTTGATAATCAATCTTTAATGGACGCATGTTGTATTTGAAAGGAAATCTGTAAAATACTTATGCACAACTATATGTGGTTTGCACACGTCCTGTTTAGTTTTTTTTTAAATTGTAACCAAGAATCCATACACCAATTTATGTAGTTGTAGCTAAAAAATTGCCTTAATAGCAACATTTTTTCAAATAACTATTCATCCCCTCTTTCACCCCCTGGATGTGTTAAATTCCAAAAATACCTAAATACTTTCTTTTTCTTTTTCAATTTGCCAACAGGCCAAATATTAATTTCCGTAGCTCTAGCCTGAAAATCGTCCCAATAGTAACGTATTTGCAAAAAGAATTTTTGATCCTCTGTTTGACCTTCTTAGTTGTTGAATTTTTACAAACACTGAAACACGCATTTTTTAAATCCTGACGAAGAGTCCACATCGGAATTTCCAACCAAGTATGCAAATATCATTTTTTGTAATTCTGCGCTCAAAATTGGCATAGTAGCAACGTATTTTCAAAAAATGTTTCATCCCCTATTTCACCCCCTAATTGATTAATTTTCTGAAAATACCGAAACACGTGTCTTTTTAATTCTGTCCAAGAAAACATATACCAACTTTTGTGGTTGTAGCTTCAAAATTGCCTTATTTGCAAAGGATTGTTCTAAAAACATCCCCTCTCCAATTTAACCCCCTTGATGGTTGAATTGCCGGCCGCGGTGGCCGAGGGGACTGAGGCCCTCCAGTCACGGTCTGCACGGCCACTACAGTCGGGGGTTCGAATCCCTCATCGGCATGGATATTTGTGTCGTCCTTAGTCTTAGCTAGTTCATAAGTAGTTTGTAAGCTTAGGGACTGATGACCCCGTAGTTAAGTCCCATAAGTTCTACAAACATTTGAACATTTTTGAACATTTGATGGTTGAATTACCAAAAATACCGAAACACGTATTTTTTAAATCATAACGAACAATACAAATACCAGTTTTGTAGCTATAGCTTCAAATTGTCTCGACAACAATGTGTTTTCGAAAAGAATTTTTGATCTCCTCTTTTATCCCTTAGTTGTTGAATTTCCAAAAATACCGAAACACGTATTTTTTAAATCATAACGAACAATACAAATACCAGTTTTGTAGCTATAGCTTCAAATTGTCTCGACAACAATGTGTTTTCGAAAAGAATTTTTGATCTCCTCTTTTATCCCTTAGTTGTTGAATTTCCAAAAATACCGAAACACGTATTTTTTAAATCATAACTAACAATACAAATACCAATTTTTGCAGCTATAGCTTCAAAATTGTCTTGACAAGAAAGTGTTTTCGAAAAGAATTTTTGATCTCTTTTACCCCATAGCTGTTGAATTTCAAAAAATGCCGAAACACGTGTCTTTTAAATTCGAACACCGAATCCAAATCCGTAAAATTTGTAGTTCTAACATCAAAATTGCGTAAATAGCAACATATTTTCGAAAAACACCCCCTCTCCAATTTAACCCCGTTGATGGTTGAATTTCCAAAAATACCAAAACACGTATTTTTTAACGTCTAACCAACTATACAAATATCAATTTTTGCAGCTCTAGCTTCAAAATTGTATCAATAGCAACGTGTTTTCAAAAAGAATTTCTGATCCTCTATTTAACCCTCTTACTTGAAATTCCAAAAATACTAAAAATCATGGATTTTTAATCCTGATCAAGATTCCATATCCGAAGTTTCGTAGTTGTAGCTAAAAATTTGAGTTACCAGCAACATATTTTTGAAAATCAATTTTTTGCGTCACCTATTTTACCCTCTTATTTGTCGAATTTCAAAAAATGCCGAAACACGTGTCTTTTAAATTAGAACCCTGAATTAAAATCCGAAGTTTTGTAGTTCTGGCTTCAAAATTTCCTAAACAGCTACGTATTTTCAAAAAACGTTTCATCCCCTATTTCACCCCCTTACGGACGGCATATCGAAAAATCGCTTCTTAAATGACGCCTACAGAGTAAGATCAATACTCTCCACAAATTTCAAGTTTCTATCTTCAGTGGTTCGGGCTGGGCGATGATGAGTCAGTCAGTCAGACAGTTAGTCAATCGGGACACTTCCTTTTATATATAGAGGAGAAGAAGAAGAAGAAGAAGAAGAAGAAGAAGAAGAAGATAACCAACAGCCGTAACAGTAATGGTTTTATTGTCTGATTTAAACATCACTTTCAGTGGCCTCCACGTCCTTAGACTGACTTTGTTTAATGGATTATAGGCGAATTCTGGCCACTATCTATTAAAAGAATCATCGAAAACTATAGTCAGTCGGCCAGACCAAATCACCCGAGCGATTTCCTTCATTTTTCTTTTAAACGAAAGGTATTCATTCGCAGATTTGTCATCAAGTGCCAGAATTTACTTAAGACTCTCCATCCTTTATTTTTATTCAAATGCGGTATCTATTTATCCATGCACTGAATATTTTAATCGGTTTGTTTTACGATATCTTCGGTTCTAATTAATCTGCGCCTTTCTTTCTGACCTAAGAACACTCAGCGGATCAAGCTCTTTCATTTGCGCTTTTAAACACTTCCATTGATTGATTCTGAAGAAAGCTATGCGTGAACATTCAACTTTACTACCATTTTTTTCCAACCTTTTTGTTATTCCACTAACAGAGCTAAATATTTGCATGGCTCCTCTAGTCTATTATGATTTTAAGTAACCGGTATTACCTACCTTTACTTTTTTGAAAGTGTGATCTGAGTAGTGATATTATCCCCCGTAATTATTATAGGTGAATTTAGTATTCCACGAGGATTCTGATCAAAATGTCCAAATGTTTGTAAGCTTATGGGACTTAACTACGGAGTCATCAGTCCCTAAACTTACAAACTACTTATGAACTACTTACGTACTAAGGACGGCACAAATATCCATGCCCGAGGGGGGATTCGAACCCCCGACCGGAGGATTCTGACAAGTATATGTGTATTCCATTTATAGTCACAAGCAATAAATTTTCTATCACTCTGTTTTAATCGAGCATTGGAACTCAAATAGTCGCAACTATTTATTCACAACCGATACAAAAGTGTTACATGTTTTCGCGAGTTACCGTCCTGCAAAGTAGTCACCAGCATTGTGTAGAACCCGTTGCCAGCGATGTGGAAGGCGTAGTATTAGTGATGGGAACAATCGAATGAAAACAATCGATTCATTCGGTTGTTGAAAAAAATCGATCATTCGGTTGCAGTTTCTCGTATCGGTTGAATTATTCATTCATTCTTCTGAGTGAAACCAGTCGGTGGGACCAACCGAATGAAACAACCGATTCAGTCGGTTGGACTATTCATTCGTTCTTTTGAGTGAAACCAGTCGGTGGGATCAACCGAATGAAACAACCGATTCAGTCGGTTGGACTATTCATTCGTTCTTTCGAGTGAAACCTGTCGGTGGGATCAACCGAATGAAAAAATCGACGCAGTCGGTTGGACTACTCATTCCTTCTCTTGAATGAAATCAGTCGGTCGGAGCAAACGAATAAAATAATCGACACAGTCGGTTGGACCACTCATTCCTTATCTTTTGAGTTAAATCAGTCGATGGGACCAACCGAATGAAAACATTGACGCAGTATGTTGGCCTATTCATTAGTTCTTTTGAGTGAAACCAGTCAGTGGGAGCAACCGAATGAGTCAGTCGGTCGTAGTTTTACTTTTCGAATGAATGTAGTGTGTGGGAACAACCAAATGAAAACAGGCGACACTTTTGCAGTTTTGTACATTGACTGAATTACTCATTCTTTCTTTTCAAGTGAAAAGAGGCAGTAAGTTTTTAGCATACAGAGCTATCCATTTATTTCTATGACTGAAACTGACATGCACATCAGATAACTACAGCAGTGCTACATTATACCGCCATGTAAAAGGGGTATGCCAAAGTTAAAATGCGTATTACAATGTTCATTTAATTATGTACTGAATGAAGTAACTTTTCGTTTTATAATACTCAGTAACAGTGATTCATATTTTGTTGTAGATTAAATTGTTCGAGGTGCCATCAACGAGTAACTAATTAGATGTCATATCGCTGGAGCAAGCCAGATCACTTTCATTACCGACCACAGACCTCAAAAATGCCAGTCATCTGGGCCCGATCAGATTACTTTCTCAGACACCCAAAATCTGAAGAAGATAAGTGGCCGATGACTACGAGTACCGCGAGGAGCGGGGACACGAGAGGGAGTGCTGCCTCGCTTGCGTTTTAACTGCTGACAGCGCCAGCAGGCGCGCACCAAACTCCACACAACAGTGTCTGGCGGCGTCGCGGGATGTGCCATCGCCGATTGTTGTCGGTTTCTTACTGTTACAATAAAGAAGCGTGGTAACTACAGGGTGTTACAAAATGATCGCTACAAGTTTAATCTCGCATACTGTATCTCCGAAGTGGGAACATGTAGAAACGTGCGGTTTGCGGCTTATTGTTCAAACATATCTAAGGTACTAGTAGGACAGAGTTAAGTATTTTAACTTTGAGCATATTTGCTAGATCCAAATTCGAAGATCACTAAAACATTAGTAACTGTAAATAATAATAATAATAAATAAATAAAGTTTATTAAAGTATTTTGTATGAAAATATTTCTTATAAAATATTTGTGTTACTTGCATCTAATTTGAAGGAGTACAAGAAGACATACAACATTTATCAGTGCTGTAAATTTTCTTCAGCGCGTCTGTATTCGTCAACAGTGTATGAAAACATTCATCTCAAGTTTCATAATTATTCATTCGTGTCACAGATATTTCTGTGGTTATCGGTGAAACGGTGTGGAGGTTTATTGCATCCCTCCGCCATGTACCATACAAAATCTTAGATGAACAGTGAACTGCCACTTGTTTTGAAAGTCAAGTGTGCAAAATTTCATCAAGATCGGAATAAAACTCTATTGGCGTCGAAGTCTGGAATACCTTCTCTCATGTATCAAACTAAAGTAGATGTAGACGGTGACCATTCTCTTGATTTGAAGGTGAAGAGTGAAATATATCTTTAAAATTCGAATAAAAACAGAATTTGTCGAAGTTAGTAGGTAAAGTACCCTCCGCCATGCACCTACGAAATTTATTGTACACAGTTACCTTTGCCTTGTTTTAAAGGGCAAGTGTGAAAAATTTCATCAAGATCGCAGCCAAATTGTGGTTTTTGTCGAAGTTAATATGTAAAGTACCCTCCGCCATGCACCGAATGAAATTTGATGTAGACAGTGACATTCCTCTTGCTTTGAAGGTCAAGTGTGCAAAATTTCATCAATATTGGAACAAAACTGCATATTTGCATGCAATAGAAACACACGGACACACTGCTATATTTTAAGATTTGTCTCTAAGAAAGTTTCATGCTGAATCACGGTTCATTTATACCCAAAAGGCTGAAGGAGTATGCAAATAAAGTCACACAAAGTCGATGAATTAATAAAAACATCCATATAACTGCAGAAACCGACAAAGACTTTTTCCAGTCGGTTGTATCAAGTGAAACCTCTCAATGCCGAGAACATTCATATAAAGGACAGAGACTAGTTTCATTCGGTGCATCGACTGAAACCACTCAAACCCCGCCAGTGAGTGAAAACATTCATACGGCCACAGAGACTATTTTCATTCGGTTGTTTCATTCGACTGAAAAAACCGACTGAACGAAAAAACAACCGATTGACCAATCGGTTGTTAAAAACAGTCGGTTGTCCCATCACTACGTAGTATACCGTTAGCAGAGCCTGTTCTGTTGATAGAGCGGTCTACTGCCTGTCAAATCCCTGGAACACTTCTGAAGTGAATGCCACGAAGTAGTTCCCTCATCTTCACAATCAAATCAAAGTCACAAGGACACAAGTCTGGGGAGTATGGTAGATGGTGCAGGACTTCGCTGTTCCATCGACCAAACGGAGCAGCCACACATTGTCGTGCAAAATGATGGATGAGTTGCACAGAAAGTGTTGACACTTCTTTCGCAAAGCTTAAGTCCTTGTGACTTTGATTTGATTCCGAAGATGAAGGAACCACTTCGTGGCATTTGTCTGAGTACTGTTGCAGAGATTCGACAAGCGGTACTGTAGACAGCTCCATTCGCAGCATCAACAGAACAGGCTCTGCTAACGGTATACTAAGCCTTCCACATCGCTGGCAACGGGTTCTACACAACGCTGGTGACTACTTTGAAGGACAGTAACAGGTGCAAACATGTAACGCTTTTGTATCGGTTGTCAATAAATAGTTGTCACTATTTAAGTTCCAACCCTCGTATATTGCCTTCGTATGAGTACATAGAGCCAGTGTTAACTCTGTTTGCTCACAGTTTGACATATTTAGGTACCTTGATTCATTCAGGTTTGGTATTTGGTGCACGTACCATTCTTTGCTGATCATTCCAAGTGAGCAATGCAGTTTGCTACGTTGTCTACGTTTGTTTTTGCTTGTTCTTCACTTCTTGCGGTGATACAATGTATAATCGGATTTATAGATTTGACTGCTGATTATTTGTTCTTTTTATTTAGGCCCTGAATATAAGGTGCTAAAACTAGTTACCAGTCAATAAAAATCGTTACTGTTACGGCTGTTGGATTTTATACAGGGTGTTTCACTAAGTGTGTTTGCCTCTGTAACTTATAAAACAATAGGTGACGGGAAATTTTAATGCGGTAGGTCAACACAAGAAATGTTACACTTTCTGCGGAGCTATAAACATAGTTTATTGTATGATTTTCCAAAGAGTTACAGCACAAAGATATAATGTTTTAAAATGGAACAATAGTTTTTTCTATCGTGCATTGGTATCGTTGAAACCAGCTGCGTTTAAATCAATTTAAACTACATTCCTATTACTGTTAGTTTGGGAGCTACAACTCTTCAAAGTTTCAGGGGCAGATACCACAAACGCTGCGCATAATGCAATGCGCCTCCTAAATGTGGTGTGTAGTAGTCTCATAACTGCAAATGATTATGCTTACCGGCAACGACTTTAAAGAGCTTTAATTCTTTGACACTGAAACGTTGCAGATTACTCATCCATACCGCTTCTGGGGGTGTCACACGACAGCCCGTGGGTTAATTGACACCGCGAACACAAACCTCTTCCTGGACTCTGCTCGCAGTGCTAGACGTTCGGCCATTAAGCGGCCGCAGTGAAGCGGGCCGAGTGAGGAACAACCCGAGCGCGCGAATGTTTAAAAGCTGTACTCTGAGGAGGCCGAAACTGCGTAGTATCTGAATAATGGCCCAAAGTTTCACGTGATATCGATTTCTGGGGTTGATATCTAGCTAGTGTATTTTTGCTTAAGAAAATATGAGGTCGAGTTAGCGTAGAGTGCAAATTAACTGTTTGAACTCCAAAATCCAAAACAGAAGCCTCTCTTTTCCCTGTAGAGAACAAGTGACCTTTCTTCAACTGTTTAATCAGCAGCTACCAAAGCGGAAAGGGGGAGGGGCTACCAGGTTAACGAAGGTGAGTTTTGATGTTGCGAAACTTCATAAACAGCTTTTGAATCGTGAATCGTAAAATGATAATGAAGTACCGTATAGCACTATGCGCCTCACATTTCAAACATTGTTATTCGGCTTTCTACCATTAGCATATACATCATGCGTCGCTTAGCGTTGAAGGGTTGATTTATATTTATATTTCAAGGCCGTTACACGAGCAGAAGCAGACATAATATACAACTCAATGCGCTAATCAACTTTCCGATATTCGCGAGTTTCTTACGTAACGCAATGTGTTGCAGAGTTTATTACTTTCACCACCAGAAAGTTGCATATAAACAAACATTCCAGGTCACAAGCTGCAGATGGGGAAAAAAAGATACGAGCCATACTGTAGCTAACACCCTGTTTCATTCACGAAGCAGGCAATTTTTCACAGGCGCCAAATATATTGCGTCTCGGTTCCTGCCGTTACTCGACAAACTGTATCTGTACAACTCTTTCGACCTGATATATCCAGTATTTTCATCGTGAATCACTTGTATATAGCGAAATGTTATATTTACTTCAAAGCGCCGCATGGCAGCTGTAATGTATTATCAGCCTGACAGCTCGTCATTTCTGCAGTGGCTAAAACCGTCATGACTGATGCTGTCCTTCGTCCGTCCATTCTTTCACAGTGGTCAGCACACTGGACTCACATTAGGGACCTCTGACCACCCAGATTTAGGTACTCCGTGGTTTCCCTACATATCGCTCCAGGCGAATGCCGACATGGTCCATTTCAAAGGGGTGCAGACTGCTAACGAAGATACGAGCTTATGGAATAGGTTCCCAAATTTCCGACTGGCGGGAAGACTTCCTAAGTAATAGAACGCAGTACGTTGTTCTCGACGGCGAGTGTTCATCAGAGACGAGTGTATCGTCAGGCGTGCCCCAGGGGAGTGTGATAGGACCGCTATTATTTTCTATCTATATAAGTGATCTGATGGACAGAGTAAGTTGTAATTTGCGGCTGTTTGCTGATGATGCTGTGGTGTATGGGAGGGTGTCGTCTGTAACTGACTGTAATAGCATACAGGATGACTTAAACAAAATTTCTAGTTGGTGCGAAGAATGACAGCTAGCTCTCAATGTAGAAAAATGAGTAGGAAAAACAATTCCATAATGTTCGAATACAGCATTAGTAGTGAGCTTCTTGAAGCAGTCGTCTGCTTCAAATATCTACGCGTAACATTGCAGAGCGATATGAAATGGAACGAACATGTAAGGACAGTTGTGAGTAAGGCGGATAGCCGACTTCGGTTTATTGGAAGAATTTTGGGAAGATTTCTTCATCTGTAAAGGAGACCGCGTATAAAATGCTTGTACGGCCACGTCTTGAGTATTGCTCAAATGTTTGGGAGCCGCACCAGGTCAGTTTAAAGGAAGACATAGAAGAAGTTCAGTGGCGAGCAGCTAGGTTTGTTACTGGTAGGTTTCTGTTGAGGAAATTTAGAGGGCCTGAATTTGAAGCCGAGTGTAGTACTACCTTGCTGCCACCTAGTTACATTTCGCGTAGTGATAACAAAGACAAGATAAGAGGAATTAGGGCTCGTACGGAGGCATATAGGCATTCTTTTTTTCCTCGTTCAATTTGGGAGTGGAATAGGAAAGGAAATGCCTAGTAGTGGTACAGTGTACCCTCCTCCACGCACCTTGCGGTGGATTGCGGAGTATGTACGTAGATGTAGATGTGAAGGCTGATTTCCTTTCCCATCGTTAAATCAAAAACAATCCCAGTTTGTGCTCTATCCCTAACGACCTCGCTGTCGACGAGACGTTAAACCTTTATCTTCCTATCTTCTTCCTTTTCTTCTTTTGCTCATGGTCATGAGAAAACAACGTTTATCGATTCGTATTCACCTGAACCAAAAACATTAGCTGACGATGCACCGAGAAAGAAAAGAATCAGTATTGTCAGACGTATTTACGAGGAGTAAATTGAAATACATACAACTTATATTTTGAACAACAGACCGATTTCTTTAAAAAATTAAGGAAGATATTACTCTACAAAAGGCAATTCTGTACGACAGCTAGAAATGACTGTAATGACTTATTTGAAGCACTACAGAACTCAGGAATGTGTTGTAATTCAAATGTTTGTATAGCTTATGGGACATAACTACGGGGTCATCAGTCCCTAAACTTACAAACTAGATATGAACTAGCTAAGACTAAGGACGGCACAAATATCCATGCCCGAGGGTGGATTCGAACCCCCGACCGTAGTGGCCGTGCGGACAGTGCGGACCGTGACTGGCGCGCCGCAGAGCGCCCGGCCACCGCGGCCGGCGGAATGTGTTGTTGATTTATTTCTGGAAATGGATGCGAGAAATGGATCAGTAACTGCCACGCGAGAGTGGCCACGTATTCTAAGGCATCATACTGCGGACTGGGGGATCGCTCCCGCCGGAGGTTAGAGTCCTCTCTCGGGATTTTTTTGGGGGGGAGGGGGGAGGGGAGGGTGTTTTTGTGTGTGTGTGTGTGTGTGTGTGTGATGTTAGCGTCTGTTAGTTTAAGTAGTTTGATGAACAAAGTAGTTTGGTGCAATAGATTTACAAACATCAAATAAACAATGACAAGAGATATATTTTGTCTCGATATATATTACAGATATTAAACTGAAGTAGAGGCACTGAATTAAAATTTATTCGTATACTAGCCAAAAACCCGGCGTTGCCCGGGTATTTATTTATTTATTCCTAACCTTGAGTTAGCACTTGACCTATCCGTTCTCTCTCTCTGTCCATCTCATTTTGCTAAAAAACATATTGTATTTATCGGAAAATATATAAGAAATAAGGCTGTCTTGCATAATGTACAAAATTATAAGTGCAGTATCCAAACAAAATACAAATAAGACACAAAATTCGCACGATTGCATATTTATTGAGTTACATGTTGTACGATTGTATAATTTTTCAGGTATACATTCAATTGTATAAGTGCTGTATGTCTGTAAAAAGTGTGGCGAATACAATTAGTAGTAAAAAAATAACAGATTAAAACTTGGTGCGTGATGGAACGGTTTTCTATGAGCATTACTGTTTTATGTGCTCATAATGAGTTTTGTTACTTGGGTAGTAAAATAACATATGACGGTCGCAGTAAAGAGGATATAAAATGCAGAATGGCAATTGGAAGGAAAGCGTTTTTGAAAAAGAGAAATTTGCTAACATCGAATATTAATTTCAGTGTAAGGAAGTATTTTCTGAAGGCATTTATACGGAGTGATGCCTTGTACGGGAGTGAAACATGGACGATAAACAGTGCGGGCAGGGTGAGAATAGCGGCTTTTGAAATGTAGCGCTACAGAAGAATGCTGAAGATTAGGTGGGTAGATCGCGTAACTAATGAAAAGATACTGAACAGAATTGGTGAGAAAAGGAATTTTCGGCATACCTTGACTAAATGAAGGGATCGCTTGGTAGGACACATTCTTAGACATCGAGGAATTTAGCATTGGAGGGAAGTGTGTGGGGTAAAAATCGCAGAGGGAGACCAAGAGACGCATATAGTAAGCAGATTCAGATGAATGTGTGTTGCCGTTCTTATGAGGAGATGAAAAGGTTTGCTCAGGATAGAGTAGGGTGGAGAGCTGCATCAAACCAGTCTTCGGACTGAAGACCATAACAACTACATTGTTATCACAGCTTACACTTTTTGCTACTATTCTTGGTAGGTGACAGCAATATAATAATAAGACAATAACAGCAACAACAATCTCATGAACTCCCTGGAGGGTGCGTTGCAGCTGACTTTCAGCCTCCTATCTCGACAGGATACTAACGGGATTAATTGATAAACAGTGCTAAAAAGGACGCTGTGTAAAATTATAGAGCCACAGATAGTGATTTGGTCATGCGTTTATTGACGCGTTTCGATAAAAATCATCTTCAGAATCATGGAAGCGGGTTTACAAAATAAACAACAAACAAAACAATGTTCAGCAGGGCATTGACGCCATACAATTTTATTATGTAAACCCCTTCCACGATTCTGAAGATGATTTTTATCGAAACGCGTCAATAAATGCATGACCACATCACTATCTGTGGCTCTATAATTTTACACAGCGTCCTAATAGCACTGTTTATCAATTAATAATGAATAATCAATTAATAATGATATGGACGCATACCTCATGAACGACTTTATGTCACGTCTGGATACTAACGGGAGATAGTGCTGATTTCTCCCGTGGACAACCTTCGCCTTTCCCTCTTATAACGGTTCCTTTTGTCTGAAATCGCGTCCAGGTCCTGGAAATTACACTTTGGGACATTTAAAAAGCTGCAGCTACCTCCCTCTGTGGCTGTCGCGCTGCCGCGGTGGAGTAGCCGAGCGGTCTAAGGCGTCTCGCTGCGGAGCGCACGGTTGCTCACCGTGGAGGTTCGAGTCCTCCCTGAGGCATAGGTGTGTGTGTTGTCCATAGGTTCGTTTACCTAGATTTAAGTAGTTTGTAAGCTACGGACTGATGACCACGCAGTTTGGTCCGATAGATTTACAAACATTTTAACATTTTTTTCTGTCGCGCTTTCAGCATTCCTATGGTTCTCAATGTCATAGCTTCGGCTAAGGTACGTTGTTGTTGTATGCACTATCTGCTCACTACACTATCTGAACCCAACTGTTTAATTCGTTTCGTAAACACAAGTCAACACGAACCACTCTGCAATAATTTTCTGTTATTACCATAATGTCAGTTACTGTAATATTGTTGTTTCCAATCCGTAGAACCGACAGAAAGACCCCAGACCTTCTTAGATCACTCTGTCGATAACAATACTTCAGAACCTACATAACTCACCTCATGTCGTAAGTGCTTTGACCTGTGTAGAATACAATTACGCGTAAGGCGCACAGCGACTACAGTGACACCTACCGCATTATCACGGAACTACGTGTATATTCCAGTTGGAGTAGCAGAGGCGCCAGGTACAAACACCGAACGAAGTGGCGCAGTGGTAACGCACTGGACTCGCATTCGGGAGGATGGTGGTTCAAATCCACCTCCGGCCGTCCAGATTTAGGTTTTCCGTGATTTCCCTAAATCACTCCAGGCATATGCCGGGATGGTTCCTTTCAAAGGGCACGGCCGATTTCCTTCCTCATCCTCACCCAAAAACTCCGAGCGTTAGCTCCGTCTCTAATGGCCAAGCTGTCGACGGGACGTTAAACCCTAAGCATCCATCCAAGTACAAACCACATAGAGAGGAAAACACGGCCGGCCGCGGTGGCCGAAGGCGCTTCAGTCACGGTCTGCACGGCCACCACGGTCGGGGGTTCGAATCCCCCCTCGGGCAAGGATATTTGTGCCGTCCTTAGTCATAGGTAGTTCATAAGTAGTTTGTAAGCTTAGGGACTGATGACCCCGTAGTTAAGTCCCATAAGTTCTACAAACATTTGAACATTTTTGAGGAAAACACGCCGGCGGGTAGCTGCTTATGAACAAAAGCATTGCGGCCGGCAGTGGCGGCGCTAGGCGTCGGCGACGTCGGCCACCGCCGACGGCCTCGCGCCTGTGGGGGCCTCGCAAAACATTGCTAAAATTTGAATTGTTTTTTAATATATATTTGATGTTTAACGGCGCTTTCCAACTGCTAGGTTATGTAGTGACGACATACATCTAGGCTACTTACACCAGCTTAACCAACGGACGAACAGAACATCCGTACCCAAGGGTGGGGTTCGACCCCCGACGAGAGCAATCTCGCTCACCATGGTATGACGCCTTAGTGCGCTCGGCCATTCCCGGCCGGCAGCTATTTAGTTGTCCGTATCTGTTTCCGTATGAGTGCAGCAGTGATGCAATTGCTAGTAAAATACTTACAAAATAATTTCTTCAGTACATTTTAGAAAACGATTTGGAAGAAGTATATCCAAATGCTTATATAACAATCAGTATCATGCTCAGTTCCAGTCAGTATTAACATGAAAAGCACAATGAGCCAAGAAAGACTATTTGTGTTGTCAGCACGGTCAACTGAAGCCGAAATAGAGGCTAGTAATAATATGTGATCTTAAAAAAATTTTGTGAGACGAAAAGCTGGAAAGTTGCTCTAATTTGTGTTTGTTTATTGTAATTTTTGTCATTGCAATAATACTCGTATATTATACTATATATACTAATATTAGTACAATGATATTGTTGTATAATTCAGCTTCTTTAACATTTTCTTCATTAATGAAAAAATGGAATGGGCCTCGCAAAGACGAGTTCGTCGACGCCAAAAAAAAATGTTCAAATGTTTGTACAGCTTATGGGACTTAACTACGGGGTCATCAGTCCCTAAACTTACAAACTACTTATGAACTAACTAATACTAAAGACAGCACAAATATCCATGCCCGAGGGGAGATTCGAACCCCCGACCGTAGTGGCCGTGCAGACCGTGACTGGAGCGCCTCAATCCCCTCGGCCACCGCGGCCGGCTCGTCGACGCCCAGTTTTCGTCTAGCGACGCCACTGGAGGCCGGTCTGTCATGACGGGGTCCCAGACACCGACAAACTGATTCAAAAATATCAGTTTTGAATTTTTAATTCATCAACCGATTAAGATACTGAGACGCTATTACGACCAAATGAAATAGAAAATTACGGGAATTACTAGGTGAAGTGCACATTCGGTGTACCACTTGGTTTTTTAATTATTCGACGTTTAACAGTTCAACTTTAAAAAATTTTAATTAAATAATTACTGGACCGATTTTGTAAACTAATTAGCAATGGAGAGCGCTCACAGATATACAGGGTGTAAATAGATATGTGAGAAAGTTCCGACTCTCGAAAGGGGAGTTGACAACAGCAGAACATGTTCCGTTCACATGTGGTCTGTTTACGAGAGGGAGTTGGAAACTAAGTTTCCCCAGTTGACTTTGGGCAGAGTTGCGTATGAAAGAGGAAAAAATAGAATGATACATTAAAGATAAGACATATCTTTACTTTTCTACATAATTTCCAAGTACATTGAGACATTTGTCAAGCCGCTTTATAATCTTCAAAAAGCCATCCAGGAAAAAATCAGGGCGTTGCATTACGGGAGAAGCGTTGAACGTCTATGGAGTGGAAACATCCGTCATCACCTGTCCGAAAGAAGTTCAAAAGCACTCCGTCTGCAGGTAAAGCGCTACTCACCGTTTTCTGGGACGTCCGAGGAGTATTATTGCTGAACGTTTTGGAAAATGCAATCATCAATGCTGCGCGGTACTGTGCCACTCTGTCGAAATTGAAAGACGTGGTTCGGAAAAAGCGGCCTGGCCTTCTCAGTTCTGGCGTTGTGCTGTTGGATAACAATGCGAGACTACATTCTTCAACGCAAAACCATATTGAAACTCTTGGTTGGGAGCGCCTACACCATCCGCCATACAGTCCTGATCTCGCACCAAGTGACTTCCATCTGTTTCCAGCTTTGAAAAAGACTCTTGGCTTTGGAAGCAATGCTGGCGTCAAACATGTCGCCGCGGTGAAGTGGCCGAGCGCTTTGAGGCGCTATGCTACGATGCGCGAGGCCGCTCCCCGTCAGGGGTTCGAATCCCCCTCGGGCATGGATGTTTGATCTGTCTTTAGTATGGGGTAGTTCATAAGTAGTTTGTAAGTTTAGAGACTGATGACCCGCAGTTAAGTCCCTTAAGCTTAACAAACATCTGAACATTTGTCAAACAAGCCATTCAACACTCCTTCCGAATGCAAAGCCCTGATTTTTTCATGGAAGGGTTTTTGAAGCTTCATTATGCAAGTTGGTCAGTTGTGTTGATACAATGCTAGTGGTGGCAAGTGCTATGAGTTCACTGGTTTAGTGAATCCCCGGAGAAAGCTCATGTTGAAAAAAAGTAAATAAATAAAATAAAAAAGTGTTTTTAAACTATCATTATACGTTTCGTTCTTGTATCAGATCGTTTTATATGCACATTCTAAGTATTTTTATCGCATGAAAAACGTTTTACGTTACTGGTAGGTTCGACCAATGCGCGAGTGTCACGGAAATGCTCCGGCAATTCAATTGGGGATCGCTGGAGGAAAGACGACGTTCTTTTCGTGAATTACTGTTGAGGAAATTTAGAGGTCCGGAATTTGAAGCTGAGTGTAGTACGATCTTACTGCCGCCTACTTACATTTCGCGTGGTGATCACAAAGACAAAAGAAATTAGGGCTCGTACAGAGGCATATAAACATTCTTTTTTTCTCGTTCTATTTGGGAGTGGAATAGAAAAGGAAATACCTAGTAGCGGTACAGTGTACCCTCCGCCACGCACCTTACGGTGAATTGCGGAGTATGTATATAGATGTAGATGTACGTCGCGGAGATAGCACGAATACGAGTCGTAGCCGGCCGCTTAATACAAGCGGCAGTGGCCGCAGCGTTGCAATTCGCATGCGCGGCTGAGGTTCAGATTCTCTTCTGAACTCCCTGGAGGCATCATATGAGTGCTCCCGCGGTAGAGAGGGCGAGGGGAAACGCCGCTTTCGACATTGGCGTTGGAGCTGTTAGAGACGCCAGCTCCTGGCTACTCGAGCTCTGGCGGTTACGCACGAATGGTCCCGAAGCAAGAAAATGTAGCTACTGCGCACCTCGCCTTGCGCATGCGCAAATTCTCCATGCAGGCAACATCTGCGCTTTATGTTTCTTTTAGGCGCATTGAAGATACATCAAAAACAAATATCTTGTAACTATAAATTAAAGACCTAGCAAGAATAGCCGTGTGGTTTGTGGCATCGGGCTGCGCAGTAAAAGATAGTGGGTTCGAGACAGACTGCAAACAATTTCTTTAACCCAATCTTCTGTTTAACAGATACGAGAACAACAATGACTTTTGTCTTGTTACTTGCCAAATATCTGTGGACGTTTTGGCAAATGTGTCGCGTTTTTGAGGATATATGACATTTATGCTCTTCGTTGTAACACACATTTAACTGTTGGACAAGATGTTGGGGAGAGCAGTCCTTGCGCATGCGTGAAGTTAGAATGGGGTGCTGCATATAGTGTCACGTGACCCGAAGGTAGTTTGCCTCTTGATCGTGACAGATTCATTTTGTTACAGTTAGTTAACAGTGTAATCGGCTACTTACTGTGTTTTAGTGTTAATATGTTCTTGGTGTTTATTATCGAAGAAAAATGAACAACGATCAGCTTTAAGCTTGGAACAAAAGTGTGAAATAAAGACGCTTGCTACGCCGACACTTCATCTCGATCAGAAGCAAGTCCCAACAAGCCGAGGTAAGCCATTCTGCAGATCTTTATATATATTTTTAGATATATCTAAAGCGGGCGGGGGGGGGGGGGGAAGGTCAAACCGTGGCGCTTTCCTCCGGCGCCAATCGTAGAGGTGCGCCAAATTGTCTCTTTGGACGCCGAGCGAGAGGGAGGGGGGGCACTATCACACACACAGTGATCTGAAGCACCAGCCACCAATGTACAGTGTAATTTACTAGGTACAATTCTCTACAGAACGAGCTCAAAATGGCTTCCACGAGCTTCAATGCAACCATCTGTCGTTGCTGCCGACGCCCTTGCTCTGTGTGCTGACGCTGCGATTCCTCGTTGAGAACAGGTGTGGCACGCACAGTGGCCTTCAAATGACGCCATAAGTAGTAGTCTGACGGACCGAGGGCTGGAGAAGGAGAAGGAACAGGCCACGGGGTCGGTGCCAGACGCCCTGTCGCTGATGTAGATCTGCTCTGGCAGCAACTGGAAAATGAGGCGACGCTCCAACATGTGCGCTGAATTACATCCAGTAGAACGTCTTCCAACGATCCACGTAGTAGGTACAACTACCTAGCAATGTAGGTTTGTCTTATTCATCAGTATAATCTTGCTTACCTCTTCAGGATTGTAATGTACAATTCTGGACCTATCTCGAATGTTTTCAGAAAATAAAGTTTACATGTAAGACTAATTAGCCATCTGCCAATATTCGGTCGCCAATGGCGAGCTGGCGACCGTAAATTTCGCACCCTGGCCTACTGGATAAAACACGGATCTCAGTTAAAGGTCAAATAAGTAACAGGCCAGGACAAGAGGGACAAAATACTAGTAAACAAATGCTAGACAAATGACGAGAAGAGTGGAACACCACGATGAAACGCCGTCATGTATATCTTCCCAGACATCCGAGGACATCTCAATAGGCCAACCCCACGCGTAGCATCACACATTTTGTGAGGCTACGGACCACACCAGACACACGTAAATCGAGTAGGACTCGATGACAGCTATGTGCCTGTGTGGTGTGCTCGGCATACGTGAACAGACGACCCTACACTGTAACACACTGACACACATTCCACCAAGACTTGACACACTTGACATTAAGAAAAAACTGCGGAAACCTGAAGAGTGGCGACAAGATATCTGCAGCGAAACCGACTGCCTACAGAAGCCAATGCCCGTGCTCAAGACTAACTCTGCAAAAGCGACAGGGGCACTGGGCTCGACGTGGTTGGACGTACATTCAAATACCAGCACAGGAAGTCTGCTTGCCCTTTTCTCTCGTGGCATCTCGCGAGCCATGGATGAAGGGCAACACGCATTTAACACCAAATGTAAATCTATCGGACCAAACTGCGTGGTCATCAGTCCGCAGCTTACAAACTACTTAAACCTAGGTAAACTAACCTACGCACAAACACACATACACCCATGCCCCAGGGAGGACTCGAACCTCCACGGCGAGCAACCGCGCGCTCCGCAGCGAGACGCTTTAGACCGCTCGGCTACTCCACCGCTGCGCATTTAACACCGTTCCGCACTGCAGACTGCTAGCGAAGATATCCAAATATGTGAGTGGCTCAAAGACTTGCATTTATCGCGAATCTTTAATTCAGCGCAAAGTTCCGAGTGATTGGAAAAAAGCGCAAGTGACTCCCGTTTATAAGAAAGGAAAGAGAACTGACCCACACAATTATAGGCCAATATCGTTGACATCAGTTTCATGTAGAATTTTGGAGCATATTCTCAGTTCGAATATAGTAAATTTCCTTGAAACGGAAAACCTTGTTTCTATGAATCAGCACAGATTTAGGAAACATCGTTCATGTGAAACTTAGCTTGTCCTTTTCTCACATAACATCTTACGAGGCATGGATGAAGGGCAACAGGCGGATTGTGTTTTTCTCGACTTCAAAACGGCGTATGACGCGGTACCACACTGCAGACTGCTAACGAAGATACGAGCTTATAGAATAGGTTCACAAATTTGTGACTGGCTGGAAGACTTCCTAAGCAATAGAACGCAGTACGTTGTTCTCGACGGCGAGTGTTCATCAGAGACGAGTGTATCGTCAGGCGTGCCCCAGGGGAGTGTGATAGGACCGCTATTATTTTCTATCTATATAAATGATCTGATGGACAGAGTAACTTGTAATTGGCGGCTGTAAGGACAGTTGTGAAAAGCCGGACAGCCGACTTCGGTTTATTGGAAGAATTTTGGGAAGATGTACTTCATCTGTAAAGGAGACCGCGTATAAAACGCTTGTACGACCACGTCTTGAGTATTGCTCAAGTGTTTGGGGCCCGCAGCAGATCAGTTTAAAGGAAGACATAGGAGCAGTTCAGAGGGAGCAGCTAGGTTTGTTACTGGTAGGTTCGACCAATGCGCGAGTGTCACGGAAATGCTCCGGCAACTCAATTCGGGATCGCTGGAGGAAAGACGACGTTCTTTTTGTGAATTTCTGTTGAGGAAATTTAGCGGGCCGGAATTTGAAGCTGAGTGTAGTACGATCTTGCTGCCGCCTACTTACATTACGCATAGTGATCACAAAGACAAGATAAGAGAAAGTAGGGCTCGTACAGAGGCATGTAGGCATTCCTTTTCTTCCTCGTTCTATTTGGGAGTGGAATAGGAAAGGAAATGCCTAGTAGTGGTACAGGGTACCCTCCGCCACGCACCTAACGGTGGATTGCGGAGTATGTATGTAGATGTAGAAGACTATTTAATAGAACCCAGTACGTTGTCCTCGTTGGCGAGTGTTCATCGGAGACTATGGTATCGTCAGGAGTGCCCCATGGAAGTGTGATAGGGCCGTTATTTTTTTCTATCTGTATAAATATTTGACGGACAGGGTGAGTTGTAATCTGGAGCTGTTTTCTGATGATGCTGTGGTGTACGGTAAGGTGTCGTCAATTAATAACAGTATTAGGATACAGGACTTGGACCAAATTTCTAGGTGGTGTGAGGAATGGCAGCAAGCTCTAAACGCAGAAAAGTGTAAGGTGGTGCAGATGAGTAGGAGAAACAATCCCGGAATGTTCGAATACAGCATCCCTAGTGAGCTGCTTGACTGAGTCGCGTCAATTACATATCTAGGCGTAACGCTGCACAGTGTTATAAAAAGGAACGAGCATAAAAGGACAGTCGTGGGGAAGGCGGATGGTCGACTTCGGTTTATTGAGAGAATTTTGGGAAGTTGAGATTCGTCTGTAAAAGAGAACCCATATGAAAAGCTTGTGCGAACCCGTCTTGAATATTGCTCAAGTGTTTGGGATCCCCAATAGATCGGTTTAAAGGAAGACATAGAAGCAGTTCATAAATAAGCAGTTACCTTTATTACTGGTAGGTTCGATAAATGCGCGAGTGTTACTGGAACGCTTCGGGAGTTCAACTGGTAGTCGCTGGAGGGAAGGCTACGTTCTTCTCGAGAAGCACTGCTGAAGAAATTTGAGGCGGACTGCAGAATTATTCTACTGCCACCAACCCTACATTTCTCGTTAAGACCACAAAGATAAAGTCAGAGAGATCAGGGCTAGTACAGATGCATACAAGTATTCCTTTTTCCCTCGTTCTATATGGGAGTGGATCAGGAAAGCAAGTAACTAGTAGCGGTACTGAGTACCATCCACCACACACCTTTAAGTGAATTCCGGACTATATATGTAGATGTAGTGGACAAACATAGACATAGAGAAAGTTACAAATACAGGCAGAGATTAATCAGAACATATATAATTGGTCATTGTATGAAAATAGAAAGAGTTAGAGCACAATTAACTAACAAATAATAAGCAACGTGTAAATTTATATCTATAAATGTGAATGTCTGTTCGGTGTACGTTTATCACGTCTGAACCACAAGACATAAAGAGCTAAAAATTTGTACAGTTACTAATGTCTACCCAGGGAAGGCTTTAGGCACGGTTTTATGGCGATCGGATAGCTATTTATCTACATATATTAAAGGGAAAGTCTGTTCGCTGAACGCTTATGACGTCCGAACGACAAGACGCACAGACTTGAATATTTGCCGGCCGCGGTGGCCGAGGAGACTGAGACGCTCCAGTCACGGTCTGCACGGCCACTACGGTCTGGGGTTCGAATCCCCCCTCGGGCATGGATATTTGTGCCGTCCTTAGTATAAGGTAGTTCATAAGTAGTTTCTAAGTTTAGGGACTCATGACCCCGTAGTATAGACTTTACAAACATTTGAACTTGAATATTTTTACAGTTACTAATTTGTACCTGAGGAAGGTTGTAGGCATGGTTTTATAGCGATCTGATAGATGTTTAGTAATTTGAAGAATATAACGCGAAATTCGGAACAATAATTATTCTTTGAAAATTATATTTACTTTTTGAAAATTATATTTACTCTTTAAAATGGTTTTATTTGTTGCATTGTTGCTTGAGGGTTGATGATGATAAAAGGGTGGAGTATATTGGGATGGAAAGTTATCGGTGTATATAAAATTCTACGTGTGTGTGTGTTAATATTTCGCACTGCAGCGAAAAGTATAGAAAGCAAACGAATGGTCTGTGTGTAATTGTTGTCCGAAGTCTCCCGTTGTACACCATAGCAGTTCCATGCCAATAGCTATAAGGGGGTAGAAGATATGGTGGTTGAAAGTCGTCAAATTATTTTAAAAAAATCGGACTGAAGGCCAGCGATGACGTTTGCGACTCTATAGCAAGGAGGTTACATACAGGAAAACGTGAGGCCACAGACCATATCTTTGGTCTATGCGTGCAACAATGTCTTCAGCTCTTTCTCTGTAAGGAAATATAAGAATAAATAAAACAGTAAAAAAGAAATTTCTTTTAATACATCTCTTTAAAAAAAAATCCTTTTGACGTTTCGCACATTACATCAAGTGATCGATCTGTGATATTATTACAGTCATTATTGTTGAATTACCCTTAATGCCTTCAGATATGCCATTTAAGTTCAAAAGACTTCAGTTTCCAGGTCGTCTAGCTTTTGCCAGGACAATTAACAATGCTCAAGGACAATCATTAAACGTCGCAGGAATCGATGTATAGCTCTCATGTTTTTCACATGGTCAATTATACGTCACTTGCTTGGCAACCCAAAAAATCTCTACATTTACGCTCCAAACAATACTACAAATAACGTAGTTTACTAGAATGCCCTAAAATGAATTTGGACATTACTCTCACCATACGTGTTGAGATAGTGCAACACAGGCTATAAAGAATAATGTATGTATTGTAGTTTCGTAGGCTTTTCTGGCGTAATAGTTCTTCATAGTTTCTTCGGGTTTGCTGCCGGATTTTGAAGTCAGTTTGACTTCAAAATCCGGCAGCAAACCCGAAGAAACTATGAATAATGTATGTATTATTTATTGTAAATCATTAAGCACTTCACATAATTTTATTTCTTATTCGAAAGTTGATTAAAAATGGTTCTAAAAAAGATATTGTACTTCATTTCATCCTTCATAACCAGTCTCATAGCACACTACTTAAAGATAGCTTATCTATCATAATCAACCAGCATGCGAGCGGAGCCGCGGGTTTAAGCTAGTATACACATAGTCCTCAGTATTTCCTCATGAAATTCGGCTTCCGGCCGCGGTGGACGAGGGAACTAAGGCGCTCCAGTCACGGTCTGCACGGCCACTACGGTCGGGGCTTCGAATCCCCCCTCGGGCATGGATATTTGTGCCGTCCTAGTTCGTAAGTAGTGCATAAGTAGTTTGTAAGTTTAGGGACTGATGACCCCGTAGTTAAGTCCCATAGACTATACAAACATTTGAACATTTGATTTTTGAAATTCGGCTGTTTTTACATTTATTTGAAGATTTTTTTTATTTCTTTCGATATTTTAGTAATGCTTGGAACGCGATAATTACAAAAACTGTTTCGGTAATTACATATACAAGTAATTATAAACAAACATTATTCTTACGGCACCCTTACCCACCACTAGGAGCGCTAGTGTCGTTGCGACTGTCCGTTGGTAACAACCAACGAGTTTGAATTTCATAGAGTGGCGACAGGTCCGCCATGTTTGAGGCAAACTGAACTGCCGTCCGCCATGTTATTTGGGGTATCAGCTAAGGCGGCCAACCGTCCCGGATTCTGCGGGTCCGTCCCGTGGTGGGAGACTCAATAAAAATGTTTGTCAAGCTTATGGGACTCAACTACGGGGTCATCAGTCCCTAAACTTACAAACTACTTATGAACTACTTACTAACTAGGACAGCACAAATATCCATGCCCGAGGGGGGATTCGAACCCCCGACCGTAGTGGCCGTGCTGACCGTGACTGGAGCGCCTCAGTCACCTCGGCCACCGCGGCCGGCGGAGACTCAATAAAAGTGTCCCGCAAAATGCCTGATTTGTCCCGCATTTTGGTGATTTTCATATTCCGCCGACTGCAGATTATTCCCCCATATATTCAGCATAAGTTCATATCCTGAATCGGATTTATGAGTCTGATTATGTCCAGTAACTGTCGTTGTCTATTGTACATAAAAACAGAAATAAATACACAATAGCCGGCCGCAGTGGCCGAGCGGTCTGCGGCGCGCCAGTCACGGTCTGCACGGCCGTTGCGGTCGGGGGTTCGTATCCCCCCCTCAGGCATGGATGTTTGTGCCGTCTTTAGAATAAGCTAGTTCCTACGCAGTTTGTAAGTTTAGGGACTGATGACCCTATAGTTAAGTCACATAAGGTCTACAAACATTTTTGAAATACACAACTGAGTGAAACAACGCTTGATGTTAGCCCGGGGCACCAGTCATAGTTCTCGGAAGTTGGCAGAGATTTTAATAGGTTCCAGACGAAAAATTCCGGATGATGCTGAATTTCAACCGGCGATTGTTTAGGTTTTAAGTTAGTCCCCGTGGAGAGTCGACATTGTTGATTTGTATTTGCGTGCTTCCCCGATTTCGTTTCGGTGAACTAATTTACACGTAAGCTATTGACTTCTCTTCCTTTAATACCGCTCAAATACTCGTAGTGTGGTACTGTTGGACCAATTTAATGGGCTACGACTGTCTGACTGGGAAAAACATTATGGTCACGTTTTCGTCTGAAAATAAACAGGAAGCTAATGAAAACTACCGTCGAGGTGCCTATTATTGTGCCCTACGTTCCTAGTGCCCGTGTCACAAACAGAAGCACAAATTCCTCAGGAATTCCCCACCAGGAAACTACACTCAGCTAATGATCGCATACAGCAAAACAAGAATTTAATAGAAAAGAAAAACATTCGAAGCGGTACAGATGTGGGCCCTGCGAGCCATGATATAGGCGGGACACGGGACATTGATTTCAAGTTTCTTCATCTTTTTTTTTTTTTTTTTTTTTTTTTTTTTTGGGGGGGGGGGGGGTACATCTGTTTTCAAGTGGACGAACGCGCCTCATTTTGTTTTGCCGCCCCGGGCCTCCACCAGTAACAATGAGTCACGCGTTCTATGTCCTCATCCACATTCTCGAAATGTCCCGCACTGGGACCCGAAGAAGTTGGCCGCCTTAGTATCGGCTGGCAGCTGGTATGATACACTCACTCGAGAATTTTACCTATTTACAGTTCCACGTTTTAAAGAAAGACTGATTACTGAATTCGGATGTGCATCAAGTTCCGTCGGAGTTTTTTGCGAATTGACGAGCCTGGTAGTATACTTCGTAAACAGTGAACAGTAATTATTGTTATGAGAAAAAATCATGATCATGGATTTGAATCTGTCGTTAATGTGTTGTAACAACTGCTTTCATGAAGTCTAGTGTACATTTATCTGGTATTTAGTAAAGGAAATTAAGTTTACAAACTTGTAACATTGCTATTAAAGCGTTTAGTTGTGAACATTGGTGGGCGAAATTTGAGTACAAAAACAAAAGTAACAACAGAACACGCAGTTAAAAATGGGCCTCAGACATCTGCCACAAAAGCATTCCACGTCGAAATAAGGTGTCGTTAATAACTTTCCTTTTTGCCATGCTGAAATAAGTAACATTTGGTACGTGACATTTGAGTTATTATTATTATTATGAAGTATTCTGCCTAGTGGCAGGTCCCTATCTTCGTACGGAGAATTTCTGATTCCATTGTTCCCTGCCTTCGGCTTCTTCCTTCAGTCTATGGTATTTCCTTCCATCTATCATGTCGTCCAGAAGTTGAATTCTTCTTCTTCCTCGTCCTTTGTTTCCTCTGATTTCCCCTTCGATGACATCGCGTAGGAGTCCCTCGTGTCTAAGTACGTTCCAATCCAGTTGGCCTTCCTCTGTAGAATCGTATGCAGAATACTTCTCTTCTGTCCTACTCTTCTAAGTACATCCTCATTTTTCATGCGATCTGTCCATTTGATCTTTTCCATTCTTCTCCAGCACCACATTTCAAAGCTCTCTAAGTATTTTTTCTCCTTCTTTCTCATGGTCCACCTCTCTGCAATGCTCCAAATGTAACACTTTACCAGTTTCTTTCTTAATGACAAGCTCAACTTGCTGGTCAGCAGAGTCCTTTTCTTGTTGAAAGTAGCTTTGGCCATGGAGATTCTTGCTCGGATTTCGTTGGTGCAGTGGGCATCCGTTGTGATAAAATACCCCAGGTACTAGAAATGATTCATATTTTCCAGTTCCAGATTGGCAACAATGATCTTCAAGTGTTTCTCGCGTTTTGATAGTCGCATCTCTTTTGATTTTTCGATATTGATTTCCATACCAGATTTTCTTCACATTTTACCAAACGGTTCATCATGTGTTGCAGCTATCTCTGGTTTTGACGAGCACTAACAGGTCGTCTGCATACTTGATGGTGTTGATGAAACGTCCTCCTACTATGAAGTTTCAGCATCCTTTCAAAGCTTCTCTCGCCAGAATTTCTCCATACAGGTTGAAGAGACTTGGCGACAGACAACATCCTTGTCTCACTCCCCATTCTATTTCCACGCTGTTCGTTTCTCCACATTTCAGTCGTACCTTTACCATTTGTCCCAGGTACAAATTCCTAATTAGTCTCCGATCTCTCCAGTTGATACCTATCTCCTTAAGGATGTTCAGCAATATATTCCAATGGACTATATTATATTGAGAACAAAGACAAAAGTGACAGTGCAATCAAAATGCTGGATCAGCTGGCACGCCGGCCGCGGTGGCCGAGGGGATTGCGGCGCTTCAGTCGCGGTCTGCACGGCCACTACGGTCGGGGGTTCGAATCCCCCTCGGGCATGGATATTTGTGCCGTCCTTAGTTGTAGCTAGTTCATAAGTAGTTTGTAAGTTTAGGGACTGATGACCCCGTAGTTAAGTCCCATAAGCTATACAAACATTTGAACATTTTTTTGAACATCAGCTGGCACAAAAGCATTCCACACCGAAATAACGTGTCATTAATAACTTTCGCTGTTGCCACGCTGAAATAAGTTCATATTTGTTGCAAAGAATACAGACATATACAAGTGAAAAGATTCTGTCTGTCACTACTGCTTCCACACTTTGCACTGGTTGCTTGTCAAACATGCTCGATCAACAAATGAAAATATTTTTACAGAAGGTGTAGCCACTAAAAAGTGCAGTTTCATCAACCTCAAGAGCGAGAAAAGAAAAACTATCTCAAAACACACTCCAACAGTAGGTAGTAAGCTGAGCATCTTTTTATGGTGTGTGCTTCAAGGGAACTGCAGGATAAGTCATCCGAAGCTTCGCTCTTGGGGCAACTAAGTGCCATTCGTCAGGAATTTTGTTTGAGTATGTGTGGACTGAGATGAAACCAGGCCAAACATTTGGTGTTCTTGCGAGAAGTACTTGTCGGTTTATCACTTAGATTTGTGCATTTAAATGCCGAACACACTTTAGGCATATTTCAGTAGTAAAAAGTGAACAGCCAATACACACTATATACAACATGTCAAACTCAACAACAACGTATGATAGACATACTCCTCTAAAGTGTAGTGACCACCAAAAATATGGCGACAGTATTTACACAGGTAGCTGCAAAGAGCTCTGTAACTCGTCTATTAGCCACTCTACGAAATTTAAGCTCGTTGGTTATAACTTATACAGCAGTGTGTCGGGACTGTGTATGTTAGACTGTGCTACCACTTCGCAACCTCCATGAAAGCACTCCGGTCACACAACTGACACGGCTCTTCATAAGCGCCCAACTAAATAGAAGCAGCTTGCGAAATAGGGCGTGGAATGGACGCAGTTCTGGTAGCTGAGCAGAAATGAACGAACTTGCACAGGGTACGGCAGCGCGGAGATTGCGTTAAACCGGCAGCAACAACAACATCAACATTCAAACTTGCTCCGACAGGAAGCGTGTAATCGACTTCTGGATTTTTTTCACTCTGTTTCTCTCGATGAGAAAGGGGCGTTATAGAAAATGAAAAATACAAATACAAGTGCAAAACGCAGTACATATAAAATTCGGCGAGCAAAACAGCCGTGTAGTGCGCGCAAGAACGAGGAGGAAAATCTGACAAGGGTTGTGAGCGGCGGCTGTGGGACGCGGAAGTAATCTCTCCGCTGTGGATCTGCAGAAATGAGAGCATCGGCCGCCCAGCGCAAACAGCCGCACCGAGGATCCATTAGGCTTTTTATCTGCGCCCTTATTTCCTGAACCCAATACCGCCTGCCTCGGCTTTCCTGCTGCCCCCACCACACAGGCAAGCTGCACGGCGGGTTGCCGCCCTTTTGCGCCTTCGCTTCCCGCGACTTTCGTTGCAGAGTATTCGCACGGAGCGTTAATTCCAAACAAATCTATATCTATAAATGTGAATGTCTGTTCGGTGTAGGTTTATCACGTCTGAACCACAAGACATACAAGAGCTAAAAATTTGTACAGTTACTAATGTCTTTAACACGAATTATCTACAGCAGAATGGAAAAGCTGGTAGAAGCTGACCTCAGGGAAAATCAGTTTGAATTCAGGAGGAACATAGGAACCCGGGCAATACTCACTTCACGTCTTATCTTAGAAGATAGATTAAAGAAAGGCAAACCTACATTTTAGCTTTTGTAGATTTTGAGAAAGCTTTTAACAATGTTGACTGGAATACACTCTTTCAAATTCTGAAGTCAGCAGGGGTAAAATACAGGGAAAGGAGAGTTATTTACAACTTGTACAAAAGCCAGACCGCAGTTATTAGACTCGAAGGGCATGAAAGGGAAGCATCAGTTGGGAAGGGAGTAAGACAGGGTTGTACCTTTCTCCAATGTTGCTCAATCTATAAAGGAAAGCAAGGAGAAATTTGGTGAAGGAATTAAAGTTCAGGAGGAAGAATTAAAAACATTGCGTTTTGCCGACGACAGAGTAATTCTGTCGGATACAGCAAAGGACCTGGAAGAGCAATTGAACGGAATGGACAGTGTGCTGAAAGGTGCTTATAAGATGAACATTAACAAGAGCAAAACTAGGGCAATTGAGTGCAGTCTAAGAAAATCGGGTGATGCTGAAGGAATTAGATTAGGCAATGAAGCAATAAAGGATGTAGATGAGTTTTGTTGCTTGGGTAGTAAAATAACAAATGATGGTCGCAGCACAGAGGATATAAAATGCAGAATGGCAATGGGAAGAAAAGCATTTTTGAAAAAGATAAATTTGCTAACATCGAATATTAATTTAAGTGTAAGGAAGTCTTTTCTGAAGGCATTTGTGTGGAGTGTTGCCTTGTATGGGAGTGAACATGGACGATAAGCTGTGCGGACAGGAAGAGGATAGAGGCTTTTGGAATGTGGTGCTACAGAAGAATGCTGAGATTAGGTGGATAGATCGCATAACTAATGAAGAGGTACTGAACAGAATTGGTGAGAAAAGGATTTTTTTGGCATACCCTGACTAAAAGAAGGGATCGCTTGGTAGGACACATTCTTAGACATCGAGGAATCGTAAATTTAGCATTGGAGGGAAGTGTGTGGGGTAAAAATCGCAGAGGGAGGCCGAGAGACGCGTATAGTAAGCAGATTCAAGTGGATGTGGGTTGCCGTTCTTATGAGGAGATGAAAAGGGTTGATCAGGATAGGGTATTGTGGAGAGCTGCATCAAACCAGTCTGCGGACTGAAGACCATAACAACATAACAACTAATGTCTAGCCGAGGAAGGCTTTAGGAGCGGTTTTATGGCGATCGGATAGCTATTTATCTATACATATATTAATGTGAATGGCTGTTTGGTGTACTTTTATTACGTCCGAACGACAAGTCGCAGAGACTTAAATATTTGTACAGTTACTAATTTATACCTGAGGAAGGTTTTAGGCACGATTTAAAGCGATCTGATAGATTTATAGATTTGAAGAATTTAACGCGAAATGCGGAACAATAATTAGTCTTTGAAAATTATATTTACTCTTTGAAAATGGTTTTATTGGTTACATTGTTGCTTGAGGTTTGATAATGATAAAAGGGTGGAGTATATTGGGATGGAAAGTTATCGCTGTATAGAAAATTCTACGTGTATGTGTGTGTGTGTGTGTGTGTGTGTGTGTTTTAATATTTCGCTCTGCAGCGAAAACAGAACGCAAACGAATAGTCTGTATGTAATTGTTGTCCGAAGTCTCCCGTTGCACACCATAGCAGTTCCATGCCGATAGCCACAAGGGGTTGGATGATATGGTGGTTGAAAGTCGTCAAATTATTAAAAAATTGGGACTGAAGTCCAGCGATGACGTTAGCGACTCTATACCAAGGAGGTTACATACAGCGAAACGTGATGCCACAGACCATATCTTTGGTCCATGCGTGCTACAATGTCTCCAGCTCTTGCCCTGTAAGGATAAGCATAGGAATAACGGAATATAAGAATAAATAAATAAAGCAGTAAAAAGGAAATTTCTTTTAATACATCTATCTAAAAAAAATGATTTGACGTTTCGCGCATTACATCAAGTGATCGAGCTGTAATATTACTACAATCATTATTGTTGAATTTCGTGATTGCATTCTTCGTAACGAGTGCATTTTTACGTGTGATTTGATCTACACTACTTACTATTCAGTTTCATAGTACACTACTGAAAGATAGATTATCTATCATAATCAACCAACACGCGAGCGGAGCCGCGGGTTTGAGCTAGTTAATGATAATAATAGCATTGGCTCAGACTGAAGAAAAAAGAAAACCTACGGAATATACAGAATCCCATAGGAATATACTAAATGAACAGATTTCCAGTCCGTGGTGTACAGCATGCAGTGATAATAGATATTCCTTCAGTAAAAAACCGTCTTGATTGCAAATTGTTTTATTACTTATTTAATGACGCGTTTCGCCCTTTATCAGGGCAACTTCAGATTATCTGCGTGACAGAATCTACACAAAATTACAAGGCGTAATTACAAAATGGGGATAATGGGACATGGGCTGATTTTGTGTTAAGAAGACAGTATAAATGGTAAACAAAGCTTACAATGCGCTCTCCGTGGTGTGACACTGTAAGTTGCGGTGTTTCTATGTTTTTGGAATTTTGGATTTCCTTGTAGCCCTACAAATGATCGGGTAACAACGAAGTACAGTTGGAACATACTCGGTAAAGATGTGAGAAACATAAAACCGATTGTTACGATTACCTTAATAGAAGCGGTGGTCTCTGATGACACAAGTAAGCCCATGTTTACCATTGCGCTCACGGGCCGTGGGCGGGCATGGTGTGCTACTCCGCCGACTTGTACAGACTGTAGTGCGATTAAAACTACTTTGGACTTGACAGCTAGCCGCGCGCGTGACCTTGAGAGGGTGCGGGGCAAACCCCACGGCGAGTTCAACATCCCCCACCCTGCATACTTGCCACTACTTCCTCGTTAGCTGTCAAGAATGTTCAAATGTTTGTATAGTCTATGGGACTTAACTACGGGGTCATCAGTCTCTAAACGTACAAACTACTTATGAACTACTTACGAACTAGGACGGCACAAATATCCATGCCCGAGGGGGGATTTGAACCCCCGACCGTAGTGGCCGTGCAGACCGTGACTGGAGCGCCTTAGTCCCCTCGGCCACCGCGGCAGGCCGTTAGCTGTCAGTAGCTGCTAACACGTGGTGTTGTGCGCGTCGTGACGTGAATTTCGTGTTATATTGCCGTCTGCTTTTCGTCTGTTTCGACTGTGTGCGCGTTTGTGTGTGTGTGTGTCAGATTACTGCAGTGTCCTGTGCGTACGAAATGTCCGAAAAAAAATAAGCGGGGTCGTCCTAGAATCCACAGTCCGAAATCATCTTTGAAAAAAGTCGGACAAGGAATACCATTACGAGGACAATCGCAACGTAAGACAATATTTTGAGATGGAAAGGGAGAATGTAGGTCCTCTTATTTCCATTAATAAGGTTGTCGAGAGGACTGCAGCAGCATTAAAAGTAGGCAGAACAACCGTTATTAATACAGGAAAGGAACAAAATGAAAAACTGAATGCACATTCCGATCCGTCAAATCTTAATTCGGAACCGCCAAGTCTAGGAACTCCGGGGAAAAAACGATGTGTCGAGAAACGTGTGACCAATCTTGATTCTTTCGAACAGGATGCGATTCGGAGACATCCGTATGCATATTATCACCGTAGAGAACATCCAACTTTAGGAAAACTGCTTGTAACGCTTAGAGAAGCTGGTCTTTTTGTTGGCAGTAAGTCATCTCTTCGATTAGTATTATTGAACCTGGGGTTTAATTACGAAAAAATATCAGATATCTGTTAGAAAGACAAGATATTGCTGCAAGGCGATGCCGATTTTCGCGGCAAGTAAAAGACTTTGATTTCGATGATTTAGTGTGGCTAGATGAAACGTGGGTGAATGCTGGTCATACGCTAAAGACAGGCTGGTCTGATGGATCACAAGAAGGAATGGCAATACCTGTTGGCAAAGAAAGCAGAATTACTGTTGTCCATGCAGGTACAGCGCGTGGATTTGTTCCTGATTGTTTACACGTATTCAGATCGAAGAAAACCTCGGATTTTCATGAAGAAATGAACCATACCACGTTTTTACGATGGTTTGAAAATTCGCTGACACCAAATTTGAAGAAACCGTCGTACATAATTATTGACAATGCGCCGTACCACACTGTTGTAAAGGACAAAGCCCCAAAAACATCTTCTAGAAAAGAAGAAATTACACAGTGGTTACAACGAAATAATATAAAATTCGATGAAGGACTGAAGAAAGTGGAACTATTGGAACTTGTGTCATTACGTAAGCCACGGCATCCGACATATGTGGTAGATGAAGTTGCCAAGAAACATGGACATTCAGTAATAAGATTACCGCCTTATCATTGTCACTTCAATGCTATAGAACTGATATGGGCACAAATCAAGGGGCACATTGCACGTGAAAACAAGGAATTCACGGTGTCAGAAGTGGAAAGACTGTTATACGAAGGTGTTTCTAAAGTAACTGTGGAAAACTGGAACAGTGTTGTAGCACATACAAAACGTATAATTCAGGAAGCATGAAAGAACGAATGCTTATTGGAAGATAGTGTTAATGAATCAACTATTGCCGTCGGGGAGTCATCTGAAAGTTCCAGCGACACAGATATAAGCGGCATTTACCAGCTTTCGGACACAGAACACAGCGAGTGGTGGTAAGTTGCAACATAATTTGTATATTTTTAGTTGTTTTTTGTCCGTTATTCCCACAGTGTCTATTTTATACTATAATGCAAATATTTGTTTATGTAGCCGTCTATGCAACTGATTAATAACACTATTTTTCCATATGCATTTCGCGTTTATTGTAAGGCATCTTCAATGGCCTGTAATATATACATAGTTACGTTTTACAATATTTCGTTTTCTTAGTATTTGAGGTTATAAACAGTTCTGTTGCGTTATTTAAGTTTGCTAATGATATTTTGATGTGGTAAGTAAGTAATAATATCAAAATATCATTAGCAAACTTAGATAACGCACCAGAACTGTTTATATCCTCAAATAGTAAAAAAACGTAAGAAAACGAAATACTGTAAAACGTAATTATGTATATACTACAGGTTACTTACAATAAAGGCGAAATGCATGTGGAAAAATAGTTATCAGTTGCATAGAGGGCTACATAAACAAATATTTGCATTATAGTATATAATTTGTACCTTTGCTGGTGGTGATTTCGTTATCTTGGCATTTCGAGTTTTACTATTCGTTGCGAAATTCACGGGAGAAGTGAAAATGTAACAGTAAGTCTCCCTAAGCAGCGGTAAAAGTGCTGCATTCACCGTCCCCGCCCCGCATTAATTGACCGCGTTAGCAGAAGCAGCTGGCAACATAGCACCCCTGCCCCAGCGAACTGTCAAGTACGAATTAGTTTTAATCGCACTATAACTAAGGGAATTTGGGTAGGGAGAGACATAGGAAGCCGGTGTATGAGACGAGACGGATGAAACGTAGCTATTTGAATACAAATTTAACGAAAAGGAGGTTATTAAGCAGGGCAGAAGCTAATAGTTGTTGTTGGTACTTATACATGAAAGGAATTTATTAAATTATTATTAAATATTAAATTATTATTAAATAAGGAATAAAACAATTAGCAATCAAGACGCTTTTTTTTTACTGAAGGAATATACTAAATGTGTTAAATACAGGAAACGCAGTATAACTGACAATTCAAGTCCAACAGCTTCCATTTGACTCGACTAACCATTGTAATATAACAATATTGGTAGTAGGGAGCGGTGGAAGAACAAATCGAGATGCACTTCAAGTGGCTTAAGCCATTTTCTTGACGATGAAGAAATTTAACAGATCAACGCAACTGGGCCTTCTAAACAGAAACATACGATCAGACTACTGGCGTGCACGAAGTGTGTGTTACAGGACTCAGTATAAATAAAAATCATGCATGGACGATCACCACTTGAGAACCGTTCGACCGATTTGTCTGTATATATATATATATATATATATATATATATATATATATATATATATATATATATATATATATATATATATATATATCGTCCATGTGATATGTTAATGAACTCAAATCCAAAGTCACGATTTTTTTTTTTTTTTTTTTTTTTTTTGTAATCAAAAACATTACGGGACGATTGCAGACGAAGGTCGAAAAATCGTAAGTTTTTCAATAACCTGTCCATCATAGATGACAAAAGCAAATACGTAATTGACATAGCGCATTTACTTGTATATGGCCAGATGTTTGTATTTTTTCATGGAGTAGGTAACTATTCTCCGTATGGTATATGACAAAGGTTACCTTACAATAGGATTTGATACTACTTGATCGATCAGCATGAAAGTTGGCACACGCATGCGTGTTATCAGGCAGAAAGCATTATAGGATTGCCTTCCATGAAGAAACTTTATTGTGCCCACGACTGTATATGATTTCCAAAAAGGTGATTTGCAGAAATCAGCCATTGTTTTTGTAAAAACTGCTTTATTTTGCAGATCTAGATTTCGGAAAGTGACTTGCCACTCTCAGTGCTAAAATTACAAGATTTTCACCATCAGTATGAATACATAAAATATAACATCGACAAATTAGACGAAAACCACATAGATCCGGTACATCTTTATATCCGTTAATCCGCATAAATGCTATGCAACACATTTTTCTCAGTTTAGTTTAGATGGAACTCACTTGATGTTGTGGTCTTCAGTCTAGAGACTGGTTTGATACAGCTTTCCATCCTACTCCATCTCCTCATATGAACGTCAACCCATATCCATCTGAATGTACTTACTATATACGTCCCTTTCTCTCCCTCTTTGCAATTCCTTGATGTCTAAGAATGTATCCTACCAGTCAGCATTCTTATGTAGCACCACATTTCAAAAGCCTCTATCCTCTTCCCGTCTAAACTATTTATCGTCTAAGTTTCACTCCCATACAAGGCAACACTCCACACAAATGCTTTCAAAAAAACACTTCCTAATATTCAATATTAGCAATTTTTTTCTTTTTTCAAAAACGCTTTTCTTCCCATTGCCATACTGCAGCACGGCACCTAAGTCCTCACGGCTTTTCTGCCACGGCCCTTTCATGCCCTTCAACTCTAATAACAGCTGTTTGGTTAATGCACAAGTTCTAAACAACCTTTCGTTCCCTATATTTTTACCCTGCTGCCTTCAGAATTTTGAAGAGTGTACTCCAGTTAACATTGCAAAGGCTTTCTCCAAATGTTAGAAATGTAGATTTTTTCCTTAGTTTATCTTCAAAGACAAGTCGTAAGGTGACTATTGTCTCCCGTGTTCCTACATTTCTTCTGAATCCGAACTGATCTTCCCCGCTGTCAGCATCTATCAGCCTTTGCATCCTTCTGTAAACACTTCTTGTTAAAATTTTGTAACCATGACTTATTAGACTTATGGTTCTGTAATTTTCACGCCTGTATGCATCTGCTTTCTTTGGAATGGGGATCATTGCATTTTTCTTAAAATCTGAGGGTATTTCGCCTGCTTCGTACATCTTAACAGGTGAAATAGTTTTGTCATGGCTGGTTCTCCCAGAGGCTTCAGTAGCGTGAATGTCATCTAATCCAAGGGTCTTGTTCTGACTTAGATCTTTCAGTGACCTGTCAAATTCATCTCTCAGTATAGTATCTCAAATTTCATCTTCGTCTACTTCCTCTTCCTTCCTACAATATTGTCTCAAAGCTTATTTCCTTGCTAGAGCCCTTCTATATAATGTTCCACCTTTCAGCTTTGTCTTCTTTACTCAGAACCTGGTTTTCCATATGTGTTCTTGATATTCATACAGCTAATTTTCTTGTCTCCAAAGTATCTCTTTTATTTTCCTGTAGGCGGTATCTATTTTTCCCCAGAGTTATACATTCATTTAGAGATATGCATTTGGGTTCTAGCCAGTGCTGATTAGCCATTTTGCACTTCCTGTCAATCTCATTTCTTAGTCTGTTCTCCAGTTCACATGCTTCATTTCCTGCATTTTTATATCGTTTCCTTTCATCAATTAAATTTAGTATTTCCTGTGATATCCAACTATTTTTGTAGGTCTTGCTTTTCTACCTATTTGGATGGAACACTATTGCAAGTAAAAGTGGGCGGCGGATCGAAGGTTGGATTTTGGAGGGGGTCACAGGTCACTGTTTGTGTTTTGGGTTCCGTCCCCTTCCCTTCCAGATAAATATAGCTTGTTATCATACTCTCTTTCAACGTATGTATGTATAAGATTTTTAATAACTGTAAAATATATAATTTTGTTAGAATTATTTACGTTGTTCGTAATATATATGAAATTTTAGTGTAAATTTTTTTTCTCTCATTACGACCTGCTATAAACCACGAAGATTTTTATATCTTCCCTGGTGGTATTTTCCTCTTTCGCCAGGAGATTTTCATGTTGGCTGACTGTGTTTCTTTTCTTACTTCTGACCATTTGCAGGTAGGACGTGTAACTGGCTTAGTAAGCGGTATAAGGTATTTAGTAATTATGACCTTTTATCTGAAAATTTGTTCATCATCTATATCCTCAAATGTAATTACAGCCTCCTGCATATCCTTTTTAACTTGGCCTACCCATCTGGAATACTATTTTGGTTTTGAAATTGCTGAATGTATGCGATGAGTAGGTGTTTGGGGGTACATTTTAGTGTAATAATAATAGTAATAATAACTAATAATTTGCTTACACGAGTAAATAGCACTCCATGTCCACAAAAATACCGTAATTCTTCAGCATAATAATGAAGAAATTGCATTTCCGTAAATACTGTTTTTGAAAAATGTCTCCAAATTTCTGCAAACTACATATGTCACGTAATTAATTGACGAATTATAATTGGATACTTGACAACGTCATGATTTGCACAGTGAGAAATCGCATTGTACATTCAGTGTTTCACTTTAAACTACGACTGGAATTTGATATGCAGACTGTGGCTATAAGAGTGGGTTAAGGAGATAAATACTGATTGAGTCGCCTCTGTGTAGGGGGAGGGGGGTTAGAAAAGGTTTGGATATAAGTGAACAACATACAATGGATATCTTAAGTGGTTAATGTGACCAATAAAAAAATCTATTTAAAAAAATAATTATTCCCGAAATTTTCCGTACACGCTTAATATGCAAAAACAAAAGATATGTCTACAAAAGAAAAACAGGGTGCTTTTTTTTGGGGGGGGGGTCATGACCCCCATGACCATCCCCCTGGATCCGCCGCTGGGCAGGTCATACGAGAGCTTGGTTGGGCTTGTGTTGACCTCTATACTTTACATGTACATTATATTTTACAATTTGTTATAACTTGTGAAATAGAATAATATAAAACATTAAAAATAATGGTTCGTTTGATTATAAATGGTTTTAAAAAATCCATAATATAGTTTTGGTTACGTTTTAGCTATATTACCGTATGATTTTTTTCAACAAACCATTATTTTTAATGTTTTATATTATTGTATTTCACTACTTGTAGCAAATTGCAAAATATAACGTGCATGTAATTTACAGAGGGCACCACATGTGCATGTGAAATAAATCTATGTGGTTCTCAACTAATTTGTCAGTGTTATACATTATGTAATGTATTCACAATGATGGCGAGTTTCTTGTAACTTTAGCATTGAGAATGTCAAGTTAAACACAAGTGACTGTATGGTACATGGCTGAAGGAGTACTATACAATAGACTTTGAATCCTTTTGATCGACCAATGTGAGATTTTGCAGATATTTGCAGTTTCTCGTGAAAAGGGGGGGATGAGATGGAGTGTGAGAGGAGATGAAGGAGATTGACTGAGTTGAGAAGGAAGAGGAGGAAATTGTGAGGGAAGGGAGTGGGCAGGTGGCAGCCGATAAGAGAGAGAAGGGGGAGACTGACCAAGAATGAAAGAAGGGATGGAGAACTTAGAGGAAGAGCCAAAAAGAGAGAAGAGGGGCAGAAGGACACCAGGGGGATGAATTAGGGGAAAGTTGGAGTAAATACATCTTGTAGGAAATGCTGTTGTGAATTACACGTACTGCTGTTTATATGAAGAGGAGAGGTCGAGGAGTGGGCAGAGAATATGGACAAGAAGAAGATAGGCGTGATGAGCGCATTAAAAACACCAACAATCTATGTTCAACACAATGAACTCCAATTTATTTAATTTCATTAGGTGTTTGAACATGATGAAACTGTTTTGCTTCAATTTTCAGAAATTATAATAACAATTTGACTGGACGAATACCTTCTCGATGAACTGACTGACTGCAGACAATCCACAGCCTACACCACTGGAGGCAGACTGCATATTTCTCGATTTTTGACAGGCGTTTGACACAGTACCACATCGCAGACTGCTAACAAAGGTGTGAGCATGTGGAATAGGTACCCAAATATGTGAGTGGCTCAAAGAGTACTTAAGTAATAGAACTCAGTCAGTTAAACTCGATGGTGAGTGTTCGTCAGAGACTAGGGTATTATCAGGAGTACCCCATGGAAATGTGATAGGACCGTTATTATTTCTATCTATATAAATGACCTGAAGGGCAGAGTGAGTTGCAATCTGCGGCTGTTTGCTGATGATGCTGTGGTGTACAGGAAGGTGTCATCACTGATTGACTGTAGTAGGATGCAGGATGACTTGGACCACATTTCTAGGTGGTCTCAGGAATGTCAATTAGATGTAAATGTAGAAAAATTTACGGCGATGCAGATGAGTAGGAGAAACAATCCCTTAATGTTCAAATACATCACTAGTAGTGTGCTGCTTGACCAAGTGGCATCAGTTAAATATCTAGGTGTAACGAAGCACATCGATATGAAGTGGAGGGGAAGACAGATGGTCGACTTTGGTTTATTTTGAGAATTTTGGGAAGATGTGATTCTTCTGTAAACGAGACTGCCTATAAAATGCTTGTGCGACTCCATCTTGAATATTGCTCAAGTGTTTGGGATACCCGCCAGATCAGATAGTAGCAATTCAGAGGTGGACAGGTAGGTTTGTTACTTGTAGGTTTGATCAATGTGTGAGTGTTATTGAAATGCTTCGGGAACTCGAGGAAAGGCGACATTCTTTCTCAGAAAACTGAAGACATTTAGAGGACTGGAGTTTGAAGCAGACTGCAGTAAGATTCTACTGCTGCCAACGTTCATTTCACATAAATATCAGAGATATTAGGTCTTGAACAGATGAATACAAGTTCGTTTTCCCCTTGTTTTATTTGCGAGTGGAACAGGAAAGCAATTAACTAATAGTGGTATAAGGTTTATTAATAAAATACACCTACATGAAGCTGGGGTGGGTCACTGCTTTTAGAGAGGTTTATCTGTCTGATGAAGGGAATTAATTTAAGCATTTTAAATGTAATTTGCAGTGGACCATAAATCTTGCATGGTGTAAATAATTGAATGAAATCTGACATTTTAGTAACACAAAGTGTGCATATGATTAATGAGAAACAGTTAAAATTCCTTTGAATATAGGTAGATAGTAAGCTGTTGTGGGAAGCCCACATTCAAGATCTGATTCAAACACTAAATGTTGCTTTTTTACCTTTTAAGGAATTGTGAATACTAACTATTGCTTCCCAAAATATTTATTTCTTAATAAAATTTGTCATTAAAAATACATCTGTTTTATAAACCAACAATTTATGGATTCAATATTATCAATAATAATAACTTTCACAAAGTCACTTATTTTGGTCCAGAAAGATGTCCAGTATTTAGCAGTACAGATTTTCAATAACATGTAACAGCCATAAAAAGTTTAACACATAATAAATTTCAGTTTGAGAAGAGTCTAAAGGATATATTGGCCCCCAACTCCTACTCCACTGATCTTTTCTTAACAGAAGTAATTTATGCATGTGTGTTCTTATTGATGTCACTTACTCTGAATATTGTGTTCAATCTGACTTTTGTACGAATCTTGTTCTGGTACTCTACATAAAAAAGTGTTGGAATGTATTCTTTTATTTTAGTTTCATTTTATGATGTGTGATTGCAGTTACTTAAGAATTACTATATTAAACATTTAATATTAGGTAACAACTTTTATATCTTTTTCAATAAAATTTTGTTTTTCGACCCTTTCTATGTTCACAACAGTAGCTTCAGTTGGGACCTGTAGAAGCACACTAGCGTAATCTCTTCTTATTTTGTAAGTATTTATTGTATATTATTGTTTATGACATATTGTAAATCCAACAGGATATTGTCACTTGATTTATTTGAAACTACAAATTCAGTTGCAATGGATATGGTTGGAGCACCACAGTCAGCTGAGCAGGTATTTCATTGGAGTGATATCACGTCTGGTGATATTATAAAAGCTGTATCAAAATTTTCAACATCTAAAAGTATGGATTGTTATTGGTTATCTAACTACGTAATCAAAAAGACAATACACTCCGTCTCTGCTCCGTTAGCATTTATTTTTAATAAATGTGTGGAATTTGGTGTTTTCCCAGATACACTTAAGATCTCAAAAGTTGTCCCAGTGTTCAAAAAAGGGGACAAACAACTTCCCCAAAGTTATAGACCAGTGTCAATTGTCCCAGTATTCTCAAAGATATTCGAGGCACTGCTACACACACAAATAAGCAGCTACTTTGAAAGGTACAGTATCCTATGCGACAGCCAGTTTGGCTTTCGCAAGGGGAGAAACACAACGGGGGCTGTCTTGGAAATTATTGATCAAACCTTAGCAGCTTTTGAAGGCAATAACATGGTATCTCTGGTATTATGTGACCTTAGCAAAGCCTTTGATTGCATCCCAGTCAACATACTACTAAGGAAACTTGAGTTCTATGGGGTGCGCGGAAGTGCATTCGAAGTTATAAATTCTTACTTAAGCAACAGAAAACAATTTTTATCAGTAAGAAATATAAATTCTTCCTTGATGGACATCAATACAGGAGTTCCACAAGGATCTATTCTTGGACCCTTCTTCTTCATTGTGGCAATCAATGATCTACCACAAAATATAGGCCACCCAGTCGTGTGCTATGCTGATGACACGACACTTATTACCACACATCCGAACAGCAAAGATCTGACTAAACTAACAGAAGAAAATCTAGACAGGGCCCTAGACTGGTTTTCAGCAAATAAACTTCTATGTAACCCTAATAAAACCCAACAACTGTTAATGGGAATGTCTAAAGAAGTAGAGAATAAGTCTGCAATACTTCTAGGTATTCACATAGACTCCAAACTTGGATGGGAAGAACATGTAAATCATGTATGCAAAAAAATATCTCGGGTAGCATTCCTCATTTTGAAACTCAGGGAAGTAGTGAGTGTGGAGTACCTCAGAGTGACATATTTTGGGATGTTTCAGTCCCATATTTCATATGGTCTGATTATATGGGGACACTCCCCTCACACTAAGAATATCTTAAAACTACAAGAAAAAGTCTTACGCATAATGTGTAAAAGGGGCCATAGGGAACATTGTCGTCCTATCTTCATAAAACTAAGAATTCTCACCATTATAAATTTATACATTTATGTGTCTGTGCTCTATATTAAAAACAATATCTCAGAATTTGTTGCTAGGGTACAAATACATGAGCACAATACCAGGGCTAGGAATAACTTGGATATACCAAGACACAGGTTGTCAAGGACTAAAAATTCTCACAAAGTGAACCCTCTTATATTCTTTAACAGATTACCACCGTATGCAAGATCTATGGATATAAAAATGTTTAAATTGAAATGGTACAGCTGGCTATCTGATCATCCTTTTTATGATATTAAAGAATTCCTAGAGATACCAGAGCAGGATATCAACATTTAACAATTCTTTTAATTAATAATATTTGATTTATTTGTATTAAGTGTCATGTAATTGTATAAAGAATTGCTATACAAATGATTTGCTACACCATTTTTACAGAATAATATAGCTTAAGACATTATTAAATAATACTTTCTTGTGTATGTTATTATTTCTATGTTTGAATGCATAACATGTCTAATCGGCATTAGATTACTATACTTCATTATCTGTGCTTAATACTTAATATTGTATTATATACCAATGACGAAACCAATATCATTGTACAATGATCTATGGTGAATAAAATTCTTGATTCTTGATTCTTTAAGCATTTACATGCAATTGATACTGTCATGAGGTATGCACAAAGTACTTCTACACAGTATTATTGATAGATTAAAAGAATAACATAAAATCATAAAATATGGTTCAATGTGTAACTAAAGTACCAACACACATAAAAAATACCAATATACATCCTGGTGAGAAAGAGGTAAATTAATATTACAGATATTATTGCAACACTTTAATGTAGTGATACAATTTTACACAAGAGAGTTTGACATAATTTTACATTAGAAAACTCTATTTTCTTCAGTAATAATAAAAACTGTGGTCCGTCAGAAATGTCTTCAGGCTTATATATATATATATATATATATATATATATATATATATATATATATATATATATATAAACACCTACATTAAACTGATAATGCAACCATGTAGGTGATTATATAGATTTGTGCCTCTGTGAAGGGCACTTTTCTGGAAGGCTGATGATCTGGCACAGGAGACGTGGATGTTGTCATTTCTTGTTCTATATTCTGAGAAAAGGGTTATTTAGCTGATAAAGCACTGGTGGACCCTAAATACTCTCTTACAAACACTATTGTTTCAATGGTATGTTTAGTATTTTTAGTATAGGGAAGAGAGGGTGGCACGAATCTTATCTTTTCATGTTACATACAATTCCAACAGCTCATTTATGGGTTTTAAATACAGGCTGACCACAGGGTACATTCTCCAAAAATATTATTCCATATCTAATGGTTAATTGTAAATGTGCATTACATGCTATCAACAATAAGTTTTTTTTCTGTTTAGTGTCCTAAACGTGTAAAAGATTGGTAATAGTTTAGCTGAGAGTTTTAGTATGAGCATAGCATTTTAAATCACTCTGTAGATATAATGCTAGGAACTTTATGTCACATACTAATTTTAAACTTCTGTGGTTTATTTTCAATGTGTGTTGTTGGCGGGATAAATGAATGTTCATAGATATAATTTTCTCAATGTTCATTACAACTGTTTTTTTTTTTTTCCTTGATCAGTATGTTAGCTCTATTAATGATGCATCGTGTGTCACTATGGATCAATTACAAAGAAATATGCATTTAATATAATATATTCTCGGACAGCATGTGAAATAAGTGATAGTTCATCAAGAAAAATAGTCTACTTCTACATCTACAATGATACTCTGCAAATCACATTTAAGTGCTTGGCAGAGGGTTCATTAACCACTTTCATAACTTTTCTTTACCGTTCCATTCTCTAATAGCGCGCGGGAAGAAAGAACACCTAAATCGTTCCGTTTTTTATCTGATTTCTCTTATTTTATTGGGATGGTCATGTCTCCCTAAG